>BSAI01000119.1:11966127-12059398 GCA_036245035.1 Adrianichthys oophorus | reverse complement strand
TATTTGTTTTTCATTGTGCTTTTTGTCTAGCTGTCACTGCTCATTTCACTGCTTCAAAACAAGCATCTGTCAGAACCGGGACTGTCACCAATCCACCAGTCTGTGGCGTTGCCACAAATTTGAACCAGGGCTCTAGTGCAAACCAAACCGGAGCGACCTGGTCTGTCTAAAAATGAGGATTCAGGATCAATTGCGAATAAAACACTATATGCAGTTCACAGTGAGTGGTGTGAACAAGGAATTTGTTTCCAGCGCACTGAAGAGAAGAAATAAAGCCAAGAGAGAAATCATAATGAAGGCATGTAAAGGAGAGTGAACCAAAAAAGAAACTGACATTTTCATTATAAATAGGTTATGTCATTTATTGGAAAATTGGAATCAAAGCACTTTACATGTGCTCAATTTTATAGCTTGGATTTCTTTTTAATGTGGTTCTCTCAGTGCTTGTTCCAAGGAATACCACCCCCTAAATGAACAACTGTGTGACTTGTTCAGGCGGTTTGGTCCACTCTAACAAGTGCAAATGTAACACTAGCCAAACAAAATTAAGGGTCACACATTTTTTGGCATTTCTGCTCTATAAATTCAAATCTAATGCATCCTAGATCTTTCCTTAGGGCCTCTTCCAAGTTAAACGGGCCCAGAATATCTCCCCAGAGAGGTGTCCAGAAGGAATCCAAAAGATAGGGCACTCTCCTCAACTGGCCACTTTTAATTTGGAAGAGCAACAGCTCTACTCCAAGCTCCACACAAGTGACCAAGCTCCTCACACTATCTCTAAGGGAGCATCCAGCCATGCTGTCGAGGAAGCTCATTTCAGTTGCTTGTGTTGAGGGATCTTATCCTTTTGGTCATGTCTCAAAGCTAATGACCAAAGGTGAGCGCAAGAGATTGACCAGTAAATTTGCTTTTTGGCTCAGCTCTTTGTTCACTACAATGGATCGATGCAGCAACTACATTACTGCAGCTGCTGCACCTATCCGCTTGTCAGTCTCCTACTCCATCCTTCTATCACTCGTGAACGAGACCCCGGGATACTTAAATTTGGGGCAGGAGCTCTCCCCCTACCCAGGCAGAGGATACAACCATTATTTCCATTGCATTTGCACTAATTTATTGATCTATTTTAACTTTTTAATTTGTATTTAAATGCTTGACTCAGCTGCCAAACTGAATTTTATTTTGTGTTATTTTTGTTAACAGCTTTAGCAAAAATATTCATTAATTCAGCCACTTTTTCTAGTTGAGAACAATGGTCTCCAACTTCAAGGTGTTATTTCTCATTTCACCCACTTCACACTTGACTGCAAACCACCCCAGCGCACACTGAAGGTTCTAGTTCTATGAAGACAACAGGACAACATAATCTACAGCAAACTGAGTCTCTCATCTGGCTTGGGAGCACCTTTATTTTTTGTCCATTGAATGTATAGAAGAACTGGACTGAGTGACTCCTCTTCCTTCGTGTTCCAAATACAAAGTACCCGCTTGTTCCAAAAAGCCAATATTCTATTGATTGAAAAATCATCAGCTATTATTATATTTTTCAGAAAAATATTCATTTAAATATTCATGATCTGCTACCAGTTTTCTTGCTAATCCCAATATAATTTTATTATATATGTTTCTTTATTATTTCTTTTTCAAATTATGAACTGACCAATCAGATGCCTCAACAATGGGGTGCCTTTTGGACCCCCCAAGTCAAACGTCCGAAACGTTTGACAGATTTTTGTGTAGCCTGCTTTCAAGTGGTAGGGGTGTGGACTTCCAATAAGCTCACTCCTGATTGGTAAGAGAGGTTAGCATAGAAACATTGACTCAGATAGACTCGGACCAATCACTGCTTACTGACGTCATCTGGCTCCAATATGGCAGTGCCCATATTGTGAAAAAATGGCAACTGAATTGACTTTATTTTGTTGGAGTCGCAAGGAAGACATTTTTTTGCAGGTGACATCACACCCAGTGCAGTTTTCATATACAGCCAATGGTTTTCACCCAGTGAAACTGGAGAAAGGTTTGGTGGAGATGGGAATGAATGGATAGATGAAAAATTTTATCCAACAATTCATGTTTGCAATGATTTGAAAATTTCAGATCTGGTCTCTTGTTGCCAAATAGCTATTTTGCAGTGGACTATGTTCACTCAAGTTTCAGCTGTTCTTTGTTCTGTAAAATGTTTGATATGTTCAATTTCGGGTCCTGTGGCCAAAAAAAAAATAAAAAAATTTTCTCCACTGCTGCTCAGAAACTCTGATTTTTACCACATGGTGTGCACGATCTCTGAAAACAAGTTTTAGATGTTTAATGCAGCCATCAAACTGGAGCTGAACTATTAGTTTAATGAAGGCTGTCTGATCTGAAGGAGCATCACGGAAACAAACACTTTTTCAGCAAGTTTGCAATATTAAACGAAACCATAGTAACCAAAGAGCTTAGCCAATTAAATTAATAGTCAGTTAGTGAAAAATGGATGGGTAGTGGGATGTTGGGGGAGGCCACATGCTCATCCATTTGTAAACGCATACATTTACTTTGGGCTTCTTTTTTCTCCATTAAAAAGACAGCAGCGTCTCATTAATACTGCGTTAACAGCCCATTACATTAATTAATTTTCTAGAAGAAGATAGAGGCTAAATGACTTTTGAAGATAAATCCTCAGCTCGCTGTTGCAGATCCATCTAACTTTAAACAGTTCCTCTTAACCTGGAGAATCTGCTTCCACTGGTTTGAAACATAAGAAGAACTGATCCCCAAAGACTTCTCTAATTATTAAGGATGAATGCATGTGTCAAGCTAAGTAGTTTTCTCTGAAGTTATAAAACTGTTGAGCTACTGAGCACAGCTGACCCGTTCACCTCTCAAAACTCGTAAATGCTCTTCATGTTTCTGAACACTAAGAACAAAAAACAGTTATATGATTAAGGTTTGGCATTAAATTCCAGAGATTACTTAGACTTTGACAGGTCTAGTCAAACAGAATCAAAGAAAGTGCATATCAAATAATCATGACAATACTCCAGCTAAATAATACATTTTAACAAAGTACCTGCTAAAAAAAGAATGATGGTAAAATGCCAAAATTTTTATTACAGGTATAAGATAAATTACCATAATCCTTTTATGACTTGTGAAAAAAATCTTATTTTTAGCAACAAAAAAAAAATGCATGCATTGTTTTCTATTTTTGTGGAGCCGGAGCCAGAGCCAGAGCCAGAGCCAGAGCCGGAGAGCAGTTTGTTTTGTTTGTGTCTTTTGGTTCCTCAACAGTCTTATACTGTTGGGTTTTGTTATTTTAATTTGGGTTTGGGACCTTGGTAGTCTTAATTTGCGGGCTTTGTTTCTGTTTCTTTATAGGTAGTTTTGATTAGGCAGCCCTTAGCAGGGAGCTGCTGATTCCGACGGCCAGCATGGCTTAGTCAGCTGTCTCCCTGACCTTTCATGTTTGGCCAAGGTTCCAGTTCCCTTTGGTTCGTCATTTCAGCACTCGAATTATTTTGCTTTTTTTTTTTTTTTTTTTTCAGGACACAGTTTTGTTTATTAAACTGTGTTAATTTTAGTTCTCTTGTGTCCATCATTTCGTCATGTTGTGACCCTATCTTGTCTACCCCTAGACCTGAGCCATGTTGGGGTCGTAACAACAACTAAACTCTAGTAGAGCTCGAGGTTAGATCGAAATAATGTGAGGTGAAAACATCTGCTCTTGTTGCAGTTCATGTTTGTCTTTGTTTAAGGAGATATATTTTAACATGGATGAACAACCAAAAGTTCATAAATCCATATTTTTTTTTCTTTATTACTACAGATTTCTTTCTTTAGGATTTTAACAGCTGTCATAAAGGAAATACCAGGAGTCAACATCAAATAAAGCCAGCCTGGTTTCATTGACATTTATTTCAGGTGTAAAGTTTGACTTTGGAAGTCCGTGACCTCTCCTCAGAGTAAAATGTGCTCACTTCTCCTCGTTTCCTGTCCCCAACATATTAAAAATAAACAGTGAAACAGTGACTCCAAGGCGTGTGGCTATGATTCTATCACATATGTTGAGATTTTCCATTGTCTGTAATGATAACAATATATGATTATACAGTGTTGCATTTGGGTAACGTTCTTTTATTTTTTGACGCTGTATTCCAGCGTTAAGAAAAATACACATTTTTGTGACCATGGAGCTATTGTTGTGAAATGATGATGCTGCAAAATAGGCGAAGAAAGGAAGTGACGTATTATATAACAGAGTTCCCCATACAGAGAGGGTAGTGACTCAGTTCACCAATAGTGATGTAACTTTCTGTTAGCTGCCTAGTCTGATGGAAATTTCAGAATAAAAGCAGTGCAATTTCTGTTGTAATTCAAACTTCCGTTGCAGATATTTCCATTTTATCGTGTTCTGTTGTAACTTGATTATTTTTGCATTGTGTATTTTTTGTTGTTGTCATGAGTTCATTTTTTTGTGTTGTGACTAATTGTAGTGTGTTGTGAACTTAAAGTGTTGTGTTGTGACCTGCTGTTTGTGAATTAAGAGTTGTTAAGAAGAGAATTTCGACTTGCCCCTTCATGTCATAAACATTGCTGACCCCTTGTCTCCAATATAGAAGGGGAATGTGGGAACTTAAAGACCCTCTCTGATCATCTTTTGAACTATTTCAAAAGCATTCCCAGTTTTAAAAGTATCCTGTTGTCATTTTCTAGAATATAGTTTCTGCAGAGCGGCAGTAGTTCATTGGAAATTCACTTGTTGTGGGCGTTGGCATGGAGCAACCCTGTCCCACCTTTCCCTCCCTGTTGCTGAGAGCTCTCTGTTTACACTTTCTCCTGCTAGCTTACATCCCCTCACATTGTTTGGTACAGCAGTCATTTAAAGAGTTAAGCAAAGTCCTCTATTCCAGGAAACAGACTGGTGTCCACTAAACAGGCCAATATGAATTCTCTCCAAGTTGCAAAGTAAACACACAACTAAGTTGAGTCAACCAGCAGAGTTAGGGCACGAAGGATGACACTGTCATTGCAATGGATCAACAGTGGCTTGAATAAGGCATAGTGCCCCTAAGGAGGATTTAACTGGATTTGGCTGTACTCCAACCATGTTGATATGGACAGTTCTGGAGAAGACTCCCACGCAAATGTGCTTTATCGTCAAGTCTGGGGACTGCTGCTGTGATAATAATCTTGCTGAAGGGTAAGCATTGCTTTGCCTGTCAGAGAGATGTTTTATAATATGTGGCATTTTCTATAGAATGAAAAAAAGCAAGGAACAGTGCGCTTCCAGAAAGACAAAAAAAAATGCAAACGAGAGGGACAAAATAATAGGATCTACAGCAAAAAAATTGTGTTCAAAATGTTTATTAATCAAAATAAAATTAGTTTTTACTTCAAAAATCAACATCAATTAATAAAACTAATATTATTCTTTCCTGTAACATACAGTTTGTACAGTTTTTAAGCAAAAAATACCATAAATTGGTCTGTAATGAAATAATTCACATTTTAATAAAAGTTGCAACTTTTCTCAGTTTTTTTTTCTTAAATTGTGAATTTGCAACCCATACGTGAATTGATTCAATATTTTGCCAATGATACCCAACCTTAAGAGTTGAAAAATAAGAATGTCAAAGTTTTGAGCTTTACCTTCATGACTCCAGTTTTATTAAGACAAGCAATCATTTGAGATCTGTTTTTTTTAATTGAAACCACTCTGTTAAGTAAGAAAACCCATAAAAGGAAAAATAACAGCAATATACTCATAAATTAATAAAAATAAATCTGCTGCCATGCCAGGAAGATTAAAGCACACACATTATATAAATAATGAGCCTCCAAAATGAGTATGGAGAAGATCGGAGGGAAGGATGGCAAGGTCTAAGCAATTTATGGAGAAGCATTCATCTCACTCCTGTGCAAGGCAAGATAATCTCCTCCTATTATTTGAACACAAAGCAAAGTGGGTTTTCCATTAAGTGCAAGGTTCAGCCTGTTTACTCTCAATCAGCTATGAACTTTTAGATTAAGTCGACTTCTATTTACATACAATAACATTTCTGCATGCTGACATTTGCCACCAGAGAACCTGAAAATGCATATATATGCAGATAAAGATCAAGAGAAATATTGATTCAATCTTCACTCACCTTTTAAAGTGTGTGCTGAGATGTTTTGAATTTCTGATTAGCTTGTCTGCCCTTTTTAAAGTGTAGAGAGAATCTATTAGCCTGCACATAAAACAAGATTAAAACATTAAAATAACATACAAGCCATTAAAAAAAACAACACAGCCTTTGGTGTAAAGAGCTGTAATAAGGCTAAATGTATTTCGGCTGTTGTTTTGCAAACTTTCAATTAACTTAAACATCTTATTTGAGCTAATTGGACACCTTCTCTTAGCTTATTGATTACAAACTCTTAAAAACCTTTTTAAAAATTGATAAACCTATTTGTTGAGTCAAGGTTTTATTTCATAGTTATGTACATTTTTGAGCATGGTTACAGAAAATGCACAAAATGAACACTTACCCAGGATTGGTTGGGAAAAGCTTACACAACTGAATGAGAAGCGTCTTGGTCTGGTTCACTTCAATACTGTAACTTCACAACACAGCTGGCTCTCCTCCATGTCACTGACAAAGCCCTCTCATGACTATTGGCAGCATATTTTGGTCTCACAAGTCAAGAAATAAAAAAAAACAAATTGTATTTAGAGGTGTAACTTTCCCTCTCACATGAATCAATACGCATCTTGATACATGGTCCACAAATCGATACATAAATTATTCAACTAACTTTGTGGTGACTTGATGCAGTCCAATTCTTTTACCTAAATGAATATGGATATTTACTATTCATTTGTCATTTAAAACTAAAAATACAAATGCTTTTTAACAGAGAAACTTTTTTTCCCATTAACAGCTTGTGGTTAAAAAAGTGTACATTTATTCCGGTAGGTTTGAGGTTCTGTGAAAAAAGGGTTATCCTATGCTTTAGTGAACATAACACACATCCCTCAATGTGGTTCACCTTGAGCCTACTGTAACTGACTCGGAAGCAAGCTTGTGATTGGACGTCTTATAAGGCAGATAGTAGAAAACACAACAAGAAGAAACTGATGAGTTTGCCAGAAACCACTTATTAACTTCCTTATCTATTTCACTCATTTTTATAATCTTGTATCTGCGGGTTTTAAGCAATACTGCTGTTACTCCCATTCTTGATAGATTTTTTGATGTGATTTTTGTGTCTTTCACATCTTTTGAATTTAGACGTCAAATCAACATTTTACAGCATTAACAATCCGCTAAGCTTGACCAGTTGGTCTTTTTGCGTGTTGATGTAAACTTTTTTACATTTTTACCAAAGGGTACTACTTAAGCCTAGTTTCCTCTGAGCAGTATGGTCCGGTCCGGTTTACAATGGTCAGGTTATTCAAGTGAGCGTTTCCACTCAAAGCTGGACCGTCATGAAGCATGCAGGTGTACACCGATTGCGTAGCTTTGTGTCATTGTAGTGCGCCCTACAGCAAAAGCTAGGCCGTCAACAACAACGATGGAGGTCATCCAGCTGCTCATTTTTTTTCTTCCACTTGGCTTTTGGTACTTCGTATTTACAAAACATTTAATGTTGTTTGAGAGAAGATTGTGGCGAGTAGGAATACAACCACTTTCTTGGCGTTTTCTTTGGTCGTAATGACCTTCCACCAATCAACAGGTTTCAGCAGTAGCTCCGTGCTAAGTGGTCTATTCAAATTTTTTTAAGGACCTACAACCAACGGGGGACCAAAAATGGTACAGTTTGGTCCGGCTTAATTGGTCCGTTTTATAATCAAAACGCTCAAAATAGCAGACCGGATCGGATCAAACCGGATCGGACCACTCAGTGGAAACGTGGCTTTAGTGTCATGGAAAAGTCCTTCAAGATGCTTAATTCTGGAAACGCAAACTTCAAACACACTATTTTTTATTCCAGTCTGTAATCCATTTCTTGTCTTTTATCACAGCAAGAAAGTTTGCAACAATAAACAGTACAAGAACAGTGAGAAATTAGTACTGGTGATAAATGTATAATGAAATGTACAGAACAAAAAACCTCTACATGTAATGGTCTTTCTCCAAACAATGTGATCTGTCATATTTTTATTGATCAGCAGCCACTGACTGTTTCCACATGAGAACACAATGGGATTTTAAGAAATATTTAATAATTGCTTTGGGGCTGCACGGTGGGATTGTGGTTAGTACTCTAACCTCAAAGTAAGAAAGCCCTGGTCCAAGTCCTGACTGAGTCCTTTCTGTGTGGAATTAACTTTTTTTGTTGATGCATGGGCTTTCTCCAGACATCCGGCTTTCTCCAGACATCCGGCTTCCTCCCACAGTCCAAAATCATTCTTAATGGGTTAATTGGTGATTCTAAATTGTCCTTTAGGTGTGAATGTGAGTGTGTGATTGTCTGTCTCTGTGATGGACTGGTAAACTGTCCAGGGTGTACCCTCATCCGCCTGGATGGGCTCCAGCAACCCCCTAACCCTAAACAGGAGTAAGTGGGTATAGACAATGGATGGATGGAGAAATTCTGTACACGAATGAGTCAGCTGTAGCGATCGCATCTGAATTGATGTCAGTCAAAGGAAGCTGGATGAATATAAGATGAAATGGGATGTTTGGGAGCACAATTTTTCCACAGGTGGCATGTTGCTAATGTTCCTCCAGGCTGACAGTTTGTGTCACAGGTGCTGCTGGAGCTCTACATCACTCTATTTTAGGGTGGAGGAGGCAGGGGGGATCATTGGTGGTGGCGGCAGGGAGTGCTGTTCTGTCAAGGTGCATCATTCTTTTCAGATTCCTTTTAAGATCACGAATGGTTTCTATCCTCAGAAAAGAAAAAAAAAAAATCATCATCTGCTTTTTGCCTTCATTCATTTTATTTAAGCTCACCTTCTGCTTTTGTCCTTCCTTCATCCCATCAGTTATTGCTCCACTGTGTTTCTTGCCCTCAAGGTTGTTTTGATAGACTGATATTCCAAATCCTGACCTTTATTTGGCTTTAACTCTAAAGGTATTACACAAAAAAAGAGAAAACACAGATACATGAACTGACCGTGACATCCTGTAAGGAAAAACAAATTCCATCTGAAAAAATGGTCCAAAGACCTAATGTTAGATTTTTATTTCTTTATCTTATTTTTTTTTACCAGATTTCCCCCATCAGGACAAGTGTGTCCCATTCACTTCCAGATAAGAAGTTACTTTTAGCCTCGGTCTGCCTGAGTTGAGCTACAAACACAACTCAAGAGATTGCAGGTTTTATCTTTCATGAGGTTGAGTTTACATGACTTCCTGCTGATGCTGTTCCTCCTCCGTCAGCTCTTGAAACACAGCTCAGCACCAGCAGCGACACATTTTTTGCTAATGACCCAATTAGGTTCTGCATAGATCCCATAATAGATTTTTTTCTCTCTTTTGCTCACAATATCTGCCTTACATATTTAGCCTTCAAAGTTTTCCCATCTGCTTCTGATGAATTTCTTTTGTTCCCTCACTCGTTCTTGTCGCTATTCACTCCTTTCTGGTTTCAGTTTACTATTACGTGAACTCCATGAAAACCTACTGGTGACGTTCAGGAGGATGGGGTTGTAGCAGACAGAAGAATGGCTCAAAGGCAGGGAAGTTTTCATGTGCAAAATAAATGAATAGAGAGCGAAGGGCAAAGATGAGCAAACTGCCTCATTTGAGGACAGTGTGAAGGTGACTTCAGTGAGTCAAAGAAAATATGGAGAAAAAAAAGAGAAATAAAAAAATGCAGACATTCATCTTTCATGTCATTGTGTTTAATAGGGCTGGGTAATATGGTCATTATATTGATTTTTTTTATTTCAATTTGCAAGCTCAGAACGGCAATTCGTCCGTGAGTTGTGGGCAGAACTGTTAGCACAGAGAAAGCCTGTCCCCATTTCTCATCAGCCATTTGTTTACACCCCCCCCCCCCCCAAAAAAAAAAAAAAAAAAAAAACTAGTGTCATACAGATAGTGATACAATCTAAACAAAGGAGAACTTTTGTTCATAAAATTATAAACTTAAAAAAAATTATTTTATTTAAAAACATGTTTATATAAATGCAATTAACATTGCATCTTTCCCTGGTAACTGAGTTTTTCTTCTTTAAAATAATTTTATGCTGTTTCCAGGCATCAGTCATCCTAATTAGTAACAGTTTGGCTTCTTCTTGCAGCAAATCTGCGCTGGCTTGACTGGCGAAGGCAGGGCAGTCCACCTTACTTTTATTTCTTCTGCTTTGTGATCCAGGTATTTGTGAAGTGTTCTAAAGACGAAGATGCCAGTGGTGGACTTTAGATCTCCAACCTAAACAGGGACGAGATGCCAAGTCTGCACTGGTCATATATTAAGTTTAAGGCGGTCCAAAACAAAGTAACAGGGGTGAGCTAAAACACACAATTAATGCCAAATTTAGGAAACTAGCCCTGCTGTAATGGATTTTTCTATGAAAATATTATGACAACAATGATGTATGTCGAGCTCCTTTTGATACAATTTAAATAAAACAACATCAAAGGACGTGCAGCATGCTTCTTTAATTTTGTATTTTCTACCTTCACCTTTTCCAATTTCATGGGCAATTAAAGAAAGAAAACGTTTTTCTGTTTTTTTTTAAACACAAATAAGATTTTAAGGGCAAAGCATGACATCGGAATGAGCAGCAGACAGAGTAATGTGGAGATGTTTTGACAAAGCAGCAATTTCAGTGTGATGTGTAGACAGTAACCCTTGACAGGGCGTTGTGCATTGCTTAATGAGGCAACAGTCCAGGCAGTTAGTTCCTGCTTTGACATTATCTGTCACCAATAAGTGAACACATCATTAACCACAAGCCACTTCCATCCTTCTCCGCGCCGACGTGTCCAGTTTTTCCTCTTCAAAGATCATTGTTGCTTAAGCCTGAATTATTTCACATCAACAAAAGTTTCCCTAAATTAACACATATATATGCAAACTATGAATACTAATGTCGTGAAGAAAAAAAATTACTGATGAGAATTATAGGAAATTTGAAGAAAACATCCCTGCTGACCACTCACATATTCATTTCAATGATCACAATCTAAATTAGTGCTGTAGGAAGACTAAAACTACATAAAAACATAGAGGAACTATTTGTCCTCATAGAAGATGGTGGGCAGCTGCATATGGGTCAGGACTCTAGAGTTGAAGAAAAACTTGAACACCAAGCTGCTCTGCTGTCTTTGCTGCTGCAGCAGTATTGCATCCCCGCTTTTTCCCCCTGAAATGTTCCACATGCCTTATCCAGGCAGCATATAGATGTTTGAAACGTTGGAGGCTACTGAAGGCAACAACACCTTACAAAAAGATGCATGGATTAAGTCCAAACTGTAAAGCAAAATGAACAGCCTTGGGCAGAATGGTTAAGAGATCCTCCCATACTTTTAAATTTTTTTTTTTTTTTATTTCCAAACATGTTCCCTGGATGTTGAAAGGCTTTTGGTAATTGCCTTTTTTTTTTCTTTTGACCTGATGTCTTTAACTCAAACCAAACAAAGTTCATTCATTCATTCATTTTCCAATCCGCTTTATATCCCTTTCGGGGTCACGGGGTTGCCGGAGCCTAACCCGGCTACTCATGGGCGAAGGCAGGGTACACCCCTGGACTGGTTGCCAGTCTGCTGCAGGGGCCACAATCACACACACTCACATTCACACCTAGGGACAATTTAGAGTAACTAATTAACCTGTGAAGCATGTTTTTGGATGGTGGGAGGAAGCCGGAGTACCTGGAGAAAACCCACGCATGCACGGGGAGAACATGCAAACTCCACACAGAAAGGTCCCCCAGCCAGGACTTGAACCGGGAACCTTCTTGCTGTGAGGCAGGAGCGCTAACCACTGCGCCACGGTGCAGCCCACCAAACAAAGTTGAATCATTATAAGTCCTCGTAAACACTTTTCTTTGCAGATGAATATCTACTTTTGTATTTTGTTTTTACATTTTCTCTATAATCCTATAACTTAAATATTACTCACAGCAGGTTTATAAATTTTGATCTGGTACATTCATTTTGAAAGGCAAGATTATCACCGCTGAGGCTTTTTTTTTTTTTGCAGGACACCCAAAGAGGTATAGAGATTTGACAACAGATTTTCAATGGATTAGTGGGACGAGAAAAATGATCGCGTGGAAACACTTTTAATTTTGTGATCTCCAACCTGGATTCATATTCAGTATCTGACCAATGGCCTTGAACTGTTTGTTTAAACACATATTCCTTTAATATAAATGGATAAAACCTGCAGGGCTTGCAGCGCAGCATTCAGCAGTGAGAAGGAAATGATGTGTAACTCTCAAATGTGCTGTGAGAGAACAACCAGATTTCCCACTCTGTGCATTTTTCTAGTTTCTGAATCATACTTTAATAATGGATTTTCAAAATATGTCATTTATGTTTTTCCATTACTAAATTTTCTTGACAAATCATTTGCACAAATAGTAAAAGTTAAGAACGCTATTAACCCTTTAAAGCCCACTTCATCAACAAATTACCAGAAATTATTATTATTTTTTTAAATAAGATGCTTTTAAAACCCACAACAAAGATGTTGCTATATCACAATGGGTGATTTGGTGTAGTTTTTGCTCACAAAAATGTTAGTTTAAGATGCAAAAATAGTGACGAGTTCAGGAACAAAGCAACTTTTTTTATCTATGTCTCAAATTTTAACAAGGTGTGACTGTGCTATAAATAATTATTCCTCAACAAATGTTGCATTCTTTTAGTCCAGCAAAGTCATTTAAAGAAATGGACAACAATAGATGAGTTATTCTCACCATAAAGTTTTGAAAATTAGCAACATTTTTTTCCACCAAAAGTATTTTGGAGATTTTACGAAGATAGGCCATGTTGAAATGAGCAGGAAAAGCCTTCTACTGCCCCTAGAGGAATGATGGTGCACTACAGGGCAGAAAACATGGATTGTTACATACAATGGGTTTTTTGGGAAAGTTTGGATCATGCTGATGAAATAGGAGTTTCGGAAATGTGTCAAATTTGATATGAAGGGTTAAAATTCATGTGCAATTATACAACACAAGGTGCTTTACATGTGTCAAAAAGTATAAACATAAACAAAATAAACATGGAACACAATAATGTTGAAAATGAAGAACAAAAAGTGAGAGATAAATGTCATGAATTGAAAGACCGTCTTCTCCTTTTCATTCAAATCACCTCAGTACCACCTAACTGCAGTTTCTGAAGGAATTGCAGTAGAAAAGGGAAGGATGGTGAACGCAGCATCAGTTTGAGTCAGAGCAGATTGAGAACCTTTTTTTCTGCAACAGCAGCCTTTCCCTCCACTTCCTTAGAGGAACCCATTAACCCATCAATGCCCGTCCAGCATAGGAGTGTTGCAATGCGTTCAATGGGCAGCTCGGCTTTGAGAGGGTTAGCAATTCAAAGATCCGCTCTCTAACTTTCCATTGGGAGCTGACTGGTGCATGAAAACTACATTATTTCGACTCACACACCTTTTTTCATGTGAAGTTAAGCATTTAAATAGCTTTTTGGCTTTTCAAAAAGTCAAAGTGTTAAATAAGGGCTTTGGTTTTACAGACTAAGCATATTTGAGCATGGCAAGAATCTGACTGCACATGCGAATAGGTTCTTCAATAGTGTCCCACTGCAGCACTGCCTCAGTGAGAATGGAGGAAGGAAAACTGAGAAGGTGAAACACTGAAAATAAAATACTGCTTGACCTGCTGTTTTTTCTCTCGTTCTTTTTTTTTGAATGCACACCACAAAATGTCCATTTACACCATTCACTGCTACCTGATCGTCCTAAAGCGTGCAAACAGCTGCTTCTTTCTTTTTCTTTTGTTACAATTCTTGATACAAAAGCACTGCTTCTATTTTTAGATTCATTTTCACATTTTAAAGTGAAGTGACATTTACATGTGAAGCATGTGCTGTGCCAAAGGTTTGTTCAGCGAAGTGAGACAAAGTTCAGACACTGACCTCTGCGCTGAAAGAAGAAGGGGAGGAACAAGAGGATAGACGTGCTTGTGGTTTCTTTTGTCAGCTTGAAAGCCAAAATATCTCTTTTGATATTTCTCAACTTCAAATATGTGCTGCATTTACCATCTAAAGTGATGGAGATAAAGTGATGTCAAGCGAATGCCTCAATTAGTGGCATTTTACAGCAAGGGGCTGATAAATGATAACATTTTTGATAAAGACTCGACTAACAAAACGGCTTTCGTGCTTTGAACTCAATCGTGGGATGAAAAGGGGGAGAGTGCAAAAGAGGAAAGAGCCCTCAGTCACATATACAGATGTAAATGGCTAAAAGTAAAAGGCATCTTTGAAATAAAACATTCATCCTTTTATACATCGATGAAGAGATACTTTTTTTTCTCAAATCCTGGAACTTTTTATACTTTGATTGACCTAGTCTTTGACTTTCAGCTTGTTCTGACTTGAAATAACATTGGCCTCACGAAATAAGTATCTTTTATTAATCTCTTGCACACTTCATTTGGAGTCTGTGTGATATTTGCTGCAGCTACAATTTCCTTAAGTACAAGCCAATGTGACAAAGAGCATAAAACACTGAACAGGGAAACCGTGGAGCTCCACTGGTGTGCAGGCTTTCTTGCTTTGTGAAAGGAAATGCTGACTTGATTGGCAGATGAATGACGTGTAGTAAGAACACAACGTTGTCCTTTTTGTTCTTGAGGAGTGAGTTGCATCTCTAATCCAGACATATTTAGCTGGATAATCACCTTTCATCATATAATCCTCAGGTTAGATAACAGGCCTCCTTGCAGTTATGCTTCAATTGAATCTGACAAGCAAAACGAACAGGAAGAGCTACAGGTAAGTAAACACTGCAATTCTTTCAACCGTTCTTCCTTGTTATATGGCTGGAGAGGGAACGCATCGGAAAGATTTTCTGTTCAAATGATTTATAGCGAGGCATTAACCTGCTTTAAGATATACTGTTCAATAATTCATCTTCTATCAATACTGGCTCATTTGCTTCTCCTTGTGTTGGAGGCAACCCATTCAGTCTGATGGGACTGACAGGCGTTTCAGCTCTACAACATTTGATTTGAACCAATGCTGCATTTTTGTGCAACAAACAGATGGTCAATGCCATGCTTCTATTTTGTCGCGGTTCAATATTTGTGCCCTTGTTGCTTGCTACTGTCTGCTCGTATAAACACACTCAGGGAGAGGAGGCTGGACTCCACACACTGAAGGAAGACATTTTTATTTAATGAGGGAGAAGATAAAGATATGTTTGAACTGTATTCTCTTTAGCTGAAATGATCTCAAGGCAAACGGCCTCATTTCAGAGCTGTGTCCAGAAACCAGTGCTGAAGGGGAATCTTTAGGAACGTCCAAATTCAGAGAGCAGGGGTTTAAATATGATAAGATTTGATACAGCCACAAACCTGACAGTTTTTCCTCCAATGTGGATTTGGATCATGCAAAAACGGAAAGTAAAGATGCGAAACCTGAAGAACAGAAAAAAGAAAAGAACAACAAATGCCTATCCAAACTCACAACCTTCTCCAGTTGAATTATTTGGATTTTTTTTTTATTTATCAAGATAGCCTGCTTTAAAAAAATAATATTAAGTCACATTTTAACTAATTTATATGCACTCCCCTCGTCTTTTGTTCTATTTTAAGTGTTCCCAATGCTCTTTTAATCATGATTAAGCCTTAATAAATATATCTGCACTGTCCTGCTAGCTTACAACCCCAACCTAACATTACCGGTGCAAAAAAATTACAAGTATTGAAGAAAACCAGCCGTACATTTTTGAGTCAGATGCCGCCTGGGACAAGGAAAACAAAGAAGTACATAAATCAATTTGTTTACAAGTTGATGCATCAGATTGTTTGAGCAGGGAGCCTGTGGCCCCCTGATTGAAGCACCTTTGTCACTACCACAAGCTTTTTTCAACTGCCTTTTCTTTAGTCTGCCCCATATTCAAAATGCCCCAAATGTAATTTTAAGATTATTTTTCTTTAAATGTCCTCCATCATGAGAAAAATGCTACAAGAACATGTTAAACACATCACACAAGATTTAAAACATAACATAACACAGGTTTTCAGTTTTTAAGATTTGACAGAAGCAAAAAAAACAACAACACTTTTTCTCTGACACACAGATAATTGTATTCACCTCTTGCAGTATTGCCCAGTTTCTCATGCTGTTTGTAATACAACTTCTGCTTCTCATTGATTCCCATCATCTTTTCGAGCATTGCTTCCCAGCCCTGGTCTGCGAGTTTTGATTTTCCTGCTCTAACACACTTGATTCAGCTCATCAGCTTTTCAAAGGCCTGAAAATGAGTCACTGTGATTTGAGTCGGGTGTGTTGGAGCAGGGACAAAACAGGCAGAACAGGGAGACTTAGACGCAGAATATAGATAAAAATGCACTTGGAAAGGTTTTTTGTTAATAAAATGTCTTCTATATGTATATTTATAATATGCTTTGTAAAACGTACATGTTAGCCTGCATGACTGACAAATGCTCCTCAATTTGCAAAAGCTAGAAATCTCAAAACCAGTTGCTTTTTGCATTTGTTACACAGTGTGACACAAAATCAGAAAGAAAGCAAAAAAAAGAGAGAAAATCTATCATAATTGCCTTCCACACTGTTCACTCAGCTTAAAGAAGGTTTCCAGGCTCATTTTTAGCTGCTCTTATTATTTTCTTTGTGCTTTTTCTTAATGTGTTTGGCAGCTTTGAAGTAAAGTTTTCAGGATTCATATATTTCCCTCTCATTAAAATTGACACATTAGTGAATCTGTGTTTGCTGACATGGTAGCACTTTTGCATTCAAACAAGTGTTCTGTCTTGTTAAAATATCAATAAAATCATTACAGAGAGTAATGTGTTTTTGCACGGCTTGCATGTGAGTCACATGGAAAATGAGTGTGACCACCTCCACTCCAGTGGTTCTCACAAAAACACATTTGGAGTTTCTATTTAACCTTAAGGGCTCTGGGCGGCGTCTCTCAGATACTGTCAGCACATTAGTTCACCGCAGCGGCATTGCCTTCCATTGTCAGCTGTGTTTGATGGGTTTGTTTGTGCTCGGTCCACCTATAGCTTCCCATTTCATTACCTCACTTAGCTTGATTAGAATTTAAATAACCTGTGTTGGCTCAGTGATTGACAGCGATTGGCCACTTAGGGAGGAGTGCTGAAGACATGGAGCGTGCTGCTCAATGGCTTGTGCAGTGAAACTCACATGTGCGCAAGTTGTTGATGCGTTTTCTTACCCTGATGAGAGATATTCTTGTTGAAGATGAGGAAAAATAATTAACTTGTTTGATTAAAATTGTGAATTTTCCTTGGAGTCATTTTAAAATATATTATCCGTACGTATGAAATGAATTTTACAGAAATGTACAGATATGGTCCTATAAAAGAAACACATCACATTTCTGCTTAAAGATTCTTCCATCCCATTTTTAAATAACTCCTCATGCTCCAGTGTGTTACAATCAGTATATATATATATGTCACACTGATTGTGGGAGTGCATGTCGGAAAGCCAATCACTACTCATGGCACGTTTCAGTCCGGACTAGTGGGAGGTGACTCATTTGACAGTCACACATTAAATAGTCCACAATAATTTAAAGAGCTGCCTCTTTGTCTGTGTTTTCATCTGAGCCCCCATGGTTGTAGTGGCCTTAAGCAGCTATCGCTGGAGCAGCTCTCGAGCATCTGTCTTTGTGTTTTCACTGCATCTGAGGCATCATGCTAATAGCGAGAGTGCACAATTTGTCCCTTCATCACAGCAGAGCTCCACAACAGAACATTAATCTCCCTTTCAAACAGACAACTACAACCCTCCTCCTCCTCTTCCTCTTCAGAGCATTCTCGTTCACTTCTCCTCAGACATCTTTATCCTCTCAATCTTCTTTTAACCCACAAACCTGTTTTCCATTGTTCATCCATTCGATTGTTGTCTTCGTTTCCCTTCAGCCTCGGTCTCATTCTTTCCTTTGTGTCTCACGTTTTTTAGCAGAATTTCTTTAAGAGCATTTTCAACTGACTGCCAACTTTTTTATTATTCACCAGCTCTTACATTAGAGCGATTGGCTTAAATCCACAATACAACCACACCCACAATGAAATGAGACCATTTTAGCCACAAGAGAGATTTTCTTCAGAGCCTCTAAGAATTGGTTGTGCTAGATATTCCAAGACATTTGTTCACTGTTATTCGATATTTAATCTCTCGATTTAAAGACCCACTCCAATGAAAATCGTGTTCTTAGTGTTTTTACCATGTCTTTGAGGCATTTTTCTGATGATGGAGGTCAAATATAAAGAAAACCAAACTGCATTTCTGAGTTTTTATTTATTCAAATTGTTGTGAATCAGGAGCAGACGGAAAAATGCAGTTGGTAAAAGCCTGTAGCAGTGGCATGGGTGCTACAGTCTGCGGCCCACAAGCTCCCTGCTCCGCTCTTTTCCGATACATCCACTTGGAGACAAATAGATTCATGTACGTCCTCATTTTCCTTGTCTAAGAGACAACTGGCTCAAAACTGCACGACTGGATAGCCCCAATATTGCTCAGCGTTTTTGTTGCACCGCTAATGTTAGGTTGGGATTGTGAGAAGCTTTAGGGAGAGAGAGAGAGCGATGACTGGAAATGAGGGCAGGCTTATTCCACGCCAACAGTCCCGCCCACAACTCAGTGGTGAATTGCTGATGAACTACTACCGCTCTGCAGAAACTATGACCTAGAAAATGACCCTTTTTTTAAATTTTGTCTAAAAACGCCATAACCATTTTTTGAAGACCACTGGGAAGGCTTTAAAATTAGATCAAAAGACAATCAGAGTGGGACTTTAAGGTCATTCACACTGGGGTTGTTTGGGCTGTCCACCTGATAAGGGCTAACATGCAAACTCTCATCCTCCTAAAAACTAGAGTCTTGTTCAGTTTGCGTGAATTCCCTCATGGGGTTCAGTGACAGTACCAATGTGGACACACTATGCAGCAGAAAAAAAAGGCAGTATTTGGTGTGTGTGCTTTGAATTTTTAGCAGGAAAAGAAAGACCACAGTGGGAATTCAAAGAAGCGCCCATCCTGAAAAAGTTGAAAGTATCTGTATTAAACATGGTGTAGTAAAGAGGTGGAGAAGCCTGGAAATATGTTCGGAGGACAAACTACATGGTCATTTTTTACCCTGACATTTCCCTACAGTTTGGTCTGCATCAGTCCCAATTCCCCTTTGGGAAAATGTAAAAGGTCAAATGAAGGCGTGAAACATTTAGAATACCCATTCAAACTAAGTCCATGGTGGACTATCCCCATGTGGAAGACCTTTTAGTCCGCCCTCAAAGTATCAGATATCTTAGTCTTTATTTATTTATTATTTATTTAAACGCTGATCAAGTCTTCTTTAGGCCTTTATTTCAAAATTCCAAAACGGTGGTGTTTAAAGGTCAAGCTTCTGCCTTCTGAGATGTAGTTCAGAAGAAATTTGAGGCTGAAAAGTATTTCCAAAATGTATTCAACCCTAAAGGCACAGATTTTATGTAATAAATGTATGGTGTTTGTACTTGAGGCAAGTTGAATGATTTATGTGCATGCATACAAACTAATAATACATTAATAATACATGCATAATACAGAAAGTGTATTTATAATGTAAAAATATGACGATGTGCTTGCAGTTTTAGTTTCTCTGTATCCATTTTTCAGGTATTGACTTGACAAACAGGGGTGCAAATTCATAATAATAATCTGACAAAACTTATAACCAAGTAAAAGTATGCAGAACATCTTGTTATTACTATTAGAAAGCCACACGGGCCTAAGACTTTAATGTTTTGGCTGCAGAATGAGAAATATTGTGAACACAAATCAGTTTAAAGTGTGATGATCTACATGGTCTTTCTTAGATCAAAATAAATTAAAAACTAAGTAAAGATAAAATACTTCTACATTTACAATGAAAAAGGAAGGAAGCAATGTGATACAGCATGACACAGAAGTTTTGAAGCTTTATTGTCTAGTGCTGTGTAAGGATCTAATAAGACTGAGGAATTAAGGTTAGATCTGAAAGTCCTCTAGGAAAAATCTATAGGTAAAAGTCACTGAAAACACATAGGAAGTTGTATGACTGAAACACAGGATACATGTAATGCACCCATCAGCTTCAGAAATTGCTAGTAATTTAATTTAATTTATTACTTTTAATTTAATTTCCTCTATCGTTGATATTTTAACGCAGGCATAATGAAAGACACCTTTTAAAAAATTTGCAATGTAATATTTATTTATTATTTCAGGTTGGGAAGCTTAACCAAAGCATGCAATTATAGCATGATTGACAAAATATTTAATTACACCATTACATATGAAAGTATGTAGCACTGCATTTATTTTCTCCACTAATTTAGCTTTGAAAACACAGTAAATAATGAGTGTGTGTCTGCAGTTTTTTTTAAGTATGTGGGATTTTTTTCTGCGCATCTTTACCAATGATTTGTATTTGTGTTTCAGTAAAGATGTCCATAAAAAGTCCAAAAGCAACAGCGGAGAGCAGACCCTCCTCTGCTGCCAGGTCAGTGCAGAAAAATCTCTTCTACAGTTAGCTATAACTTTGTCAATTCAACCAAAAATCTTAAAGAGATTCATTTGAATTTGGTGCTATAACAAAACAAGAGGACTCTAATCTATCTAGTGGTAATATAAGGGCACTTATTATTATACTTGGAATGTATTATTTCCTTTTTTTGTGGGCAGACAGATTTTTTATTGTTTAATTCATTGGACAGTTTCATAATGTTTCTTTATCTGGAGACAAAACTACCCAACAAATATGAAGCATTCTCTCATCCTTGAACTTCTGAATTGTGTTTTTGCTTTCTTGGTTTGGTTCTTTGATTGAATGTTCTGGTCGGGTTTGTGTTGGTCACCTGTTTTATTTTGTAAACTTCAGTTTTAGTGTCCGCTTTAGTTCTCATCAGTGGGTCGCACCTGTGTTCCATTTCTTCACAGTCCGCAGTTTGACCTGTATTTTTACTCCTCTGTTTTTGGAAGATGAAAGAAACACTTATTTAAGTGCAGATTACCTGTAAGGTACACTTATATCATATTTATACTTAAACTTTTTCAAAAAACTGCAGTCCGCCTTATAATCTTTAGTGTTTTTATTTGGATTATCTGGCCGTGCTTTGGTTAGATTGTTTGGTTAGATGTTATTGGGAATACCCAAACGCAGCTAAGTGGAGCACTTTTTCTTTTTTAAGACGTGTTACTAAGTTTAGAAATTGCGTAGTACTGTAACGTTTGTTTTAGCGATATCTGTCTGTTTTTTTTATGTGTTGCAAACAAGGTTGAAAGTTTGTGAACATGCTAACACAGCTAAAGATAAGGCGGCTAATGTGTAGCGTGTTACAAATAACTTCTAGAGTTACTGTAAACGCAGTTAATAAAGTTTGACTGACTGACGGACTTACCTCTGTGTCTTTTGTTTCGCTTAATGCGCCTTATAGTTCGGTATGTATGACATTATTTCAAATATAGACCATTCACTGATGGTGAGATGTTGTGTTGCCAAACCTACAAAATAAAACAGGAAGTTACATAATGATATAAAGTAGCCTAATCCAAAAATCTTAATAAACAAGGTAACCAACTATAAAATGCCAGACAACAAATCAAATATCAAGTAAAAACAAATAAACTTTTATACATTAATGAACCAAACCAAGAAAATGTAACAAGGCAAGTATTGTTATGTTGTCATTAGCTTTCACTGGGAGTGATTTTCATGTTTGTTTTAGAGGAAAAGTAAAAGATAATGTCTCATGACAGTTCCCCTAAAATCTAGCGCACTTTAAATTGATAAAGGCTTCTTTTTCTCCCAGCGTGTCTCAACGAGGAGGGAGGGCTGCATCCGCTGGAAAATCGCCCGCTATGGGGAAATTCAAAAACAAGGCCCTTCAGCTTAGCCTCTCCAAGAAATTCTGGTTGCTATCATTCTCAATTTCTAACAAATGGGACTGGGTTGGGCTTTATGTACAGGATTAGTGATACTGAGTGATACATGCCAGGGAGCTTTAACTTTTGATGGTGACTTTATTTCAGATGTTGCAGATGGTACTGAAACTAAAAAGCTATCATTAACTAAAAGCAATCATTTCATGGCTGTCTTTTAAGGACTACCACCTAAAAGTCACTTTTTACTGTTAGGTTGTTTCCTTCAGATTATATGCTTGTTTTGCTGATGACAACTCTCAACAACTAGAATAAAAATCCACGCTTCACAGCACCAAGTCCTTCACAGCCAAAGGGAAAGACCCTGGAGAAGAGGAGGGTAAGAGGAAGAGTAAAAGGAGCCTCAGCAACAGTTCAATGGTGGCTGCAGCTTATATCTCCTACCTAAATAAACTTTTTGGACAGGTCAGTTTAGCAGCACAAATGTCCACACAGATGTTATCAAAGCTTTAATGTGCATCTTTTTGTAGAGAGTGTAAAGCTATGTTCACACTGGGCATGTGACGCGCGTTCAAGAGCATGTATTTGGCTAATGGTGTTCACACTGAACAAACAGCAAGAAGCGGCCTCTTTTCTTTTGTTTTTCTACTGTTTACAAGCACGTGTCCACCTCCCTATTGCTCCAATTGTAGGGACGTTTGAAGCAGTAGTGGTTTGTGAAGGTTTTTTTTTTTTTTAAAGGAGGAGTGATAGTGACTTAGGGCTGGCTATGCCTCTGCTGGTAGAATGATGCGCATCATTCTTGTGGTGCGGAGGAGAAACACATTTCTTCACATGAAGCACAGAAGTTTTTATATAAAATGTAACTACTGAGTCTTTGTTTTTGCATGACATTTTTAAGTCATAAAACCAATGTTGAAATTTAGTTTTTTGAGCACTGGCAGCAACGCGACAACGTAGATGACAGTAACTATTGATGACGTCATCAAGCTGTAATGTCTGAAGTTGAAGACACTATTTTTTCCATATCTCTCCGTTTGGAGGCATAAATGCAGGGATATAGGTAGGGATGCAATTCAGATTCAGCCCAGGTGTCATTTAATTCCATGTCCATACATCACTACCAAATCCAAGTCCCTACTGGTCAAAGTTCAACCTAGTTTAATTTTCAACACGCGTTCAATGGCCACACGTTTTGTACGTAGGGCTCAAAAACAGTCGTAGAAAGCTGTGTAACGACGCATGAACACTAGAGTTTTAAATACAGAAGCCTGAAACAGACATGTACATGCATTTTCATAGACTTTTCTTCAGAAGTGGTCACTTGAACGCACGTTGCCCAGGTCAGTGAGAACGTAACTTAACACGCTGACTTTGCTTTAGAGATTCATGAGTTTCCAAACCTTTTTGACACATGCTTTTTTAAATGTCTCCACTCACATCCTTCAATGTCAAAGCTAGTAGTTCCAAGCTTAAAAAACACAGCTTTGAAGCACTAGTATAAAAATAAACATATAAACAAGCTTAGTGGCCTAGTGGGGGAGTGTCCAACATGAAACTTGGTGGTCATTGGTTTAATCAATACTTGGGTCATGCCAAGGACTTAAAATGGGACCCATTGCCTCCTTGCTTGGCACTTAGCATTTGGGAGGAGTTAAATCACCAAATGGTTCTCCAGTGAGCTGCAGCTCACCGTTCCTCCGGGGGTCAAATGTGGAGAATACATTTCACACAACAAAGTGTGTGTCAACTAATGGGACTTTAGCTTTGTTTTTTCTTTTTTTTTTTTTTGCACCTGCTTAGAGATGAGATTTATAGCTCTTTTCAGTGAGCCGGATCTTTGGATCAGTTCATTTCAAAGAGCCGTTCAAAAGACAGGCTCTACTGGCTCTTTTTATATTTATTCACTTTTAAGAAGCCAGCCTGGAGTTTATTATTTTAATCTTGGAAATAAATCACAGGGAGGGTTGATGGGCTGATATCTGGATCAGAATAATTCAAATTCAGATTTCCCACCAATAATAGAGTTGAATTATTTTCAAAATATCAATTATAGCTTCATTCAACATATGTGGACAAGATTTTACGGTCTGATATAGATTCATTTGTATTCCATAGCCAGCATATGCAGCATGTATATGTATAAAAAGTGTGTATGTGTACTTTAAATTGTTATTAATGCAACAGCTAAGCCAGGGCTCTGCAACACGTAAAATAACCATTGGTTCCAGTTTCTTACTGAAGAGCCACAAAATCTCACTAGGTTTAATTTTTTTTACAATGATTAAGCTATAATAATGTTATATTTTTTTAATAGGTTATATAACAATATTGATGTATTTTAATCTAATAGCAGCACATTCAAGTTCCTTTCAAAATAAAATTCAGAGTCAAAAAGATCCTCCTAAAGCAGTAAATTTTCTTGCATTTATTGTAATGCAATTCGAACTTTGCCTCTGAACAGAAACTAGAGGTACTGCTATGCAGTAGAAAAAAAGAACTGCTTTAATTTTCTTAATTGCGTTTCATGTCAAGAGTGGTTAAAAACAAGTTTATTTTACTATTATAAGATCATCTCATAAAAAAAAAAAAAAAAAGTAAAACTAAAATACGAATAACAAACCCATTATTGATACACCAGAAAAAACAAATCAGGCTACATCGAAGCTCCTTGCAAAAACTACTGGTGAAACATAGCACAAGCACATTTTTAACAGAACAGCACTCTGTTATAACAGAACAGAACAACTCATACTCATGACTACAACTCCAGAACGACAACTGAGCGCCCCCCCCAAGCGCTGCACTTGCCACAACTCAAAGGCCCTGTCCTTTTTTTCTTTTTTCATGGAGGTTCTCCCTTCAATCTGGTGTTCTCATGTGATATGTGCATCTGAAGTTAGAAGGATGAGCTTGTTTGAGCATTTGTGTGAGCATATGAAACTCAGGAGAGTGAGGGAAAAAAAGAACGGCATATAGAACAATTCAAAGCTGAGTCGATTCCCATTGTTCATACTAATGAGTCGTTCAAAAGATTCGATTTGTTGGTGAAAGTCACATCTCTACTCCTGCTGTTCTTCAATTTTGCCACTCACGTGACTGAAGTGCAACCAATGCAAAAACCTTCTTCTTGCTAGTTCTGATCACAGCAGATGTTTTTCAACACTAAACACTTTGCTTTTTGCACGAATTAGGTAAGTTAATCTAACAATCCTTGTTTAAGTTCTAACAAAATGATCAACTGTTAGGTTTAAAACACAGTCTTTGAGCTAAATAAAGTTCATGTGAACCAAGGTCTGCACAAAATGAAGAGACACAAGATTGAAGCTTCTTTTTCCAGCTATAGCAGGGAGAGATACGAACAAAGTGCTGTTCTTAGCGTTCTCTGAACAATCTCTGTCCGTTTTCTCTCTGCTGCTGCATTTATTCAACAAGGTCAAGGTGGTTCTGTTGGTATGCAGAAACAGAGAAAACTGGTAGCAAACCTCCTCCAGGTGCTGGGAAGACACAGTGAACACAAAGAGTCTTCTGCTTTTAAAACACACACACACACAGCAGTTCTTGATTAATATACCTCAAGACTTAAGCTTATCTTACATCAACTCTTTCCCTGAGAGTGCATGCATGCATGCAAATTCTCCAAATGTGAGTTTAAACTGAGAAACTTTTGTGTAATTTTTCCGCAATTTACTTCCATTGTTTGGAGATTGGAGGCTAAAGAGCCAGTGGGTTATAAAGTGTAATCACTGAACGGAAGGAGGCCCTGCTGAGAGAAAGTACAAAACAGATTCAAAGACTGCCTTTAATATCAGAAATGATTTACCATGATTACACAGAATTAAACACTGAGTGTATTTTGTGTGCCTATAAAACTGAATAGTGTTTTCTACAGCAAGAATATTATAAGCTAACAAGACCTTTTTTTATTTTATTTTTTTTCCTTTCTCGAGCAGTTTTTGGAAAAAGAGAAATGTGAGCTTAAGCTCTTGTGTTTTTCACTGACAATAGACGTTGATCTGATTCTATTATTCTCGTGTCTGAAGATTGATGATGCTGGTGCACAGATGCAAAGAAACCCTCAATGCTGCAACAGTACTTGTGTCATTAACCCAATATTCACTGTCAGTAATCATTAGATCTAAGTGTCATAGAGCCACCACAAATGAAAAGTAATTGGTATACATAAAGGTCTGACAGATGAACTGTATGATTGTGCTGCTAAATGAACAGTATCTATATGTGCTTTTCTTTCTCTTTTTCTTGGTACCTTTTCCCTCTGACATCTTTATGTGTTATTACAAAGAATGAACAAAGCTCTCTGAGAGTGCATGCGTCATGCTTACAAAGCAGTGCTCAAATGGGCTATGTGAAGGCAGGCAGAATGACATTAACAGTTAATGGGCTTATTCTGATGGATGAACTTAGAGTCTGCATGGCATGCTGTCCCTTCTTTTCTGGATGAGGGGAAAGAAAAAAAAATCTAATTATTGGCCTGACCTTGCTATCTAAATGTTAGTCCTGTATGAGTGGAGGATCCTGGGATCAGGAAACAGATGCAATAAACTGTGAGCAGCACTATAGGAAAATCATTTTAGAACAGAAGGCTTAAATAAACCACAGAAGCTCATAGGCAGTGATGAGAAGTGACATAGTTATTTATGCAATTGCATCTTGGCACCGCATTCTGACTGTGTTGCCCATATTATAGTGTGAATAATCGTTTGGGAGCCTGAAACGTAGAGCAGCATCTTGATAAACCAAGGGAGCTTCTCCTTTTACTGTTGCAGTTGCAAACGTAAGCAAGACGACCTTGTGTGATTTATGTATTAACTGCCGAGTCTAGCGATAAATTAGGGGGGAAATATTCCTCTTTCCTTTGCTTTTCAGATGTTTTCCTTTTTCACTTTTTCAGAAGTAAGGGTCAACAATTGTACTCTGTGAATGAAAGCAACCAAAGAAACAGAAAGACTTAAATCAAGGATGCAACTCTACTGTTAAATTGTACTTGTAAGGCAGTTAGTCTCTAAGAAGATCAAAACAGTACTTTTTTACCTGCTGAAACAATCCCTGAGCTCCACCCGACACACAACACTGCAGCAGCAATCGCAGATATCAGAGGCCACAAGCTGGAAACAACAAACCTGGAGAATTATTTTCCCTCGTAAAGAAGAAATATGGCATCATGCAAGGACAAAAACATGTAAACTATCAGAGCAACAAAATATGTAACAAGTACATATATACATATATATAGAGAGAGAGAGAGAAAGAGATTTTTTTTTTACCTTAGGCGTCAGAAACTGCCAATCAAAAAATTTGCAACGTGCCTTGAAATATAAATGAGAAAACCAGCAGCCAAGAGAGTAAAGATGATGTTCCTCATGACCCTTCCAGAGAACAATCTGAGAGGCAGGACTGAGAAAGCACAATGCTTGAACAAATACTTGAAGAAAGAAGCATCCCATAACATTGACTTTCTGTTGCAAGTGCACTTAAATACCCACTGGGATCAAAATTGTGGTTTTGGTGTTTTTAATATGTTCTTGTGACAATTTTGCCATGATGGCTGAAATCATTTTTTTCTTATACTTACATTTCTGAGTATGTCTTTGTTTAATCATTGAAGCAGACAAAAATATATAGTTGAAAAATGCTCATAGGTGTGACATAGAAGCTAGTACAACAAGCCACAAGCTTTGCGGGGTTTGCATAAACAGTGCTGCCCAAAACTTAGAGGTGAATTTCAAATGAACTCCAGCCATTCTGCAGGAACTTCATACTATATAGAAAGCAACACAGTTTTTTTTATTTTACATAAAAACAGCAAAATCAAAATTAAAGGACTTTTGGGAACTCTTAAAATAGATCAAAAGATGATCTACTCAGATTTTAAAATCTGAGTGGAGCAAAGTCAAAATTTCACAAATGCTCAATAAGCAATATATATATATATATATATATATATATATAAATGTTTGTTACAGAAATTTGACACCGATTGTCACCCTACTCTGTCCGTCATTAGACATATGTACATCCTGCTGCTTTAAGCCCTCAGCATGCCCGAGTTCTGCTGTCATCCATTCTGCTTAAAATGGACACTTTGCTCCTTGCCTTAAGCTATGGCTCACCTCCAAAAATACGCGAGAGAGGAAAAAGAAAGCAATCAAACAAAAAAAGAAACAAAAAAAACCAATGAAATGCCACAACACGCCAGAGAAAGCTTTATGCATGCATACAAATAGCAACTTGTATGCAAACAGCTTCAAAGTAGAGTAGTGTGCATTACTGTGAATGAGAATACATGCATCTCTGCTTGCAAGGATTGTGCAGCTCCCTGTAATGCGCTCACGCATGGGTGTTTGTTTGTATGCACACAGACGGAGACAACGCCATTATTTTTTTTTTTGAGGATGCTGCACATGTGTTCGGGTGTGCGTTTGTGTGTGCGCCAACACCAAGTAGTGCATGATATAGTATCAGATTGCAAATTAGAGAGATATGTCGCTGGGTGAAATCCCATTAGAGTTCACTGTCAGGTTGCAGCAGCGTTGACATGAAATGCATGTTGTTCTAATTTGGAAGTCAAAAACAAATTATTGCTCAATATTTCTCGGGAGAACTAAAGCTCTCTTGATTTCTCATGCCATCTTGCCATGCTGCCTTTTAATTATTGCCATTGTACTATGTTTTTTTTTTGTTTGTTTTTTGTTTTGCAGGAAAGAGAACTGATGCCACTGGAGCTTGATGGTAAGATGGAAATCTAGCTACACAGAGACAGTTTATTCTAGAAAAAACTTTTGCCTTTAAATGCTTGCTTTTGTAATTCATGGGAGAGATTGGATTTTTCACATACTGCCTTGAAATACATTCCAAAGCTACAAAACATCAATTGAAACTGCATGACTTGTGTTGTTTTTTACATTACTTTAGTAACTTTTTGCTGCAATCATGACCTTCAAAACCTTCAACTGTCCTCCAACCTTCTACTCTCCTTTTCTGCATTAACTTAGCTAGAGTTTGACTCCTGGGGGAGATGTTTTACCTGTCTTATGCTGTTGCAATCAATCTAATTTCTGTTTACCAGAGCTGCAAGAGGCCTTCAAGGAATTTGACTATGATGCAGATGGTTTCATCCATTACAAAGACATTGCAGACTGCATGAGGACCATGGGCTACATGCCTACTGAGATGGAGCTCATTGAGATCATCCAGCAAATCAAGATGAAATGTCAGTATTATCTGTCATCCTGTATGTGACGGGGTGCTTTTCATTGATTCCTCGGGAGTTCGAGCATGAGTGCATGATTGATGGGACTTTCTGAAATGAGTTGTTGTGAATGTGCGAGTCACGTCTTTTGTGTGTGCACCAAGAAAGTTTGTGGTTGTGTTTTCTTCCTACAAGTCCTGTGGGAACTGATGTTTGTCTTTGGGGGGGCCGGGAGCATCCAGGATATTCTGTCACACTGATTATTGGCGGTTTTGCTGCAGGCAGAAACTGTTAGTTTCCATGTGGAGGAGCTCTTCTTGGTTTTCTCAATACTTTTAGTGTTACGCTTTGAATCGCCTGCTCTGATGGTGATGATTTTGTTCCTTTGAAGAGTGATCCTTATTTCTTGTGCAATAAATCAACTCAAGATTTTTCCTGTATATTTGAAGGTGCAGATGCTGTACATCAACCAAGTGACAGAGGTATACTAAAGAAAATTCTTCCCTCAGAAATGTAACAATCACTAGTGTTTGCTGGTGTACAAGATCAAATACAAGCCATTAGTCAAGTTACAAACTGGCCAATCAGATGCCTCAATAAAAGTATGTGGTGGCTGCTGACCTCCAGAGTCAAACGTTCAAAATGTTTGACAGATTACCCTGAGCTGGCTTTTAAGTGGGAGTGGTTTGGACTTCCTACAAGTCAATCAATCACTCCTGATTGACAAGAGTGGTTGCCATAGAAACATTGACTTAGACTCGCATCACCGATTTCCGACGTTGTCTGGTTCCAACCGTCCATGTCACAAAAAACTATTAACTGAATTGTCTTCATTTCGTTGGAGATGGAAGGAAGCTATTTTCTATGGATGACTCACTCAGTTCAGTTCTCATGTACAGGTAATGATCCAAGCACAAGTAGATCAGATGATTTTTTTAAGGGATTATTTAAAAAATAAAGGTCTTAAAGTTAAAAAGGTAATACGTTAACTAATAAGTGTGAAAAGATTCAAAAGCCAAAAAAAAAAAAAAAATGCCAAAAACTTTTATTTATTTCTAACTCAAATTAAAGAGGAGGCTCTTGAGAGACTCTTAAAGATCCACTCCAATTAAAATTGTGTTTTTGGTGTTTTTTAAGGGCCATGCAAAATCAACTTTTAAATGTTTTATAATGTTAATTTCTCAAAAACAACCCCAAAGGGGTATTTTTGTTCCATTTATGCATCTCTGAGCATTCATCTAAAACCCTGCTCTCTGAGGACCAGCCCCTCCTGATCCCAGAGAAGGATTGGGTCACCACGTTTATACCCATGAACGTGGGAGAACAGCCGCTTGTGTGTAATTGTGTGCCCTGCAACAGACTGGCAACTTATCCAGGGTGTACTCCGCCTTCGCTCAAGATGGGTGGAGACAGGCTCCGGTAAGCCTGTGACCATAGGTTAAGCGGGTTAAGAAAATGAATGGATACTTGAAAATAAAGTGAGGCATAAAGGGGTTAAAATTACAAATTTTTCCAGTATTGATTGTTTAAATTTGCTTTGAAAGGGTTTGTCATATAATTTAGGTCAGCAAAGCAGAAAATCTGTTCCAAACAGTGAGTTACCTCCCCCTACACCTGGACCTCATGGCTAAATCCATCATCTACACAACTAAACCTGCTGCTCCAGGTTTTAAACTAGCATGTAAAAATAAAGCAGGTTGCCAGGTTGGAAACATTTTTAGTGCTGCACAGTCAGTGGATTTCTTTCTGGCCATATTTTAGTTTTCACCTTCACTGCCATTTTACCACAGTTACGTTTCAAATCATACTGCAGATTAATATTTCACTACATTAGTTCTTCCTCCCGGTTAATATGCGAGGACAGATACAAGAAAAAGCAGTCAGGAGGTAGAAAGAAAGGAGAAAGAGAACTCTTGACAAAACAGATCTGTTTTTCTCTGCAAAGTGATGTCAGACTTTCATTATATGTGGTACAAATGAAAAAGGTTATATTTGCATAAATACTAAATAATAATTACGCTGAACTTTTAGAATAACGATAAGGAATATTTTAGTATTGTTGCTGCATTGGTTGATGAAAATAGCCATCAGCAGGGGGCAGCAGTGGATCAAGTGAGCAGGTCAGCCGATCATTGAAGGGTTCGTGGCTCGAACCCCTTTAACCCCCAGTCAATTGTCGCTCCATCCCTGCCTCCAGCTTGGCTCCACTGGCGTGCGAATGCATATGAATGTCCCAGTGATGGTCAGAGGGGCCATGCATGCACACCGGCAGCCACACCTCTGTCAGTCTGCCCCAGGACAACTGTAGCTTACAGCCTACAACCACCAAGCATGAGGAGTGAAAGAATAATGGATGCATATTGTAAGCGCTTTGAGTGTCTGGAAAAGTGCAGAAAAATACAATCCATTATTATTATTAGTAGTAGTAGTATTGGATAGCTTTGCTAACATTTAGTCATTAGTTCCAGCCACCAGCACAAGTGACCACACAAGGTTCCATGGAAAACGAGATCACTAATGTAATTCCATCTGCATAAACAGCCAGCTGCATCCCATTAAAGAGCAGAAGTTTACTTGCAAATGTCACATCATAATGTTTAGATGCTGCTGTGGCGTTTGCTCTCCAGCAATGGTGAAAAATATAAATTACCTGTGACTATAATAGCAAGCTGCAGTTTTTATGCACCTTCACTCTAAACTAGAACTTTTGGAAATGCATTTCAGAGTGTCTGTGAGTGCTGCTAATTTTGACAATGTTAAAATAACCTCCCTAATTTTCTTTTAGCGTAAGCATGATTTTTAGAATAAAAAAAAGAGCAATGGAGAGGAAGGAGTTTTTCGGATTGTGGGAGGAAGTCATCCAGCCGTCCATTTTCCAAACTCGCACAATCCCTTTTGGGTTCATTAGGTTGTTATCCCAGCCAAAGTCAGGCAAAGGTGGGGTATGCCATTGAATAGGGAGTCCATTGCAGGGCAGGAGGAAATCAGACCCAAAGGCATCCCATACAGGCCTAACGTACAACACAGAAAAGCTTCCACTAGAACTTTCTGGGAGTCAGAAGAATACAGCACACATATTGAATGCTGAGGGTTTGGGAAACTAAACTGTGGACTTCCATAGTGTACTTAAAACAGCTGCACCAAACAAAGAGATTTTTCCACTTATAAATTGAAACGACCCAAAAGTATATGCATAACAGCTATAAAAAGAGCCACCAAACAGAATGTATTGTTTATATCCCAACATAAAGGAAAAATATTACATACAAAATATGTTTTTATAAATGAAGAAAAGAAAATGAATAAGCCAAATGCAAGAGACAAAGTAAAAGCATTTAATAAAATACTTTAAACATAACTATTAAAAGAAAAAAATCTCGAAAAATAAACCCCAATGAAAGCTTAAACAGATGGCAAAACAGAAAACCTGGTAATATGCAACAGAAACCCATGGACTCAAATAAATGGATGAGCAATTAACTGAAACAGAAACAGCTGAGGATGATTATAACTCAAAGCTGCTGTGACTGTGACTGCTGGGAAAACTGAAAACAGAGCAAAACCTGACAAGGAGACCAAAGCATCTCACCAAGTCAAAGGAAAGCACACGTTCTAAAATCAAAATCTCAAAGCCCTGGAGATTAGCCAGTTATTCTACTGTCATCTGTATAAATATATGATGAATGAGAAGAGCAAGCAGAAAACTGCCATGAATACAAATAATTAAAGTGGAAAAAAAAATTAAAATGTCTTATAATCATTTAGATATGAAGTGAAGAAGAAGTGGATGGGAAATAAAAATTTTGTTTTTCTGACCAATTACTCATAACAGACTTGTTAGCTTCTGGCTTCCTTCCTGCCAGCTAATCAGATTGCGCAGGGGAGGATAATTTCCTGATTAGATTGAACAAGACTAAAGAAAGCTCTTGAAAACACGGATTTAAAGACAGCCGCGTTCTCATCACAGAAATGTCCAAACAAGATGTGAAAAATAATAATAATAAATTGGTAGGAATGGAATTCAGGCATAAATGCAATTATGGTGCAATAAATAAATGAAAAATATAAGAAAAAAAGGAAAAATAAAAGTACTTTGGCATTTCTTTTTGAGGAAACATTAAGAGAACTGTTAAGCATGCTACGCTCTGAGTGCTTATTCATTTACATTTTGAATTCCATGTAACCTCTTAAGCTTTTTCAGCGTAGTATGGAGCTTGTGTGGAAATCCATTACCAGCAATATCACACCTTCAATTGCAGAGAAACTCAGATTAAAGGCTCACCACAAGATTGAGACAAAGTGTCTTCCCGGCAGGAGTCTAGCAGGTCTGCCTCTGCTGCTCCTGCTTCAGATCAAACCCAGTCAAACAAAATGATACTCCAGTTTGCTAACTTGAAAATCAATTTCCAAAGGGGGTCTTTTGTTTCACAGGCCTTAAGCTGATTTTGTAACTGCATGACACTTTCAAGCATTTCTTGGATGACTCAGAAGTGTTTTAAAGGGCTCCCTCTGCTTGCGCTCGTCTGTCTCTCTGCAGTCGGAGACTAAAAGCTCTGATCAAATTTCTGACCCATCAAACCATCTCAAGGCTTTATTGAGACAGTCTTTTTACTTCTACGAGGGTTCAAAATAATGAAAGCGGAGCAAGCTTATTAGTGTATGCACCATCAAATAAGCCTGCCTTTTGTCAAAGTAATAACATGAGTCAGCCCATTGTGTCTGCGTTTAATAATTACAACTGGTATCAAACAGAGCAAAGCTGGTTCTGACTGGATGGACTGAAGCAAAACGAGCACATTGCTGAGCTCGTGTTTTTGCTTGTAATGACACAGAACATTTTGTTTCAGTGATGAGTGGGTTTAGTAGCAGTGCACTATCGGACAAAACTACCAACCTTACAATGCTTTTCATAAATAGATCAAAAGATGATTGGAGTGAGACTTTAAGCTAAATATTTTCTTTTTCTCCTAAAAAGAAATAGACCAAGTCCGGCTGTTATTAGTGAAGATCAGAGTGGTTTTCTACGGTGGCCCTGAAGTGTGAATCCCATAGACAAATCACTTCATGCAAAACAATGAAGCAAAAAAAATGTCTTTTTTTTGGTTTCTGGATTTTTTTTTTTTTATGTAGGCTACAGCTGTTGTTTTTTTTTCTATTTTGCTTTTTTTCAAAATTTTGTTGTGATTTTTAAAACGTTTTGTTGAAGTGATTTGCACTTCAGGGCCACCGTAGTTTCCTAGCTGTGATGGTGGCCTGTTTGCTTCAGTTCAGTATGTTTCTTCTCCTGTTCTGCTTTGATTAACCAGTTTAAAAGCTGACCTGAACTCTGGTACAGCGGCAGTCATTCTGAATGCACACAGACCATCCATTGAGCAAAAATAAATCAAATAACCTTAGTTACAAAGAGCAAAATGTTGAAAAATGTCGATTAAATGTGGAGTAGTGAGTAACAGAACGAGCCATGTTTTTCTTCATGCTTGTAACTGTATCTTTTTGGCAGTTTAGTCAACTCGAGTGTGAAAGCAAACCAGAATAACTAAATAAATATGCAAGTGGGCAGTATCTGCAGGACTTTTCCTACATCTTGAGTGTGTCTAACCATGAAATTACGTTTAAAGTTTTAAAGATAAAGTGGAAAGATAAAATCTGCTTTAATTTACAAACTTTTTTTTTCTCTGCAGGGGGTGGCCATGTTGATTTTGATGATTTCTGCGAGTTAATGGGACCGAGGATGGTGGCAGAGACCGCTCACATGGTTGGACTAAAAGAACTGCGCTGTGCTTTCAGACAGGTAAACAAAACTAATCGTAGAAGATGTTTTTAAATTTACCATATCTTTCTCTAAACACAAATAAAAGAGCAAACAAACCAAAGAAAAAAAGACCCAATCAGAAAACAAGATAATCCTCCCAAAGATTCTAAAGCAAAGCAGTTTATTCTACCATTTATTGACAACTTTTAATTTTTTTAAGCAGAGAAATAGCAATTTGGTTAGAAATGTGTCAGTTGTATCATTTTGTGATACAGGAATGTCAAATTATTTTTTTAGAAATGTTTTTTTTTTTTTTTTTTATTTGCACAATGTGCGTCATTAAAACAAATGTTAAAAGAGACAATTCTGGCTTCGTTAGTAGCTTTCAGAAACCAATGTGACTTTAATGTCTCAAATATTCATGCACCTGCACAGACAACACACGCCTGAACGCTCCAAAATTCTCTACTTTGTTGAAGTGCTCTTCACCTTAACATTTTTGTTCAAAAATAAGATCTGAAGTTTTCTAGTGGACATAAAAATTCTGGCTGAATGCTTAAAAGTAACCTAGACAACATGCAAGGTGAAGGATCCACAACCTGCTGGATGTTTTCATCAGGCATTTAATTGTGCGCTGACATTCAAGAAAAACAAATCCCTCTTCCAAAACCAACACTTTATAGTTTTACTTACTTGTTGCAAAGAAAAAAAATGTCATTAAGGAGATGTGTCCTGGTGAGATTAGGACAAACTGCTTTTTAGCCCAAATGTACAAAGGTGTAGTTAAAGGAACACTATGTAAATTTGAACCATGCAGAGAGGCTTACTGGTCTTAAATGTTCTTTGTTTATTTCTATTTTTTTTTATATCTTCAGCAGACTTTACTCTCATTTGGCTGTAATTTTAAACTCTTGTTAAACTTCCTTAAACTTCACGAGTGATCCCTCTTTAAGAACATTTTAAAAATCGGTAAATACTCCCAGTTCTGGAAGATCAAAGGTCAAACCAGAACTTTGCCAGCACTGAATCGATATGTGGATTTAAGGAGATATTTATCCAAAAATCAGATAAGCAAATGGTTGATTATGTTTTCAATATTTAGAAAATGAAAAGAAAATCTAAATTTTGAGAGAATATTTTTTTGTTTTTTGCTACATTTGTACATTGTAAAATGGCGGATGCAGAGAAACAAAGAGCTTCTGAGACTAGTCTGAAAATTTGATAGAACTCAAGGCCTTTGTGACAAATCAGACAAAGCAAAATAAATGAGGTGATGAATCACTACTTCACACACCTGAGTCATTTCTTTGATGCATTATGGCTTAACAGGTTTAAAGGATTGCTGCAAAAGCAAACATCAATGCTGATGCGCTCTTAATGATTTCAGTTGGGATCCTATCAGATGTACACTTTATTATTCATTCATCTTTGTGTTTTTTTTTTTAACTTTTACTGAAATTGACTTGTTTTTTCAGGTTACAAAATTTTCTTTTCAGAGATTTATCTCTGAATGTTGTTACATTGTATGTCCTCCACTTTTTTTTAGTCACAGATAAATTTGGTTGTTCAATTTGGTTTCAATGTGATCTGTCGTTACATCCATGACCTTGACAGTTCGACTGTGACGGTGACGGGAAGATCACTCTGGAAGAGCTGAAGGAAGGCATGAAGACTCTCCTCGGGGAGAAGCTAAAGAAAGGCGAGCTTGAAGAGATTCTGGGGGACATTGACCTTAACAAAGATGGCTGCATTGACTTTGATGGTGAGTGGATAGAGACTCTTGAACTGACACCCCATTATTATACATTTACATACATTTTTAGATTTTGCATATTTGAGTCATTTAGATTAATGAATGACAACTTAAAATAATATTGTCACTTTTACTCAAGTGATGGCTATTGTTCATACATGGGATTTTATTAAAGAGAATACTACCATTACAAATGTAACAGCAAGGTCAAGATGACTTTTGAAAAACTCATGTAGAAATATTAAAATGAGCAGTACACTAAAATCCCAAAGATGGAACAACATTGCTGTATGATAAGGTGAAAATATAAACCTGATTGATAAAATGAAAGGAAATAGAAAAATCGTACAAATAATGCAAATATTTGACTGACTGATGATGTTTTACTTAATCTTCAGATTATTGCATGTTTCCACAAAAAAAAAGTACATTAAGTAATGATTAAAATATTTATAAAATATTTTTAAAATATTTGTAAAATATTTATAAAATATTTATACAATTTTTATAAAATATTTATATTCATTTATATTCATTTTCTAAACCCGTTTTGTCCCTTTCGGGGTCAAGGGGTTGCCGTAGCCAGTTAGAGTTAGGCCAGGCAGGGTGCACCCTGGACAGGTCCCCAGTCTATCACAGGGCCCCAATTACACACCCACACACACTCACATTCACTTCTATGTATATAAACATACATATATATATATATATTTGTGTATATATACATATAAAGGATTAGAACAGAATGTTGTTTTTTTACTTTTTCCATTCTGAAATATTGTGCCCTCCGGATCCAAGCAAAGGGGGTTGCTGGAACTGTACACAGGCAGCAATTTTATTCTTTAAGAGATGAAAATTGCACACAATTATTGGTAAGTGTTCCCTTTATGGTGGCCTCGTGAACACTAACATTAGACAATGTCAAAATATGTTGGATTTTTTTTCACTGCTTAGAGGTTATCCAGAACTCTTTGTAGATTATTGTAAAACCGGCAGGCATTGTCTCTGAGCAAAAGCTGGTGAGTTTCCCTGTCCTGGGTTTTGTACACTACAGTTTGTGACTGTGGACCAAATGACTCTTTTTCTAACTTTTAATCTGATAATTGAAAATAAATAAATAAATAAGAAACTCAGAATTCATTCATTTTCCAATCCGCTTTATCCCTTTCGGGGTCACGGGGTTGCCAGAGCCTAACCCGGCTACTCATGGGCGAAGGCAGGGAACACCCCTGGACTGGTCGCCAGTCTGTCGCAGGGGCCACAATCACACACCCGTGCACACTCACATTCACACCTACGGACAATTTAGAGTAGCCAATTAACCTGTAAAGCATGTTTTTGGACGGTGGGAGGAAGCCGGAGTACCCGGAGAAAACCCACGCATGCACGGGGAGAACATGCAAACTCCACACAGAAAGGCCCCCCAGCCAGGACTTGAACCGGGAACCTTCTTGCTTTGAGGCAGTAGCACTAACCACTGCGCCACCGTGCAGCCCAAAACTCAGAATTGTTCTGTCAAATGTTATTTTACATGATATGAGAAACAAATCTTCTGAATTTCAATTTGAGATATACAATGAGCATGTGTGGAGTGTGGCAAACTGCTATAATGCATCATCCAAATCCAACAAAAACAATTTCTGAATCTAGTTTTTATCAAACATCAAAGCTTGGTTCTCATTAAACAGGATGTTTACGTCCAAAATCAGCCATCTTTCAGACCCAAACCTAAAACTAAAACATGCCTCAAGCTGAACCCCCTTAAGTGTCCAAATTCCATTTGTTTCTCTGTAGATGAAAAAGTGGATCTCAAAGATCAGTATGGGGAGTTAAAATAAGGTATAATTAGCTGCTTGCTGTTTACAAGAACAAATTAAGAAATAGATTAGTGTTTTAATTATTTTTGTCCTGCTTTGATAAATGACTCCGCAAGGCCCTCATTTAGTGATGATAAAATAAAAAAACAGTTTTAGAAGGGAGGTTGGTTAAAATTTCAAGCTGGTTCAGAGGAGAATAACAGCATGTTTTTCTTTACTGGTGAGTCTATACTTTTTCTCAGTGAATCCTCTGTTTCTGTCTCCCTGTAGAGTTTGTTATGATGCTTTCTGCACAATAACCCTTGATGGAAGATGAAGATTGAAATGGGCTCAGAAGCTGTGCAGCAGGAATAGATAGGCCTTCATGGCCACAGTCAACTTCTATAATATTTATTTTTATATCTTTTTGTATTTTTGTATGTTGCGTTGATGTAAAACTGTCCAGTTAAGGTCGTTTGTCTCCTTGGATTTTCACAATAAAAAAATCTGGTTGCATAACTGAACTGGGTAAAGGGTTAGTGGTAAGATTCTACACTGTGTGTAGAGAGGAAATGCTGCATGACTGCCCCCCTGTGGTAAAAAAAAATCAACTTTTCATCCAATTGTCTGTTTTTTCATTTATTCATTTTTTTAAAATTAATTTTCCACCTTTAGATATATGTAAACTGACTCAATATAAATAAGTTTTATCGTCACAATATCAGATTACAACAAAGTCTAGTCCTCTGTCCATGTTTTTTTTTTTTTTAGAAAAACTTTGTTCTCAGATGTTAAGAATGACTCAACCTCAAGCCATTGATATCAACACACACACGTAGACAAGTTAGTGGCTATCAACCCAATACACCATATATGTATAAATTTTACAAGGCAGGACAAAGCGCATCTGTAAAAGATATATGATAAAAAAGTGCAAGAATTTCAGTAATGTTCAGGCTGAAAGAAATGTACTACATACGTATGTGATAAGCATATTGCTTATGCAGAACTATCGCAGTATTTCCATGCGGTTAATGTCTAATTCAAATTCCAATTAGCTGCAAGTACTCTTCCTAGGGCACACATATTGTAAAAATAATTTACAGTTGATTAAACTGTGTATTATTAAAAAAAAAAGAAAAAGAAAAGCAATGAGTGGATTAAAGACTTGTTATTACTCTGGAATGGAATATACACTTTCTCAACATTTATTTTCTTACATATGTGACAAAGGAATTTTTCCAGAAAAACTTTCAGAAGATTATTAATCTGTTTAAGCAGCTCAGAAGAGGGGAACATCTTTTGAAATATTAAATTCAGAACCATTTTTAGTGACAATGTTGAAAAACATTTTTTTTTTCGAATGTTGATCATCGTAACAACCAGTCAAGCTTTTTGCTCATTCTGACAGGCTCAATCAATGCCACCAACACATCCAAACAAAATACTATTAGTTTTTTTTTTTTCCTTCAATCTAATCTAAAAGCTTTGTAAACTGCAAATATTAGTACATTTATTATTACATAAAGAAAAAAACTTCCAAATATTGAAAAGTATAGTCCCAATTATTTGATTATTAAAGTCAATAATCCACAATCTCAAAGCCAAACTGAGATCAAATTATTTAATTCTCTCATCAGTTTACTGTTTATTGAGTTCTTATTCATGTGTAAAATTGCCTTATAATAATTGTACATCATTTTTTTAACCTTCCTCAACATTGTTAAAATCCCATTTCAGGGGTTGAAGATGTAAAGTTTGGGCATATTTCTAATTTATGGTTTAATAAAGTCAGTGGTAAGATGGTAATTGTCTCTTTCATTATTTTTGTTAATACGTCTTTGCTTATCTCAATGTAAGTCCATTGGTTTGTTAATTTTAATGTGTTTATTAAATTCAGCTATGAAGCCAGTCATTATTTGATATTTTATTACAATTATTTCATTATTTGGTGTAAAAGTATTGTTTTCTTTTTTTATATTAATATTTCTTTAGTCTTTTTAACAAATAGTCTCTTGTAAAAAAAGAGAAATAAATGTTACAGATGTAGCCATAAAGCTTTTCTTAAATGTGCTACTCTTATATACTCAAACACTGCTTTTCAATGATGAAAGCTACACTGAAAACATTGTCAGGCGTAAAGATTTAATCCTCCCTGTGTGAGAAGGCATCACAGAAAAAAACAGCTTTGATTGGATTTGATATTTTGAACTGCCAGGTCGGTTATCATTTGTACATCTGAACCTCATGAATGTAGAATCAGACTATACCGACTACTATATACCACATATACATTTTAGGTGAATGTTTGTAAGATATTTAGACCCTGAGGTAATCTTATGTTAGTCCAATCCTATCATGGGACAATATTTTTTGCCATCCATGGCTATTCCTGTAGATTACATATCAAACAAAAGAGGTGGCCTTTCAATTTTGTGACCTGTATTTATTACATGCATCAACCTAAATGGCATGACTTTTTCATGCTTCTTTGTATGAGGATGATTTCTTACTTTCAATATAAAAAAAGACTGAGAGAAATGTTAAAAAAGTGCTTTTATTTTGAAAATTGATAACTTAAAACATGTGAGCAAAAAAAGCATCATTTACCCAGAACATTTTATGCAAATGGTTTATATTAAACAACTTCAAACTTAGGTTGTGTGTTTTGCTCAGATTTCAAACACTGTTAACATTATAATTCAAGCTAAATAAGACAGAAAAAAAACATTCGTGCTATGGCAAAAAGAAGGAATGGAAACCAATCCCAATATCATCCTATTGATGCAAAAATGGTATAAGGCAAATGCAGTCCCGCAACTGAATTATTGCAGGCATTCTCTTCTCCTCCAAGCAGATAAAGCAGCTTTTAATGAAAAAAAATGCTCACCAATGAAAAGTTCTTTTCTGGTTTGGATTTGTCATAATATTGCAAAAAACCCTTAGTATTTCTTAAAGAAAAATTTTGTCAAAATTCATTTTTTATCATCCATTAATTCACAATTATCTAGCGGCAAGTTAAATTTTGCTTAAACGAGGCAGAATATGAGAATGGAATAAATGAACTGTTGAAATTGTAATCTGCCCATCACAGAAGATTTTGGTTTCCAAAAGACATGCAAGTTTTTAAAAAGGGGAAAAAAAGATTTTTTAAACTGTGAGCTAAACATAAAAATAGGAAAAGCCCCAAAGAAATCACAGGAAGATCTTTTTATATATATATATATATATATATATATATATTTATTTATTTTTTCCCAGGGCTACTCCTTCCTTAATACACTTAATAACTGGGGGAAGAAATGAAAAATCTATAATCTTATTGATAAAAAAGGATATCTGCCACTCAGCTTGTGTGTGTTAAGCGTGTGAGGAAAAACAAGAAAAAGGTGGATTTTCAAAAATAATCCTTTCATTGACAGTTAAACCAGCCTCATTTGCACTGTAGTTTCATCCCCTTAAGTCCTTTTGATAGATCTTCAGTTTAAACTAGACTGATAACACTGAAGTACGCTTGAGTGCCTTCTTAAATTACTGTAAAACACTGTGTTGTCTTGCTATCACTTTTTGGACTTTCAGCATTCAGGATTTGTGTTTCACTAAATCACGCTGCCCTCCTTTGAATAAACAGAAATCTTGTGGGGGGATGTTTTTTTAACACACCTTATCTCCATATATACCAATTTTTTTAAAAAATCGACACAAATGTGACAAAAACTTTAGCCAGAGTATCAATGCTAATGTCATTCTTCTGTTATCTTTTTGTATGCACACCACTCAAGGAAGTTGCATAATTAATACAAATCTCCAATTTATTTTATTTCTTTGACTTTTTAAAGAAAAACTGATATTGTAGGTGTCCCTGAGTTTGGCCAAATCCTTTTTATTGATCCACATCTCAAGGATATTGCAAATTTGAATGGTGTGACTTTCATACACATGACAATAAATGATGGGTCTTGCTATATTTTAACTGTTGTTAGCTGGTAAGGGCAAAAGTTGAAGCTTCATTTTGGGAAAAAAGTCCAGAAGCATGTTTGCTGCAGGGAAGCTCTAGTTGTCGGGGATGCTCTGCAGATATGTGAGGATGTGCTGGATCTTCACCAGACGGTCTTTGAGGCTGGTCATGGAGAGGACAGAGAGCTGGTACAGAGGGTCGATGGGTAGAACAGCCAGAAGCCACCAACAGCAAGCTGGACCGTTTGGGGTTGCCTGGAGAAAAGACACAAAAAAAGAATGACATTTTAACTCTCTAATTATCAAAAAGCCCTATAGAAGATAGCTAGTTTTTCAGACATGTATTTTATTGGGTTGTCTGTTCATAAGCAGTGTGGAAAACATCTTCAAGCATTTTTCTCCATGTGGGTTTTCCCTTCCTCCCCACTGCAGATACAACAACAAAGAAACATTTGCTTTTTTATCGCAGGTATTAAAGAACAAGTGGACTTTTACTGGACTTTAGGGTGATTGGGCAACAGAAAGTATACCAGCAGTCAATTACTTTAAAGCTCTTGCATAACAGCATTTTAATTTTATACCACTATCCTCCATCGTATTATTGAGGTGCTTCTGTTTTCCTTTGATGCTTCAGAGCTGCAACAAATTCCACCTATGCACAACAGGCGAGCTAATCTGCTGATGCAAAACACAAATATAGAAACACAAATATAGTTATGCAGCGTGAAATTTAGGTGTAAAGTGCAGTATACACAGCTCTGCTTCTGAGCTTTTTATACTCAAAAATTTCCAATTTCCTCAGTGATGGGTTGGTCAGGCTGCCAGCCGTTAAAGAGTTATCAGATCAATTGATTGGTTACACAATCACTCGAGGGCTGATTTGAGAATCACGCAGATGAAAATGAGAGCCAGCTACAAAATGTGCTTTGGAAGGATTTGAGTAGAAAGATGTTCTCTGTGTTTCAGATACGTTTGTCTTCAGGGGAGGCAGCTTTACTTCTAATCAATAGTTCTCGTCAATGAAAAAGTTCACAAGCAAACACATTCAGATCCCACTTTGTTCTGAGTGTGCTTCCTTGTGCAGAAGTGGAAATTCTTTGCATGACAGCGTTGTGACTCAACAGAGCCAGCGGGATTAGACGTAAAGTACCCATTAAGCTCTTTAGCCTACACTGTCAATACAGTCTGTATTGGCTGTCCTTTAAGCGGGGATGTAATCCTTCTGAGCGCCACAGACCGCGCTGGAGTCAGAGCTGAGCTCCAAACCACGGGGATCAGATATGAAAACCTCTAAAGCTGGTGATTCCACGTCAGAGTGGGTGTTCTCAACAGTCCATGTGCCATGAGAGCACTCATTTCAAAACCAGCAATTAGGGCTTCTGTTAACACTTCCACAAATACAAGCTTTCAAGATTCAGAGAAGGATGCAGGTTATAGATGTGGAAAAAACATTAACCACAAAGCTAGAAATGGACTTTTTGACTGTGTGTTGCAGTTTGACCTAAGTTAAAAAACAACTAGAACGCTTTCTTCTGTCTTCAAATGGTAGTTTACTGCGGTAATGTGAGCTACCCCACAGACTGTTACCATCAGAACATGTATTGATTTATCATGGAATTAAATATGGAATAAAAGTTTGGCTTGAAAACGATGGTTTTCATTTTTGCATAAGCCTCTACAGGTAACTGAAAACATAAGCTGGTACCTGGATGTCTGCTTCTCGCTCTGGCATTGGTCCAAAGTGCTGTAGGATCTGGTTGTGGAAGCGGATCTTGAGGTTCTGGAACCAGACTTGGGCCTGTTCATACACTGCATCGTGCAGCTCCTGCAGCTTTTCCAGTTCATTTGTGTCCTCCACCTGATTAGAAAGTTTGTCAGTTAACCAAACAGTCACTTTTTTGACTGAAATGAATAAGTGAGACTAAATGAAAGCTGACAGTAGAAATGATCAACCTGGCTCTTACCCTGCTATCCTGCAAGTATTCAATGTCTGCTGTGCTGTAGCCATCCTTCATTCCCCGAGACAAAACCTGGAAGCGTTTTCCTCCTATTGTGTCAACCACAGAACGTCCATCTGGGAGGAAATGGACACTCCTGATGATCAGCATGCAGCCATAGTCTGCAAAACTGCAGGGATGAGGACAGAAGTTTGAAAAAATCTCTAATGTTCTGGATCATTAGGAACACATCTGCCTTTAAGTCTTAGAAGAGCTGCTTTGACATCATTCTTACCCTTTTTGGGAGTCGCTGATGCACATCCCAAACTGCCGTGTGCCTGTGTCCATGCAGCGGCGAATCATGAGGCGATAGCGAGGCTCGAAGACATGCAGAGGACAAGGCACGGTGGGGTAAGCCATGGTACACACAAAGATAGGCACATTCTTAGTCAGGCTGCAGAGAGACAAACAGAAGTCAATTTGTCATAAGCCACCAGGAGACGAAAAGATGAAGTAAAGTATTAGAACAGACTTCTTACTCAGAAAGCTCTCTGGTTTCTTCTAGATGAGTTTTAGTCCTCTCTGCATAATCGTGGCTCAAGTGTTGTTTGATTAGCACCTCCAGGACTGCGGTTACCATGTACTTCCGACATGCCAAGTACTGGAGACAGCAGGATGAGTAACAGCAGAGTTAGAGGGGTGTGCCTGAATTGTTGTAATGTTGAGGCAGTTCTAGGACTGCCGCCTCACCTCTTTCAGGCTCTCTTTACAGAGTGGACAATGTGGTGTGTGGTCCAAGCAGCGCTCTAAGCAGTTTTTACAAAAGGTGTGACCACATGGAGTTGTCACAGGCTCATAAAACAATCTGTCCAAACACAAGCGAGTAGTTACAAAAAAGCTTTGCAGATCTTCTCTTGACTTGTTTTTACTTTACAACTAGTAATGTAAAAGAAGCCTCATCCTAGTATTCTCTTACCTCATGCAAAGTGAACACTCAAGGTCACTGGAGTCCAGCATACCCTCAGGAACACTTTTGCAGGTCTTTGCTTTGGAAATGTGTTGCTTGGAGCCTTTGGTGACACCTAAATTAGTAAGAGGGAAAAAAAATTGTTAAACGTATCAACTATTCTTATTCATTACAATGAAATGGTATACCATGTATTTTGCGAAAGGCTGCAAAATAATTCCAGTGAGTTTAAAAAAAAAACCCACCTTGCTTCTTGCATTTGCTACTTCCACTGTCCACAAAGCAGGATTCCAGGTCAGACACGGACAGCTTCCTCTTCAGCAGACTTCCCTTGTCCTGGTCGCCCAGCTGAGGAGCAGAGCTGACCCTCTTCAGTCCCTCTTCGCCGCTGTTGCAGCCGTGCGTTCGCAGCGATTGTGTTCGGCTCAGACTAGGCCGCTCCAGACTTTCCCAGCGCTTTTGAATAATGACAGATGACAGAAGATGGTTCCCTAAGCTGCATCCAGTCAAGTCATTCATTATAGCAGTTTTTATTCAAAGGTACCTCCTGGGTGTTCACTTGGTGTGCAGAAACAGCTCGGTTCTGCTGTTGATGTGCTCTCTGTGGTTGTGCTTCTGCCATAAGGGCTTTGCTGCGTAAATGAGGCAACGTGTTCTGAGTGGTTTCCCTCAGGCCGACCTTAATATTCTCATCAGCTGGGGAGAGAAGGTCACACAAGATCTGCAAAAGAAACAGTTTGTCATCAGGCTGAACAAGCAAACTCTTAAGGTAAAGATCAAAGTATTATAGTCAGGAGTTTTTAAAAAGTCACACAGATTAAACATTCCGACCGAAGACATGCATCGGAATCTTAACGTGATTTAAAAACTTCTGGAGTGATCAGCTGACCTGGATCTACTAGACCAGTAGAAAAGCCTGACCAAAAAAAGCCATGAGGAACCTGTATGTGAGCTGAGCACTGGCATTTTATTAACCTGTCATGTCAAAAGGTTCCAGCTGCTGGTGAATATGATGAAGGTATAACAGCATCTTATTTGGTTATGGATATGACAAACATTACTTCTATGATTGCATTTTTTTTAAATATTGCAAATGGAGATAGCTCTGATTTTTTTCTACGTCTGCTCCATGCAGCAACTGAGAGTGAATGTGTTTTTCTTTGCTATGAATAATGTGACACCAATGGAGCTCTTTAAGTTGGTGTTTCCCAACTGCTGCAATGTCACAAGGCAGACGGTGTTTGCCTTGTGAGAAGTTTAAATGCATAACAAAAAATGCTCTCCGGTTATCTATCTGGGTCTAGTTTCATAAATGATTGATTTTTTTTGGGCCACAGTAGAGGTTACAAAAGACTTCAGAGAACTGCAGAGTCATTATTATATCATTTGTGATTCATGTGTTGTAGCTTCAGTCTTATATCAACTAACTCAAAACGTTCTGAAACGTTCTTACTCAAACATTCTCTTAAGAGTCTTGGATATCTGTGTGTATCCTTTAAGAATTTTGTTTTGGATTGTATTTTTCAGACTATAAGTTGCTTCGGAGTATAAGTTGCAGCAGGCAAAAAAATGCATGATGAAGAAGAAAAAAAATCTAGTATGTCACTCTGGAGTATAAGTCGCACTTCTGGGAGAAATATATGTAACAAAATGCGAGGATACGCAAAAACTGTAATAACTTATATTCCAAAAAATATGGTACATGATTGTGGTAAAGGATCTACTGTTGTGTGGATTGGGAATCAAATCAATAAATTCTATTACATGTAAAAGGCAAAGCAGCACATTAGATGTGTTTACATGGACACAAGAAATCAGAATAAAAGCCTGATTGTGGGTCATAACTGTGCTTGCTTTTGTCATGCGTAGACGGTGTGTTCCCTGGAGGAGGCTTCGGGGTGCCAACAGGACTGACCGGCTGCTCTGCGTGAGCAAACTTTGTCTCTGAGTCTCGGTAGCTTTGTGTCTGAGAGCAAGGGATGGTGCTTTGTTACGGTTTACGGAGACGGCTTTGGACCGCAGTCCGGCTGGCTGCTCTGAGGGAGTGAGCTGCCCGGCTACGGAGGACCCTGTCTCCGAGCAGAGGAGTGGCTTCAGAATGGTGTGTGAGCTCTGGAGGGGGCTTTGAATTTGGAAATGCCGCTCCATGCCCCAACAGTTCTGTGAAACCGTGTAAACAATTGTGTAAATTTGTGTTACCAATCGTGTGCAGAATTGTTTTTTTTAAAGACTGATGTTATTAGCACGCATTTGTGTGTAGCCAAGATGCACATTGCTGCACTGCCCGCACATATTTTAAGTGCATCCAACCTTAACCCTTCCTCCAGGTCCATGCGACCAGGAAAAGAGTTCAGGACTCACCTCACATATTTAGAAAAACCATGTGAGGCTGACTGGGATCTGATCCCAATATGATAGGTAATGACTTGTCCAGAGTGTACTGAGACCGTAACCCTCTAGTGGCTATTGTAGCTAAAGGTAGGAATCTTGGGGCAGGGGCACCTCACGATTCGATTAGGATTCAGGAGGCAACAATTTGATTATCAAACAATTATCAGCACAGCTTTCAGTCATTATCTGAGTTTGGAGGACATGACATTTTAGCGGCTAGTGTTCTGTTCATATATGAGCAGTTATTGTGAGGTATGATTCTGTGGCGATTGAGGTCCAAGTATCACACATTAATGCTCTCCTGGCGGCTTTCACAACTGCTGCCATGACTTCAGCGTTTGTCTCTGTCATAGTGTAAGTGAAGAAGCGACAAGAAAGGATGTTGTATCTCAGCTCTAACATAGGGAGCAACATTTGGAAGCTCTCATTCTCCACCACAGAATTCGGTCTAAAGTTCTTTGCTATAAAAGATCTGATTGACTTAGTTATTCGCTTAGCCTTTTCCGAAGACGGTGGAAGTTTCTTTAAAATATCCAATATGTTTTTTGACTGTTGGGAGTGCTCACAGCAGAACTTGTTAAAGCCAAACTCACGCCAGCAGCACCAGAACAGTTTCTACCCTCTTCCTCCTTTGGATGGAACAGTACGATGTGATTTTGCAAATTTGTTGTGTTCCCTACATATTTAATTTGGGCCTGACAGAATTTACACACCGCGTGACTTTTATCCAAAGTTTATTGGCCGTCAACACTGTAATTGGGCTGGTTGTATGACACCATGAGGGAAAAATGCCCCACGTTTAGTTCTGCTTGTTACTTTTACTTTAATTATATAATTTTTTTGATTATAGATTATTACATTTTCATAAAAAAGATTCAGAATCGTTTATGTATCATAATCGATGCTTCAAAAAATCAATTACCCCTCCCCTCCAAATCATGAACACAACAGAAAAGTTGAAATGAGTGAATGAGGTTTTTGTCTGAATCTGTAGACAGTCAGACCAAACACACGCAGACAAATTCATCACACGTTATGCCTCTGCCAGAAGAATAATCATGTTCCTCTAAAATTGCATGAGGAGAAAGTGTGGCACTTACATAACTACAATAGTGTCTGTGTTCTGTCTATTAAGTGTTACTAATGTCATTATAGGCAGTCACAAGACTTGACCCACTAACTTATGTAAGTCCATGATAAACGATCAGAGAGCAGACCCAACGTATTTTTGCCCATTTACAGGTTCAGTCAAATGTTCTGACACAGTTTCATGAAAAAAAGAAGAATGAATGCAAGGTCCAAAAACCTCACACATGACTGTCCTTCTGTTTTGTTCATGCTGTCAGATAACTGTAACCCTCTTGAGCTCCACTCACTCATTCCACAAACACGGACCTTTGATCAGTACAACCAAATGCACCTCTTCCACAATAACAGGGTTTAAGAAGCACCTTTTCCAAAGGTTTTTAAATAAACAAACCTTTTCCACTTGTCTTTTAGCTCCTGGGAAGTCCTCATCAACAGACAGACAGTGGAGGAAGGCCTGCAGGGATTTGTCCGCTTGCCTCATTTCATGCAGCACTATCGCCTTCTTAAACAGCGCCTGAAAGAACAGAAATGTTGTTGATCTCCTAAGAGTTATGGTTACTCCTCACATTGACCCTCAAGCTCAGTCACATGGAGATTAAACAACAACTTCCTTATGGTGTGAGGATATTCCTTTACAACTCTCACTTCAGGATGCAAAGTATAAAAAATATGGAAATAAATGACAAAATAAAAGCAATAAACAAGAAATATGCATGAAAGTGCTCTCTTGTATGTGTTTTAAAAATATAAAAAGATTTGACCTTAATCTCTACATTTTCCACTTTAGTAAACAAGACCTTTGCTTAGCATGATACTCTTGAGTAACAGTTACTCCAACGGAAACAACCCTAAATATAGAAGAAGATCAAAAATAAACAACCCTGTTCTCTTTTTTGTCTTTTGGTTTTCTAACCTTATTTCACCCAATAAAATATGCCTTTAACTTTCCTTCAAAGGGTTTTGAAGATAACGGGTTGTTGTTGTAACATACTTCAGCAGAACAGGTGGATCTGGAACAGAATTCTGCATCCTCTAAAGCCAGTCGATACTGCTTGAGCGCCATGTATGCTTCCGCTCTGGATAGTCGAGCCGCCATCATGTGTGGATCTGAAAGAGAAAGAAATATTCATGCAATGTTTGTCTATAATGTTTTATTTTAAGAAGAATAATATATATGTAACACAATCATTTAACAGAGGTTTACATCCAGTAAAACATGTCAAACATAGAATAACTAGACATCGAATGATTGATTGCTTGAAAGGGAATTTATATAATCACAACCTGGCTTGACCTTACCGTTTACTTAACATAAGTTATCATTATACAGTTCGTAACTTATGATCAGATATTATACCTTACAACACAGATTCAGTTCGTTAAGAATCGTTAAGTAAAAATAATTGACATGGCTATGCAAGTCGATACAATTACTCTTGTTCCAAATAAGTCATGTATTAAAAAACTGGAGGTGGAGCTTCAACTCAAAGCATACATGAAGCTAAGCTTCAAGAATAATCTTAATTTTGGTGTGTTTGAATTACACACTACAGACATATGATAAGAGTTCAAAAGAGTTAAAGGTTCTGTGTTTGGTAAAGAAATAACTGAACAGTTTCAAATGATTTTTTTCCCCCAGTAACTGTCACAGAAGACTATTTTAAACTGAACTTGGAGCTTTTGGGGGACCGATCACTACTTTGCACCTTTAGGTCAACATGTTTTTCTCTTCATGTCTCTCAGTTTAATTATTTTTCTACTTTTAAACTCAGTGTGAATTTTCATATCAACCAAATACAGCATAAAGATAAGCAAAATATGTCCATCTTTTCTATAATAATGATGATACTACTAATAATAGGTTGGTTAAACATTTACTTTTGGTAGTATTCATATTAGCTTTTACTCCAAGTACAATTTTAAATATTAATATTAATATTTGCTAATTGATCCGGAAAAATAGTGAGACGTCATAAGTTGATGACATAGTTTGAAATTATATTTTGTACAAAAGTGAAAACAGGGTGTTTAACAGGTAATCTAGCAAGTGGTTCTATTAAAACTACTATGGTGTAGTATGTTTGGTACTATAGTAGGTGGTAATACTATATCTTTAGAAGGCCCAATTGTTATTCAAGACTTATAATACAATTGTTGATACAGATCAAATATTCCTGCAGCCTAGGTAACTCCCCCTTTGTGAGATCAATGAAGTTGTATTCAATTCTATTCTGATATCCTGGTGAACCTGAACATGACTTGTAAACAACAATTTTCTAAACATTTAACAATGTAGGACTTAAAAAAAACGTCCTAGATTTTCTTTTATACTAGTTTAGTTTAAGCCAGAGTAAGATTTTCCCCGTTTGAGTAATTCCACAAAGAGATAGAAACCATTTCTCCCCTGCAGATTGTTATTGAAAACGTCCATTAGCCAAAAGCCAGTTCCCCACCCTACAGATGTACGTTTCTACCCGTAAAAAAACAAACAAAAAGAACCCAATATTTATGAAAGCATGGTTCGTAACAGCTGACAAAATTACAAAATAAAATTCCCCCCTCCCCCGTATTAAAGTTACAAAACCTGCCCCAAAGTGTCACGACCTGCCTTATGCAACTTTCCCTAACGGCGCATGCGCTTTCATAAGCGGAGGCCCTGACATCTCCCAAAGCTCCCAGGAGCCCCGGACCACTTCGGCGTTTGTAGTAAATATATAAGTATATATAGGTCAACAAATGTCCGCAGACGTATCCGCTTTGAACTTACTGATACCAATATAGCCTAGAGAATCCCCAAATTCCACCAGGAACGCATAAATACCGATGAATAAAGTGCACTCTTAGGACCGACCTTAGACGTGTTAAGACTCACCTGACCGGAGAACATGATCAGTCGCGTGTGAGACGGCTTCTCTGTAGCGTTTTCCTTTGCACATGGCGTCCACCTCACTTAATGTTTTCAACTTCCTCAGCTCCTCTGGGAAGCATTTTTCTAAAAGTCCGCACAGAGTTACATTCACTTTCTCCTTGCCGCTGATGGCTTCACAGCACAGTTTGCATTTGGAGAGCAACTGCCGGTGTAAACATCTTTTACAATACGAGTGTCCGCACGCTATGGTCACGGCTTCGCCCAAAAAGCTCCGACAGTTGGGACACTCCAGCAACGCCGAGCCCTCCCCTCCGTCCTCACTCCGGCCTGTAGGTCCTTCTCGTCCGGCCGTTTTCTTCTTGAAATTGCGGAGGATACAGTCCACGAAAGTGCTGAGCTGCTCGGGTCGCACGGGGCCATACCGCACGGCCGCGGAGAACCAGTCTAGGGCTTCCTTCAGACAGTCTTTCGACGCCAGAGCGTTTCCTTTTTCCAGTATGAGCTCATGGTGGTCCTCCTCTCCTCCCGAGACCGGCTCCGCGCCGATAAAGAAGCTCCGTCTTTCCTCCGATGCCTTCTCCACTTGTGGTTGTAGCGACATTTTAGCATCAACGTCTGTGAGTGCTATGAATGCGCCGCTTTTCGTCTCACTGCGTGTTTATACATTGCGATAGCTGCCGCGGTCTTTGTCAAATTACAGAACTGCTTTTTCCTCACAGATACTCTGATTGTTACATAAAAAAATCTACGTCACGTGAACAGCAGACTGAGTCCTGATTGGTCGATAGGTCTCAGTTACAAAACGTGTGCTGTCAAGTTTCATAACTACGGAAGGGACGCATTAAAGTGCGCTAGATGTCGTAAACATCGGCTGCAACTTATGAACCATTATGTTTATTATGGGATGTGATTCATAAAGAATGACAAATAATCACATATTGCATTAGTGAATACATTTAGGAAAATACGGGAGTAATCAATTCAACCACAAAGTAATGAAACCATATTACCGTGTCACAAAAAGGAATAAATAAAAAGAAAAGTAAACACATTTTCAAGAATAATAATTGAATAATAATACATACAGACTAAAGGAATGGGTAGAGACAGATCACATCAACTTTTATTGTCTTCTCAATAAACATAAATTCATCGTTAAGCATGGCAGAACACTTTAAAAATCAAATAAATGAATAACATTATTAAAATATTAATATATAACTATTAAAACGGCTGAAAAATACACAAAAATCACAACTATTAATAAATTGTCAATACAAGCTTCTTAAAGCATTGTAAACAACATTTTCCTCATCACCCATCGCCTCTACATGAAATAGGACTGTGGTGTTTGAATATTTTGGTGGCCTGATTGATTATTTTAGAGAGAATTTTTGTTTCTTTGCTCGTTTGTTTGCTTAAGGATGAGAAAATTAAAGCAAAAAGAAATCTTAAATGTGAGGATGTATTCTATTAGTGAAACGTACACCATGGATAAGATATTCTTATTGATCTTCATTTTATCAAGAGATGGAGGTGGTGTGTTCTTTAATTTGTATGAAAATGTAGAAAATTTACATTTAAGTATTTTTGGTATTTTATTAAAGCCTACTAGATAAATAGGTAACAAATATGGTATCTATTTTGTATGTTAGAAGATTAACAGAACGTGGGCACAAATTTGACAGAAAACCGATGTACATACTAAAAGGAAGAAAAAAAGCTTTTTTTTTTCTCTAAATGAGAGACCTCTGTTTTATATATATTTACAATAAAACAACAATTATTTCTAACTTAGCCATCAGAAAAAAGTCAAATATCAATCATAATAGTCATCATGACAGCAAAATACTTTCCTAAACTCAGAAGTACCTTTTTTTCAATTAAGGTAATAAATACTCATTAAACCCATTCCACAACACCAAAAATTAGAATAATGTTAAAAAAATATATTAACTCTTTGATACCTGAATTTCAAATCAAGCACCGTAACCCCATGGCCACTGAGAAGTCCTGCTGAAAAATATAATCAGCATCTCCACACTCCTTGTCTGCAGATGAAGTGCTCTAGAATTTCCTGACAGATGGTTGGATTGATTGAGGACCTCAGTAAAGTCAGTAGTCCAACACCAGCAGATGGCATGGACCCTAAATAATCACACTGGACTTCAAGCAACATTAATTCTGTGCCTCTTCACTCTCGTTCCAGACTCCAGGAATGGAATTTCCAAATTAAATACAAAATGTACTTTCATCTGAAAACATGAGTTCGGAACCAGAGAGCTTTTTTCTCTTCAGCTCCAGTTAGAAACTTCCAACTTTGCCCCTGGTTCAGCAGAGATTTGACATTTGTCGTAGCTGAAAACAGCCTCTGTCCTCAACTTGTGATCTCTAAATTCTTAAATCGCTTTTGCTTGACCATTCTTTGAAGGCTGCAGGTGTTTCTGTCCTTGTTAAAGCTTTTTCCACACTCCTTTTCCTTTAAGGTACTCTTATACAGGCCCCTGTCAACAACCAGCTTGCTTTGAAGTGACCTTTTGTAGCTTGCCCTCCTTTTGAATTGTGTCAATGGCTGTCTTCTGGACATCTGCCATGTCAGCAGTCTTTCCCATGACTGCAAAACCCACTGACCCAGACGGGAAAACCATTTAAAGGCTCAGGAAACTTTGCAGGAATCCGTTGGTTGATTTGGGTGACACCATAAGTTTCCATCATGAAATGTTTTTACATTATTCTAATTTGGGCTTTTTCCTTATCTACAGTTTACCCACCAGGCACAGACACATCTATTAGATATCTAAACTACGGCTATTTCAAAGCCTATAGCTATAGATATGCATTATGCATCTGATAGACATCAATTTATGGAGGTCTATTACATTTTGTGGCTTAGAGCTCAAGCAGACGACTTTCCCACAGCTAATTTTGTTGTGGTCCCATCATGCCTAGATCATTGTGAACAAGTCATTTGGGGAGTTTCTTCCCACCAGACAGATGTCTATTAGTTATTTATGTCTATAAGATATCTACAGATGTCTAATAGATACAGTGACTATACATCTACAATAGATATCTATTAGTTTTCTGATAGATATGAAGGAGTTATTAGAGTTGACCTGTAAACATCTAAAGTAGACGAACATTAAGTAGCTAGTAGACATCCTGTTCCTAGTGGGTAGGCCATGATAGTCAGAATTACAATAAATGAAAGCTTAAATATATCAGCAATGATTCTAAAATAAAAAAGAATAAATGTTTGCTTTATAAATTCATTGAAAAACGTATAAAACTTTGTCATGGTACATTTTTGAGATATGACTGTATCTCTGTAATGTCAATGTGTCCATTTTTCACTTAGTATTACTTAACTTAACTGCTCTGGTCTCAATATTTAACTTTTTTCTGTTGTGAAAAATGTCCAACAAAGACTGTGACCTACGTAAAGAATTTTCAAGTTGATTGTAAACATTATTACCTTTGTTTGTTTGTTTTCCAACCCTGCTGTATCAACATCAAGCAATGTTATGGTGTAATACTGTCATCTACTGGAAGTGAAGCAGTATGTATTTTTTATTTTTTTCTAAAGTTTGTTTGACTGGCATATTTTCAGTGTTCATAATAACAACAAAGATTTTTTGTTCAAAATTGAAATGTAATGGGAAAAAGAGAGAAACAGCAGCAAAATGCCTATTACTGTAACTGACCTCTCTCCAAACGCAATGCAGAAATATGAATACACACTTTCATAACATTTACAATAGATTATTGCAATGCCTCCTTTCTGGTGTTAAAAAAAACACTATTAATCGGCTGCAGCTTGTTTAAAACTCGGCTTCACGACTTTTACCCAGGATCAGACAGAAGGAGCACATCACACCAATTTTCAAATCTTTGCTCCCAGTCAGCTTGGATCAATTTTAAGATTGTTTCTTGAGTTTTTAAAAGTCTTAGTGGAATCAGACCTTCATTTTGATCAAAATTACATTTATTTTATGACCTTCCCAGAGCCTGCAGGTCCTCAGGTGCAGGTCTGAACAAAAACCCTCGGCAAGGCCACGTTTCAGCACTGTGGTCCTCGCTGAGGAACAGCCTACTTGAGGATGTGGACTGTAGGGGTTTTTAAGAAAAAACTCAAAGCTCATCTTTTTAGTTTAGCTTTTAAGACGTTTTTACATTTCCTCATGTTTATTTTCGATTTTGTGGACTGTTTTTTTGTAATATGTTTATGCATGGTGTTTTTAAAAAAACATTTTATCATGATTACTTTTTTTACTACTATTTTTAGGATGTATTTAAAGCACTTTGAAGTGTTCTGGAGCAGGGAAAGTGCTCTATAAATAAAGTTGGATTTGGCTTTGAAAATATCTTTCAAGGTGATACTGATGAGGCCAAAACAATTTTAGGAGATTTGATAAAAATGAAAAATATCAAACATCAAATGTGTTCTGAATGTGAGTCAAGATTTTGAGTTCAGATGCCACGACTCAACTTCAAGACAACCAAGGTAAATGAGAACCAAACATAATATCTGTGACCTCAGATTTTGATTAAATAAATTGTCTGATTACCTGTATTACTGAGGAGATGGGAGTATGTTTCTCAAAAAAAGATTGAAGGCATTTTTGTTCAAGAAATAAAATAATAAATTATATTTCAATTTTTAAAAAATAGATATAGTTATTGACGATTACAACAGACAGATCCATTCGGATAACAGAGTGCAGAGACCAGGAGTTTTAAATATTACCACAAGAGGGCAGTGTTGAGCTGTGCAACTCATTCTGACATTAACTCCTGTCAGTTTGTGCATCAAGAAGATTAAGTTGTTTTCTTTTCAGTATGTTTTTTCTTGCGTGTTAAACAATATTTGAAAAAATATTAAAAACGTTTTGATAAAGTCAAATCAATATGCCAAAAAAGTGACACGTTCAAGATGCAGCAGTTACATCTGACAGATTGAGATGAAAAAAAATCTGATGCACAAACAAACAATCCACAGATGCACTAGAATTTTTTTTTTTTTTTTGTGAAAATGTCATATCCTTTTCCCATATCATCTCAGATGATCAAATACACCAGGTTATTTTTAGCCCAGAATATCAATACAGGATCTTTCTAAACATACCAAGTCTTATTGAGAAAATGACACACAGTAAACCATATCCACATTCCCACCCTTTCCCATGTTGACTCCTGAAATAGTCTTATCACAAAAGATATATTAGTTCTGTTTCCACAACAGTGCTTGGAATCTTCCAGCACAGCATCCTGCTCCGAGCTGAGATGTGCTGCTCATTTATTTGTTTATTTTTGACTCACAAACTCAGGTGGGTTACACAAGGAATGTTAAAAAAAAAAAAAGATAGAATATGATGGTAGTTTTTATGTTTTGTGAAAGTTTTGAATCTCATAACAGTACAAAAAATATTTAGAACATTTAGAAATGCCCATCCTTTTTTTTTTTTTTTTTTTTACTGTTTCTCTGAAACTGGAAGCAGTGTTTAGTGAGTAGTGCTTGGCAAGCACACTGGAGAACGTGCACATTCATATTCATTTATCATTGTGGGAAACCTTCTGCTCTACATTCTCAAACAGCGGTGCAGGAACGCAGCACTGCTGGCGACTCCTGGTTATCTGACCCGGCACAATCTCTCGGAGGTGTTTGGGGCGCTGGGGAAAAAAAAAACACATGCTGGAGCACATGGAAAAACACACCAGTGCTTGGGGTAGTGTAAGCTAACACTCAGTAATACGAAGATGGATGGGAAGTCTAAGAACATAAATTTAGAGATGTTTGTGTTTATTAAAGGAGTAAAGTGGGAAATTTCAAGATAAAAGCATGCAGGCTCCATATGTGTTTGATCCTTACAAAGTCTGGATGATCTCTGCCTCTGCACGAGCTCTTCATGATGCCATCATAAAACAGATTTGTCTTTGCCAAAGGCTCTAAGATGTCATGTTAGAACCCGTCTGTGCTGTCACAGAACATGCTTGGAAGTAAATCAGAACACGTTGCAGTAATTCTCCTGTTTGCTGAAGAGCATTGCATAACAAAACAAGGGCAGCAAACCCCAGACCCTGTTTTCCAGAAAACAGATGACAGCATGCCACTTTGCTAAGTGACTGAAAACACGAGGAGGCACATCAGAATCTGCTTCAAAGCCTCCTTTTGTTTAAAACATGACAGCCCTCCTCTTTTCCGAATCCTTGCCTAGTCCCGACCATGCCGGCTGAGACACAGCAGACCCCTCTACTTTCTCAAAACATATGTATGAAACATATGGAGTGAGATCCTCTTCCAGACCCCTCGGGGCCAATAACAGATCCAGTGGTGTGGAACAAAGTTATGGGACAAACAGAGATATGCTGGTCACAGGAAGTGAGATCCACATTCTGATTGGATAAGAGTGGGTGTAATTACTTGGAACAAAGTGGATTGTAAACAAGTGACAGTAGAAATGATGAGTGATTAGAAAAGGGGAAAAAAAATAGAATAAGACTCAACTTTCTTGTTTGGTTTTCATATTGCAGAGCAAAAAGCACACAAAACAGTTAGTTTAATACATTTAATAGTGCATTTGATTAACCTGTACAGAAATAATATTATTAAAAAAGATAAAACTTTTTGTAACACAGAGTTTAATGTGTACAATACAATAAAATAAATGATACAAAAAAGAACGTATATCTGAGGTATAAATATTTTTGCTTTAAATTAACTGTCATTGTCATGCATTATTATTTGGCAGAGACACAGTTACAGCTAAAAACATTTACGATGTGAACAATGGTTTAGTAAATGTATAATACACTCAACATGAACAAACAGAAGCGCAACCGTTACAGCCAAAGAAATGTTATCTGGGTTGAAAACACTGAGTCTTTGCAGAATATTTGTCCTTCCTTTAAATCCACACATTCAATCTGCCCTCCTTTATACAGTAAAACCTGTAAAATCCCCACCTTTATAAAAGGACCTCTTTTTTTACCTTTCCATGCAGAGAGAAATGTATGTTCAAAGTCAGATAATTGCATCTTCTGTGCTTGTTCGATATAAAAGCAATCAGAACTTTTGCTCTTTTGTGCCTATTTTGAGTTAAATAAATGATGTTTGGGCCAACGAGAGCAAAAAAATGTGCTGTGCTCAAAACGTAGTATCAATATCAAGAAACGTCCTATCCTTTATTCATTTGGTCCTTTAAATGTCAACAGGAATTTCTTATAATTTTCAAACTCTGACACATTTTGACATTGTATTTCAACGTTGAAAACCAATTTTCCTGATCAAAAGCAACCTCGATCAAACTATTCAATGAGGCTGGCTGAAATAGATTCTGCCTTTTATTTGTCAGTCAATTATGTCCTTTCTTTGATCAGTCATTTCATTTTGGTGAGCCAGCCACCAATACTCCTCTGCCTCCACGCTGAAACACTAAAACCCTGTGTGCTATAGACCACCTGTCATCTCACGATATCCTGTTTATTGGCCTCACTCAGTCTGCAAACTACCAGCACATTCGCATCTTTCGACACCCATAGATTTGTCTATCAGCTCGCTATAATAACGTCTCCTTTTCTTCCTGTGCTTTGCTGTAACAGAGAAGGGGACGGAGGTAACACAAAGCGATCGGCTCTATGCGACCAGAGCACACTACAGTATATGTACATATTATTCTGCACCTGGGGGGGACCACAACAACATTTTTATTTACTTATTTATTTAGATATATGTGTTTGGCTTTTCCCATGCCCCCTTCACTCCCATTTGAGATCCCCCTTGCTTCTCAGAAGCGATAACCTCGTTTTAAATTAATTCGGAGGCAAAACATCTCGTGTCAGAAACAGAACGTCCCGAGGCCCAGATAGTTCTGTTAGTCCTCTTGGCAGTCCCAGTTTTTAAAAGTAAAAGCCGTCTGTTTTGACGAAAACAGCTCCTTTAATCCTGGTTCATGTCAATTGAAGGATAAAGAGACTTCCACTTCATCTGTAGTTTGTTGAAACGAGGCATTCCAGTCAGAATGGCGTGCCGCTCTCCTATTTGTCCATGGGCACGGAGAAGGATTCCCTAATCCGTGCCACTTCAGCAGCGCACAAGTGTCCATAAAGCTTATTGTACCACTCTGGGAAATGACCCCTGGAGAGAAAGAAAGATATGCATGTTTGATGGATAAATCAGTGATTTGGAGTGCACTGTAATGCTAGTTTTAGTCCCTATCATAAAATAGTGGCAGTGTAACGCGGTGCCCACCTGCAGTCAATTCTGGAAATGTGTGTGAGTCTGGATTTGTTGGCCCCGCAAGGCTCGATGAAGTAGCGTGAGGTGAGGACGTTGGCCCGGACACCCACCACCGGTGCCCTGTCATGGTCCACAGATAAACTCACGAGTGCACACGCTCCCTTTGGAAGGTCTGTCACCCAAGTTCTAGTAGACAGCACAAAGGTTGGATGAAGTGTTATGCAACATACACACTGAGAAAGACAGGTGGAGGTTCTTGGACACGCTTTTAGTATACATTGCTCATACTAGACCAGGAGTGTCCTTTCCAGGCCTCGGGAGCCTGTTTCCTACATGTTTCCCAACCAACATGGCATTGAAGCTCCTTATTGGCTAAGCACACCCGATCCAGGTAATCAGCAGCAGATAAGGCAGGATTTCTGGAAAACCAGCAGGAGGCCGGCCCTCGAGGCCTGGATTTGTACATCCGTTCACTAGACTCGCTAACCGATTCTAGCGCATGTACTCACAGTTGGAAGAGGTTTGGTGCGAAATGTCAAACTGGTGCAAATATTGCTTCCACTTACTTCCAAAGCTCTATTCTGATATATGAGTGACTTCATTCAATTCCAAAAATATGAATTTCTCCTTTATGATCAATATTGTCAAACAGTTGATACTTCTGTAATTTGAAAAGGACGCTACCCAGAAGTCACTAACAAATCCGAGTCTCAGATTAGTCAAAGTTCAACTGGTTTAACTTTCGAGTGTTCAATGGCTGTGTGTTTCACACGTAGAGCCTGAATCTGGAAGCCCAAAACCCGCGTTTACATAGACTTTTTTAATACAAGTGGCTGCTTGAACGTGCGTTTCTGAGCCTGGTGTGAACGCAGGATTACGATGAGCAATGAGGTGAAACAGACAAGAAAGACCAGAAAGACATGAGGAGAAGGTCTACCTGAGCACCACGTGGTCTCTTGTGGGATGTGGAGCCATGGCGTTCCTGACGTACTGGTAGACCTCTGTCCGCTGATCGAGGGTTTCCACGACTCGGCTCTCGAGGAGGTCCTCATCCCACTGACCCTGCTCCCTTAGCACTCGAGTCAGAACATCCTCCGGACTGGCATGGATCTCTACAGTCACTTTCCACTGCCGCAGTGGAAAACCATCGTTAACCTAAGCCGCAGAGCACAAGAAGAAGACCAATTACTTTACAGGCTTGATTAGGTAAAACGCTGCTTTTAAAACATTGGAAAACCTCCCAACCCAGATGCTGAGCCATCTTTATACGCACAAGTGTACAGATGTGTTTCAAAACCTCCAGCTGGCCTTCATTGAAATCTTGAGACCGATCGGAAGAACACACACTTTCACAAAGTGGGAAAAAAAATAATAACTCAACCCACCGCATTCACACACTAGAAAGAGGAGAAGAAGGCCTGGGATAATGGTGTGGTTGTGTTGACGCGCGTCTCCATGTCAAGCTGATGTCATTCTGGGAGAGTGTCCAGAGCTGGTGGGTGGGTGGGTGGGAATTGGGAACAAGGGGCCAAGAGGCCAGGCCACTTTCACACAGATGTTTTTTTTCTGCACAGGAAACCCTAACTGCACTTTCCCATTTGCTATTCGGAAAATCAGGACTGAGGCGAGGCTAGCACCAGAAGTAAAAGACGACAGGACACATGGGCTTCATGAGTGTCCCTGTGTTTGCACATCGCAGACAGATGAGCCGTTTTTTTTGCTTGAAAAGTGAATCTTTTTGTTTTTCCATTACTTTCAGTTGCTGTGAATGATTACCTTCCTGTAGGCCAGCTCGGCGTGCTCAGGAGTGGAGCAGCTGTCGTAACCTCTAAACTTGTCTTTGGCCTCTTTCAGGAGTGTGTCTAAGCTTTCCTGCAGGACACTTCCTCGCTTGGCTTCACCTCCAAGCTCCTCCAATCGTTTTGGCAGAAGAGCCTGCTCCACATATGAGTTCCTGCAGCGGTTCATTTCTTCAGGGATCTGCGAGAGTGGAGGACACACAACGTCAAACACACACACACACACAAAAAAACATGACTTTACATTTTATGGCCTGTTGCTGGATGCTATTGCCCACAAGGGTGCAGAAAGGGGTTTAATTTGACACATCTGGTTGTTTTTTGCAGGAAACAGAAAAAAAAAGCAGCAGGGATTCATCCAAGAAGTAGGACTCATAAATATGAAGATATGCGAAAACACAATCATGATTGGAGCTTCAGCCAGCAGAGAAAGCATTTTTATTTTTAACATATTAATCCTTCCAGTTTAAGGGCAGTAGCAAACCTGTTAAAGAATCTGCCAGAGGTAGAAATTTAGGACTTTGGTGTTTATTTCCTTTATTTTACCTTCACATTTTATGATTAAATCCTGAAAAAACTGGGATTGAAACTAAATCAATGCCTTTAAAACATCCCAAATGAAAACAAATACCTTTTCAATATTTCAAATGTTGCATGTCTTTTTTTTTTAAAGCTGTATGACAAAAGAAAAATCTAGTTAACAGAGTCATTTCCTGAATAATTGAGTTTACTTGTGAGATATGACCATGACAGGAAGACAGGAAGGTTCTCTACAATTTAATAAAACTTTGAATGACGTGACCCTTTAGGATTTGCTGTGGCATGACAGAGAGACATGGGGATTATCTGAGTACTTCTGCTTCCAGTCTTGATCTTTTTTCTTCCAAATGAAACCTGACCCTAACAAGAGGTTGGATATGACATTTAGTAAGCAAAACTAAGCTGAAGCACATGACTAAACCATAACACAGAATAACCAAATCAGTTATGTAACTCGGGTCATGTCTGCTTACAGGAGAAACAAAGGGGGACAGGGGGTGAGGTGATACAGATGCCTCAAAAATGTCACCAAAACACTCAAAGAGACATCTGGCAACCTCTGTGTTCTGCTCTTGTCTGTGATAGCTCGGTTATGTCCACTGACCCTGAAGAGTTTCCTGCACTCCTGGATCATGTGCGTCAGGCCATGGGTGGCAGCCAGGTTCTCATTCAGGTCCCTCTGATCAGGCTTCCCCAAAGTCTGCTTTCGGTTCATTACTCTGCGTCCCAGAGATGAGGCAAAGCAAAAGGACACGGCAAGATTAATCACCAGCGTTTGTCATAATGACAGAGCGCAACGGAAAAGTGGAGGTGAGGTGAAAGGTCGAGAGTGGAAACGGAGGGGTTAAACAGCATACAGTTTATGGGACCTCACACATAAGAGCCAAATGTGGAACAATGTGCTTTTAATTAGATTAAAATGTTTATGTAACTGCTCCGTTTCCTCTGTCTCTCCCTATTCCTTCCTCTCTTGCTCCAACTTTTTGTTTTCCTTTAAAATCTCTGCCCTCCATCTACAATATCCTGTCCCTTCATAAGGACCCTTTCCTGTTTTCAAAACATATAGCATACAACCTGTTATGTAATCTGAAACAAAAGGGATTTAACAGGAATGGACAGATGAAGGAGGCGCAAGCGCACACCTCGGTGAGGAGCTCTCCTTCCGCCGCAGCGTGTTGAGATGGAAGAGTGATGGCGCCAGGCAAACAGCCAGGTTGGTGGGAGTCATCTGGTTCTCAGCGACGCTCGCTGTCACGTCGCTGAGCAGACACATCAGCGTCCGGAACGCCTCTCGGTTCTCGTCTGGTAGAAGCAGCACCGCAGCGCGAGTAGCTTGAAGACGGAGCTCTTTAGGCATGTCTGCGGGGGGAAAATGGCATTCCTCAAGCCACTTTTTTTAATAACCAAAACCCTATTTTGATGCTATCGCTGATGTAAATTATGGTTAAATCTAGGAGGAAATTTAGTTAAGTTGCCATTTGCCTGCCAAGAATGAGCTATAATGCAATATGTGCTAACCCAAGTGTGCTACACATGACTATCTGTTTCATTATAAGCAATGTGCACAGGTCTGACTGGGATTTAACTCCAAAAAAATATGTTTTTCTTGAAGAACAAATTGAATGAATACATTTTTCCCTTACATGTGTGATATTTTTTTAATCATACTTACACTGATAGATCTGAAGAAAGGTTTCTGACAGTTTGCTCGTGAACAGCGGTTCTGGTAAGTCTCGAAAATACTGCTTCAGCATGTCAGCAACGTCATAAGCTGACTGGCCCTCGTAGTTGACTCCACACCCATCGGCGCCACTCGTCTCGTTCATCTGACGAAGAGCCTGGATGCGAGATTTAACTCCAGATTTCCTGAAAAGACCCACCTGGAAGAGGGATATAGTGAATGAAAATATGACATCACAAGTATAAAGACTTTTTCGTCTCCTTTAGTTTGAGAACAGCTGTTATCCATGGCACTGATAATTACACAATATTCTGGATAAGACTTCATCTGAGGGCTTTTAGGACAGAAAATATATGTAATTACTTAAAAAGCGAAGAGTTTTTTGTGTGTTGTTCATTACCTATAATTTAATAAAAAAGAGTTTCTACACTTAGAAAATAAAGCTATCATTTTTTTTTTTCTATTTTACACTTGGTTGTTATTTACAAATTTCACAAAAATCCGCTCCATAATTAGATACAAGAACATCTGCAGAGTAGGGCCCTCACCAAGCCTTAGTTTTAACACACGGTGAAGAGATGTGAAGAGAGAAGCTGTATACACACCAAACTCTATCCAGCTCACTAATTCGTCTTACATAACATCCAGTAAAAACAATCATGGACACAAGTGTGATTGAATGCAAATGTTCTAAAACTAAGATCTTATGCAATCCAGCCACCTGAGGCAAGAAGATGTTTTAATCTTATTCAGAAAAACAAACTGCGTCATTTGAGTCATTAAAGTGAATTCACTTTTTGAATAGAATCATGTTTAATGCAGCAGATGGAATGTCTGTTACCGCAAACTATCGACTTTGAGTGTTAGACAGCTGCTCTGTTGGTTTTTCTGAGCGGAGTTGAAAGATTTGAAATACATTTTTTTACAAGTGTATGTTCTCTAACACTCCATTGTTGGATTTGCACACAATGCATAAGCAGATTGATTGATAGTTTCTATGGCAACCACTCACAATTTATATGGGAGCTTGTTTGAAGTCCACACCCCTACCACTTGAAAGTGGGATCTGGAGAATCTGTCAAGCAATCGCTTTGAACGTTCGACTTGAGAACAAATGGTTTAATTGAGATATCTGATTGGCCAGTTTATAATTTATATAATTTGCAATATAAAAACAATGAAAAAATTAGGATTAGCAAGAACATGTTAAAAAAGGTAGTAGAGCAAGAATATTTATTCTGACAAATATAATGACTGAGGAATAGTTGTTTATTTCTCAATAGAAGTCTACGGGATGTAGGCTTCTTGGAACCAGTGGGTATTTCCTATTTGGAAAGTGAGGGGTGAAGGGTCACAGTCCAGTTCTCATATATACCACAGTATGTGCTGTGTATGGGAATTTATTGATACCTGGTCAAGACAATTGTTGCGCAAATAGCGCATGGCTTGTTGTATTCCTTGTGGGAGAGGCTGGCCAGTCCGCTGGACGATGACTTGCAGTGGAACACCAAACACGCTTCTGTCTTTGTAGTCACGCACCTTAATCCGCTTCATAAACTTTGGTACAGCCCTGTCACCACATGATGAAAAGAGCAAGACACAAGTACGGTAGTCCTTTTAGTTGACATGGTTATTTTAGCAAAACTTAAAATAAAAAACAAGGATTTCAGATTCATGACATTGACCTTGCCCCTGTTTTATTTTTACTTTAACCAGATCAATTGAGATGTGCAAAAGAGAATAAATATTCTGCAGTTACTCAAGGCCTGTCTTCAAATACAAGTGTGGAAGTAAAACAAGGCAGTGAAAACATGTAAAGATAAATGTCCTAACGGTAGAAAGTCACTTGTTTTCACACAATTGCTTTGAAGTCATACGTTGCTTTCTGTGAGTAGGCTATGCACATGGTTGTCAGCAGAAAGTTTGTGTACAACCACAAATTCACAGATAAAACGCAAAGTACTATCCATTTCACGAGAGAGTGCCTCCAGATTTATGGATGTGTGTCCCATTGTCAGAGTGTGAATGTTTTTTTGTAGCCTGTGCGTGACTCAGTACAAGTCCGTCTTTGTTCAAGCTCATGTTCACAAGACCCAAAGTTCTTCTAAGAACTACAGTCCCGGAAAAATGAACATTTTATGATCAGTAGCTGGAATTCTGAACATGCACAGCCTCAAGTGGTCAACAATTTGACTCATTGAGCCCATCATGGGACTGTCATGGCGCCTTTTGCTTTTGTCAGAGAAGCTTGGGCAGGAGAAAAACAACCGAAAAATGATGGAATTTTCCCCATTTGGTACTTAAAGTCCCACTGTATATTTTTTCTTTTGGAAAATCGCTCAGAGTGGTCTTCCAATTTTGATTATGTCGTTTTCAGCCAAAAAAAATTAAGACATATTCAGTGCAGAGCAGCAGTAGTTCATTGGAAATGTGCCTCGAGTTGAGGGTCGGGACTGTTGGAACAGAAGTTAGCCTCTGCTAATTTCCCATCAGCCCTTTGTTTACATGCTCTCCCACTAGCTTATAGAACCTCACAAGCCCAAGCTAACATTAGCATAGTTTAAAAAAAATGGCGCGAAATTTCTGAGTTATCCATCTGTACAGTTCTGACAGCTCAGATGAAGACAACAAAGACGTTAATGGATCAATTTGTCTTAAAGTGGACACATCTGAATTGGAAGTATGGAAGCGAATGTGACATATATTTTAAAATAAAAATCAATACCAGAAATGCTTCTTCATTTTCACAACATAGCTACGTCAGTTGACTCAAAAAAAAGATAACGCAGCTTTATTGTGAAAATGAAAAAGCATTTCCAGTATTGACTTTTATTTTTGAAATATGTGTCACACTTGTTTCCATAAGGGAGATTTTAGCTCACCCATGGCAGTTGCTGCATCACAAACCAGAGCTTTTTCAAACCGCAGAATTTCATCTCCTCCTGATCCAACAAATTTGTACTAAAATGCTGTTTTAATTTTGATTTATTTTGTATATGTCCTGCATCATGAGAAAAGTGATTTAAGAACATGTTAAAAACACCCAAAACACGATTTAGCAATATGTAAAATCTAAATTACTTGATTCAAAAATTATTCCTAGCCTTTGAAAATATGGTATAAAATCTTATATTTCAGTTGTAGAGGTCTAAAATATATACTTATAATGATATAAAACCCAGAGAAAGCAAAACTTCGGCCTAGTTGTAAGATAAAATGTTAACATTTGTCACAGTCAACAATGGGACATTGATTACAAATGCATAACTGAAGAGTTTAATTTTAAGTAAGGCCAAAGCTGTTGCCTACTAATGGTTCAGACAATATTTGAAATAGATCATTTGAGAAGTGGGCAGTTCTTTCGACCCTCAAGCACAGCACCTTTCGTGTGAACTGCCATGATTGCACGCTTGTGAAGAAGACAATGTACACCCCTTCTCAGCAATTACAGCCCTGAGAAAAGAATGTGTAACGCAATCTCGGTGTGGACAGCCGTCACAGTGCTATACAACAACTGGCTGATGGAGTGGATTGGACGGAGGGCAGTATGGAGAAGTATGAAAGGGTATATTTGGAGGCATCACTTTGAGGGGCAATGTGATAGACGCACAGACTGTTTTACATGAAAAAGAAGCTGTATGTAAAGGGTCACTACAGCTTTGGCTTTTCTGTATGTCTGCTCTGTATTTCCCCCCTCTGCTTCACTCAAATCCACTCACCAACTGAAGCCATGCTTGTTCGTAGGGGTGTGTTTCTCCAGCAGTGCAGTGAGCTGCAGAAGGGAAAGTTTCTGCAGCAGATTCATCTGCAGGACGGACTGGCAGCTAATCTGGAGCTGGGCAGAGGCCAAACTGGGTCGATGGGAGTTCTGGAAGCTCGGCCAGCGGAGTTTTTGTGGTCTGGAAGATGTTGGGAGAGGATAAGAAAGCACAAATTGAGACATTGGAGGTAAAAAAAAAAGAAAATCAGAAGTTTCACTGTTAAGGATCTCCACCAAACGTCTGCATACATACACGTGGAAAATGACAGAATGAACAAATACTGCGTGTGGCCAAGTGATCAGTTTAGGGATTACAAGGATGTATGCATACATCAATCAAGAGATTATCTACAAAACACCATGTGCAATTTTGCTGCTGTATTCTTGAGAGCAAAGGAACAGTCCCCATGGAGACCAAGCCACATTCCTAACTACTTGCCATCATTATGTAAGTAGAGAAGTCTCAGCTTGCACCTCTGTTTATCCTATGCTGTCACTTCGTTTTTAATCGCCTTTTATAGCTGCCTCACTGTTTATATATGCACTTTTTTTCTGAAATGATAATTCCTTTATAATGGAAAAGGGTAAACTATGTTTATGGGAAAAAGGGTTTCTTTGAAGATAATTTCAACAAAACAGCAGGTAAATTGGAGGAATAGTGAAGTGCTTTTGATACCTACAATGCATTAAAAACTCATCAAGGTATTTACGATCTTTACTTACCTGCTGGTTCGAGTTAGTGATGCTCCAACTCCCGAGTCCCTCCTGTCTCGCATCCCTTCTTCTGCTTCGCCCAGAGGGTTTCCTGTGCTGTCTTGGTCACTTCCATTCTCAGTCTCTTCCAATCTGTTCTGCAAAGGGGACGAAGGACAAGGGGAGGCAGAGTCCAATGCTGAATCTGAGTCTCCTTCCTCCTCTTCGTCATCATCCTCCTCTTCCTCCTCACAGGCTACAGCTTCCGACCAGGCGTTAACGAAGCGCTGCAGGCCGCTAACGCGTTGCAACACTTCCTCCAGTTTGTGTTCATCGCCCTCTTCCTCCTCTCTCTCAGTGGAGGGGACGTTGTCATAAAAACTGAAGCGACTGTCAACAGAGCCTGAAGAGGCACGGCCCTGGCGTCTACTCTGCCGCCCCCTGAGGATCACAGAGTTCCCATTATCATTCCCGTTGTTATTACGTGAACTTCCATCATGCAAGGCTTTGGGAAAAGTTCCAGGCTTGTGGCCCTCTGGCAAATAGAAAAAAATCATGCCCCCCTCTTCCTCATCATCGTCTTCCTCATATTCTTCTTGTCTGATCTTGTCAGGAACGCTGCAGTTGCTCCTGCAGTTCTGTTCATCGCTTGATGACTGCCGGTCTGGGGCTTGTTGGAGAAAACTGAAAGGGTCGAATCCTTCTAAATACATCCCTCCTCTTTTACTGAAACCTGCTGCCGTGCTGTGGCTGCGAGCTCGAGTGACAGGGCTAGGAGTGCTCACCGCACTTCCACTACTGGCTTCAGAGTGGCTGCTCCCGGTGCTGCCAGTGCTTCCATTGCTGGTCTGAGTGGAGTAAGAAACAGAGCGATTCCGGTTCAGAGTCATCGTCTCAGTGGGATTGCGCTGGTTATTCAGACTAATGCTTGAGATGTCCACACAGTTAAGCTTTCTGAGTTTGTCATCATCAAGGCCTTCCTTGATAACAGGGCCGCTAATTTCGATCTTTCCACCGGTGGGGTTAGCCTTCTTCTTTCTCTTGGAGGAAGCGCCGCTGCGAAGCCGCAGACTCTCCATCCTCTTGAGGAAGCTTTTAGCCCTAGAACGGGTACTTTTGCCACTGCCTCCTCCTCGGTCCAGACTTCCTCCTACCATTCCTGCACTGACATCAAAGGTGAACTGTCGGAGCGACTCCAGGGGTGACGGAGGTAACCCGTCAGATAAAGAGTCTTCATTGACTCCTCCTGACCCGCCTGTGCCAGAGGATGAACACATGCTAGCCACTGAATTGGCACGAATGGCACCAGCAGGGATTGCTTCATTTAGCAAGGCTGCAGCATGACCCTTCTCCTCTCCTCTTCCTCCACTGCCACTGCTATGGATGGAGCCAACTTCAGGTTGCTCACTGAGATCAGTGAGCACACTCTCTGAACTGTTGCCTTCACGCAAACCCAGCTTGCCTTTCTGGGATACTTGGTCCTTGGGAATCGAGGGTTGGGTAGCATCTGCTGGTAACTCAGAAAACACCTCCAAGTCTTCCATCCGTGACCAGCGCTTGCTGTCCCTCTGGAAGGTCCAGCGGCCACTAATGGCACAGGGTTCGTCCTCATCTGAATCCTCACTCTGAATGCAGGGCAAGAGAGGAAAAGGGCATTATGCATCACAAGGGGTGCTTGTGTTAAAACAATTTAAGGCATAACTATATACTCAAATTGTCAAGGATTTCCATTGCACAAGATCATCATCAAGTTATGTGAACAATTGCTTTAAGAAAATAGCAGAAAAGAGCAGAGAGATAGTATTTTAGCTTAAACTCTCGCTCCAATAATCTATTGATCTAGTTTTCAAATGGTTCCAAATAGTCTTTTTATTATGATTATGCTGTTTTTAAGTCAAAATTAACCTGTGTCGTTTTCTAGGTCATAGTTTCTGCAGAGCAGCAGTAGTTCTTTAGAAATTCTCCTCTGATTTGTAGGCAGGTCTGTTGGCGCGGAGTAAGCCCGTCCCCATTTCCCATCATCCATCTGTTTACACGCTCTCCCACTAGCTTACAGTCCCTCACAATCCCAACCTAACATTACTGGTGAGAGCAATATTGGAGCTATCCAGCTGTTTTGAGTCAAATGCCAGCTCGCATGAGAAAAATGAAGACGTACATGGATCTAGTCGTCTACAAGTAGAGAGGCATCAACATGGATCGGAGCAGGGTATTTGTGGATTGCTGTAGTATTTACGAGTTACAGTGATTTAGATAAAGAAATACTCAAAAAAGCTATTTTAAGCAAAAATGTATTTATATTTGTCCTACATTATGAGAAAAAGGCCACACGAATATGTTAAAAACACCCAAAAAAATGTTTTTCATCTGAGTGGGTCTTTAGTATTATAATCAGTCTAAGATTAACTCTAACTAAAAATACTAAGGATTTAACAACCAAATTTTCCTGACACTGCAGTGACTTAAGTTCTCTTCTTTGAGCACTAATCAATGCGCAGGCATTTTATCATAATACACCACGCCCCCAGTTTAGTTAATCTATCTCAGACCCTGAAGGGAATCCAGGAAATTCCATCGTGACCCCCACAGCTCACAGTGCAGCCAGCCAGCCAGACTGGGGTCACTTACCTAATAGTCTTTATCTTTTCTGTCTACGCATGTGCATACACACACAGGCACACACACAAACTCCTACTCTTTAACACTGCACAAGATATAAGCAGGAGACAGATAGACTTCTACTTTTATTTTTCTTTAATCTGCATCACTTTGTTTTTGCTTTCCTTGATGAAATCCGAAATAAATGCATTATTTTGTTTTGCACAAAGACCGTTGATCGGCTAACAGAAATTGAACCGTTTGTCAACATCTAATCCCAAATCCATCAAATCAGTAAAGCAGTCAACAAAGGTTGCCACCATCAAGGTCACACAAAGGAGATCATAGAAAGAAAAGTAAAGGGAGAGTAAAATACAAAGAAAAGTAGAGAAAAAAATGTGATGTCAAAAGATAGAGAATCTGAGGACATGAAGAGATCAATGCATTCCTAAGTTGTCTGGGTGGGGAGAGGGGGCTTTAACGTGGTTGGCTGCCGTCATATAGAAGCCAAGGAGTCAAGGAGCCAAATAACCTTTTTGGCTCCACTACGTCCCTGTGTAGAAGCTGAAAAGAAAGAAGATGAATGCCACGAAGCATGAACTGGCTTGGTGCTATACAGATTCCAGGGCTGTCAAGGAATGGAGTTTTATTTCAATAGGAAATTTATTAAATCAATGTTTTTGTCAGGACTTTAAAGGTTATTTGTAACAAGAGCGGTCTATAATTGAAATTTTCAGACAATGTTGTTTGAAAGAAAAAATAAATAAAGGAGCACTTAGTAAGTATCTGGTTTTTAGAAAAAATATTTTTGAGTTGTTCAAGTTCTATTCTCGTTAAAAAAATACTTCACTGGAAAGTCACAAAATACTACCAGTTTATCTGAATTCAGAGGTTTGAGGAAATATGTGACAAAGGAGCATAGCATGCCTTTAATGGGAGGAGGTCCCAGTTAATGAAAGCCCTTGAAGATATCCTGCCTCTAGCTAGGGTTCACACAGCATGCCTCATCTAGAAATAAACTCAACAACACTGTTTTTTGCCCTTTGGTCCATTGGCAAACTGGTGGCTGGAGTGGGAAAATTAAATTGTGTTTGAGGAGATAGTTAAGGAAGTTTCAAATGAGAGAGAAATACAGGTGTGAGCATAAAAACGTACTCGTTTTCTTTGTGGGGATAGATCCAGTCTCATTAGAGCACACTTGTTGAGGGTATTTAGTCGCCTGCGAACACAAAAACACAATTATTGGGTAAATAATTAGAACATTCTAACTTTTACTAACTATTACAACAATTAGGATCCAAACAAAATGAACAGCAGATCTGGAGAAAGGGGATGCTGTAGAGCAACAAGTCTGGCTAATGAGCTGCTGAAGGATAATCCCCTCCGTGGACATAAAGGCGCAGATAAGGAAAGTGGGGAGAATGAAATCTGCTGGAGTGCTGCAAAAAAAATGTGGGGAGGGGACAGAAAGATTATCCCCCCTGCCACCTGGAGAAGGGGACCGAGGGCGCTGGTGGGGTCCACCCTCCTGTGAGTGCATATCATGTAACAATGGAGAGATGAAGTGATGGAAACTAAAGGATGGCTGCGGCTTTGGGGAAAGGGTGAAAGGCTGTTAAGAGAAGACACTCTTAAGATGATCGTTTCCAGATGTTTGCAAGGACACCTACTGGGGTTCATTAACGAAAGCTGGAATTTGATGAAGGAACTGACTTCATTTAGGACCTATCAGTACCATTCACTTATGCTAATTGATGCAGTGTTGACAAAGACGGCCTTCTCTAGTGACGTCCACCACCACTGGGCCCTTTTTTTAATGAAAATAAGTTAATGAGCCCATTTACATTCCCACAAAAATCAGATTACTGTGAGTAATTAGATATATGGAAATCCGATCATCAGAAAATCTTTATCTGCTTGTGACTCAGTTCTCTAATTTATTTTGGAGATCTACGTAATGGTGTATTTTTTCACTTCCTGTCTCTTTCAAAACCTCAACGTGTCTGTTTTTTGCAAACATTGCAACTGCAAAAGTTAGAGGGTTAGTTTTGCTAATATGGTAACCCTAACCTGAAAATAAACAACACATTGTTGTTGATCAGAAGAAGAAAAGAAACAAAACCTGCCCTGTTTAGGCAGCAGCACTCTGGAATCTCCTGTGTTTTGCCTACATGTGTAAAACCACAAAATATGTCTGATAAAGGTCGATCCATCCTGGGAAGTACTGACTTTTTGGGGAGGAATCTTAATTTGTCAATCCAATGTCTGATATCTGCTGTTAGAAGGTAAAGGACATGAAGTTGTCCTGCTACTGCCTAACTATGTAGCTACATGGGGCCGAAGCCTGGGTATCCCTATGCCGGTCCTAAGCCCAGGTAAAACACAGGGTTGTGTTGGGAAGGGTGTAAAGGAATCTCTGCCAAATCAAATATGTGACTCAGTGGAAGCTGTTTCGCTGAAGGGAAATGCTGAAAGGTGAACAAACAAACAAAGATTGTCCTGCTTATATGCCACTTGTTAAATCCCATAACTTGAGAGATCCGATTACGATCGGATATTTGGTATAGGAAATGTACCCTGATTTTAAAACTACCAAAGTTATAAAGGTGAAACATCTGATACCCCTTCTACCAGAGTACAACAATATCAAATATTAGCTGTTTCACTGTTAGTACTTAACAATAAGTGGTAGGGGTGAGATGTGTGCATACAATAATGGCATAAAGTCTCCTTTGGGAACTGATTTAATCTAAAACTTTCTAAAGCATGCCGCTTTTTGAAGTCATGCCCTTGTAATTTTGTGTGAGGGTAAAGATGTGATAGCCCACAAAAGAAAGAGAAGAAAGGCACATACCAGCAACAGCAAGGTGTGGTAAATCTTGTTATCTTACCTGCAAAGAGCCTCAATGGCATCCCGATCAAGGAAGTCATGGTCTCTGGTGACTGAAGAAATGTCGATGGGAAACTGGGCATCTGAAATAAAAGTCAGGTCAGTGGAGGAAGCCCATTCAGTCAGTGTGTCCCCAGCTTTGCCCCAACACACCTACTGCTCAAACACCTTCATTCTCCCCCATGCACTCTTGATGAAAAGCTAAAAGAGGAAGTAGCGTCTTAGCCGACCAAACAAACACAGCTGCAGCTTTGAAAGTGGGCAGGCAGGGGGGATATGGAGCACAGAGGGAGAGAACAGGGGACTGATTGAAGAATGACAATAGCTACTCCACTTCTGCTCAGAGCTCTGACTTCCTTCTGTTTCTTGTTTTTGCTCTCTACTTTACTTCAGCAGCAGGGTCACCTTTTCCCCCAGCTGCTGCACTGATAAAGGTTAGTGTGTGTCAAAACAGAATGCTCTTTTATGGATGAAATGCTAGAGATGGATGGATGGAGGGACACCAAGATATTGTCAGGAATGTGCTGACCCTGGTCAAAATGGGAATCTTGCTTTTCCACCCCTCAGGGGCAACAATGATAAGAGAATTCTACTCGTGAAAGTTCAGCATCTTCAAACCACGGAGGTTAAAGAACGCATATCAGGCATCTTTCATGGGGTAACTGCCTTGACATCACTGAAAAAAAGAGAGGAACCCACATATGGAATGATGGGAAAATGTTTGATTGTGTAAGTAATAAAAAAAAACCTCGTTAGGATATGAAAGGGGTTGATCTATGGTAGAATCTCCAGAAGGGTAAACTGTGGTTTTGTTGTTTTCATATGGTCTGAAAGGTGTCATCAGTCCCTCTTAAGTGGAAAAATGCTACGACCTGTTGACAGGGGTAATGTTTTCCTGCCGTCACTTACATGAAGACCAATGAAAGTCTTTAAAATTTCTGTGGCTGCATTGATTTTATGATGTAAAAGTAGTATTCTTGAACATCTACATTGCTTGAACATGTTTTGTTAGTTAATTTAATAGTGGAATATGGGAATATGGAGATGAAATTGACGGTAAAAGTGCACTTGAACAAGCAAATATAAGTTTAAAATGTCCGAATGTAATCTTCACCTTCATAAAGTTGGGCGTACTGTGGGAACCCTGCAGCCCGGAGCCAGGTACAGGCCTCTTTGGCTTCAATCTCTACAAAAGACAAAAGTAAAAAGAGAAGATGCAGAAATTCAACAAGATTAACCAAAACACACTATTAATTATAAACAGATGCTATGACATTTCTTTAAGTTTTGCCTGAATTTTGTCATAACATGCCTCCAGTGTGTGAGGATCTTATCACATGTGAACTCTTTCACCTCATTAGCCATCAGTCTTTCTCCTCTCACTTGTTTCCAAAACTGGAGTTCAAAGCATCTACATGTAAATTGTCTTCACGTTCCCACTTGTCAAGTATGCACAGCTTGGGCTTCTTCACCAAGAAAGGTGCTTTCAGTTTTTACGATGACATCACCAAAGTCCGGATGTTTTGAAAAAGCCTCTATGGCGCTCGAAAGGCTTTGATGCTTTCATGAAATCTACACTTCTGAAACGTCAAATTCATGGAGAAAAAGTGACACAAAATGCCAAATGTGTCACCCTCACTGCAGTCAATCATATTCACAGCACAACCAAAGAAAGTCATACATCCTTTTAAACACAAGGTGTGACATTTTGGGTTGTTGTGCTAACTACTGTGACTATGTGTTGAGGTTCATGGTTTGTCAGGAGCCACAGCAATGTCTCCCATTTATGTGTGAAAGCCTTTTAGATGACATATGCCAAATGGCAGCCAGCCTTCTTCACACAGTCAGTAGTTTAGATAGGAGACACAAACATGTCTCAAAGCCTTAAGAACCTCATTTTACAATGCCCTCCCCTTGGTGTTTTGAAGCTACAAGTACAAATGTAGCACAACCCTGGGAAAAGCTTTGAAACAAAACCATTAGACCAAATATACCAGATGACAACAGAAAGCTTTTAACTTTGACATTGGAATGGTCCTGTCCAACAAATGAACACACAGATTGCAGCTGAGTGCCTATTGTGATGGACTTGTTTTGCTTTTACACTTGGGGTTGTTGTAGTCTGCCACAGTTTTAATCCTTATATTGTGTTTGGGTCAAAATTGACCCATTTTCATACTTGAAAACACAATATAAGGGTTAAGTAAGACTACTGACTCTTAGATTTAAGTTGCACAACTCTACCACTTGTTAAAGCTAAATAATTTTGCTACATTGAACACATTTTGCTCATTTGAAACAAAGAAAACATTAAATGATTTGACATTTTTGGACTAATATTGTTTCCTATGAACTGATGAAACCCAACCATAATACCCTTCCAGACAGAAGTCAGACAAAGGCCAACCACCTTGGGTCTAGTCCAAAAGATATACCAGCATTTAAATACCAACAGCAAGCCTAGACAGCAGATAAAACCTCTGACAACAAGGTGTGACATGACCAGAACACCCCCTGATCTGCCACGGCAGGCAGGCCTAGAGTGATTTCAACCATGTAACCAGCATGAGCCAAAAGGGTCAGGTACCACTAAAAAAGTGGTACTTTCTGACAAACAATTTCTATTTTTTTTCCTGTGGACTTGAAATAGCATGCCTCAAAAGACAGTGTGTGTGTTTAACCTTGTATTTAGGGAGTGCTGTGAACCCAGGAGAACATAGAAAGCTAAGGGGTAATTATGCCCACATTCTTGAAATCGAACACTGCAAAGGGCTACAGATTTCCTGTATTTGTATGTGAATCAGTGCGTATGTTAGTACAGAAGCAGCATTTGCGAAAACCATACACTTGGGGGTACCAGTGACTGAAATCCAAAGAAGAAAGTTTGTCACTGAAAAAGCAACAGCTCCTTTCGGAGAGAAGCTATCCATGAGCACGCCCCTTTGTCGGATAAAAAGGGTGTCAAATCCACTTTACAGTGACATGTCACTTAACGCACCAAGGAAATAAAATTATAAAAACTGAATTCACTGGATCTTTACTGATGAAGAAAATTTTCCCCTGCAATGCGTCCCCAATTATTCATAGTTCTCGTCTGCTTTTTGTTTGGCTACAAGAAGTGGACATGGGCGTCTGGCATAAACAACCAGAACCACACACAGAGGCACACCCACAAACCCTCCGGTTTATATTAATTAAGAAAAAGTCAAATGTAACAACCTTTTTGAGCGCCAATAATGACAAATTAATCTCATTCTCATTCTTTTTTTTTTTTTGTTTACAATTTAACATCTTTTACTAGTGATTTTTTTTAGTATTTTTTCCCTCTTTAGTGTCTACCCCAGCTTCCTAACACTCAACAGGGAACTAGCTCACTTCCTCTTCCTGCTTCCCATGCAGGAAAGGAGCCGAGCAGCACCGCATTGACTGCTGAGTATTTGGCTGTGAGGCCCTGCCTTCATTTGTTCCTGGGCAGATAATAGGCAGAGGCAGCCAAGACAAACACGGGCTCCGGTGATTGTGTGTACTTAGCAAACGTTCTTACGGTTAAAGGCGCATAGATTACTTTACGATGGTGGCGTGTGTGCTAAGTCGATTCAGGTACAACACATAATAAACATAACTAAGAACAGCTCACAGAGGTGGGTCACTTTTCCATACGTCTTACTATGTAGAATTTCAGGACAACACCAAGGACAAACTTCACTTTATCCATAGAGTATGTAGCCTTTTTGTTATGCAAGAGTGGATGTGGCTCCACCCTGGCTGGCTAGGACTCACGCCACTGGTACCAACATGTGACCAATCAAAGTTGGCTTTCAGACAACATTTTAATTAAATAAAACAACAACACAAATCTAATCTATGAAGCAACATCTAAAAAGAAGTGTATTGTTGTGTGCATAAGCAGGGCAGTACCTGCTTACAGTTAATGAACAATTAGTTCTGTCGCGTATGAAAACAACAACACTGTGAGATGAGATAGCTGTCTCTCTCTGTGAGAACAAATGATAAGAATGATATCAGCGGATAAGACGGCTAAGTCAAATTCTATAGATTTTATTTGAATCTAAAGAGGCCACACTTATGTGGTTTGCTGCTAGTTAAAGTTACTAAAATTAACTTATTATAGTGATTGTTTGGTTCCTCTCACTCTCATCTCTAACCCTGTCTCTGCTTATTTCAGCTCAGCCTGCCACTTCTCTTCTCTCCCTTCCGGTGGCAGGAAATTCTCACAATTCCTGGCCAAGGCTTTGCTCCGTCACAAAAAGGCAAAAAGGCTCTGGCTACACTGAGCCTTAGCTCTAGAGCGAGTTTGTCAGCAGCTAGCAAACAAAGGATACTGCGCCCCACCTCCAAGTCTCAGCTTCAGCAAACTGGAGGTCACGAGTCGGAACAGTTATCGCTAACAACTGGTCCTTTGAAGAAGGCAGGTTGAGAAGAATGCTTGACCAACATCTTCTGTTTTGGTAGCTTATCGGGAATTATCAAATCATTGGTGGTTTAAAAAAAAAATCAAAAGGCTGTCGTGGGTACTTATCAACTTAAAGGTTTGAGTGGGTAACTCTGACAGAGCTTCAAAGAGAGATACAGTGATAAACCTGGCAGGCACTGTGGGTCTAATGTGATCCACAATACCAAAGTGGAACAAGTTATCTCTTTTTAAACAAATATAAAATAGGACAACTCAGTTTCTTTAAATATAATCTGACGCTCAGTTGTCTATCCAAAGTTTGCTACTGCATTCTCTAGTGTACTATTCCATGGTGTTCTTTTAAAAACAATACAAAGGAAAGCAAAGTACAACAGTGGCATGCTGGGAAAACTGGTAACATTTCATTTTAAGTTGATAGGAAGATGTTAACAAAAAAATACAAATTGAATCAATACAGAAAATTGAATGAAAAGTTATCAGGAAGAAAATAACATTTAAAATCAGTGACTGCCAATTTGTTATTTTAGAAATGTTTTAGTTGACTTTTCTTTTAACATAGCAACCACAGCACAACTGGGATGAGGTAGAGCATCCCTTGCTCAGCAACCTAAAGAGCATCTGCCCAAAAGATGATCAACAGCAACCGTGACTATTCTATTTACTGCTGTCAATTCAACTACATTTTTGAGTCAATACTGTTATCTGTCTTCTTTAAATAGTTACAGCTAAAGTACACAAATCTGTCAAACTCTGACCCAACAATGGAATGCAGAGATGCAACTCCTGGTTTCTATAGAGCTGATTTAAAAGCTGTTTCGAAGCTCCCTGATCATCGCCATCTTGGCAGGATACAAGGTCACTGAGCCACTTCCTATACAAAATACAACATTCAGTGACAACAGTCACTTGTCAATGAAAAGATCACACCCCACTAAGGTAAACTAAAATAATAATTAAGTTTATAAAAATGCACCCCCTGCACACTTTTTGACAATATAAAATATAACTACAAGAAAAAGTAAACTTTGTAACCAGGCTGTATATTTAATTTTATTTGCACAACAAACCCCCAACCATTACTGAAGAAACGGGGCTTGGAATCTCCTACTTTTGATAATAAGCTGCAACCTAAAGCTTCTATGAACCTCTACCACTAATGAGTGTCTGTAGGTGTAATAACAAGAAGGCACAAACAAGACAGACATGCAGAGCCAAGGGGTAACGTGCAGAAACGTGCAGCAAAAAAACATTTCCCAATACAAAAGATACCAGACCATAGTTTTAGACACAGCTAGCCATGTCAAGCCCATGGCCTCAAATATTGCAGTTGTTGCTCTGACTTTCTCCACTTGCATTACTATAAAAAAGATTTATGATTTAAACTATTTCACAACTGACTGTGTGAAAACAACAATCATATTTTCAACATATGGAGGCAAAGTTTGGAGGGAGATGGTTTTAGCATGACCGGCATTAGAATGCAAAGATGGTTGAAAACAGATTTTTCTTCTTCACACTGGATCATATTTTGTGATTCCATTGCTGGACAGCTGGTCTTCACAAAGAAGGTCTAACTGTTAGCCAAGGGACGTGGTGCCAGGAATATCACCATCTGGCAAGCCTCAAGCTTTGCCCCATTGACACACACCCGCAAAAGATAAGACAGGGAGAAATGAAGTTACTAACATGGTCCATTCCAGTTATTTAGCACCAGCTGGTGTAGGCATGCAGGCATGAATCCAGCAGCACACACGCACGCAAACACACAGATGGCCCCGAATGGATCATTTGCTTCGCTAACCCCAAAGGCCCCTGTGCCCCCTGATGACAGATTTATGCTCAAATGGAAGGTCCTATCCCCGGATCAGGTGACCAATTCTGTTTGGGAAGCTTGATACAGACAGATGACAACTAATACCTACTAGGAACACCCCAAAAACAATAAAAGACAAAGAAACAACAAAAAGTACTCAAGGAACGAGGTTTTTCCTCCTGCTAAAGAAAAATAAGGGTAAAAAGGAGCACTCAGGTCTTCCAAGAGCGCACACATGAAACATCTGGTTGCATCTGCAGCCTCTCAGATAAGGCCTAAGCTTATTTCCTGTTTCACACAGAATGTAGATGAGGCGCGCTTCCTTCAATTACTTTTCCCATTGGATAGCCCAAACTCCAACAGTCAGATTCAGTGCTTCCCTAATTGAAAGACAAAGTGAGTGACTGGACCAGAACGTGGTGTCACGATGGGCACATGGGTAAATGGGAGTGCGTGTGTGCCTCTGAGCACGTTCCCTGCAGTTTTATGGCCTAACTGAACCACTCTGGGCTAATATATGTTCTTGGCCTTAGGTTACTGATAAGGATTTGTGTCCTGGAGGAGACTAAGTCAGTGAGACAAGAGGAAAGAGAGAGACAGAGAGAGAACCATCAGATAAATGTAAGCCTTCTGGTTCTTTTGCATTTTGGAGATTGGACAAACGGCACGCCAACTGTAGGCACTGACAGGACAGAGATATGACTGAACAGCACTACACCCCACAGTTTAAAAATGCACAGATTACATTAACACGTAGGTGCAATGCTCTGAATTGTGGCTGCTCTGTGCGTAAAAAAAGGAGATCATAAGCATCGAGGAGAGGTGTCTCATAAAAAGATGACCTTACAGGGTGTGGAACATCACAAAATGTTATTAGATGAACCAAACCCGAGGATTAATGGTAAACAGGAGTGGGGACGTGGAAGCTTACAATGAAGGGGGGAGATTTCTTATCTGACAGCCCGCAGCGCTGCGCCCTCAAGGCGCAACCTTGGGAGAAACTTTTACAGCCATACGTGACAGTAGAGAAAAAAGACAATGCATACTAAAACACATACAAATATATATATGTATATAATTTATCAGTTAAAATAAAAGTTTCATTAAAGTCCTTTTAATGGTCAGCTGGATGTGCGAAATTTATTCTCAGCATTTGAGCCATCCCCTGAGGGAGCACTTGAAATAAGTGTTTTTAAGGGGCTAAAAAATGCTAAATTTTATTTGCATTAAGTTTATTCAAAACAGAATACGTAAACTTACGTGTTAATATCATTTTTTTAAATGTCACGGTCGCCAGCAGCTCCGCGTAAAACTCCCTGCTGCGCCTCGACTGTCCGCTCAGACCCACTACGCCGTTAGAACCAAGTCCGCATGATAAATCCACTGTGGAGAAAAGTTATGCGGTCTTCTGCAGACGTCCTCTGGCCGTAACGAGAGACAGTAGATCCATGGTTCTAGTTTGACTCAGCTGTGACTCACAGAATTCCACAAGAAAGCTTCGCTCTTCCCATCCGAGTGATGCGGCTCCGAGCAGGAATGTGAATGGAGCACAGTGTGATTCAAACTTTAGGAATGGGAAACTGCCGTTGCTCCACCCCCAGCTGCTCTGCTGTTCCCCACCTGATAAGGAGCTGAAACACACGCGCGCGCGCACACACAGACACGAAGCGCGGCGGGAACTGTCTCTGCGTAAATGACGCAAGATGTACATGTTTAATGCTCCATGTTTCTCTTTCCCTGTCTCAATTTCCCGAGTTTCCATTTATGCGGCGATAAACTTGACTCCTTGGGATTTCCTCGGTGACCTTTAATTCTGAACCCCCCTCCTTTTTTTAAAGCAGCGTTTGGCTCCTGGGCTGGTGACCGGTTTGCATATCGTTAGAAAGCAGTGGAGACAACAGTGAGGGGCTCTTTTGTGACGCCAGATTAGCCTGAAAAGCGCAAGTGGTGCCGTGAAAAGACCACTGCGGCAGGTATGGTAATGCCTTTGCTCCAGCCCTTAGACGCTTAGACCTCCTCCAACCATCATGAACTTAAGAAACTCTCATCCAATTTTTTTTAACATTACCTTTCAGTATATCTTGTCAAGGGTTGCCACAGCGATCAGCTTTCGCTGATTCGCACATTTGGTTTGGCAAAGAGTTTTACGCCGGATGCCCTTCCTGACACAACGCTGTATTTTTTCCGGGCTGGGACTGGCACGAGGGAGACCCATATTTGGGGCCTTCAAAAACGCACATCCAGTCTGCAGCTTACTTCTAAAGCCCCAACTTGATTTTTTTCCTTCTGTTTAAACCATGGTAACTCACTATGTTGGGATGATGTAATACAAACCATGAAATGTCACCAAGTGACAGGGAAATGTGGTCATCGACAGTTTGGATTGGACATCCGGGGGAAAGAATGATGCAGAAAATCCTGGCTAACTCTTTAGCTTCTAGTGAGCTGCCAGACTATTCCTGGCTGACTGCAGACAGAGGTGATTCAAGCAAAGGAAAAAGATCCAACCATCTATTTACTTACTGCCATACCATCATGAAAGGGTGTGGACCACATGGAAAATTAGCTAGAAATTTCCATTAGTCAAAATGAAGAATTTCTAAAAGTCATGTTGTGTTGGTAGTTTTCCTGTAAAAATTGTGATTCTACCAATAATACAAGCATTGAAGATCTCTTGTTTTGGGTTAGGGTCTTAGCAACCAACAATAACATCTTCAGTGTTAAATTTTGCTTTAATAATATGCAGAACTTTGCCTTTAAATTAAAATTCCCCCATTCTCAGAGATTATTAGTCCACAGCTTCATTAGGAATGATTAATAGTAGTCAACTTGAATGCCAACTTGAATGTAAGGACAGAATGATCTAGTTAAAAAATATATGTAATGAGTTTTGTTTATTCTAAAACTAATTAGTGCAATATATTCCTATCTGGAAAAAAACAACAAATGGTTGTTGTTTTGGAGATTTGAGACCGAAAATGGAAAAAAAAAAGAAAATCCAGCGATATGTAAGTAAAAAAAATAAATAGAATTTATGCATTTGATCTTTTAGTTTTTTTGATTTTTTTTCTTTTACTTTGCATGACTTTTAGGGTAAAAAGTAAATTTAGTTTCTTATTTTCTCAAAAGCCCAAATGTACAAAAGCATAAATGTGAAATTATCCAGTCATTAGAGGATATACGTAGGATCAAAACGTCAACAGACAATACATGATCTTATGAGCGCGTTAACAGAGGTAAATCTTCCCAGATTTCTTCAGTAAAACTTATAACCTGCAGGGAGGGAGAAGGATAATTATGGTCTTTCGGTGTGCCTGCAATGTAGAGGAAAAGAAAGCATAGGAAGGAAGCAGAGATGAAGAAAGATTACCAAACAAGGCCAAATCCCAGAACCACAAACCTGACCACCCAGAGGGAGCACCCAAAACACCAGCACAAAGATGGGTCAACCACCCCGCGCAGAGATGAGGGAGCTCCAGCGCTCAACTTGTTTGGTGGTGACATATACACAAAAACGGCACGGGCTGTTGATGATTGTGTGTGGTAAAGTGCGAGAGATTAGACGAGCAGACTGCTCTTGATGCCAGCAGCTTCAGGGCAAATGAGTGTCTCTTTAGTGTCTACAATTTTCCTTCATCAAAGCTCATCATAGTCAGGCGCTTGTTTGGCTTATGATTCAGATACAAATCAAATACACACGAGAATAATAAGGGTCTTTGCACAAAAGAAAGGAAATGAGAAGATGCATCAGTGTTAGAACAGAAACACACAAAGGATTAGAGTTTGCATCACATAGAAGCATTTCTTAGAAAAGAGAACAGCCAAAACATAACTTAGTAGACATGGACATTTCACTGGATTAGCTTTTGTTTTATGGTCAATTTTACTCATGTGTACTGTGGGTTTTAATGATCAATTTTGTGTTGAAACAACAAAAGCTCTAATGCAGAAAGACAAATTGCAGATATTTTATTGAAAAAGGTGCTTGCTTGGGCCATCAACTGCTGAACTGTTCGGCAAAGTAACTGTTGTAGGTTGTAAAGTTTACAGTGGGACCTCTGACCCTCAAAAATGGACAACTTGAGAGACAGAAGGGGGGAAAAGAGGAACAACTTACTGAAAACAATAAAAGAATGACATAAAAAAGACCTTCTGAAACAGAAACAAAGAGAAAAGGGATGTAAACCTGAAAGACAGAAACATATACGAGGGGAAGGATGAAGAATGAAAACAATTCTCCAGGCTTGAAGAGATGCCCTTTGGGGTTGCCTTGGGATTTGCCCTCCCTTCTTCGGCCAACCCTAACCCCAAACAGTGGGGCCAAGTGAGGGTCAAGGAATGAATGCATCGGTCTAACACACCCGCAAACACCTAAGGCCGTTTCAACAGAAGAGAAGAAGTTCTCCTTAAAGGTCATGGAAAATTTTTCAAAAAAAGATACATTCTATTTAACTCCTAAAATTAAAGTTAAAGCATGAGGAGTGTACTTAACAACATTTTGATAATATTTAAACCTATAAAACCATTTGTACTCCAATTTCCAAACCGCTTTATCCCTTTCGGGGTCACGGGGTTGCCGGAGCCTAACCCGGCTACTCATGGGCGAAGGCAGGGTACACCCCTGGACTGGTCGCCAGTCTGTCGCAGGGGCCACAATCACACACCCGTGCACACTCACATTCACACCTACGGACAATTTAGAGTGACGTTTTAACCTATGAAGCATGTTTTTGGACGGTGGGAGGAAGCCGGAGTCCCCGGAGAAAACCCACGCATGCACGGGGAGAACATGCAAACTCCACACAGAAAGGTCCCCCAGCCAGGACTTGAACCGGGAACCTTCTTGCTATGAGGCAGGAGCGCTAACCACTGCGCCACCGTGCAGCACCATTTGTACTTGATACACCAATTTCTGAGACTCCCATCTCAGTAAAATGATCTAAACTTTTCTTAAAAACCCCTTGTAAACAACTTGGTCCTTGTTCTCTGCCCTGCAGTGCATCATCATTCCACTAGGGGCAGTAGAAGAGCTTTTCCTGCTTATTTCAAAATGGCTGCTTCCATTGAAATCTCAAAAACATTTTTGGCAGAGAATAGTTTAGCTTTATGAAGACAAGCACTCAAATATTGCTATTCGTATTTAAACGGATACTTGCTGTATTGAAAAAAATGCAACATTTGTTGATAAGTAATTCTTTATAATACAAGTACACCATGTCAAAAATGTGTGGATCATATTTGAGACATTGGGTAAATACAGTTTTGTTTTTTCCCCGAATGCTCAAGTCAATATTTTTGCATTTTAAACTAACATTGTCGTGAGCAAAAATGTACCAAATCACCTAACGTATCATAATCGATGTTATTTATAAAACATTGGGGAATTTCATCTTAATTAAAAAATATTAATAATATTTCTGTCAATTTTTTGATGTATTGGGATTTACAGAGTTAAGACTAGGTTTTAAAAAAAACCAATTTGTCCAAACCAAATCAAGCTTCACCAGGAAAATTCATAATTGATTAATCAATCTTTAAATGCAATTTCTTGGGAGGTTTCTGCACAAAATTCAGCTTTTCTGTTAGTTTTTAATGTAAATTTTCACAACTCCCCTAATCAAAGTTCTACTTTTGTTCAGTTTACTTTCCTAATTACGCAAAAAAACAAATTATCATGTAGTCAAAATGTACAGATTTTGTAAAATAAACCTGACAAATAAATTGATATTTGACCAAATTATAGTAAATCTGAAACCAAATTGCATAATAAACTTTGTAAATTTAAATTATACTTTACCATTGAATTAGTTTGCCAGTAATAATCAGTCTTAGTTAAAATGTAATTTTATTGTTACAGTTAAACCAGAGGGTTTCCTTTTACTGTGAATTGAGGAAGATATTTGAAAAAACCTTATTTAATATTCTCCCATTAACAATTGTGTGTCTTCAGGCTTCCCCTGAAATAGGTTAAGATGAATTGCTTTAGCTTCCCTGTGTGATAGACATAAACAGATAGGGTGGAGGCAGGGAGTCATAATCTCCTCATAACAGGAATTTCCAGAAATAGTTCATCCATAGTCTTGGGGATCAGCCCAAAAAGACACTGACAGGAGAAAGAGAAAGAACGAGCACATGCTTCCATGCATACAATGGCAATGAGGAAGTGCACGGAGACAGGGGTTTGGGCCAGATCTCACACAAACACACACACAAACAAAGGAAGCCCGAGGCAGACAGTCGACCAAATACCTCGCCAGTACCCTACCCCAGCTTTGATGGGCTCACTGTGATCACAATAGAGGCAGGAGTCTGACACACACACTAACACAAACAATAGATCTCCAGCATTGCTACAATAGTGAGAGTGTGTTTAGATTATGGCACAAGAACAACATTAGACAAGACAAAGAAAAGCTGAAAAAAAGTGAACATTTAAGAAAGGGTTGCTGAACCACATGGATGATGAGCGTTTGAGTTCTATTTGATGTGTGTGACTTTTGTCTGTTTTCTTGTGTGTACATACTCAAATTTACAAATACAAAGTGAAGAAAAAAATGATTTTTTAATTAATTTCTCCACCCTCACTATTTCAAACACAAATACAAACATACCAATGGTCTACACTCTTACATTTTTGTCACAATTTGTATCCAATCCTGAAGGTGTCCACAAATCAACAAACTAGCTTCAAATAATCAGTTTTGCTTCTTGTTCTGAGGATTTAATGCACATTTTGAACAGATTTTGATGGTTTTAAAAAGTATTTAGTGACAGAGTGGATCCATTAATTTGGATTAATAACCTATGACAAGTGGAATTTGTTCCAAATGGATTCAGGCCTTATCAATAATTGAACAAACTGGTGCAGCTAACCACAAACAACATTTCTTGAAAAGAGCTTTCAAGCCAGAACTTGGGAGTCCCTGAGAAAAGTGCTCATAAAAAAAACAAAAAAACCTTCAAAATTCCACTTATGGTGATGGTGTTGCTGAATGATGATGGTCACATGCATCCTGAACAAAGCCTGGGCTTCTCTAGTGACCCACTTTTTTGTCTTGTTTTTCAAGACCAGAGTTTAATTTATGCTTTTGATTTTCAAAACATGTGGTGTTTGTTTCATTGGGTTTGAATGTTGTGTGGACAAATCAACATGTGCGCGTTCATATATTATAACCTATTTTTTTAAATACAAAGTCTTGAGATATTCTGGACTCAAATAGCCTACCAGTACTTAAAGGTAAGTAAAGAGCTCTAAACCCATTTCCTTCCCTCTTGCATTGTTGCTTCTTGGCTCCTTGTGGTGATGCTAAACTTGACCAGATGTTTACAGGCAGATGTCAACACAAGGAGGAAAAAAATGACAGTAAAAGATGGACAATTGCAGTCACATGAGGAAATACATTCACCACTCTGAAATTATGAAATGCTTTAGCCACATTTAAGGACAAAATCTGGACCAACGTTAACTTGTCAACCCCAGATGTGTTGCAGGGATTGACAAACTATGAGTTATTACAGAATTGCTATAATATGATGTCATTGCGGTCTTTGTGTTGCTTGCTTTATCACTGTGTCAAATTAGGGGATGTCCCATAATTCTGTCCTCTATTTGCCAGTTGAGGCTTTTTGGAACATTATCCCTTAAAATGAAATGAATGAAAAAAAAGAGGCCAGCAAAACTAGGCCTGTTAACGTTGACGCGTTAACGAACGCGATTAATTTAAAAAAAATAACGAGTTTCATTTTTCTTATGCAGATAATTTACACGTCAGAAGCGACCGTCTTCTGCTTTGCGTTGGACGATTAAGGCTTCCTCGGCCTGCATTCATTTCTGAAAATGCAGACTTCGACGGGCACTATCCCGCTTATACCATGGTCACTTACAAAAAAAATAAATATTCTATAGATTTTTAGTACTTTATTCTTGTTATTTTTTTCAGTTTAGATTGCTTTTTCACAATAAAGCGGACTGTTTGATTTGTGGTGCAGCCTGTTGTCATGCTAACACAACAATGCGTCATTGGGCCGGCAGACCTTGACAACAATGGCAAAGGAAAGCAATATATACATTATGCTCATCGTCATGATAGGTCCAATAAAGCATCAGTTCAGAGAGAAAGTTCACCTCTTACCACTTGTTTTTGTCCAAAAGATGAACCAAAAAATTTTTTTATAGAAGCCTATGTAAAGAAGCGTAGTGATAAAGAACATTTGGGCTATGTGACCGGAAGTTCTTTTTTAGATGCGCATGAACACCCATCAGTATATCAGCATCTTTGTTTTCTTTGAGTAATACTACAGAAACAAAGTCTTTACAGTTCTGCTTATCTTACTGTTGATGTATTTTGTGCACAGAAATTACATTTCTGAGATATCTGAGTTAACACTTTACAAATTAGAACATTTCAGACAAAAAAAAAACAAAACAAGGAAAAGTGTTCTCTGGCCTTTTTTTGTTCAAAAGCCCAATAATGTCATATAAAATGTACCTAGTAAAACATTGTGATTAATCACAATTCAAAAGTGTGATTAATCTGATAATTTTTTTTTTTATCGATTGATAGCACTAAGCAAAACACAATATCTGAAGCTTTATGTTTGATATTTTTCTCCAGGCTTAAGGAACTGATTACAGTTGGTGGAGCCTTGACTTTGTGAATGGCATGCTCTTGAAATGCACCAACTTGTGAGTTTCCACCTAACTTCAAAGGAATCCTCTTTTATATCCATCTTTTGATCATCTATTATACTTTACCTAGTTTGACATATTTTTTACGGATGTAACCCTCTGTTTATTGTGTTGTATTTGTGTTATTTTTGCCTGATTGCTTGAAATAAACCATTTCAAATTCAAATCAGATATATTCTCTGATGGTAAACGTTGCGATGCACAATAAAACACTTAATTCTCTATGCAAAGGAGATGTGTTGCAAGGCATGAGGCAAACCAAGATACTGACTGGTTTTCTGAGTCCCCAGACCCACCCCAATAAAGCAAAATGTCACATTTAAGATTGGCCCTTTTTTCTGTCTGGTCGAAGGCACACCTGTACAGTAATCATGTCTAATCAGCATCTTGATATGGCACACCTGTGAGGTGGGATGGATTATCTCAGCAATGGAGAAGTGCTCACTATCAGAGATTTATCAGAGAGAAACGGTTCAAAGCTTTGAGTTCATCTCAAGACAAACAAAAGTGCTGCATTTATATTCACATTTATTAACCAACAACTGGTTCAGGTAAATAGATTGCAGATTAATGGAAGTGTTTTAAAAGTTATGCAAAAACTGCAAAATTAGACTTAAAATTGTGAATGTTAAAGTATTCTCAGCACTGTTTCAAATTAACAAAAACAAGTCTGGTTTTATTTTACAGGCTATTTGGCTGGAATATGCATTTTAATTACAGTACGAGTTATTGAGTGTGTGACCACATTCCATCCCAGAGGAGGAGAAGGGGGAGGTGTTCTATGGGAAACCACTAAAAAGTTAATGATGGCGACCATATGGCTGTGAATGAGTACACATTCCATGATGTGCCGTGTCGCCTGCAAACTTCCTGTGTTCCAACAGATGCCTCGATTTCTACAAATCTAAGCATTCCAAAGTTAACAAACAAATCATGAAATATGTAAAAAATTGAAACAAAATATTATTTTTAATCTTTGATATGAACTGGCAGCCTTTTTGCTGTGTATCTCACCAGTAAAGTTCTACCCTCCCACGCTCTCTTTACGATCCTGAAAAAGACGAATCAAGAACCGAAATGAACTTGTGCAAAATATTAAGCGCTGGAATTTCAATTGTGTTAAAAATTTAAATATCATGTTTTAAATTCCTTGAAATGAAACAGCTCATATGAAAAAAACATTTGTAAAAGGTTTTTAGTGATTTCAAAATAGGGACTAAATAAATAAACCTTTATATACACCAGTGTGCAAATTATCCTTTCTTTACTTTAATAGCAGCCATCTGTGCATGCAGGTCACTGTAAGGGCAGACTACACATTTTGTTAACCCTTTAAATTTTTTCACAAATATTACAACAGGAAACTAGAACTCCTATCCTGCTGAACTCCTATTCAGATAAGATCATCTAATGAATATTTTTTGCAGAAAGAAGACACTCTGAAGCACTTGTTTAAAGCTAGCTTTAAAAAAATTATTAGATTTTTATCATATTTGATATTTAAAATAATTCAACATGAAAAGTTGGCATTGCCAATGAACTCAACTTAAAATAGCTAAAAAGTATAAACAAGAACCAACAATATTGTTTTATTCCTTGGTGTGAATGAAAAACGTATGATTTTTAAATCCTGCCACCATTTTTTATTTGCTCCAGCACATGCTTAAGGAGATTGTACTCAACAGAAGTGCAGTGACCAGGTACAATAAGAATTCTTGGTATAGTGATGCTGTCTGGCATCTTGATGAATTGCTCAGGATGAAGGCGGACTTGGCATGGATTTGGAGGAGTTGGCTGAAGTGTAAAATGTATTCCAACTAGCTTTCAGCACCAGTGAATCACAGTGCATTGAGGTGTAACCTGAAATCAAAGCAAAACGTGCCCTGCAGTGACATTTTTTAAAATGTAGTTGTTGTTGTTGAAGGGAGTGGGTGAGCATTAGGAGTGCCAGAAAGATGACAACATGTAACATCATGAAGGAAATAGAATAAGCACAGATCAGAACATGTTTGATGTTTATAAAAACAAGTTGGATGTCACTATCTTTTAAATATCCAGCTTGGTGATAAAGATGATTCACTTAGAATACATGATCATAGACATAAACAATGCCGGGCTCAGAAAAACCTCAAAAGGTAAGGTCCTCTTCTCTCCCTTATCTTTCCTGTGATTAATTTTGTTTTGGGGTTTAAACTGTGTTGAGCTAGGACTGAAAATACACAATATCCATTACCTTTTTTAAGCAAGTTATGCAGGAAGTCGGCTTTTTAGTTCTCCCTGCTCTGACCTGCAACCTTCTTTGAACACTAGCCAGTGAACCACACAATGAACCATGCAGATGTGCAGGCTGTCATGAAAAAACACAAGCTAGCTTCAGGTGGGACGTCAGGGGATCCATTTGCCAAGTAGTGTAGCCAGTTGGGTTGATATACCAGACCACTCATAGATTTTGTGGTACAAGCATCAAATTTGCCATGAGAAAAAATCCTTTATGTCTGCCATTTTAAAGATGGTGTCCATACACTCAATTGCTACAAATACATTTGATTTCTATTTTCCCCAGTCTCAACAATAGCCAATAATAACCCCCATTTGATTATATGGCGCATTAATAATGAATGATCCATTTTTAAACATGTCATAGATGAGACGCACTGAATTTAAGGCACATTAAGTGAGACAAAACAGTCAGAGATAAGTTTGTCAAACAGTCAGACTTGTTTAACTGTGTTTACAGTAACTCTAAAATGTGTTTGTCACACATTAGCCATTTCAGCATTTTCACAATACCTGTATCTCCCAACCTTTTTTGCAACACCTAAAAACCCAGTCTGATAGCACTAAAACAAACATTACTGTGACTACGCCATCTCCCAACACAGTCCGACACCACTGCATGTAGCTGTGTTAGCGTAGGCTATTCATGATAACACACAAACTTATTTGCAACTTGTAAAAAAACAGACTGACATTTTGATAGAGCGCTGTATACCTCTCAAAACTGATTCGACATCAGTAAGCACAGCCAGAATTATTCGATATATAAGGTGCCCCAGATTATAAGGCGTTTTGAGTGCATCTTTTAAGGGCATCTTATAGTGCTGAAAATATGGTATTTTAAAATCTTAGATTTTCTTGTGGCAAATGTGTCTTTCTGAAACAGCACTCCATGAGTAAGTCAAGAAGGTTCAGATCTTAAAAATTCCTGACTGCCCTTACTGTTATGCAAAGGATAAGTGTATGTTTTTCAATAATGATGAGTGTTTTTAGAAATTTTGGGGCTATAAAGTTGTTTACCAATTCGGCAATCATGTCAAGCTTCACTTTCTTTGCATTTTTTTGAAAAATAAAATTTGTGGAGCACTTAACATAACTGCAGACGTTCCTCTTAGACGTTTGGTAAAATACTACAGACTCAAGGGCTTTTCCCATCACATTTTGCTTTGCACACTGGCAGTCACAACAGGAAGGCAAAGCTTAGCCAGCTGATATTAGCTCATTCCTTACGTGGCAATCTTGGCCTTGCAAACCAGAAGCAGACATGATATTGACGGAACAAATGTCCCGCACATGCAAGAATCAAGGAGGTGTAGACATAAGTCATTTTTCTGTCCTTCTGTGCAAACTGGACAGCAGTTGATGTCCTCTTTTTTTTAAAGAGGTTTGATGTGGCCTTCTGTGAACCAAAATGGAAATGATTAAGAGTGTTACATTCTCAAAATCTAAATGCTTGTCTAATTGTATAGCTGATCCTATTCCAGTGCACAGGATTCTGAAGAATTTGATACATTTAAATCAAACATAAATAAATAAGTTTTCTTATGTCTTTCTATACAGGGGAGGGAAACACCTTTTCAGCTAAACAGTGGAAGGATTTTAGAAGATCATTCATACTTAATCTTATGTCCTAATCCCTGTTTTCTACAAACTTGAACACTTTATGTGATTGCCCCTAATAGCCTACCCTGAGCTCTCAGTCACCCACTCCTTCCCTGTCTGACTAACATCCTGATGTAGTAGGTTTATTTGCTTTACGAGCTAATAGACAGCACTGCCTTGTTTTAGGGGGGGCGACTCGGGTTGATGAACAGAAGTTGCAGTCAGACCTGTAACTTCCCCCTCAAACCTCTGCTCCTTATTGGCCCCTGGAGGATGATAGCTCAAGTCCTGAAAATAGAGAGCAACTAACACCGTCCAGCTGGAGTTTGATAATTGTGACAGATCCTGCATATGTACAAAAAGACTAGGCTGTGGAAATCAATGTTTGGTGTTTCCATTCAGGTGTTGGTCATTTTTCCTTATGAATAAGGGATTACAATAATCAGAGCAATGGTCTCCAGTTAACTGTGTGGTGGATGGATGGATGGATGGATGGATGGATGGATGGATGGATGGATGGAT
>BSAI01000119.1:11802002-11959127 GCA_036245035.1 Adrianichthys oophorus | reverse complement strand
TCCAGGGGTGTACCCTGCCTTCGCCCATGAGTAGCCGGGTTAGGCTCCGGCAACCCCGTGACCCCGAAAGGGATAAAGCGGATTGGAAAATGAATGAATAAAACTAACAGAAAAGACGTTTTGGCCCAAAGATAATTTTACAATTTGCTTAAAGAACAGTAGATCCATAAATTTGAACATGAAAATGTTTGCGAATCAATTACTTTTTTAAACCCAGTGCTACTCTGCTCCATGATTAACACTAACCCCCGTACTATTTCAGTCATCCCCCGGGGTTTAAGAACCCAGCTTACTTGCTAAGCTTTAGACGTTATGCAACAATTTTAGCCCAGAATCTTATGATGAAGAGAAACATTTCTGACCTCCCAGGTAAAGCAACCTAAAGTGGTTAAAGTGGAGAGTGTAAACAACCTTCTTGTGAGTCTGGCTTGTAATTTAAGCATACTAGACCAATGTCGAGGTGTGGAGGGGCACGGATCTGAGTGCAAAACTGGAGAAGCTGCTGCTTTACAGATTAATGTTGCTTCATCATTGCAGCAAAATAAGCAGAAGTTGTGAAGGCAAGAGACCAGAAAATGCAACAAAAACCTTACAAGAAAAAAAAAAAAAAAAAAACTGGAAAAAGGAACCGATTGTTGGCGTAAACAGAAAGCGCACATGCAACTATCAAAGCAGAGTCAATAAAGCAATCTGACTATTGACTGTGGGAGATGGCTGACAGGTAAATTTAGCAGAAATTTTTACTAAAGAGATAATTTTACCAAAAAATCACAGGACGTCAAATTTATTTACTTCCTATTAAAATGTTATAAACAAAACAAAAGATGCCAAAGCCGAAGAAATAACTGAAAAAAAGACTGAATGACTTTAAAAAGATTCCTCCGAGCAGACATTCACTAAGCAGCGTTTCTGTCTGCAGTTTTTATAGAAGCCTACTATTTGATCACACTATAAAATATGGCTTTTGAGTGTTACTCTCTTATGGGGAAGTACAAATAGAATTTTAATACTTTATTATGTCAGCTGAGGTGTTTCATGTCATTAATATGCCATCGCTTACTTCTGCCCTCCCATAACATTTTAAGCTGAAATCACACGGTAAAAAATCAGGTGCTCACTAGTGAAATAACTACTGTCATACCAATGTCCTTAAAGTGTCACTCCGCTCATCTTTTGATCTACTTTTAAAGTTTTACCAGTGGTCTCTTAATTATGATTATGTCGTTTTTTTCGGCCAAAATTAAAAAGAAAAAACACCCTGTGTAGTTTTCTAGGACAGTTTCTGCAGAGTAGTCAAGGTTTATCATTAATTTGATCTGAGTTGTAGGCGAGACAGTTGGAGCAAGCCCGACCTTACTTCCCATCATCCATCTGTTGACACACTCTCCTGCTATCTTACAGCCCCTCACACTCCAACCTGACATTACAGATGCATCCAAAATGGAAAACAATATTGGCTATCCAGCCATCCAGCTATGAGCCAGATGCCAGCTTGGACGAGGACAACGAAAATATCTATGTATCTTATCCTTCACAAGTGGAATCATCAGAATGGAATGGAGCAAGAGTCATTTATTTGTCAGTTCCTGATTCAAAACAATTTGAATAAAGAAATATTCAGAAATGCAATTTTAAGCTTAGTTTTCTTTATATGTCCCCCGTAATGAGAAAAATGCCACAAGAACCCGTCAAAAACACTAAAACCATGATTTTCATCAAAAGTAGATATTTATTGGGACTTCTTTGCCCTCAAAGCTCTCTATCAGTTCAAAGAATTTATCAGAAAGTAATATTTTAATGTTGTCTTCATCAAATAGTATGAACAGTGACCAATGAGACATCTGTTCTTTTTTTACTGAAAACACTGAGGGATTTTTTCTCTCCCTTTGGCTGTAAACATACTTAAATATGATATGTGATCATGAGGGTGACAAGAGTGGGAAATATCAACAAAGATATTAAGTTTCATGGTGAGTGGAACAACACAGGCTGATATTAAACCCCTGAGAGCATGTCTTTTTTGTTTTTAGTTAACAGCTTTAAGACTGCACAGATCCCATATCAAAACTGTCACTATCAAAAGTTTAAGCCAAAAAAATATGTACAAAATGTGTCTATACTAACAGATATCCAAGTTTTTGAAGCCACTCACATGACCTGAGGGTGACAGATGCAAGAGGACGGCTGTAATCAGATCCTGGTAATTATTTTAACATTGACTCACCTCTTTCTTCTCGGCTAGTGAGCTATGCCAGGATACTCTAAAACATTCAGTTTATCGACTGATGTTTACTACCAAGTGCTCTTAACCTGGAGTAAGTTAACGGCTGTAGGGCAACAAAAAATCCCTTGAGAAGGGTTTTGCTGCAGAGACATTAAAAAGTCATTCAAGATAAAAACGTCTTCTCAACTGTGGAATCAAAGAACTGTCATATTTATCAGACAGGGAGCCTTGACTTGAGGTTGGTATCGCCCACCTGTGACCATCTTTCCATAATTCATTCCCTGCCTTCACTGCCTTTCTCAAAAGAGGACTATATTTATTATTTAGACACAAGCTTGCCAGAGAGTTGGAAGTGTAGTCTAATGGACTCAGTCGAGTGTTTATAACCTGCCCATTGGTTATGGATGGGCCCAAACCGCATCCCATCAGAAGCAGGAGGAAAGCAACGATAGTGCTTGTGTGAAATCACAAAAAAAAAAAAAAAAAATCGTAAGATGAAATGAACCAAGCAGTGAATTGTACATGTTTTTATATTTAGGTTGAACATCCACACACTTAAGAATAAATACTGCTGATTGTTGGTGTATTGATCTGTCAGAAACTAACTCTTAACAAGCTCTAATACCAATACAGTCTTCTTTTTTGAAGGAATGACAATGTAGTTTTGACTTACAATCTTTAAAGACAATGAAAGTTTTAAAACGTGATCCAATAAACAAATTTTTAATCACAGCATTGGCATGTGTACCTAAGCATACACCTAATACTTGAGTGCTGCTGCTCTCCACTCACCTGCCAGTCGATTCTCTCGAGACGATTTGCTGAGAATATCTAGAGCTTTGGTGGTGGATGACTTGATGTGGTCACTGAAGGACCTCTGCAGCAGCAGCAGCCTCATGGAGCGAGCCATGGCGATGAGCATCCGACTACCAACTTCCTGACTCACGCCTGTTCCCGCCCTGCTTGTCTCTGTCACCGCTCCCTTCGGATGATGTTTTTGTCTTTAGTTTTTCTGTTCAGGCCCTTTTGCCAAATTTCCAAAACACGCTCTACATCCAGCTAGCTCGGATTCCCTCTTCTCCTCACTGCTCCAGTGCAGACTGTGCACTCCCGTCTGCCGCAGCAAGCATCAGTGCAGTAACTGCTGCTGGGACACATCCAGCTAGTGCTGCAACACTCTCATATTCTATTCTGGCCGTGCGCAGGAGATTGAGTGTAAGTGCATAAGCCCCAGCATTCTATTTGAATATCATAGTGATTTATAGTCACTAAATGCATTTCATCTAACATCTATCTCTTTTATTGAGTTTCTCCTTCACATCACCCCGCACTTTTAGTCCACTCCGTTTACCAGCCATAAGTCGTCTAGACACAGGTAACAGTTAGATAGCAGATTGCAAAGACAGCCTGCTTGTTGTAAAGTCCCACCTGTTCAGATCCACATGAAAAGAATGAAAAAAGAAGGATAACATCTTTACCCAAGTTATTGTTGGGAGCTGATATGTTAATGATTACAATCTGCCCTCTGGGTCAGTAACTGTATCCTTATGTGTAAAGTTTACATTTTACTTATTAAAATAGCCACTCCTCTTTGTTTGGAGTTGTAGCTGGCTGAGTACATGAAGGGAAATTTAATCCAGGAGAGGATCAGTTAATTTAAATAAGTGTGTCTTCTGCAATAAAACTACATCTGTTTTTAGATCATTCAGGTGGTTCAAGACATTCAGTCTCTTTGCCCCAGAGCCAAGCCCAAGTACATTCAGCTGATGATGTTAAAGACCCGCTCCAATTAAAATCGTGTTTTTGGTGTTTTTAACATGTCTTTGCAGCATCTTTCTCATAATAGAGGACATGTAAAATGATTTAAGTTTAAAACAGCGTTTCTGAGTATTTCTTCATTCAAATGGTGTTGAATCAGGAACAGATGAAAACCAGGGGTTTGAAAAAGATTGGGTTTGTGACGGAGGGCGGGCTAATGTCTCTCTACTCCACTACAATTCTGAAGCATCCACTTGCAGACAAATAGATCTATTATCATCTTTGTTTTCCTCATCCGAGCTGCCATCTGGCTCAAAACTGTACGACTGGAAAGCTCTGATAGCTCTGATATTGCTCACTGATTTTCTGGTTATGCTAATTATGCTAATGCTCACTTGCTCTTGTGAAAAGCTAGCGGGAAAGATGGCAAACAAAGGATTACTGAGAAATTAGCGCAGCTAACTTCCACGCCAACAGTTGCTCTCAGAGGTGAATATCTAATAAGCTCCTGCTGCTCTGCAGAACTTATTACTTAAAAACAACACAAGCTTTTTGATTTTGACTGAAAACTGCTTAATCATGATTAAAAGACCACTGGGAACGATTTTACAATTTGAAAAAAGTATATCTGGAGAGGAACTTTAAGAGTGGACATGATTGCACTCACCGAACAAAAATGTTCAGGAGAGCTTAATGAGAAAGGGTTGGTAAAAACGACCTTCAAGGTTTAAAATGAAGTTAAAAACCAAACATGGGTTTTTGCACTCATAGATATTCTACACAATAAAACTCAGCTATGGAGAAAAAGAAATGCCTTATGTAACAAAACGTTAAGCTACAAAGATGGACAAAAACAAGCAATTAGAATCCATTACCGAGGCCGGTTTGATCGGATAATGCTGAATTAGCTTCTGTTATGCAAGCCCAACACTCTGCGGTCTGTGAGAAGGATTAGTCATAGTCCAGCATGAAAAATGAAAACAAGCATCAGCAGAGTGGTGCAATAAACATTGTGAATGGTTATCTTTATTGAAAGTTAATTTAGATCAGTATGACACTTAACAGAGTTTTTTTTTAATTGTTAAAGACTCAAGAATATTTGGACTTCGTTTTTTTTAAATGTCCAAAGCTAAATGATGGATCCTTTTTTTTGGATGGATCCTTTAAAAATGATGAAAATGTTTTATTTGAATATCAGAATATTATTTTCTTTTGGTTTGAAAAATGTATTGTTTATCCTTGGTATTGTAATTTTCAGAAGGGCTGCACGGTGGCGCAGTGGTTAGCGCTCCTGCCTCACAGCAAGAAGGTTCCCGGTTCAAGTCCTGGCTGGGGGACCTTTCTGTGTGGAGTTTGCATGTTCTCCTCGTGCATGCGTGGGTTTTCTCCAGGTACTCCGGCTTCCTCCCACCGTCCAAAAACATGCTTCACAGGTTAATTGGTTACTCCAAATTGTCCCTAGGTGTGAATGTGAGTGTGCATTGGTGTGTGATTGTGGCCCCTGCGACAGACTGGCGACCAGTCCAGGGGTGTACCCTGCCTTCGCCCATGAGTAGCCGGGTTAGGCTCTGGCAACCCCGTGACCCCGAAAGGGATAAAGCGGATTGGAAAATGAATGAATGTAATTTTCAGGTAAAGTACAGTCGTGCTAAAAAGAAATCCTTTAAAATACATCTGCAGGCTACCAAGAAGCAGATGAATATATGCTGGCAGTGAAGGATTTAGAAGCTTTCAAGCCTAATATTTTTCTTAGAATTGGTGCAAGCTAAACAGATAGTTAAAAGGTCTTTGAATGGTCCACACTTATATAGTACCTTTAACCCTGTGTTTTAAAAAACGTAAAGTACCATGCTCCTTTCTTATGCACCCCATTAGTTATCATACCTATAGTTTGCTTCCAAAAAATGTCCTGTAACCTGTTCTCAGTCCCATCACTTCACCTTAACATTTTTACAGGAGTGATTCAACCAAAAAACAAGCAAACACAATAACAAATCAGACAAACAAGTGTTGCAAAGTGCAAAAAAATCATTAAAGGATGCAAGGTACAAACACTGGACTTAAAAAAGTTGTAACTGAGAGAAGTATGCAAAAAATGTAAAACAAAAATCTGTCAGTTTGGATACAAATTATAAAGTGTTGCACCAAGATAATGATGATTTCAGACAGTAGCTGGTGACACCTCTTCAAACGTGCAGGGAAAATACATTCAATGCACAGCAAATACTGGAACATGCACAATCCTTTTGATGCACAGAACACTTTAGGTACGGATTCAGCAGGAAAATAAAACAACGTTCAGGAGTATGAACTGAAGGAAGTGACTTTAACAAAAAAAAGTGACAAAATAAAAAAATAGTCCGACAATAATAGGACAAACAAAATACAAAACAAACTTAATAGACAGGACAGCGACACCCACAGGTGCCTCCCGTTACAAAAGCATCAGAAGTCTTTTGATTGGAAATGCACACAGGTTCTCATGCCATACTTCATTGCTGCAATCAAGAGAGTGCAATGAGCTTACTCCAGTGTGGGTCCTTAGGCAAGACCCTTCACATCTAACTATGTAGCCACATGGGGACCTACATCTGGATGTCCCTGTGCCAGTCTCCAGCCCAGACAAAACACAGGGTTATGTCAGAAAGGACATCTGGCATATAATTTTATGTTCTGCAATTCTTTTGTGTTTAGGTGTCTTATGGCCCCAGTCATATTTGGTTTTCTTTTCTTTATATCTTGTGTTTTGTGTAATTTATTTTTGTGCCAGAGTGGGACCTCTGTTTGTCTTGTGGATCTTTGTCTGTCTGCCTGATCAGTTTCAGGTGTGGTGCTGAAGGCGGGCTCCTATTGGACCAAAGCTGATGTGGTAGCCTTTAAATTACTGTGTAGACCTCCAGCCTGCGAGAATGGAGCTCTGATGCAGCATGGCTTCAGGCCAGCTCGGCTCCCCTCGCCATGTGGCAAGATTGGTGGTGGTAAATAATATGCTTATGGATTATACTGGAATGAACCGCATTCCATTTTTTTTTTACTTTATTTAATCTTTAATTTTAAAAAGGACTTAAGATACAGGTACATTTCAAATTGCTGCGAACATTTTTTTTATCTCCTGTTGGATGTTTGTTAAATCTCACATGCTGGAAACGCACTTTTGTGTATGTTAAGTCTAGAGTGCAGATTTTACTGCTCTATTCCCCCACTGGTCTGTCACCTCAAAAGCGACATGCTGAACCTTAAACTAAAGCAAAAGTACGTCTCACTTTATACTAGGCTTAAAATAGAAATGTTATTCAAACCAAATCATGCAATTTTTCACAGGTTAAGCAGCTTTTTTCTGTAATGTGCAATCATGAGCAGAATTTGACCTCTAGCAGAATTTTGACCTCTATTACATTCCACACTAAGCTGGGGAAAATCAGCCAATTTTTTCTAATTGTCTCAGCAAATGAAGGTAACGTTCCAAGAATGGGCTTTTTTTTTTTTTTTCAATTTGCTAATAGACTTGTGCTCATCACGGCCGATTGACTTCGTGGACTCCCAAGGTTTCCTGAGATGATGTGCTAGTAAGCAGTAGAAAAAGTCCCTCCCTGCTGATCCTGTGTGAACACTGAGTTAAACGTGCATTCAGGAACCCCTGTTTAGCCCAATCATGAACATGCGTCAAATGCCTAGTGTATATGTAGCTTTATACAAAACTGTAAACAAGGGTGAAGACGTTCTCACTTTTTTTTTTATACATCTTTTACACACCTGCTTAACTCATGTAACATCTGAATCCAGTTACAGTTTCCCTTCAAGACTGTTTGTGCGTGTTTTGCAGTTATTTGCAAGCCATCTGGGTTAGCATTTGTATCACAACGAGCAGCGTGCATTCCCCCGTGGATTCCTGTGTACCAGTGATAAGGGGCAGCGGACAGACGGTAACCTGGACATAAAGGGAAAATGTCCTAAAGGGGGGTGGAGGAAGGATGAAAAGATGAAACAATGGAGTTCTTATACCCCAGGAAGAGAAGTGCTGCCAAATGCCTCTCTGTGTACAGGATTGTGTAAATACGTATACCAGCAGGAGAGGGTTTAGTGATGACATGCTGACCCAAAAATGAGGAGAAGGGTGTATGGGTAAATATTCAATTGCAGGTGTAAACAAGGTGTGCGAGTAAGTCACAAAAGCTTCTGAAAAGAAGCACTATGCTGCTTATTGTTGTTATATTACTGCTTAATGCTGCTTTTCTGGGCCTCCCTGTGCCTTGAAAATACAGGGTTGTGTCAGGAAGGTCATCTGGCGTAAAACTCTCTGCCAAACCACCTGTGCCAATCAGTGAAAGCTGATTGGCTGTGGTAAGCCCTAATAAGCTAAAAGGTAAACAACAACATGTTGATAAAACATTGATACTGACTCAAATGAATCTAAAAGCTCAATGTCAAACCTTTTTCTGAAATTTTAGAACAATTTTTTAATCTAATATTTTGTACATTTAAACTGTGATTTACTCAAATCTGTGATGACAATGGGAGAGTCGGTCTGTTTTATGGTCTTCTTCAGCACTTTTTTAGGATTGTCTGAAACCTCTCAATTGTGTAATGGTAAGTCTCTGCTAAAACAATGTTTTTAAACTATTTTTGCAGATTAAACCAAATGTGTAATCATGCATATAATAACTCACCATAATACTGGTGCAAAGTGGTATTTTGTGACAACTGCTCCCCCGTAATTAGCATTTTAACATGTTTTTGAGTGCAAACTACACCTCACTGACACGTTGGTTCTTTTTAGCTGTTTTGCCGTTTCTTCCAATTCTGACACAGCAAATTGACGAATGGTCGGATAGTCAGGCGCTGCATTTACTCTGAGTAGCCCTGCAACGCTTAATAAAGGACAGCATTATGCTTTTTCTGAAAGGGCATGCATCTTTACTCAATACCTACTGAAATAAATGTTGATAAAGATGTAAAAATCTAAAAATCACTAACACGGGAAGGCAAAGTTAATCAGTGCCCCTTCAGGGAGTCACTATGTATTGATGGAGTGTGACTGAAAAAGAGAGGGGCAGAAAGCTTGTGACTAAATCAAATAAATTGAGCACAGCTTCCCTGTAGCCTCAAACTGATTAAACAGTCATTAGTGCACATAGAAGGAATATTTAAGGAATTGTCTAAGATGCATGCATCCCATAGGCCTTTTTTGGGTGCTATTGTTCTTTTTGCTCTAAGGCAATGGCATCAAGTAAAAAGATGGAAAAATATATTCCTCTGAAAGCTATAGCAACTAGTCTGCTGGGTTCACAAATGAACAAAAAGCTCTTGTAATAAATCCCCCCTCATAATGTCGTTTCCTGTTCAAAGTAGGTCAGCTCAAGGCATGGAAACCCAAAGAGTTTTTATCAAGTAAGTTGTAAAAAAATCGTATGCATTGGTTTTACATAGAATAAACTTTCCTATATTTTGAAAACATAAAAATATATATATATTCTTGTGTGTCAACAAGTATGAACACACAGAGTAATGCTCATGAAGGGGTGGGAGGGTTGTCATGGCCAGGGGTGCTGAGTGTGGGGAGGCAGGAATCTGGTCATACACAAATTTAGCAACTTGTATCAAAGGTATGACCTAACTAAGGAAAATAATTAAAAGGAATATTAAAACAACTGAAAACTAAAATGCTAGGCAGATCTGGACCATTATTGATTTGGTTCATGACAAAAGCAACTTTATTAAATCTGTCATTAAGGAAAAGCCCTTAAAAGGGGAAAAATAGGCAGGAACTTAGGACTAGCTCATAAATGACAAAAGCAAGTAATTTAGTGTGAATAATTGATTTACCCATTTCAAAATATGTCAGATTTGAACAATGAAAACATGGTCTGTTTGAGCCCAGAAGCACAGTCACAAGATGTGTGGAGGGAAAGGGACTATGGTTCCCACTGTTCCGCAAAGAATGTTAATTTTTCACAAGACATGTCACACTCCTGTTTATGTACACAACATGAACAAAATAGTTTTACAAATGCAAACTCATTTTGCTAAAGGTGGGTAATAAGTTATAATGAAAATTACAACTATTGTATTTGGAGAGACAAGGCAAAGCAAAACATCCACAAAGTTGGAGAAAGTTGCACAGAGATCTTAACTCTGTGCATAATGTGTGAACGTTCCAAAGTCAAAGATTTTTCTTTTTCATTCACGGTAATGAACAGAAATAATGCAGTTAAATCCTTATGAAATAAGTCTTTATCAGAAGCTTTAAGTATTTTTTTAACTAAATTTAATGGCGGGTGTGGGTGGAGTGGTGGAAACAACAAAACTCTTGATATTGGATAGGATGAGAAGCATTCTATTATACAGCCAAATTGGTAAGTCTGAGTTTTGAGCTCACCTGTCTGTTTTGTGCCAACCAGAAAGATAACCTACATGGAGCGCCTGTCCGGGTTTAGCAGGAGTTACTGAGTCTGACTGAAATGCATTTGTATTTATTCAACCTGCCACAACATTTCAGCATTTCAGTGTGTGTCATTGCACTAAGCAGACAAAATGTAGTGGGACAAGTTGTTTGTGTAAAACTCAACTGTCCACCTAAATCACAAGCAAGGCTCTCCTTCAGTGTCTGACCTTGAGGATAGTCTCACAAATGAACATACAAATTCCCACAGAGGCACTCTAAAATGTTCCTGAAGGCCTTTAATTATCCACTCTGATCAAAATTGTGTTTTTAACGTGTTATTGTGACATTTTTCTCGTGATGGAGGACATATATAAAGAAAATTATCCTTAAAATTGCATTTTTAAGTATTTCTTTATTGTGAAAAAGGAGCAGATGAAAAAATGCAGTTGGAAAAAGTTTGCAGTTGTCACGTGGAAGCTTCAACAGCAAGCCACAAGCTCCCTGCTCTGCTCCATTCTGATGCATCCACTTGCAGATGAATAGATCCATGTAAGCAGCCAGTAATGTTAAGGTGGGAGTGTGAGGGGCTGTAAGCTAGTGGAAGAACTTGTAAACCGATAGCTCAGTTTTGAGTAACGGGAAGTGGATGCGGGGCTGCTCTGCACCAAGACCACAAGGAATGCTTTTAAAATTGATCAAAAGACAATCAAAATGGGACTTTTAAGAAAGTTATTATGGCTGCAGATTGGAGATTAGTGGGTGAGACGGTCCAACTTGTAACGCACTTGTAACGATTGCACACTTCTATACTTATAGGTTAAAAAAATAAGCCCTCTACAAGGTTTTTTTTGTGGTGATGAAAATGTATTATATTCCTAACATCAGGGAGTCCCTCCCAAACAAGATCCCACTGAGGATGTTATTTTTCATCCGTTTTCCTTTCCTCCACCTACACCCAAAGGCAAGTAAGCCTTAGAGTTCAGGTAAAAGGTCAAGCTTTAATCCTGCTTTTGGTCAAACGCCCATCATTGTATTCTGTATTCTGACTACTTTATTTTTAGACCAGCAAGACACAGGACAATGTATCAAAGATCAAATATAAAAAAAAAAAAAAAAAAAAAAAAAGAATAGAATGAAAAAAACATTTGGAGTGAGGAATTTGTGAAATCTCAATGCTCAAAAGTGCACAAGTTTTCAGTGCCATGTACTAAAAAGATCTCTGAGGAGTTCAAATAAAGTCTGAAACCGGACACGCAAAAATAGTTAGAACATTTGACACACTCGAGATTTCCATCCATTCAGATTAATAGAAAATAAATGTAATGGAGTTTGAAGATGGCAGCATCATGGATCAAATCATGGATTGCAATTGGTAAATTGTGAATTCCCTCTGCAGCTGCTAGTGAAGGCAACTTGAATGTGAAGGCAACTACGAGCCTTTGGAAATGTGTGAACCCCAAACTTCTCTGCGTTCATGTGTTTCTTCATTTTTCTTTATTGTGCTTTTACTGACATAGGGTAAACCTGTCTACTTCCTGGATAAGAGGATGTGAGGTCACAGAACCAAACAAGCTGTCTCTGGAGATAAGCAAACACAAACACAAATCATTGCCAATGTAGAAGGACACTAAGCTCAGCTGAGCTTATCTCAGTAAAAATTCACAATTCTTCAACCACTCACCTCTACTTTTTATAATTTGCCATCTTTCCCGTCAGTTTATTTCCTTTTATTGTAACAAGGATTTTCCAGTAAAGGATTTTGCCAGTTTATTGGCAGACAACTACAGTATAAAGCATAGACTAGAAAGGTTTTCAAGGACCTGCTCCGATGAAAATAGCGTTTTTGGCATTTTTAATATGTTTTTGTAGCATTTTTCTCATAATGGAGGATATATATGAAATTATTTAAGAATAAAACAGTATTTCTGAGTATTTTGTTTCTCAAATCGTGTTGGTAGTTTGTAATGCAGCAACTGCAATGGGTGGGCCAAAGTCTCACTGCTCCGCTACAATTCTAGAGCATCCACTTGCAGACAAAAAAATCCATTAAAGTCTTAATTTTCCACATCTGAGCTGCCATTTGGCTCAAAGCTGTACGGCCGGATAGATCAGAAATTGCTAACCATTTTATTTTCTTTTTTTTTTTGCTACGCTAATTTTACTTGGGCTTGTGATGAGCTGTAAGCTAGAAAGAGAGAGCGTAAACAAAGGCCTGATGGGAAATTGGCCAAAGACTAACTTGCATGTCAACAGTCCTGCCCACAACTCAGAGGCAAATTTCCAATGAACTCATGCTGCGGATTTTTGATTTTGGTTAAAAACTGCAGAATCATACTTAAGAGACCAGTGGGAACAATTTTACAATAGAAAAAATGAATGTGGAGTTGGACAGTAAATATTTTTCCTCATCATCTTTTTTCAGCATTTTAACAAATGTTTATTTATATATATATATATATATATATATATATATATATATATATATATCAGAGCAAAACAAAGTTTTGATAGTTTTCATCAAACTCCTCTTGACAAATCAGTATATTTACTGGATTCAGTGTGTCATGTTTGTTTACTGTATGCACAAGTGCCAATATGTCTTTTCATGAATAGACATGATGATAATGTTAAGAAAATCACACAATCTTCTTTCAGTTTCTTCCTTTTCCTATCAATTTATGACTTAATATCTTAAAATGCTTTGATATATCTATGTATTTTTATTTGTTTTGGCTTTTTTCTTTTGTTTTTATTGCTTGAAATACACCAACAAACAAACATTGAAACACATTTTTATGCATGACAATTTGCCAGATCTTTGACTTTTTTTTCCCTACAGCATGATAGCTGTGCAAACTTCCTGATCATTTTTGTCATTTGTAATCATGATAGTAAAATGAACCATGAATGAGTGGAACACGCAGGAACCCTGCGGGCAGAACTTGTGATGTAACTCGGTCATAAATGTGTCATTCCCACAGGCATCAATGGTGGAGATGCACAGAGGGCTTTGAGGTGGAACAATGAACACAAGGGTTTGTGCTCCCCCCAAAACTCCCATTGTACCCCTGTCTCCCCCATCACCAAGATGCAGACATCATGGTTACATAACTTGTTTCAAATTGAGGGAAATGAGGGGAAATTACTAAGAACGCATGAACTTCTTTGAGTTGGGACGATGAGAACACTAAACTACTTCACAATAACAAAGCCAAAGAATATTATTATAGGGTAGCAGTCAATAAACTTCTAATGCAGAGATGCTAAGGTGTGCACTGGGAGCTTCCACACATCACTCATAAAAGGTTTTAACACAAAAGTAGTAATTAGATGGGGAGGAGCAGTTCCAAGCTATGAGTTAGGGCTCCCATCAGGCTTTGAGACAGCAGGAGGTAATATGAAGCCTCGTCCTTCTGTCAGACTATCCTGCTATTATTGTTTGCCAGTGGACTGAAAACACAGGAGGTGTTTAATGAACAACTCCCCTGATGCCTGGCTGTCCATTTATACTTTGCTTATACGGATGGACAAATGCAGAAAAAATTGCATACAGTTGCAACATGTTGAGTTTGTTGATAAAATCTGTCATTTGTTAAGACATATTTTCTGTAGAGCAACAGGAGCTCATTAGAAATTCCCCTCTGGTTTGTGGGTGGGACCACCATGACAAACATGCTACAAGAGCATGTTCAAAGATAACAAAATCACAATTTTCATTGGAGTGGATCTTTAAATAAGCAAAATAATCTGTCAATGGTCTTACCAAGAATTTTTATTTTAAGACATATTCTGCCAACTAAGATGTTTTATCAAACTAAGTTAAGTTTGCAATTGAATAACTTTCTTTACAAGATTAAGAAAAAAACCCCCAAAACTAGGGTCTGTTTTCTTTCTTAAGATTCTGTTTTTGCAGTGAACTTGTAAAACCTTCTGGCTTCAGCCATTTTTTTTCCCCTTTGTGCTCACAGGTTTACACATTTTTCGGCTGGGTGTTCCAGGAGGGCTTTAACTGCTGAAATATGATGACATCCAAGAACACATGAAAGTCACAATGGATTGATATTTTTACATTAAGTCTGTGCAAATCATTGAGAGATTAAGACTTTTTGTCAGTCAGATCTATATTTTTTGCACTCTAGTCATTATGAACAAGTAAGTGTATATTTCCAAGTAATTTAACCTGTACCCCACCCATTAAATATTTACAAATCCACAATTTTACCTCTTTTACAGCAGTAACATTTACTAAAAGACAGTCCTTTTTCTTGCAGTAAATCTGGAGATGAAAGAACAAAATATATAAACATGGATATATAAAAGATATTTTATGGGCACGAGGGCACAAGGTAAACAAGGGAATGATTCAGACAATCTGTTTTACTTAAGACTCGACATCCAGTCTGGCTTTTATCTTGAAAATGCAAAAGGCTTGATGGTTTAAAAGATGAGTGTAGGTTCTTATCTCAGATTGCACCCAGTGTCTCACAAAAACTTGGCGTCTGCTTTCCTCTACCACTGTCTCTTTCTGCTCGGAGTCCTCTTTGGTGAGCAAAGACAAGGTTATCAATCAGAAATAGCCTCTGAATCTCCTCACACGACACCAAGCAAAGCCAGGTTAGATACAGGCCTTTAACTTCGGCTCTATCTCTGAGCCCCTTTCTTTAGAAGAAAAATGTGATGGGTGAGAAATGGAAAAGTCTGATGCTATCACAAGTTCATTCTGACAGAGAGCTGCAGACCGTGAACCAACTGTGCACCAAGAAAATGGAAGAGGCAAGCAAAAACTTACCAGCTTTTTCTTTTTTGGGAAAAACCAAGGAAATCTGTAAAAAAAAGAAGAAAAAAAAAGAATTTCAGCGATGCTGTTATTTCATGCCCTTTAAGAAAATGTCATTATTCATGCATTTACTACAATGTTTTTTGACATAAAGCAAATAGAGTTCTGTCCCTTTTCTGATCTGATTTCATTTGTTCCAAATTCAGTAATCATCTAATGAAACAAATAGAATTTGCTCCACATAAAAGAATAATGTCCACTTAAGTTGGAAGTGGCGTAGATGTGTTCAAATGGATTTTTAAAACTGCAGATTAGTGTTCCCACAGTAAACCACAAAACAGGCTAATTCAATCTGGCATAATGTACTTTTTTTTTTTTTTTTTTGATTACTGCTGGTATTAAGTTGTACTCCATCTGCTAAAGCAACATCAAACTAAAAGTGTAACAGAAAGCGCAATCAAATGCTCAGAATGGGTTTACTTTTTTAACGCAGGCAAACTTTGATGGTGTTTACATGCAGTGGCAGAGGTAGAACACTTTATATGGGGGGACAGGAGAATTTTGATGGGTGGCAAATGAGAGCATCAGAGTGGGAGGCCATTACAAATAATGGATCAAAATTTCAGTTTTATTTCACGCTTCTTTAAGCAGTAGCAATGCTGAAAGAAGACTGTTTTGATTATTTTTAAATATTTGTCCATAATAATACTATTATTGTTAATTTTTTTCAATTTACTAATAATTTAGTCAAATATTAGTGTAGGGGGGTGGGTGTGAGCTTTTTGCTGTGGGTGCCCCCCACCCCGTTGCTTCGTCCCTGGGCTACATGTAGATGCTGAAGAGATGCTTTTATCCAAAGTGGCTTTCAAATAAGGTGCAAAGCTACCAAACACAGAGTCGGAAACTTAACAAATCGCAAAAATATCAGCCCATTCCAACAATTTTTGCTCCTATTGTGCTATTCTTGTTGCTTAAAATCTCATGAGGAGTCTTAGTAACGGATATTATTAAAACATGTTTTTAACAAAGTAAATTGTTACTCATTATACTTTGAACAGAAAAGTTTGGTTCTTCTTGGGAATTGTTTGAAACTTATGTTGTGCCCTGGCAAAGTCTGTATGGTGATGGATGAGTGTGTGTTTGTATGACGGGCAGCACTCAGATGGAATGCAAAGATCTTTTTTCTGTCACTGACTTTTGACCCCAGGGTCTTTGGCTGATCTCTACACCCTGACCTGTTTTTAATCCACACTCTCCTGGTAGAAATTAATGTCAGTCTGCCGTTTTTCTTTCTTGTAACATTCCTGCTTTGGTCCATCTTCCATCTGTGTGTACGTCGTTTGAGTCATTTTTCTCTGACTAGAGACTACGAGAGCAAAGTCCAGCCAAATGCCAATCTGGAAAAATTTCTATCATATGAATTATAGGAGAGAAAATGTTCTCTTATCTTTTGCTATCCCAACCAGAACATAGCCTGTGCATGTCACTGTGCATGTCAATCAAACACGATAAGCAGATGAAAAAAAGAATGCCCATTGGAATCTAGATACTCAACTATCAACACTTTAAGACAAAGGACCAAAGATATGGATAAAATTGAATGCTGATTACAAAGACAATGGCATCTCATGCATGTTTTCTCTCAAATATTGGCTGGTTAATCATAAATATTGATACATGGATTTATTCTTTGTTAACACCATGGTTTGCAAGGGAGTCACAACCCAGATCTATGACAGATCCTTCTTGTGTCACTTTGTCCATGTTAATGAAAGCAGTAAGTGAAAAGAAATGTGTATGACAATGTAGCTTTGCTGGACATCTAACAGTGCATTCATCAAGACACACATCCTGATGCTGTTTTTTAGTTTTTTAAATCTTCAGCAACTGATCTGAAAAGAAAGAAGTGAATAAAAGTTGTTTGCCTTTAAGAGAACCCAAAGGTTACCCTTGATGGCATTCAGTTTAACCACTCCAGTCTAGTCAAAATATACCAGTTTCTAAGGTATCCTTAAAAGATCAGTCAAAACCAGACTCTCAAATGGTTTGAAGTTGTCTGGTCAACAACTGCAAGTCACCATCGATGTAGCAGAGAAATTGTGGTGAAACTTAGACTTAAGATTGCTGTACATCAGACAAAACACTCCAGATTCAAGGAATTTACACAATTCTGATCTTATCAAACTCAGCAAAATTACATGTTATTAAAATAATAATGATAACAATAATAATAATGGCTGCACGGTGGCGCAGTGGTTAGCGCTCCTGCCTCACAGCAAGAAGGTTCCCGGTTCAAGTCCTGGCTGGGGGACCTTTCTGTGTGGAGTTTGCATGTTCTCCCCCTGCATGCGTGGGTTTTCTCCGGGTACTCCGGCTTCCTCCCACTGTCCAAAAACATGCTTCATTGGTTCATTGGTTACTCTAAAGTGTCCCTAGGTGTGAATGTGAGTGTGCATGGGTGTGTGTTTGTGGCCCCTGCGACAGACTGGCGACCAGTCCAGGGGTGTACCCTGCCTTCGCCCATGAGTAGCCGGGTTAGGCTCCGGCAACCCCGTGACCCCGAAAGGGATAAAACGGATTGGAAAATGAATGAATAATAATAATGATGTTTTCCTCCTGCAGCAAAGAAATTAGGAAATAGACACTATTCCTGTATGTCATTCTTATATATATATATATATATATATATATATATAGATATCTATAGATATATAATTTATTCCCGACTCGTAGTCCAATCAATCATACAACTCACACAAATGCAATAAAATAAAAGACGTGGTGCCAGAAGAACACAAAATAAACTCATAGAATGCATTTTTAAAAAGACGAAAATAAAAAGGAATAAATGAAAGCACCAAAAAAAATCAAAAATTACAATATAAATTAATTAAAAGGACAAAAATTAATGAATAAAAACTCAGTTAGCGTTTAATTCTGAGTTCAATGTGTTGGTCAACATCTTTGTCTATTTTTGGTCATACCTTGTGCCATTACTGACCAGTATTTGAGTATAAATCTGGAGAATGTCATGTGGGTCAACTTGTTGCTGATGAGGATACCACTGCCGTGGTAAGAGTGCATAAGGTTCAATAAATCATTAATTGATTAAATCAAAATCAATCCAATTTTATTGTTTTTTTGTAAGTTCTCAAATAGTCAGACTGTAATTTGATACTTTTGTTGTCAATTATGTGCAGAACACAAACGCTATTTACCAACTGCAAAAAATGTTTTTTGTGCTTTGTACAATTTTGAAATCAATTTAGGTGTTTTGGCATATGCAAAATTTCCTTAAAATCTTTGTTGAAATGAATGAGAACACAGTAATGAAAGGGGCCAGTACTGGTCTTTTTACAAAAATGGTAGTTGTTTTGACTGGAAAAATCCACCCCTTTAATTTAAAAATTTAAATAAATTAATATCCAAATATAACCATAAATTAATGTTAAATTGTTTTTAATATTTAGCCAAAGACAAACAATTTTTAGCTTGACCCAGTATTCAGAAATGTGACCCTCCATACTTCATCAACAGCGGCATCCACGTAGCTCCTGTTCTTATCACTAAAGGCATTTTGTTGACAGGTGTGCGCCTTTACCATTATGTAAACACCATGCCATGAGTTCCTGTCAGTGACCCAAAAAGTCATGTACACACGAAGTAATTCTCCCAACAACGGGATTATGTTTCCTTTCATAACTGTGACTGCATTATTAAGAACGATAAACTGCAAGAATGTGAGTGAGGGGGTTCCAGTAAGTGCTAATGTTTTTATAGCATTGCAATAACACATGCCTGCTCCCCTCTGGCATGCCCTGGTGCAGGTTGTCACATTGTGTGACAAGCTGTCTAGGCCGTGTCAAATGTCCAGCAGGGGTCTGCAGAATAGCATCAGCGGCCTCATTTATTGCCATTTGACGTTTAATGGAAGTGGGTTGTTTTAGAAGAAAAGATGTGTTTGTTTAACGCACATGTATAGGACCCTGAGAATTTGAATCCTTGTCCACCTGCAATTAATAGTAAGAAACATTATCTCACAATTCTTTTCCTTTTAGGCACGTCGAAATCAAATCTGGAAGAGACAAACTCCCTTTGGGAGCCTGAGAGTGTATTTATAACTTTGTTTTTCTGAATGAGTTAGTAAAATTGATCAAGAAAGTCATGAGATTCTTTAAGAACAAACCATTCCCCAAGCCTGTTTGCCAGGATCTCATTCCCATTCTGCAGATGGTGAGAGTGAGTTATGTCTGACCACCCATGGTCTCCGCTGACCAAGGATTAGGGGGCTTAGGCTAACCCAAACCTTTTTTCTCCACCACTTAGTAGAAATGGCTAAATTGGCACAGATGGCTGAAGATTGCACAGGCATTCATTCCAACCATTCTGTGTATTACCTGTGTTATGGAGGAGGGATAACATTATGAATCTACATTCCTCTTCAGAGATATTATCTTAAGCTCGTTTTTTGTTTCTTAACCATTACGAGTATGGTCTGTCCTTTTTTTGCCAGATTTTGTTTCTTTGTGCTGTGTGAGTCCACATGTAAGGGAAACGTGGGAATCTTTTTTCACGCAAAGATTTCACTTCCCCAGAGACCAAACCCTCATAGTTTCTCCTTTCCCCCCACATTTTAATGGTTTCCATATGTCATACTTGGAGTGTGTCAACAGAAAGTGATGCAGCGACTTGTTGTAATGATGCATTGGAACATTTCCTGCAGAAAAAAAGCTACATTAGTGTCCAGATGTTGGGTTTAGCAGCAGTTTGAAAGGAAAACAATTATTACAAATATTGTGCAATGTTTAAATAGGTCTATTTTTCAACACAAGCAAGCCAAATCATACCTTTTTTTCAATTTTAGGTAGATGGATTCAAGGCCAAACTCCTAAAGCTTGAAACAACTAGTTAGCTTTTTTACTCTAAAGGTACACTCACACCAGCAGCATCTACTGCATCTTCAAGCAGCGACTTTCAGTGAAATGTCTAAGGAAACTCACAAAAACCCTCGTTGCAGGCTTCTGCTTCCAGAAATCGTTTCTATGCAATTTTTCTAAGTCAGGCTCTATGTACAAATCAGATGTACACTGACCGCGTGCTGCAAGTTCAACCAGTTGAACCTCTCCCAGCTAAAACCTGAAAACGCTGAACTTTGGTCAGGGACTTGGATTAGGTAGTGACATGTCGCTAGCGTCTTTCGCATAACATGGAATTACCAACCGTTGCAAATATGATCATGAAGGAGAAATTAATATTTGCTTTTTTCTGCCTGGCCAGAATTCTGTGGCACAAAGTCTTTCGTATCGGGAAAAAAGTTGTGAAACAAAAAGCCCAGAGCGAGATTTGTGAGATTTGCACTACTTTGACATTTTGCACTGAGCCTCTTCCAGTTGTAGGTGGTGGATAAGTATTGGTAAACAATAAAAAAAAAAAAAAAAAGAAGAATCACCTCCTTGCCACTCCCTGCTTGTCCAGTGCTGGTCCAGTGTTAACACCAATGGCTGTACGTTCATAAAACTGCACAATGCTTGCATACATGCCTGGTGTGAATGTACCGTAACACCAGTCAAAAAGTCACACTTCAATCTGACTCATAACAACAGTTGGTCTGAGTCAAAGTACGTTTGACCCAAAGGTACTTTTTTTTTTATGCTGGGATAGCTTTCATGTCATTCTTAGGCACAGAACACTTGACTGCTTACAGAGGTGTGTAAAGGCAAGAATGGTACGTGTCACCTGTTTCTGCTCACTGAGTCTAAATTTGTGCCTAAAAGACCAGAGTTAATAGGGATAAGCTTAAGGTCCCGGCTGCAACAACAATGTTGGCCTGTGGATTAGCTGCTGACATTTTGGGGAGAAAGCAGAGAGCAGGCTAACAACAGGGATTAGACTGTCCTCTGTCAAAATCAGAGGTGGTGCAATTCCTGTACGAGATGCAGAGTTTACCGAAGTGCTGAGAGAGTTGGAAGCACCCTGGGTCTCAGTCATAAACTATGTGCTTCACGTGGTGTAACATTCTGCCAAACCTTGGGTTTGAGCAATAAATACTTATTGAGCCTTGAAACTTTGATAAAAAAACGTCACAAATTCATGAATTGGTGCGTTATTATAATGTTTTCTTTGCATCTTTGCACATGTCGATTTAAGAACTCTAGGCCATAAATGCAATTATTTATATATATATATATATATATATATATATATATATATAAACTGTCCCAAATAAAACATTTGAATCACAGCCCTAAATATGTGAATCTTTCATTGCACAGTGATTTACAGTGTATTCATGTATGAGTGTGTTTGTGGTTCTGTGAGTGCGTTCAATTTGTTGATGCTGTGATTTATAGCACTTGATTATCTCTAGCTGTAGGGCTGTTTTCCAGATGCTTGTATATCCCAGTCATCCTTGAAATTTATAGTCAACGTGCCATACCGTCATCCAACAGCTCCAACTGCGCTGATAAAGGTTGTCTTTACGTGTAACAGATGTGCTTCTACAGTGATTCACCCAGTATCTTGTCTTAACATTGCAACTGCTCATTAGCAAAAGGACAGGAATGCATCTTTTTATTTTGGTTGAAACTGCATTATTTGGTTAACAACTAGAAAGTAACAAAATCCAAATGAAAGTAGTGGGTCTCAGAGGTGATGTAAGTCAGGCTTCGTGCCATCAAAAACAGAACTGTGAAAAAGCACAGACTATACAAACAAAAATTTATATGGTATCTGACTTAGAAACAGATGCTAAAACATAATTGTCATTTGTGAAGCAATTAAATAGTCATCGCTCAAATACGTTTTAACAAAATGTTCAGAATGCAAACTGAGTTGGACTGACATGTGTAGACAATGAAAGGAAGAGATGGTGTAGAATAAATATATATATATATATTTTCTGTCTGGCCCTTTCTGATCATTTGTTGCTTTGTAATTTGGTTTAAATGCATTCTGGGTAGCTTGGGAATTTTTGTTGCCTTTGAAGATGCCTTGAATGCATATTGTGTGGCATGTGGTGCTTTCCTAAAAGGAACAAATACATTAATCAAATCAAATCAAGCTTGTATTGTGTGTTGTCTTGTCATTCCGATGTGATTTTGAATATTAGCCACAGGCTGTCGGTGAAAGATGACCCAGCCTTGAATTGACAGGAAAAACAAGATTTCCTTGTTGGGGTTGAAAAAAAGTTCATTTTCCACATCCTGTTCCAAACATTAGTCATTTTTTGGGGGGAGCGACTAGGTTTATGTTCTTGTTACAGCTGTGCTCAGCAGAGGAATGACCTTGGGAGCAATGACACAACACAAAGCAACCAGCATGGCCATGACCAAACCCCAGCAGCCTTTGACAGACGGAATAGTGGTCGGTGTCATAGTTGACTGTCTGAGTTTGGCCGTCTAAGTCAAATATGTGGGTGGAATGTAGGCAAACATAATTACGCCTGCTTGTGCTTTGTGTTGACTACCCGAACAAGGACAGGGATGAGGAAGCTTGAGTAAAGATAAACAGAAGCCATCGAAAGTAGCACAGTCCTGAAGCTTTTATCTGGCTGCGACTCTGAGAAGGTGTGGTGTAGATGAAGGATGTTTAGGGACTATGAGGCTGCCAAAGTGGGACATGGAGGAAGGACAGAGCAGAGATCTGCTAGTGACCTTAGCACGCAAGCCTCAGCACTTCTATTGTCTGCCAAAGCGCAGACAGATAAAGAGCTATGACAGGAAATAAAGTATTTCTGTCACTATATTTCAGGTGCTCATCTCACGCACAACTTTAACCTAGATAGAAATGTCAACATGGTAGAAAATTGCTTTTTTTTCTTCCAGAATTTAGTCCCAAAAAGAGAATTCATTACTGTCTTTGCAATGCTGTTGCCAGGGAGACTGAAAACAGAACAAAACACGACTATAGGCTTCATGTTGACAAAAGATGATGGGTATAAAAACTGGTAAGGAGCAACACCTTCACTGTCAACATGTGCTCGACTTGCAAAAAAAATGGAGCTAAATTTAACAGGAATCCACAGGCTTTGTTCTTCCTAAGTCCTGTGCAGGATTCTGTCTTTTGTACCCTGCTGGTGAGAACAGTAGGTGATGAAAGTGAACGATATGTTGCTTCCGATTGTAACACTCAAAGGAAGGTGGTCAAAAGTCAGCGGCCTCCACCCACTGCCACGTCTGGGCATATCCTGAGCACTTCTCTAAAAATAGGGTCTCATAACAAATGTTTTTCACACATTGTGTGACAGAATTTTGTCATCATACTACTATATGCATGTGGAAATCATCTAATACAAACTTGTCTCTATTTTCTTGCAATCTTCAATTGTTGAACATGTTTTGGGTGAAAATTTGAATACTTGTTTTTGTTCAAGTAAGAAGATCAAGTTTACGTTTTAAGGTTAAACCGATTTTAAAAAGAGAGTAACCTCCTGCCTTTTGCAAGATTAATGGCTCTTATAAACTCTGGTTTCACTTGCAAGTGAACTCTGGTGCAATTTACCTACAGTGTGCATGCAAATGGACTATTCATTTGGCCAAAGGAGGTGAACCAACAAGAAAAAAAAATAGCATAGAATTGGGAATTACAAGTAAAAAAAAGATCCCAAAGAACAAATTAATTTATCTTCAGAACTCGCTGTATCCATGTTGGACAACAGGTCGCCAGTCCGTCACGAACAACCAGACGCTCTCACATGCACACCCAGGGGCAATTTAGACTCCCCAATTGACCTATGAAGTATGTTTTTTAATTCTGATAGAAAGCCGGCATGCTTGGAGGAAACCTAAGCAAGCACCAGGAGAAAGTACAAAGTCCACATAGAAAGGTCCCACCTGGGATTCAAACCAGGGTCTTCTCACTGTCAGGGGACAGTGTGATTGAAAGTATGGGTATATAGCATAGTGAATGACCACTGTGCCAATGGGCAGAACAAATCAAAACAAGTAAAAATTGCAATCAAGTTAGAAAATACCTTGTTGGTATGTCTGCTGTAGCAATAGGATTAGCGATGTGAGCTGTTGTTTGTGGGGATTTTTTTGCATTTCATTTTTTTCTTAGGACCTGGAGGTGTAGGACCCCAATATGCAGGAGACTGGACTTTGTGGCAGAAATTAAAACATTCAACAAATAAACTTTAACATGTCAGCGTAAATGATTCTTTATCTGGGAGGCACATGAACACATGCAGTGTGCCACAAGGCTCATTGATGATCTTCTATTTTAGATATTAAAATGTGGAAAGTACAGAACTTTTTAAAGCTCAATCAAGACAAAACATATTTTAATTGTTGGTTATGAAGATGAGAGAGAAAAGGTCCAATCTTACTTATCGCCTCTTAACTTGAATGTGTGCAGTAAAGTCAGAACCACGGTGTAGTGTAGTTTTAGATGCAGATCTTACCTTTAAAGCACACAAAAACCATGTTGCAAAGACTGCATTTTATCATCTTAGAAATATTTATAGAAATATAAACAAGAACCTTACTTGGGCTCTCCAGAGCCAGAGCTGAAATATTAAGAAATAGAATACATTATTGTAATGCTTTCCTTTCTGGTGCTAAGTTAAACACTATCAATCGGCTGGAGCGAGTCCAAAACTGGGTTGCACGCCTTTTAACCAGAACCAGAAAGAAGGAACACATCACTCCAATTTTGAAATCTGTGCACTGACTTCCAGCTGGGTTTAGGATCGATTTTAAAGGTTCTTTATTAGCTTATAAAAACTTAAATGGGATTGGACCTTCATTTTTATCAGATTTACTTTTAGTTAACGACACTCCGAGAGCCTCAGGTCCTCGGGTGCAGGTCTGCTGGTGGTCCCAAAAGTCAGAACTGAAACTCACAGCGAGGACACATTTCAACACTGTGGATTTCGACTGTGTAAGAGCCTGCCTGAGGATGTGAGGGCTTTATCAACTTTGCAGGTTTAAAAAATATATATATATATCTTCACAATTTTCTTGGTTTGGTTGAATGTAAAAGCAAATGAAACATTATCAACATGTGATACTTTTTGGCATTCCCGCCAAGTCAAACTCACCAGAATTCACAAGGCCAGTGTAAAAGTGGCTTTAGGATTAGTATGAAGCTTTTATTTTCTTAAAACAGTTTTGATTTGTGTTCTGCTTGCTTGTCACTTCCCTCTATACATTTCTATTTTGATCAGGCCGAAAGTTGGATGAAATGTTTCAAATCAGATTAACTGGAAATCTAAACTGAGTCTACAAATCACAAATGTTTCCATTAAAAAATCAGTGTTCAATTAAGCCCTTCATTTGTGTTCACTGAAATGACAAAAAAAAAGCCCCACCTGTTGCAAAACAACAATGCAAGCAAAACAGCAGTGAAAGACACCTGCTACAGCCAGCAAGCAAAGGAATCCTGCCAACAAAAACACCCTGGGTAAAGCTGTTCCAGCACGAGAGAAAAAAAGCACCTGCTGTGGCACAACATCCGCGAGATGTTACACCCCCCCAACATACCCCTCCATCGGATGCAATAATAACAACCACCTGCTGAAAGCTAAAAGTAGAAGCATCCTAAGCTATGCTTCATATGAACTCAATGCCTTACTGTATCTGCAACAGTGAGTGGAAAAATAAAACGTAGATGGCCACTTATCATAGACTGATACTCCACGTTTATCATGGTTACATAAAAGACAGAATGGTGTGAGAGTGTGCTTACTGTCTCATGATTCGGTGTCAGTGGGTGCCACAGGGACACTAATAAGTCATACCAGCCACAACTTACATAACAAGGAAAGAAAATGGCAAACTATTCCCAAATTGCTATTGACAGACAAAAGTAAATGTAGCAATGCAACAAATACACAAAGGCACATCCTTAAAGACTCACTCTGATGACAATGGTGTTTTTGATGTTTCTAACTTGTAGCAATGTTTTGATAATGGAGGACATGTACAAAGAAAATGAATCCTAAAATTGCATTTCTGAGTGTTTCTTTATTAAAATCGGTGGGAAACGAGGAGCAGACAAAAAAAGCCATTTGAAAAAGATTGTATTTGTTACATAAAACAAGATGTCTTCGTTTTCCTCGTCTGAGCTGGCATCTGTCTAGTTCTGATATTGCTCGCCATTTGTGTTGCACCGCAAATCTTAGCTTGGGGTTGTAAGTGGCTGGACTGCAAAAACGAAATCTTAAGAGAGTATAAAGACCTGACATAGGAAGAAAAATAGTCATTTTCAGAGAGAAAAATATTCCCCTCAAGCATTTTTTCAATAGTAAAATAATAAAAATCTAAGAAAACTTTTCTAAGAATAAGCATTTTTATTTTTAATTGTCATTCTTTTTTAATTTAAAAAAACTTTTAATCTTTTAAAACATTTTTTTGACTTATTCCTGTGGGTCCTGGTTTTGCAGTGTGTAAGGTAGCAACAAGGACGTGAAGGGGGTTGTTCCTTGCTAACAGTCCCTAACATCTCAGAGGTGAATTTATAATGAACTACTATAAAAACTATATCAAAAACTATATCCTACAAAACGACACAAGTTTTTTTCATTTCTGATAAAAACTGCATCATCATATTTAAAAGACCACTGGAATGTCAGGAAGATCTTGAGACCAACCAAAGGAGTCGTCACTAGACACCAGAGGGCGCTGAAGGGAGCAGACCAGTGATGGTGGGCAGAGGAGGATGGATGGAGGAGAGGAAGAGTCTATCGCTCCAATGTGGGTTAGTCAGTATCATTGTCGGCCTTGAATGGGGAAGTCGGTTAGAGAAGAATGCCTGCAGTGGTAGGATCTTGGGAAAATACAGGTCAACAGGATTCAGGTCAAGATTCAGAAGTTGGCAAAGTGAAGTCCCCTTGGATGTGCCTGTCAATGCGGGCTGCCACTGCCATTAAGTCATTGGTGTGACTTGGAAGTTCACATGGTGCTAACACGTCTTTGACAGTATCTAACAAGCCCTCATAAAACATGTGTTTTTGTCTGTCAAAATAGACTGGTTGCACCTGTGTGTGAATGGGAGCCGCTTTAGGATTCCCAGGAAGTCTACAAACCTGTCAGTGTTGTTAATTATTTCCCTTCACATTCCACTGAGGACAAAAACTGTGATGGAAGGCATTCTCTCCTAGATGCAGATTCCCAGGCCATTAAAGTTATATTATCCCTCAATTACTTCATTTCTTTTATTTTCAAATGTACTCAGAGTAACAGTCCTTGAACTCCAAATACCATATTTATCCCTTTTTGTTGATATTTGTGTCAAAAGCCATTCAAGATGATGATAAATGGAGGGGAAAAGGACATTTTGATTTGTTCGTAAAGCATTACTGCATATATTACTTGCTGTGTAATCGTCAAGAGTCACAATATAGTGAAATTATAACTGCTGCCTCTTCAAAATGTCATTGTTAATTCTTACCAAAAGTGGAGTGGTAAAAAAAAAGATGCATGTCAAAACTCTTTTTTGTATAAATATTGCAAATTAGGACATTACAAAATAAAAAGATTAAGGTGTCATAACATTTATATGTCAAGGATTAAAAAAAAAAACAGCTAGAAGCAGTTAATGTCAGTGAATCCCTTTCATGAAGTCGTCATCTATTTGGCTACAATCTATCACCCTGTGGGGCCACCACTGTAAAAGGGCTCCTATTAGGCACAGTGAAAGGACTGTTTACCCAAGCTCAGTCAGTCGCCATGGGTTACATCAGAAACGAATGCCGTGGAGTAGTTGGCAACCGACCAAGCCCACTAATCACAGAGCATGTTCATTTGTGCTTGTGCAAAAAAGGGTTGTCATTCCTCTCCTGTGTGAAAAGTTATGACATGCAAGACACAGTAATGTCAACATGGAACTTTAGAAAATTGAGGAATGCGTGTGCAATTTTAGAGCTAAGTGGGAGGGTGGTTATGAGACATTTTTACCCTCCCTGACATTTGTGGTTATTTGTATGCATAAAAATGGCAAGATTGCCTAATAGGCTTTTTTTTATTCTCTTTTAAACTCCACAGCTTTTGGACAAAATGCAAAAAAAAAAAAAAAAGTTTAGATTCAGAGCTTACCAAGTCCTAAAATGAGCAAGCAAAGGATTAAAAAGCATGTCCCACTTGAAGTGTGTCCCCCTTTGCTCCCGCTGCCCTGGCTTTTAACCTCCCAGACTCCCGTTCTGACCCCTTTGTTAGGTTGAGGAGTGGGGGGGTCTTTGGAACCAGCTAATTATAGAGTTTTAACGTCTGCTTGGCTAAGCTCCAAGAGCAGAAGGACATTCCTGCAGTTGGGAGGTTTGCTGCCATGTATATGTGTTTGCACATGCATTCAGGGTTTATTGCCATTTTTCTTAACTCATCGGGACCTTATCCAACGTAAGGATTTGCTATTTTTTTGTATCTGACGCAAACTACATGTTATATATATATATATATATATATATATATATATATATATATATATATATATTTATAGTGTGAGAAAACATGTTTTCCGATCACCTTTGCTGAAACTGGCATTGATACTTAATAAAGAAAAGACAGACATAATTACTACATTTTGTGTGTGCTTTTACATAATTGCGACAAACAAAAAGTTACAATCATTTTTAAATGTTCTTAAATCTTGTTAAGGTTGGATTGTACATATTAATGACAATGACCTCCTGACTTACCCCATTTTCAGGTTTTCCATCTGGAGATGCTGCACATTCTGAGGAGAGAGCAGTGGGAACATGTTGATGTGGGAGGGCTTGTGCAGCAGCTGGCAAAGATCCTCCATCCGGCTCCTCCACAAATAACATAAAAAAGCATGGTAGAACCAGAATTTATTTTCAAAGTTTTTTTTTCACATCCACTCTATATGAATCAATTTGTTTTTAAATGCAGCACACACAATATTTGTTTTAAATACAAAACTCGCATATCTGATGTTTTGTGCTTAAGCTAATAGCTGTTTTGAAGAAAAAACTAACACAAAAAAGCAAAGCTGTGTGTACCAGGTGTTGCCATCGATGAATGGTGGGGGTCCTGTCCACAGAGGAGGTTGCAATGAGTGCATTTTCAATTTCCTGGTCCAGCTGGTCCAGCTTCATCAGCAGAAGCACCATTGAGTCCAGACGAGCATGCTCCCGCTGAGTTCGAAATGACAAACCCATGGAAAACCAGCAATTATTAAAATATTCAAAAAGAATTTAAATGCCAACACTCCACATCAATTGCAGGTTAATGGCCCTTACATTGTTTCTGACCAAACCTCATTTCCATTTTTATTCTTTATTGGCAGTAAATGTTGCTGCTGATTCTCACATGACACCATCATTTCAAATCTTGAAATAAAAATATATCTGTATTTCTCAGATATCAAAATTGCATTAAAGAGGTCACACTGACCTCAAGTGGCTTAACAGCTGCAAGACAACTGAACCGACTACAGCTGTGTTTTATTCAAGCTTTTGCCAAGTTTGAAAAAAAAGCCTGTAAAGATACTTCCTCCAGAGCTCAAAGCCACGTGTCTTCATTTTCAGCTGCCTATCTGTTATCTTGGTGGGTGGGGTTCCCTGACCAAGCTTTTACAAAAAAAAGAAATGTCCTTAATTTGCGTAAAAAGACTTAATCACAAGCTACTTTTTGATAAAGAACAGATGAGAAATGCATTTACACAAGCGCGTAAAACCTGTGAATGAGGGGCTCTTTCTTGTGGAAAACCTTGCCAGGGTAAAACAAAGCTAAAGGAAACACTTTCGAGTTCAAATTAAATCGGATTGCAAAAGGTTATTAACATATTTCAAATACTTATCAACCGTGTCTCAAAAGATTCTTGACTCTTTGCATGTTTAAAGGATTGCTTTCAAAGTAGTGTCAATGTGAGTAGAGCGAAACAATGTAAAGCAACAAAAATCATCAATTACTTCTGCACTTTACCACAAACTATGTCTCCAAAAACATCTCATGACTAGTGCATGTGTGTGCTTTCCATTCAGTTCGCCGTGAGTTTGCCAGAATCTGTTTCTGTTGGGCTCGCGGAAAGAGCACATAGATGTGGAGGGCCGTCTCGTGAAAATGGTCTTCACATCGATGCATTCAGCGACATTCCAAGCCAGGGGCTTTGCGCACCGCTGCCTTCTGTCCCCTCACACAATCACAATGAAACATTGTGCCATGGAAAGACAATGACAGCTTTACCCAGCTTCACTGAATGAACAAAGGCATCGGTCCTAGGATGGCAGGAACAACCACACAACAGCAGAGTTAAAAAAAAATGGGTTCAACACAATCTTAGAGTGCAGTATTTTTAGGGTTTGGGTGTTACGCTTTCCCTGTCTTTCCCATTTTTGAGGTTTTTACTTTGCTCCTTTGAAATTCCGTTTTTGGAAAGAGAAAATGGTTCCCACACAACTCAAACGGGAGATTGCTCCTTTTAACCCCATAAACCACACATTGCTCTGGCATGTATATTGTGTTTTCTCTGTTTTTTCACTGATCAGATGGGGACAGTCTTCCAACTGCTATAGAATATAGGAAAATAGCAAAGACCTGTACATCACCTAAACAATACAAGATTTGAGTGCCGCATTTATTAAAAAGGAATCACATTGAAACATCTAATCATTAAGTAAGGGCGGAAATGGCTACAAAAAATACTCAGAGGGATGTACTGTAAGTAAGGCATCTGCAGCCAGATAAACAACAGTTCTTCCAGTTTAGCCTGGGGGTTAGGATAAGACCTTGTTGCTAAAACAAATAAACACAGTAACAAGGTCCAATATCTGTTTAATCTCAAGCCATTATACAAACCAGATGGCTTCGTTTCACAAATGGAGTCTGCTTCCATCAATATGGCCTGCTGGGGACATGCCTGCTAGAGAGTGCAATGCACAATTAAATATCGGTCCAACGCCGTTGCTATTGCTTACTTTGAAATAATAAATAATAAACAAAAGATTTAAAAGCAAAAGAATACATGCCTACATTTTAGTTTTGAACATATGGGAACGGTTTTACAATAGATCAACAGATGATCAGAGAGGGACTGTTCACTCAACATATCCATAGATTAATCAATTCTAATTCAAAAGTTACGCGTTTTGTAAAACAGTACAAACTTAAACTGTAATAATAGTGTTTTAAATGTTTGAAACTCTTTGTCCAACAGGTTTATAAGTTAAAAATTAAACAGTAAGTCAGTTAAGGGATTGAATGAAATTTCCTGTCTGTTCTTTACAAAGTTATAATGTAAAAAATTATATCTGTCACAATTAATTTTTACCAGAAAGGTAATTGGAAAGTTATGTGGTGCATATTTTGCACAAATAGAGAATGAAATAACAAGAAGACAAGTGTCCAATCGTTTCAAAATGACTACACCAAAGTGGTAAGTTGAGAAAGAATGGTGCAGCACACAATAGATGATTTCAAAAACAGTTCAACCATTTTTCTCTGGAGATTGCTTGAGCTTCCAGCCTTCTCTGCATTTGCAGACTTCATTCCTATATAGGACCTTATGTTTTTCGAGAAGGAGTAAAACATTTAACAGGTCCTCCTCTCACAGATTGGTGCGCCTGTGAGGAGTGAAGTCATGGTTTTCCAAGACATGTGCCAGAGTGTGGGACAAACTACTTGTCAAGCATGTCTCCCAATGACAATCTGTTCACATAAAGAAAAAAGATGTACAAAAAGTGGGCTGTGAAAAATGGTTCTGCAATGATGTTATTTTTTACTCCTACCTTTCTCATGCGTACTTTGACCATGTTGTCCACTTTGTTCTCCCCAGTCTCATTCATTCCATCCCAAACTGAGCGTTTCAAAGTCTCGTCCGCCTCCTTCCTTGTGGAAACTGTGGTCTCTGGTCTGCAGTGTTCCCTGTGACCATCTGTCACCTCTGCAACAGGTGACTCACTCAAGCAACAGATTTGGTTGCCATGGCTGCTCCCACTGACCTCTTTAGAGGATGGTGCCAGCTTTCCAGGAGCCTTATGCTCCTCATCCAGATGGGAAAACTGGATTGAATTTTGGTAAAAAAAATGAGTGTCTGTGTTTGTTTCAGGTTTCAGAACATTGGCTGCATCCACAAAGACGACGATCTCTGGTATTGTATCCAGTTTTAAAATGCAGTTGTCTGTATAATCCTCACCAACACTCAAGTTTTGAGGTAATTTTTGAGGATTACAACTTTCAATTGACTGACCCAAAGAGGGTTTCCCATTCTCATTAGTACTGTGCCCAGTATTTTCAAGGTCTGCAGGTACATGTTCAGACCTCAGTTGATCAGATGACATACTTGCTATCAAAGAGCAATACTGCTTTTTCATTCCATCATCAAACAATTCTGACAGACCGGGACTGACCAATGTTGCCTCCTTGTTGCCTTCTTTTGCACTGTCCTCTTCATCTGGGCAGCTGTCAGCAGCCACTTCCACATCACGTTGCTTCGTCTGGTTGAGCATCTTTCCTCGATCCAATGACCCAACAGAACTGTGTTGATCCTGCTCCCCTTCAACGTCTCTTGAGTGATGGTCAAGTCCTGAGTTTTCTTGTTGAATTGCTGAGTCATTCATTCCATCCAGCTTTTCAGTTGAATTTGTGCTCCAGCCATCAACTCCTTCCTCATCACACTCCCCATTTACAACTAAATTCACAAACGAGTCCATTGTTTTGCTTGTTGACATTGCATCACCGCACTCTGTCTCATTAGCCAAAGTGTGCAGCACAACAGCAAGCGGTCGTCCGGCTCCAGCTCGGTCAGAGGTGGAAATCATCCTTTCAATAACATCTGGGCAGTTAGCAGGAGGTCTGAGTTCAGTGACAGAGCAAGGGTTTAGAGTGGCCCGAGAGATTTCAGGAGGGCCGCTGTAACCCTCTGTATGGCTCTCTTTTGTTTCCTGGTAGTCTGGTAATTTGCCAGGCAGTTCACAAGCACAACCACACAATGGAGGCCTATTGTTTGAGGAGATAGAGATGTATTGTTGCTCTTCATGACAGATATGTGGACTTTTAAATATATCATCGTCGTTGCAGATATGGCATTGGCTGTTTTGTGGACAAGCAACACTTCCAGTACTGAAAATGTTCTCCCTCAGACATTTGGTATCAACTGAGCTGTTTGCACTGGCAGGCGTCCTGCTAAATTTACAGCAACAGGCCTCAGAGGGTCCAGTGTTTGTGGTTTGCAGATGCTTTGATTGGGATCCCAGTTTGTGAGAGCCATTGACTGACTCGTGCAAATTCTGATGAGCTTTTTCATTTTTGACGGTCAGTGTTAACACTTCTGACTCGGTAACATCTTTGTCGGTGGAAGCTTTAGCCATGAGAGAGTCGGCATGGTTATTTGTGGAGAGCTGGTGGCAGCCTTCTGGCATTGAAGCACACCTTGCCCGTCGACTTTGTTTTAAATCCCCATATCCAATCCCAGGGCCTTCACTGTCAACTCCATGACAGCAGACCAGATCCAGGTCGTCGTAGCTGTACTGCAGTCCTGATGGATGAGTTACGTGCTCTTCCCAGCTTCTTTTCCTGATGGCTACCGGCATGGTGGAGAGCCAGGTCTATCCCACGATAAATCCCAGAAGCACATCTGCTGCAGAACAACAAAGAAAAAGAAGAAATTGGCATAAGAAACATCAAGTTCTACCAAGTTTACAAAAGCTAAAACCTCAATGGAACACTATGTCTCACTTATCAAGTAAACAGGAAGTGATGAGGGAAAGTTCAAGAATGATACAAAGACCCTGCACGTACAATAAAATGAAATTGCTTTAAGGTTACACTGACGTGAAAAAAAATAAGAAAAATGGCAACATTTCAAAAACTGGTTGAATCTCAGATTTTTGCACAAGCCTGCCTTAATTCACAGATAAAGACCAAACAAAAATGTAAAACATATTACAGAACATTTTATTTTAATTTACTGTTAATTTCCATTTGTTATTTTTTTGTCATTATTTTTGCAATGTTTAAAGAAGCTTGTATTGATGATTTCCTAGTCTTTGTCAATAATGACACTAATATTGACACAAAAACTTAGTGCGTAAATGCTTTTTGCCACCCCATATAGCTGTGCATTTATTTATTTAAATTTAAACAAAGAGAATGGGCAAAAAAGAAAAGAAAAACAACACACACATTTAAAGCCAATAATTACAAACCTTCATTTACATTAAAATACATTTTCAAAAATAGAATTGAATGAGAAAACCGCATTAATGGTAAATATTTCAAAGTCACAGGTTTAAATTTGTGCTGTCTGTTGTGTAGTAACTCAATAAAAAAAACAAAAAAAACATCAAATATGAATTTGCTCAAAATGACATGGACTTGATTGTTGACAGAACTTCCTACAGAGTAGAAGTGATGGAATATGCAATTTTCTGAAACCATAGATAAGAACTGTTTTTTTCTGCTCTGGCACAGACTTCAACTTGTCTTCTAGCAAAGTAACAAATGAATAAGTGAAAAAAGATGTGGTTATTTCTTAAAGTTGCTTATTCAAGTTAGTGTTCATTCCTTACTTAATTTGACAGTCATCTTACAGTCATCCAGAGACTGCTCCTGATCCGCCGTTTCATTCATCCCCCGAAAACATTTTATCCAAGTTTGAAAAATAGGAATCCACGTCTTTCCAGGCGATTTGACATATTTCAGCTGTGAAAAGATCCTAATCTAGACTTCTGTGAGGCATTTTCAAGTCTCCAGTGCATATCTTCATCCTGAAGTTGTTGGACAGACACTGAAACCCCAAAGTAAGGCAGAAAACCAGGAAGCAGTCAGAGCTGAAACTTCCATCTTGATCACATTATGTTTTTGCTGACGCCGAGTCCCAAATAGTCGGGGTGGTGTAAGAGAGGCCAGCCTTTTTATTTTTTTTTTCCGCCTCCCCACCCTCCCTGATCTCTTCTGTTCTGTCCTCATCAGGTTCCCTCCCCTTCAGTTTTGACATGGAGAATGAATCACATCCGTGAGCCCCCCCCCCCTTGAGACTAACTTCTACACAATTATTCACTCCACCCTCCTCTGATGTGCACTCTCTGCTCACTGTTTCAGAAAGCACCATTTACCCTTTTCCTTTTGCCAACCTTCTCTTTTCTCCATCATCCTGTAGCCTGTTAGCATGGCAAGGCTTCTACCAGTTGGTTTTGATTAGTAACAGACTGGCTACCCTTTGAGTCTGCCGGCAGTGAGCCAGGAGAGATTGCACTAATGTTTTGGCAGTTATATCTGGAGCCTGCTTTTATTAAGATAGTTTTGTAATGTTTTTTTTTTCCTGCAATTTGTCATCTTGTAATGTTACAAGTATTCTTAACCAAACATGTGGCAAGAATTTAAAAATATATATTTTTTAAGAATGTTAGCAGACAATTTATAAATACCTGTCCTATTTTTCAGACTTTAAGTCGCTCTGAAGTATAGCAGAGGCGATTAGGTTGATATTTAAGACATATTATGCACTGGATGTACCTTAGGATCCCCTCTTTCAGAAAAGCACGTTAGCCATGAAAAAAATCCAAAATGGTGGCCACTTGTAAAAATGGTAGCCACACACACACACACACACACACACACACACACACACACACACACACGTATGTATATATATATATATATATATATATATATGTATGATACATATTTTCGTGGCTAACATGCTTTTCTGAAAGAGGGGATCTTAAGCTACATTCATGCCAAATTTGTTGCTCCAAATACACGATTATTTTAATAACCGGCTCCACTAAAAGTCGCAGCAGCCAAAATAGGCATAATAAAGCAAAAAGAACCATAATTTGCACTTCTGGGAGAGTCGTATTTAGGAAAATACGGGAACAAGAATAGACATTTCATCTTGAAAGGCAAATCATACTAACGGAATAAATAACAATGAAAGAATGATGCTTCACTACTGTAACACAATGATGCTTCTTTGGCTTCATGAAACACAAGAAGAATCTAGTATGTTAGTTCAACATATGAACAAATATTTATATAACAATAGCATAAAGACAGTGCTAAAAAGTCGCTACACCCATTTAATTCTTGATCATCTGTGTCGCTTTTGAACAACTCCGCTATAGCCGGAGTAAGACTGAGCAGCACTTCTTATACGTTGCTGTCAGTAGAAATAGTGATGTACACACTTACAGTACTGTCTAATCGTTGTTGCTATTTATTAATTTTTTTAAATCATATAAGTCGCACCTGAGTCTAAGGCTGAATCCGAATTCTCCCCCTGCTGCTCCAGCTTCTCACAACCTCTCCAATTGTAGGGACATTTGGAGCTGAACTGGTGTCAGAACTTGCTTTTTTTAGGGGAAACTGTAATGACTTACGACTGTGTATCCCTCCTCGGGAGGGTGTTACACCAGTCTTAGTATATATTAACTGAAAGGTTTTTCTTCATTGTTACTTGCTTATTAGCAAATAAAAAATGATTTTTCAGATTTTTTTTGTGATACACAAATCATAAATCAAAGCAAAATAAAACTATGACCCAAAAATCAAGAGTTGTATCCCTATGTACAGACTGTTGTGTCACCTGTGTACCATGTCTCCTTAAAAACCAGAGACTTAAGAATCATTTTTGAAGTCAGCAACTGCCAACATTATGAGTAATGCATTAAACCTTCTAAAACAATCAGAGAAAGTACAACAAAGCCCCCCAAAAGTGTCCCCATGGTGCTGAACTGTAACCTCTGGGTCAGCCAGATGTTAGGTAAGCTCTGGGGACCTACTTTTTTTTTTTTTTTTTTTTTTACTTACTGGGAAATTGTGCACAGCCATAAGTACTGGTTCTCTGGGGACACAGATGGCCCCTACTGGCATGCAAGGGAAAGCATCCAAATCCAACAAGAGTCTTCTGTATCTTGTCACATGTTGCATGCAGTGGAATGTAATGAAACCCAGATTTTCTTCAGTCACAGTAGCTTTCTTGAGGAGAAAGCTGGTGGTTGAGGCACAGAGGCTGAAACAGAGCACAGCTCAGGCAATCCTTTCATTATACCCATGCGGACACAATAATTTTAAAGGACAGGCATCTATGTGAATCCAAACCATCTGGAACAGCTGGCGTACATGCTGTAACAGTCTGATGCATCAGGGATCGCATAAGAATGAGGTGCTTTGCAGTCACTGGAATGCACATGCAACTTTTTCATACGTCTCAAAAAAATGGACAAAACCTTTGATAAAAATTATAACAGCAACTGAAGAAAAGTCATTATTATCATTCAATCTTGGAATCGGATTTATTTAAGCCACAAGTTTATTCTGTCTGCATAAACATATATCTGATTTACTGTCATTGTTGGTTAAAGGGTGAGCATGACAGCTCCGTGCAAAATAGTCACATGTCCAGAAGAGGTCTCTCAAGATCACCCCCAAATCCCCCTCTGGTCAACCTGGCAAATTCTTCAATGTTTTACGAGGTGCATTTTATACAACAATATGCAACTTTTGAACAAAAAAGGGCCAGAGAGAAAATGTTTCCTTGATTTTTTTTTTTGTCTGAAACGTTTAAATTTGTAAAGTGTTAACCCAGATATCCCAGAAATGTAATTTGTGTGCATAAAACACATCAAAAGTAAGATGAGCAGAACTGTAAAGACTTTAATGTCTGTAGTATTACTCAAAGAAAACAAAGATGCTGATATACAGCCATAACAAGGGGCAGGACAAGCAAATTGGCCACCCGCGAATCGTGTTCGGTGTGAACGCAACTTAAGTTCCGTCACAAAGCCGAAGTGTTTTGTATCACTGCGCAGGCTTCTTTAAAACAAACATTTTCTTCATCTTCTGGACAAACAAAAGCGGTTACATTTACTATCTAAATATTTAGTTAGCAAGCTAAATATTTAAATTTAAGTTAAATATTTATTTTATAATTATATATTTAGTCGCTTTAGATGTATAATTAATCTGCGTTAATAAATAATAACCGTTAATTTTTAAACTTAATTGCGTGCTAATAACGTTGACAACCCTATCAAAAATACAAAAAAGTAGCTTTTATGTAGTATTAAACCACATCAAGATCCTTGCAGTTCTTTCTGCTGCTTGTTATGACTGCCAGCCTTCTTTCCCTGTGAATCATCTTGGTTAACAACTATCATTAAGTCCTGGGTGGAAACACGAGTTACTGGCATTTTCTTGAATGAAGCGCCCCTGTGTACATGATGTAGCTTTAAATTAGCCTGAAAGCTGTCCTGATTGAGCAAAAACTGTCTCAAATCTGCTTTGGGTTGACTTGTTCAAGTCTACCCACAAGCAGTCATCATGGGAGACCCAGAAGGGGGGGGGGGGTTAGTCACTGATCATGGTTATTTTGTTACCGTGGGAACAGGAAGTACATATTATTGAGGTTACTGACCACCACGGGCTGAGATAATATCATCTTTTATTGGAGTCTGTGTGCATGTGTCTGTGCATGCCGGTGTAGCCTTTGAAGATTTGGACAAACGTCATCTAGTTTGTAAAACTTAAACAGGATTTTGCCATCTCTGTGGAAAAAAAGCAGATTTTAGTTCCTGTTGGGACTCAGGTTTCTGGACAGCATGTCCAGGTCGATAAATTGTGGTCTTTCAGTTGAGTCTTGGACTATTTTTTTGTTTGGCTTGTCAGTTTTCAAGCACTTTTGTGTAAACTTCTATCCATCAAATGAATACACTAAGTTTGAGTTGAGACAAAAAAAAAAAAAAAAAAATCAGGTTTTCTGTTTCACGTCTTTCACGAAGGAACTTTCATCAACAGAAGTTCTACTTTTTTAGCTTAACCCCATATAACCATTCGTAACATTTGATACAGGCATTTCTGAGACTTCTAGCTCATTAACATGATCTAAACTTTACTTGAAAACGGAAAGGTGGGAGACAAGTGGAAAAACCAGGAACACTGACAAAGAAAATTAAGAATGCCTTGCTTAGGAGCAGGCATAGCACTGAACTCGAATTCTCATATTTCATACAGAAAAGACAACTGTCAATCAAAACCACTAAGCTCAATTGTAAGGTCATATCATTTTACACTAAAATATATGTATCTTTAACAATAAGAACTTTAAAGAACTCAGTTTCTCTATAAGAACAACTTTAGACTCTATTTGTGCTTTCATTGCATGATGTGTACATGCATGTGTATGTTATAGATGTGTATGATTGGACAAAACAGTTAAACAATAGTGACTTGTATCTATATGTGTCACTATTGTGTAATGAACAGAGTGCACCTAAGATGGATTCAAAAAAGCAGAAGTTTTTTCACAACAGCTGGACACCATCTTTTTCTGTATCTTTGACTGGTTCATCCCATCCTCTGAGGTCTGCCAAAAGGTTGATGTTTGGAAAAAAAAAAGTTTGTTGGATTACAAATAAGGACAACCCTTGGATCATAAATTTAGACCCTGAGCAGCAAACGTCATAAAGGGCCTTTCACCACAGAAACATCGGCTTGAAACATGCTGTGCTGGTGTGACTCCTTGAGCATAGATTGAGGAAAGCGTGATGTCCTTGGACACTGTTGTCAAAACAACACCAGGGACTAATAGAAACCAAGGTTCACCAGACAAGTGGCAAGGAGCCATTTCATCACATGCCAGAAAACAGATTCCTGAACGGTTATTACCACTCATGTTTGCATGTGCTCAGGTTTTAGATCATAAACTCTGATCGCCTGCAGAACTGAATAGACATCCTGTAATTTCAAAAATGCACCTGATGCACTAAATGGTCAAAAACAGGTTATATGTGTTTTCTACTTCACAACAGAAGCTCATAGGAGAAACAACTGTGAAATACCTTTCTATCTTACATGTCTTCAGTAAATCAGAGAACAGTATGAACCGCTCGGAAGGATGATATTAGAAAAACTGAACAATTAGATTAAAGTGTCTCAGTGAACTGGAGGAATATTATCGAAAGCGTACAAATCATGTACAAGTATTACTGTTAAGATTACACTTGTCCCACATTGTTGATAAAAGTTTAACCCTGGAGGACCCAAGAACAATTTTCTTCTGGACTTTTAAAATTAATTTGAAAATGTGTTTCTTTTTGTCTGTACATTTTGGGTTGCAGCAATTACAATTAATTGGGTTACAAAATTATATGACTTTTCATACAAACTCTATACCACATAGGTGACAAAAATGAAATATACATTCTGTCTTGGGGCTGCACGGTGGCGCAGTGGTTAGCGCTCCTGCCTCACAGCAAGAAGGTTCCTGGTTCAAGTCCTGGCTGGGGGGGCCTTTCTGTGTGGAGTTTGCATGTTCTCCCCGTGCATGCGTGGGTTTTCTCCGGGTACTCCGGCTTCCTCCCACCGTCCAAAAACATGCTTCACAGGTTAATTGGTTTCTCTAAATTGTCCCTAGGTGTGAATGTGCGTGTGCATGGGTGTGTGATTGTGGCCCCTGCGACAGACTGGCGACCAGTCCAGGGCTGTACCCTGCCTTCGCCCATGAGTAGCCGGGTTAGGCTCCGGCAACCCCGTGACCCCGAAAGGGATAAAGCGGATTGGAAAATGAATGAATGAACATTCTGTCTTCAAATCAGATAGTATGCATTTTCTCATTTTATGATTGGGACTTTCAACCTATTCTCATAACAGAGGTTTCTGGACAACACTTGTTCATCTTGGGGAGTAGCTTCCTCATCCTCAACGTCCCTCCTACTGTTCAGCTTTCGCTCTTGGGGTGTTTGTTGCATTTTGGGTTTGGGTTTATTGTAAGGAGCTTCCTTGTCTTGGTGTCAGTGGTTTCCATCTCCCCTTCCATCTCCACCTTTTTATGCCAATGGGGTATGTGATGAATGAAGGAGCATAACAACTATGACCTTACCCTGCATAGTTGTGTGGCAGTTGCTGCATTTCTTCTGGTCTCTTACCATTTCTCCTTTTCTTATTTTGACACTACTGCCAGATATAAAATCAAATCTTTTGCATTAAAAATGCAGCAACAACAACCACCTGTTGTGTCAACACGAGTTGTTTAGGCATGTAGCCTATAAATGACAGTTTTTGACAATAAAATAGTTTTCTTAACTTATAGGGGTAGAGAAAACTTTTAAATTACAACCAGATACTAGAGACTTGGCTTGGATTTGTTACTAATACTGTGAAATATGACTTTAACTTTCATGCAAAGGCTTCCAATGACTTGGACCTGCAAAAAGGTACCTGTGATCGATCATCTATAGCAAATGTTGTATAAAACAAATAATTAAGTTGAAATAAATACGTTTTTAATTATCATACTTATGTCAAACATCTATTTCATATGTGTATGACCATGTCCCATTTGTTTCAGACGATTATTTACATTTTCAGTTACAAATAAAGTTTGACCAAAATAAAAAGTTCCAGCTTTGTTCCAGCAGACGGCGCCAAACTTCACACCTCTGTTCACACTTCAAGAACTGCTATGCTGCATTCGAGGACACGTGACTTTCTGGGGAATCGTACACCACAAATAACCGATTCAATTAAATTCAATATTCAATTGAATAAACCACAATTTGATTTATTATTCATATTTTAAAATGTGGCTTAAATGAGAAATGGTTAATCAACAAAACATGCATTTTTTATTTTAGAATAAATAAATCTTAAAATTAATTTTAAGAAATGCTCACAAGAAAAGCCTGCAAGCTTCTGAAGGAAGTTCCTTTCCCGCATCGGCCTACTTTAAAAGATTTTCCTTTACTTGTTTGGTGTGGTATGTGTAGTCAAATAAAAAGAAAATGAAAGAAAAATAGCTGTTACTACATATATTTTTTCGAAACATTTCATAAAACTGACTGAAAAAAATATTAAAACACGGAAAGATAAAAATATTTACTTAAAAATAAAAATAAAAAGGACCATTTAGAACACAGTCTGCGTGCGACGTTCTACTCGTACAACATTTCCGATGGTCTTTGAACACACCACCAATTTTAGGGTGTGATAACTTTTCTCCTTCCGCATTCACCTGAAGATCACTAAAAACAGAAATGGCTGCTCCTTAGTGAATCAAACTGGAGGGGAAAATGCTTGTGTTCGTTATGAATGCAGACGAAGAGAAGACAAAGAGAAAGTAAAAGCAAATTTATTTTTAAATAAGAAAAAAAAAAGGTCTGCGTGGTTTGGAAGTTGTGTTCCTCCGCCGCACAATGGGGTGTTGTAGTAGCTCAGAGGTGAGTAACTATAATTTATCTTTCCCAAATATTCAGATAAGTCTCTGTCAGTGACGCTATCAAACGTTGTTGCTGTCGGTCGGTTTTTTGTTTTGTGTGTGTGTGTGTGTGTGTGTGTTTTGAGTTTGCATCAGCAGAAGCTACTTTAGGAGCTGCTCGGGAAAAAACAACAACAACACTAAAACTCGTCTGTCTTTTATTTATGCCTCGACGACAGAGCAAAAGTGACTGGTTGGTGAACGGAAAAGAACTGCCGAAGAATCGCGGATGCACGGACATCCCATGGCTCATCATATTTATGTTGTTCTGTCTCGGCATGGTGAGTATTTACACCAAAAAATGTCAACAACTTGCTGTGTTCCTCTTTTCTTCTAAAGGTAAGCTTTAATAATGTACAGATAGTGATAGATAACCTTTAATGCCTTTTATGAGCACATATATTCATAAAGCATATTCAAGTTGTGAATGTATATAGTTTTGATCTTGTTTACTCCTTTTTGTAACATATTGATCCAATCAGATAAATCTCATACGGTATTTAGATTTAACAAGTCATCAATCTGTCATTTCCAGGGGTCTCAACGTTATACATTCATTTTTGGTCAATAAAGTTACAGAGTTATGGTTTCAATATTAAAATATTGCATTCAAGCTTTTCTTTTATTACAATAGGAATAGTGAAACTTTTACTTAACTTTAGCAGGCAAGTTTACTGCAGACATTAAGGTATGCATATTAGCAAGTTTGGCTTAGTCAGGCAATATTCTTCTGGTTTCAGTTTGAGTCACAACTTTATCTCAGACTTGTTTGAATACTTTTTTATGCTGTTGTGTCATTGTGTGTTGTTGTTGTTTTGAAGTCAACAGATTAAGCTCTTTTTTGTTTTTGTTCCCTTCTACTCTTTTTTTTAAGGTCACCTTCTGTTTTATGTTTTTTGTTGGTTACAATAAATGTTCAAATATAAAATCAGTTCTTTAATGCTCACCCTTTGATTGTAAACATGTGACTGGGATTAAAGGGCAGGGATGTAATGCATCTGTTTTGGCCTCATCTGCTCCCTGTACCAATGTTTTGGCGTTGAACTCAAATCCAGCCTTTAAGAGAAAAATGTTCTTAATCAAAGGATTGTTGAGGGAGTCTTGGAAGCTTTTTACTGCATATTCTTCATCCTTTTTTTTTTTTTTTTTGTTTTTCACCCAAACGATTTGTTTTAGAATTCCGTGTTTCCTGTCAATCTGTATCTTCTGCAGACTTTTATTTGTGGATTCGCCGTGGCCACCGGGGGCGCCTCCAGGCTTCTCTCGGGATACGACAGCTACGGAAACACATGTGGGCGCAACAACAGCAAGATCGAGGAGGTTCCTCTCAGCGGTCACGACATGAGTCAAAACAAGTCGGTCATTCATCTTTTGTGATGATCCACTTAGCTTAATGTTTCATAGTCTTATGTGAAAAACAATGGAATAGCCTCTGATGTGTGGATTTTGATGTGATCTTTAATTGTTGGACTTTCGGTTGGTTTGGAGATTTCCATCTGCATTCCCCCCCTGAAGGTCCAGTTCTGACAGAAACAATGGGTCATGCTTGGTGGATGGGCTGATTGCCCGCGGAGGCTTTGTGTCAAAGGCGTTTCAGCAACAACGACCGCTCTGTCTGATTAGAGAGAAAATCTCTGATCTCCAGACAAACCGTCCCTAGCTGACCTTGCTTTAAGCTCCTAAAGGAATTCACATTTAATAGATTTTTATTATTATTGTATATTATTATTGTATATTATTATTTGTGTTTGCAGAATAAAGTTTAGCTGTTTGGGTCAAGGCAGATAATGGGGCCCAGTGTTCAACAGCTTGATTAGCTTAAAACAACAAATCAGAATAATTTGTAAAAAGGTTTTTTTTTTGGGGTTTAAAAACAACAAAGTGTCTGACTGAAACAGCTTGTGACTAATTAAGGAACAGAAACTTTTTTTTTATTGGAATGTTTTTTTTCTTCTCATTTAGTCTTTAATGGGGTTTTTAAATTTGAGTTTTTTAGAAAAACTGGATTAATTTTAAGATACAGTTTATGGATTGTGTTGTCTTGGTCCATTGGAGGTTCATGTTTTTCCTTATTTTTTGTCAGGTATGTTTTCTTTTTGGATCCCTGCAACCTTGATTTGATAAACCAGAAGATAAAATCCATCGCGCTGTGTGTTTCCCAATGTCCAGATATGGAACTGAAGACATACAAGGCTGTCAAGTCATTTGCTCTGCAAAATGGTGAGGAAATATTTGACCTCTATAATGCCTTTGTTACAACTGCCCTTATGGAAGGAAACGGGCTGTTTGGGGGTGAAAAACGGGCGAGCCTGTACGGAGCATGCAGGTGGCCTGCCGGAAATATTAAAGGTATAGATCACTCGGTGAGCCCGTAGAGTAGAAATGTTCATGCACATTTTTATCTATGGGCATGCTGCGGGCAGCAGGTTTTCCTTACATGTAAGATTAGGTATGGGTGAAATAGATTAGGTACAGGCACGTTGTGCAGATTTTTCAAATTTTGAAGCGCAAAAGGCCCGTTAGAGCAGTTCAAGTAATAAGTGTGTGGTCCTTGCAGACAACCCAACTGTTAGAAATGAGGAAATTAGAGTGTAGCATGTGTGGGCATCCTACAGACACTTACATATCACCTGAGTGCCTCTCGCACTTTTCAGGTTACGTAAAGACTCCGGCGTCTTCACCGGAGCTTGACCGCATGCAGTGTTAGTCCAGGTTAAGTTGGTCACTGTAGCCTCAAGGGAACTGCAAGACACACCAGCTTTCCGTTTAAGAACGTCTGCACTTGTATATGACCCTCTACGGGCATGGACAACCCAAAAACCCGCAGCTCTTGTACGGGTCAGCCCCACATACGAGTGCATGTGACACTTTAGGAACTGCAACAATCTTTGTCGGGTAATCTCAAAGAAAAATTAACTTTTTTTTTTTTTTTTTTTTTTTAGATGGATTGTTGTTGAACAAATTCATTGACTAAAGTGTTGGTAGACATCCCAACAAAACCATGCTGAATGTTTTAAAAACTACAGATATTTTTTTTTACAAATGATGAAGCGTTTACCTGTGGTAAAACTAGATGTGTCAGAAGAATGTGATTCTAATTTTTTTTTTGCCTTTTTCTGTCTGTCCTCAGGGTCTAATCTCTGCTCCTATGACATCACTCCCACAAGATACGAAAGTCATGGAGATAGATTCACCAAATGTCCAAAGCTTCCTGTTCAACCAAGGTATTTGAAAATATCCTGTGTGTAGTAGAGTTTGGTTTTGAGTTTGAATATTTTTTTGTTTCTTGTCTTGTGTTCTCAGCAAAGCCATCCCGGTGTTCCGCCGCTGCATTCCTGTGGAAATCGGCTGCTACACTGAGTTTGCTCAAGGTTTCATCACGTTTGTTAGCGACAACACCGTGCTGCGCCGGGTCCTGGCCGGAGTGGTGACCAGCAAGGAGGTCATCATGGGTCTTTGTGTGCTGGCTTTAGGTACCGCACTTTCAGATCTGACCTACAGGCATTTTTTTTTGGCAGGATTTTTTTTTTCGTTCTAAAGAAATAAAAGCTCCTTTATTTTTTTTCCTTCATGGCTGGTCTACTGCACAGCTCGAATTACTCATGAGAATTCAGAAGGAAGGAAGCTGTTGGAAAAGCAGCTATTTTTATCATTAAGAAAAAAAAAAGAAAGAAAAACAGGAAATGTCTGAGTGCTTACAGTTGTGAGACCCACTGAAGTTCAGCCCAGAGGCAATCCTTTAAGATCTGCTCTCCCATTGGTTCAATAAAGAATACAGACCTAATCCCAGGTCAGTTTCCAAATCTTTCATCTCCATTATTTGATCTGCCCGCCTCGGGTTTCTTCATGTTTGGGACACAATTCACAGCAGGACAGTTTTTCTTTCACGGCTTTTCCGCCGTTCAAGCTTGTCCATTTGTAAAAAGCACATGTAGCACTTGTTACACACTGTCGCTGTTTCTTTATCTGGCTTCTACCACAAAAAACTCAGCCTTAACCCCAATTTTTGTGTTAGTTGAACGAAAATAATGCATTTGTGTTCCTGAATGCAGTTCTTTCTCTGGTCATGATGGCCGTCATCCGGTACATAACCAAGCTGTTGGTGTACATCCTCACTTGCCTGGTAATTCTCGGCTCCACAGGTAATATACTAATCCTAATTACGTCATTATAAATGTGATTTTGCTGTCTGCTTATATTGCGTTGATGTCGTCTCTTCTCAAGGCGGGGTAGCGATTTTGTGGTGGCTGTACGCTGACCACAAGAAGGCACTGGAGAACAATTCGACCTCGGCAATTGGGAAGGAGGTGACCTCGGACAACGTTAAGGCTTTACTTGTGTATGCGATTGTTGCTACTGTGTTCACGGTAGGTTTGATGAGTCAGCGTTAAAAGATTCGCTCTGACAAAAATGGTGTTTTAAACATGTTTATGTGGCATTTTTCTAATGATGAAGGACATATGTAAAGAAAAGAAAATTTAAGTATTCAAACTGTTGGGAATCAGGAAAAAATACTATTGGGAAAAGAGTTTGTTTCCTAGAAAATACATCGGCTGGGCCACAAGCTCTCTGTTCTGAGCTCTCAGCAAAGGGGGCGGTGTTGATCAGCCCACAACTCAGAGGCAAATTTCTAATTTGCTACTGCCGCTCTGCAAAAACTACATTCTAGAAGAAAACACGTTTTTGATTTTGGCTAAAACCGGCATAGTCATATATTAAAAGACCACTAGGAACACTTTTAAAATGGACCAAAAGATGATCAGAATGGGCCTCTAAAAAATGCAGCTGAAAGTATTCATCTCAATGCCTTTTTCTAGAAAAAAAAATTGGCAATTAAATTTAAAAGATACGTTTTTTTCGTCAACCTTTCAGGTAATCCTGTTGCTGGTGATATTCTTAATGAGGAAGCGTGTGGCTCTGACCATCTCCCTTTTCCACGTGGCGGGAAAAGTGTTCCTCCATCTCCCCATGCTGGTCCTGCAGCCTCTCCTGATCTTCCTCTCCCTCATGCTCTTCTGGGTTTACTGGATAGCTGTGCTCCTCTTCCTGGGGACCTCAGGTGAGGAGGAAAATGGGGACAAATGATCAAGAATCCAAAGTGCCATTTATTCCAGGCAACTTCATTTCTGCAGCAAATTTTACTAAAGTGAACTGATGCTAGAGTCTTTTTGATTTAACCCTTTAACACTGAAGTGTTTACATTCTAACTGGGGGTGTCCTGATCAGGTTTTTTGGCCAGTTGATTTTGAGAATCTGCCGATATCGAGTCCCGATCTAATACTTTTGCAACACAAAAAAGGTGAACAAATTAAAAAAAAAAGATCCAGGTTTTCCACTATTCTTTCTTTGTTAACCTTATTTTAGCATTTTATGTTAACTTTATCAAACTGTTTTGCAGGCTTTTTTTTGCAGCTGAAACTAGTGCCGCATTCTGCTGTACTCTAATACATTAAAATGTTATCTGACTTCTGCTAAGGCATTCATGTGAAATAACAAGCTTGGAATATATAGTGCTAATCATAATAATGAGAATAAAAGGCATTTCTGATCCCTGCTTGGGATGCAACATCTGATTTTGAGTACGAAACAATGTGATCAGGACATCCCTGAAGGTGCACACACCGGCCGTGTGTGGTGCATTCAAGAACGTGCTACGCGGTTTCATAAACGCGCAGTCAGCATGTGGCATCCCCACCGAACCAGCGCGGTCACGCAGGTATCGGCAGGGAGAGGATTCTTCTTCTTATTGTGTTTTTTTTACTGTTTACTAGCGCTCGTCCACCACCTACAATAGGTAGAGGCTCAGTGCACAGTCATAACAGTGCAAATCCCGCAAATCTTGCTCCAAGCCTTTTGTTTTACCAGCTCTGTTCCTTTAAATCTGCTTCTTGGTGTCATATTAACCCAGTCGTAACCCTGTTGTATTATTCATTTCTCTGTTGTGATCATGTTTACATTGGTTACTTCTGTGTTTTGATGCGTTGCTGCAATTCTGCGTGAAAATGTTCAACCAGGTTTGACTTTCAGCGCGCGATCAATGAATGCCTGATTTGTACATAGAGCCTGCGACCTGACCTAAAAACTTTCATAGCAACGCGTGATCACGTGCGTTACAGACGCGGAAGCCTGAATTTCTGCTCTACGCGCGTTTGCATTGACTTTTCATTCAAAGTGGTCGCGAATTGACGCAGCCAATCTGTATGCACCTTAAAGGGTCTGTACCAAGTTTTTCTTAAGCCTTTTATAGTAGACAATATCCATAAGTATGATCATATATTACCTTTGGCACACTAAAGAACAAATAATTTATGAAATATGAGTTATTTTCGTGGACTCTTTTCACAACCGGAAGTAAAACGACTCGTGGGTGATGCCCAAATCATGATATCAACCTCGAGCCGGCCTCAGCAGCGTCTGTTCGTGCCCGCTCATGAAAACAAACAACACCGAACTTTTTTAAAGATGGATGTGCATGTTGTGGAGCATGACACTCTTGACCTACAGTGTGATCTGGAAATCGCTCCGCCTTAGATCGTGTCTTTACATTGACTTAACGTTGAAACTCAATGCCCCTGCCGCACCGGCCATGGCCAGCACTACTCCTCAACCGTTGACGCGATTAACTTAATTCCAGTGCATCCTGAAGCAGAGAAAAGATGCTTTGCGTTGACATGCAACACTTTATAGCAGTGAAGTGTTTACGCAATCCACGCAAATCAGACAATTCTGCTGTAGAGAAAAGCAGCTTTACGCTGTTATGCAACACATTCCTACCGTAAAGTGTTGCATCGATGCAACGCTGTTTTTTTCTGCGTTAGAATCACCCGATTCATGTTGATTGAGTAAAAAGTCAAAGATTTACGGTATGTCAAAGAGCGTGTGTTATTTAGGTGTCTCCTTAAAGGGTTAAAGATATTTCAGCCAACCAAAAAAAGAAAACAAAAACTTAATCCCATCACTCCAACACAGTTGGGATATGACGTTTGTGGCATTTTGCCTGGGTGGCATGGCATGACTGCACTCCCACATCCACAGTCTTGTGCTGGTGTCTCGTGATGCGGGGAGTCAAAGAACCACTTCTGTCTTGGAGTGACACTTCCCTTTCTCGTGGTTCCCTTTGAAGCATTGTTCAAAAGTAAAGGCCGTTTCAGTTCAATCTTGATTCATGATTAAGGTTCATCTATCTTGAAACGGCGCACATTTCTTTTTCCTCTCAGGGACACCAGTGAAGAACAACTCCACCGGATTGGTGGAGTATCGGATGGAAGGTCCTCTGCAGTACACAGTGTGGTATCACGCTGTCGGCCTCATCTGGATCAGCGAGTTCATTCTTGCTTTCCAGCAGATGACCACCGCTCTAGCTGTGGCCAACTACTATTTCACCAAGTATGAAGTAGAAGACTGTCTGCGTGTAGAGGACACTTTCACCGGCACAACCTAACTCCCACGCCGTCTAATTCCATTTATGTATGTTTTTTTGGTGATCTTTCTAAGGGACAAGTCCACAATGACATCAACACCCATCCTGTCAGCCATGTTTCAGACCATTCGCTACCACCTGGGCACAATCGCTAAGGGCTCCTTCATCATCACGCTTGTTAAGATCCCTCGTCTCATCCTAACATACATCCACAGCCAGCTCAAGGGGAAAGTGAGCCCTGAAGTTTATTTAAAACGTCCATTTAGCGACCTTCAGTTTCATATTTTTGTACTTTTTTTTTGCACTTTTATTCATTTGCTTATGTTTCAGGAAAACGCCTGTGCTCGCTGCATGCTGAAAGCATGCGTCTGCTGCTTATGGTGTCTTGAAAAATGTTTGGCATACTTAAATCAAGTAAGACAACATTATTTATAAACAAGAATACCGGATTAATGATGTGTTCAGTGATATAAATATATATTTTTTTCTTTTCCCAGAATGCTTATACTGCAACAGCCATCAAAAGCACCAATTTCTGCACCTCAGCCAGTGAGGCTTTCATTTTACTGGTGGAGAATGCTCTCCGAGTGGCAACCATTAACACCGTGGGCGACTTTGTGCTCTTCATGGGAAAGGTGCAAGATTTGAAACCTCCCTTGCTGTTTAGTTTTTTTTTTTAAATCATTTAGACACCTTTTAGGTGAAATGCCACAAAAAAATCCAACTATTTAAACCTTTTTTTTTAATTATTAATAACTTTTTGTCGCTAAGAGACTTCATTTCGCTGTAGTATCAGTGGACACAAATGCAGTACTGCTTGAACTTAAATAAAACTGTGCTTTCATGGATGGATGGATCGATAGAAAGAATCTATTTATGTGTTTATTTTGGAGTCGCAGTCCAATAAATCATACAGAAATCACACAAATGCAATACGATAAAAGCTGCAGTGCCAGGAGACCACAAGGTAAAGTCATAAAAAGCATTTTTGATAAGGCAGAAAAAGAAGTATGAAAAAATCACAGTGAAAAAAAAATAATAAAATGACATAAAATAAAAGGATAAAAGCAGCATATAAGTTAGCTCAAAGGACAGATAAGAAGGCTGCTCTTCCCGTGTTATTACTTATTACAATAGTACTTTTGGATGAGATAAGAAGTGTTTTCTGACACATTAAGTTATGTTGATAACACTCTATTTTGTTTTTGCTTGTTTCTTTGTGTGTTGGTTTATTAGATAAGCTGATGAGAAGGGTTTCCTCTTCAAAAAGTAAAACCACAGTTTCACGGGTTATGTAATCTTAATAAAAATATTTCATTAAAGTAGTAACAATAAAGGTATGGTTTAAGAGCCGGTATTGAACTCAGGACTTTGACATCTTTATCAAAAATTTTGAAATGACACCTGGAGCTGCTGAAGTGGCAGAGGTCACCAGCCTGTGCCGTCCGCCACGAACAAATCTGTTTTCTTGTCAGTGTTTAAGTCAATAAAGTTTCCAACTAACTTGCTGTTTACATTTTCAGATTCTCATAGTCGCCACCACAGCGTTTGCGGGTATTCTGGCTCTGAACTACCAGAGGGAGTACACGGTGTGGGTGCTTCCTCTCTTGATCGTCTGCGTGTTTGCCTTCCTCGTGGCGCACTGCTTCCTCTCTGTGTATGAGAATGTCGTTGACGTCCTGTTTCTCTGCTTCGCTGTGGACTGCAAGTATCGCGATGGCTCCCCTGGAAGAGAGTACTTCATGGATAAGTCCTTAATGGTGAGATACAGTAGGAGGTTGCTATCAATTTTGGGGTTGATGAATTTCTCTCACTCAGTGGGCAGGAACTCCCGTCAAGTTATCTAGAAGGCTTTTATGGAAAAAATGTTTAGGAATATCTTACTTTTTTGCATTATTTAAAATAATTTGGACTGTTTTACACATTAAAACACATATTCAATACCTTCTGTTCTGCAATAACTCTGTCACACCTCAGGAATTTGTGGAGAACAGCAGAAAAACAGGCTTACTCAAAGACAAAAAGGGAGACGAAAAGGAAATGAAGCCCATGGTGGGTAACTGTATGAGTCTTGAACTGTTTTGTGGATACAAAGGACATGCTAACTGAATGTTCTGGGTTTTTTGCAGACTCGTGGAGGGACTATGGCATGACGTCATTCCCAAAAGACTGCCAAAGAAGGTCAAAGTAACACTAAGTAATCTGTTTTGAACACAGATAAAACTAATGTGCTTTTCTGTGCAAATACAAAAATAAATAAATCAGAGACTAACATTTCATGGTTGATCAGGTTTTTCATTAAAAATGTTGTAAAAATGTAATGATTTTTTTTTTGTTAACTTTATTATTTTTATATCTCAAATAAACTGTTAGCGCATTTTTTAAGAATTGTTACAATTTAACATGTTTTCATGGACGGTTGCGTCTACATTGTAAGGTTTTGTGTGCATCTTAACACTGGTAAATAATGCTACTCAAAAGTGTTTTTTTTTTTTTTTTACATTTGAGAATTTTGTATCTTAAAAATTTCACTGTTATTGTTTCTTAAACGTGAATAAAACCATGTGTTATAAGAATTATTTTTTCGCTCTTTTATATTATGCATTTTTTTTGGAGCTTCCTTGGTGATTCAAATATTATTCAAAACCCGAAATAATAGATAAAAGTAAATGATGTGACTATAATTTAGCTAGTGTATAAAAACTCTGATTGATTAGTAGAGTATTAAAAATGATGTGTTGTTAGTTGAAAGGAAAAAAATATATATTTAAAAAAGGTTTTATTTACCTCAATGTATTTCTCGGTTTGGCCACAAGAGGGCAGCAAATCCCGTAAAATACTCAACAACTGCTGTCAAACTGAGTCTCTTGCTGTACTGTAGTGATGAAAAGTCCCTAAATGATAATTTATTTTAAATGAAGAGAAAATAAATAAAATTACAGATTAATTCCGTTTGGACCACTTCCTTTTGGTGTAAGCCCATAAAATAGTCAAAAATGTAACTCCCTCCTCCCTGAAATGTTTGTTTTGTAAGATGACTAAAACAATGTAAAAAATGTTAAAACTTCAGATGTCACTTATTCCGGTGCAGCCATGACGCTCCTGCTGCAGCAGTTTTACAACTATCTACACACAAATAGACATCTGGCTACAACACACGTTGACCATAGTTAATTACCTCAACATCTTCCTTGTTGGGTCACAAGTGACTCAAACACCTGAAAACTGAAACCGAAAAAGTCTTTTGGTGAAAAAAAAAATGTACAGTTCACTTAAATATTTGTAGGATCCTTAGATTTTTTTTCTGAGATCAGTCATTGCACTTTGATGTCTAAAGAAATTAAATACATATTTTAAAAATATATATATGTCTGAAATAAACCCACCCAAATAAGTGTCAGGCTATTTACTATGGAAGTGACTTTTATTAATACAACAAATAAATAAAACAAAAAGAAAACACTAAATTGTCACATAAGCAAGTTGATGTTCGAGAGAATTAGAACGTGACAAATTTCAGCAATTTATGAATGAAAGCTTTAGTGCATACGAGAAGGACATTCTTGCAAGTTCCCATAAAAATAGCAGAAATATAAGATCCTTGTCTTATTGTCCTCTTTTTAAACTAGATCCCATGATCTTAATGTCATTGTGAAACAATCCTGGTGCACCATAGAAAGAAAAACCGACTAATCTTGTTGCCGTTCAAGTCTTTTACAACATCTGCATTCCTAAGAGTGTTAAAGGGACTTAAAAACAAAAGAATAAAAAAGCCTACACCATTTAACGCTGCTTATCCATGAAACCTGATTTCCCAACGCCAGAAGTGCTTCCTGAGACGTTTCCCGTCAGCCCTCAGTCACTGTTTCCCTGTACTCCGGCAGTTATCGCTTTATTGTTCTTTTAAAGAGTTTCAAATAGCAGTCTCATGTTAAAGTTGAGCTACAGAGATGGTATCTCTCCTCTTTTTCAGGTCAGCACATTAGGCCTGAAAGGAAAGTGTGTGAAAATGAGCATGCATTATTTACTGCAGTCACTTTCTCTTTCTTGTCCTTCTTCCAAAACATAGACACCTTTTTATATTCCACAAGATCTTGTTTACAGAGTTTTGTTAAAATAGAGCTCCTGGAACCACAACATACTTACACCATTTCACAAAAAATACAAACGTTTTAAGCAAAGGAAACTATTGTCTTCCTGCACGATCTCACCAGCTGAACATATTGGATCCTGCCTCTTCATCCTTGATGCATTTGTGTCAATAATATACCAATTCATCTAATTTTTTTGCACAGATTTCTTGCAAAAAAAATAAAGAATGCTATTTTTTTCCTTTCTTTAAAAGCCCACTCCAGTGAAAATCTGTTTTTTTGTGTTTGTTTTTAACATGTTCTTATTGCGTTTTTCTCATGATGGTGGACAGACTTTTAAGAATCTGAGATTAAAACTGCATTTCTGAGTATTTCTCTATTAAAATTGTGATGAATAAGGAGCAGACGAAAACCTGTGGTTTAAGAAAAACTATTTTTGTGTCCATTCTGATGCATCCACTTGCAAACAACTAGACACATTGATGTCGTGATTTTCCTCGTCCGAGCTGGTATCTGCTGGATATGCTGGATTTAATTAACTTAACCTCCAAAATCCACATTTTTATGAATAAAGTCACACAAATAACTTGACTTAAAATTAAAAAAAAAAAAAAAACGGATCTTGTATTCAACAAAATCAGCCCACAATCCAGACATATTGGACAATATAGCTTTTATTTCAGCAAAACATACATACACAGTAAAAAATGCATCTGTATCATAACCTATATCTATCAGAGCTGTGATGTGTGATTGGTTGAGAGTGGCTACAGTGTCTGAGGTCTTTAAAAATTATTTGCATGTCATCACCCTCGCTTATCACTCTGTCAGAAACACCTTTCAGTCTATAAAATGAGGCTGGATTTCATTGGGAGACGCATTGATGAAGGACGTGAACTAAAAGAAAGATAAGGTAGACATGGATGGCAGTTCTCAAGCTATCAAAGGAAAAGTTCACAGATTCAAAATGGAGCTGAATAATGTGGTGAAAATTTCATCCCAGGTCTTCTCAATATTCACATCTTGGCTAAAAGTTCAATCGTCGCCTCTAATTTGAACTGGAAGTCTTTTAATAGCAGATTAGGTACAAACGAAGCTTTTGAAACACAGTGAAAGCAAAAATTGTATGATGATCACCCCTTTTTGTCATATTAAGCTGTCTAAACCAAAGTTTCCCCTAGCCAGTGTATAATATATATATAAAACATTTTCATATCCAGCAGATTAAGTGTGTATATGCCTTAACTGCTAAGCATCGATGTGCTTCTCTACATTCTAGTAAATCTATTACAAATGAAAACATCTGATGAATGGCCGAGTAAGTGCCTTTACAAGAGAGAACCCCCCCCAAAAAAAAAAAAAAAAAAACCACACTCAAGTCCAAATGGGATTAAGAGTAAAGCCACTCTTATCTGGTATAAATACAAGTTTAAGTCAGTCCAGTAAGCATGCTTGTCCCTCCATTAACACCAGCTGTCCTTACCAGTGAAAGGCACACCTGGCCTTTTAACCCCTACTCTGTATCTTCAGCAGGTCTGCATGGCTCTGCAGTTTACTCATTGTGCAAGATATTTGTTCTCTGATGCTGTGTGCTAAAATCTCATCACGTGTGAAAATGTAAACACATTTTCTGCAAAGCTCTAAAGAGCTTTACTTTAGGGATTGCCGACCTGTTAGAGTTCTTGTTTATTTTGAGTTCCTCAAAAGTTTGGCTTCTGCAACCTAAAACATCACGGAGAGGTAAACGAGCTAAGACAAATCTGTTGTTTTTTTGTTTTTTCATCTTTTATACTATTTTTATTTACCACAAGCCAAGCAGTAATTTTTCTTGTCTTCCCTTGTGATGATCTGACGTGATGCGTGCATCATTAAAAAACAGTTCTGGCCCTAATCTAACTTGGATTTTCTTTTCTTCTTTTTTTGTCTTAGTTTGTCTGATGTTTATCTTTTTTTTTCTTCTTTTTTTTATTTTTTGTTAACATAGTTACAGTCACAGAAATCAAGATCAAAAGAAACCTCAAGAGTGCAATATTCTCCTATCTACATCATCGACATCCCACCTATACATTGGAACATCTGATAAGGATAAAAGTGTAAGGGGAGGAGCGACATGGAGGACTGAAGGAGGGGAATATGTCTTTAACATTGTGCCTTAGGCATCAACACACTCAGGCATTAGAGTGCTGCACAAAGATGGGAGACACTGAAAGACTATCAGCTGAAGGAAAAAAGGTCTCAAATCCAAAGCGATGGACTGATTGGCCACTAGTTCTTATTTTCTCTGGTTTGGCTGACTTACAGTTGAACAAGTGCCATGAGCCGTCCATATTTTCTACATAAATAGGAATAGAAATATTTTTTTCCTGGAATATAGCTTATTTTTTTTACTTACTGATGAAAAAATACACAGACAGTAGTCCAAAGGCTGTTAGAACAATGAAAGATTTGCCTGGGGAGTCACCTAGAAACGTGCAATTTGACCAAACATTTTTACAAACTTTCTTGTTTTTAAATGTGTTTTTTTTTATGTTAAAAAATTATGACAAATACTCATCATTGCCATCATCATCATCCCCATCATCATCCTCATCATCTTCATCGTCCGTACCAGTTTGATCACTGAGGACAAACGAGTCTTCATCGTCGTCGATGAACAGCGAGTCGCCGCTGCCGAGGTCCCCGGAAGACTCCAAAACGACGCCTGGAGGCAAAGAAACTGAATATGAAGAAAACGCTGGGAGCTGGGAGTTTATGAGCACGAACAGCAGGAGGCTTTTTTCTTTCATCGGAGGAGCCGTGTCTGTCCTCGGGTCTGAACAACAGGAGGCTGATGGTTAGCTAAGCTAAGCACAAACACCTGAAAGAAGGTCTGCTCAGCCTTTTTTCCTGCTTGTTTTTTTTCTTAGCCTCATCCACCCATTTCAAACATGTACAAACCTATAGAAGCAGTTGGAAAAAAATGCAAGGAATTGCATATGAGACATGAGAACCTCCCTATTTTTTTTAGCAGTAAATCCAGTAGTTCATGTTCTGTGCAGTGTTACAGGATGTTGGGTAATACAATTTTTTTGTTAAAGTTTCTCTAAGGCAATGTCTGAGTTCCCTCACGACTCCCTAAGCCCTAAAAGACTTTATTGTGAGACTATGTAAGGCCCTGGATTTTATGCAATTCGGAGACATGTTTGCTACTTTATTATTGTTTTCTAACGGCAAATGTGACATCACCCATTTGCCAAAGTCAAAACCTAATAAAAATGAAAATTTTGTGAAGACTATTCGAATCGAATGCATGCTGTTGATGAAAACTTGGATGATTTTCAAAAAAAAAATAAAAATACATTTGAATACATTTTTTCAAATGAAAAATGTTTAAATGCAATGCATTGTGGTCTATATTCATCAATCTAATGAGCATCAATGCACTTCTGGGAAATCTTCCGTTCACTAGATTTTGGAATTGTATATTTGGACACCCTGACAAAACAGTGAATGCTCTTCACCAGGGCTCTGCAACCACACGCAGTTCTTTCATTGTTCCATTTTTGCTCTCTGGCTTTAAAGAAAACACAGATTTTTTGAATTGGTTTGTTGTTTATGTTAATTCAGAAATAGATTTTAGTTAGTTAAGTTTTTGAATTTGATTTCAATTCATATGTTTCAGATAACTGCTATGTAGCCACAAGGGGGGCCCGAGTCTGGGTCTCCCAGTGCCAGTCCCCAGCCTGGATTAAATACAAGGTTGAGTCAGGAAGGGCATCCAGTGTAAAACTCTCTGCCAAACCAAATGTGTGAAGCAGTGAAAGCTGATTCGCTGTGGCGACCCCTTACAGGATATGCCGAAAAGGAACTATGTTTCAGATAACTGAGTAGACGACTGCACAAGCACATACAGATTTTTTTTTTCAATTTATATTCAATGCTAAAAAGAGAAAAAGTTTGGCAGCACACTGTAGTACACTTATGTCATAGTAAAATAATGTTGACTGGGCTTGTTTACATTTTTACTGCAACAATCTTTTTGAGGAGGAATTTTAGTTTGCAATATTTATGCATTTATTGCAGTTTTTATCAAAAAAACCCAGACAATTTTTGTAATTTAATGAATTGAAATATTAAATACAATAGTTTATAATTAGTTTGTATGATGGCCATACAAGCAGAAATACACAGTTGTATTCTTCTATACAAGTGTGGCTTTGTGGCTCACGATCCGTTTTGGTCACGAGAAACCAGCCGAAACGGCTTTATAAGTGTTGAAGGTTGCAGACCCCTGTCTTCTACAGCACTAAAAAGTGAGGGAACACAATCTCAGTATCCAATGAGTTCACATGAATTTATAATGACATTCAAATAATTTTCAAACATGAATTTTAATTTTTTTGCAAGTTAAAAAATCTTCGCTGAGATTTCAGATCAGAATATTGTGCTTTTATTTGAAACAGTTTCAAGTCATGTGTGCTTCTGTTCCTTGTGAAGTAGCTCCCTCCTGCAAACACTCCAGTCAGCAAACCTGGCTGCATCCATTCAGCCTTTCCACAAACACAGAAACCCAACACCCGCTTCCCCTTTTTAGTGTTTTGCCTACCGCAGTCTGCAGGACCATGTGTGCGTGAGCCTGCGACTTCGTTGCCATAGCGATCGACACACCAGCACTGGCCGCTGCTGCTGTGACACTGGTGAGACCTGTAGTAACCTTCCTCATCACAGGATGGCATGTACTGGCCTACAGAGTCAGCCAAAACACACAGGAGCGCACAATGACCAGGAGCAGCCCAGTGTTTGTGAATGCTTGTTGTGATTCAGCGCACGTCTTACCAAGTAACTTCTTCCCAGCTTGCTTTTTGTTCATACTAGACAGCTCTGCTTTACATGGAGAATCTAAATGGGAGAGACAAAAAAAAAAGAATGTGGTAAGAAAATTCAAAGGCATCTGCCTTTCAAAGCTTCATAGATTTAATTCTGCTTTTTTTCGTCGTCTTGCTTTCTTTACTTGCACAAATGAATCTGATGACTCATCTGCCAAAACATTTTCTTTTCCTTGAAAAATAGAAAATCAATTTTTAATCCTTGATGTCATTTAAGTGCTTCACTTTTTTTTTTAGTTTAAAGCCCGCTTTTCTTATGGATTATTGACTTGATTTTTTTATTTGAAGATGACATTTTTCTCTAAATTGAACAAAGCAAAGCATGAAGGCAAACCCAAGGGGGTTAGCAGCTGTTTCTCAACTTTAAAGTGAGATATCATCTTTTATAGAAAAGCTTATTTTTTCTTTATCATTTGATAAATTTAAGTTTTTTTTTATTCAGAAGGCTAATATCTGATTTATTGATGGAATAAAGGTAGATTGCAGAGACATGAGGTTCATGCTCCGTGGGGTCATTTAGGTGCTGCAAATCACGTGCAGATTGGCTAAACTTAATCCTTAGCCGTCTGTTTTTTTTTTTAGCATTTTTTCTAAGTGGACCTGGCTGCAGACGTCCAGAACCATAAGTTCTCAACCAGAAGTCTTTTGATATCGCTCGAATAAAACTTTTTTTAATAGGCGACCCTAACAGTTACGCCTTTTCCTTAAGCTTTAGTGAAGTTTTTTTTTTTTTTTTTTTATAATTCTGAACACTTTTGGGTTTGGGTTACGGGTACATTGTAAAAACGTCCGAACGATGATGTCTTGCCTGCAGCCAGGTCCCTCTCGTTTTTTTTGTTCTTTAAATTTGCTCTAACAATTTACTTTAGAAACTGTTTTAGTGGCAATGCTTGGTATCCATCTCTTTAGTACAACCCCAGCTCCTTTTTTTATAGATAGTTTTTCATTAGATTATATATTATTATATATTTCCACAACATGACTTTTTCTAATCAGATTAGTACATTTTTTTATTTTTTACTACAAAAAGTGATATGAAACCGTTTTTAAATTTTATATGAAAGATCTCGTGTGTAGAGACATTTGAAAGCAAACCAAACAAAAGATCAAAACAATGTCTATAAAACCAGGTAAAGCTCCACTCTAAGTTCAGAGGATTTATTCCAAAAGGTGTCACGACTCTCATATTGTTTGTGTTAAACCAGGAATGTCAAAGCTAAAACCTTTTTGAAACTTTCACATTAAAATTTGAATGAAAACTGTACTGAGGAGGTTTGTGTCATTCCTGTCATTGCAAACAACCGTTGTGATTGGCAAATGTACTGGTCAGTGCAGAGACAGTTTAGAGTTAAAGAGCTGCTCCTCTAATCTACTCATTCCTGGTTCTTTTCATTCTCTTCCCTTTCAAATAGAACCTCAGCATCTTCATCATCTGCCTCCTGTGTCTTTCTCAGAACTAAACCGACAACATGGCTGCTCTGACCACAGTCTCCTACACCTTTCCTTTCGTTCTTGCTGACACTCTTTTATTACACATGACATCTGACACCTTCCTCCGCCCGTTCCAGTCTGCCTGCACTCACGTCTTTCCCACACTCTCCGTTCCTCTGGATTGTTGACCCTTAAGTATTTCTACTGAGCCACCTTCTTCACCTCTGCTCCCTGTAGCCTCACTGTTCCACTTGAGTCCCTCTCTTTTGCAAAAACGGTACCGTCTTGATGCATCCATCCATCTATCTATCCATTTTCTATACCCACTTATTCCCATAAGGGGTCACAGGGGTCACCGGAGCTTACCCAGCTACTGTCGGGCGAGTGCGGGGTACAGCCTAGACAGTTCACCAATTCATCACAGCCCTATATAGAGACAGAGAACTAGACACACACAAATTCACACCTAAAGGATCATTTAGAGTCACCTTTTATGCTACAGTCACATATCCCAAAATATACCTATGACCTAAATGGCATTTGTAAATGGGAGGCTGCAGTCGCATTTTTACATGCTGCACGATGGCTGGAGGAGGTTTTGAGAAGAAGTGAAAATTTTACGGCGACCGGACGATTTTTCTCTGAAAGTTTTAAGTCAGTGGCCACCCGAGCACATTTCGAGGTCATGCTGTGGCAGTCCAGTGACAGGTGGGTGGCCCTGAGTGGCCACCGAGCAGCTGGCGGCATTTGATATAGACAACCGGTATTTACACATCAACATCTTCACCACTCCAGACTTCCTCATACAAAACAGCTCCTCTTTTAGTACTCTGTCATATACTTTCTCTATTACAAAGACACAAAGCTCCTTCTGACCATCTCGAACTCTTCCAGAAAATTCCTGAAAGCAAATATTGCATCTTTATTCTCTTTTTGGCACAAAACCATTCAAGTTTTTGTATCTTACATTGACTTAAAACCATATTTCCACTTGCGTTGCATTACGAGTTGTGAGCACATTAAACTGTCTGAGTTTGTGTTTGAAGAGAAGCACATTCAGAATCAGTACCTGTGTATCTCTGGAAGCCTGTGCACCACTCAGAGCTGGTTATGACTTTGTCGGGGTGAGTATCACATGACCTAAAGAAAGCATCAGAGCATGGCTCGTTCCTGTCCAAATAGAGGCTCTTAATTTCTGACTGGTCCAGCTGCAGGTCAAAGTTGGTGTCTAGCCGGGAGAACATCCACCCCAGAGGGTCCTTACAAATAGGTGACGCTCCAACTTCAAACTCTGAGGGAAAGTGCACAGGATAAAGCTGGATCATGTGTTTGTTGGGGAAATGGATGAAGTGGGTAACAATGAAGATTGTGACTCACTGTTTTTCTCTGGCTTTTGGATCTTGACTCTTTTGTGGTTGCCATTTTCATTCAGCACTCGGAACCAGTCCCTGAGGCGACTCACCACCTCTTTTAGGTCCGACTCACTGCACACTGAGTGAGAATAGGGATTATTTGTATTCACAAAGCAATGCTGCTTATTTTTATTTTAACTTATTCAAATTGAGTCTACAAAATTATATTTTAGCAGCTACTTAACATTTCAGAAAGCCTAAACTCTGAAGAAATGGATACAATAATTAGTATTTACAGTTTGCCTTTCCATCTTAGTGTGTACTGATCTCTGTAAAAGTGTGTACCTTTCTTTTCTACCGAACTCTTTTCAGGCTGAGAGGTGCAGGGACACATGCCAGGACACTTCACAGTAATCTTCTTTTCTGAGATGCATGCTTGGTAGTCGAGCTTACACTGATCGAGAGCAACAGAGACAGATGGAACAAAAAAAAAAAAAACAGAACAGGAAGTAAGATCAGCGTGGGTCAGAAGAGAACAACACCAACAAAAAAGAGTCACTTGAAAGGCAACAGATGAAGACTTCACCTCGAAAGCACATGAGGTGACGAGCAAAAGGCTGCAGTTTGTTTTGGGCAGCATTTCACGGATTACCTGTTTTCTTCAAAATTATATGCAATTTTTTTGCCTATGTCAGCATTGTGTAAGTACAAGTTTGGCATAAAAGTTTAATTATCAAATGCAGTACAAAGTAAAGCAGTAACTTTAATCACTGTTTTCTTAATAGTCTGAAAATTGATGAGGAAAATATTTTCAGCCCTGTCCTGTAACCATCTCAAGTCACATCAACCCCATAGAACTTAATCTGGTGAAAGAAAAAAAAGACAGCCAGCTTGAATACATTTAAAAAAAATCAATCCAGTAAAATGAAACACAAATTTCATTTTAAAACATCGAAATCAAATCAGCTCCCAGATTACATTGGATCCAAAATGTTCCTCTGGAGACTTGCCTTTAAACCTTTATCTAATGGGCTTGCTTGTGTTTTTGCATGACATAAGAGCAAGTTCAGCTCAGGTCGGACAGAAAATCTCACCATCGTGTACTTACGGAGGGTAGTCAACCTGTCCTGGACTGAAATAATCTCACTGTATGTCTGGTATATTGTGAACGTACCTTTGTGGAGTAAGTGTGCCCATCACTTCCACAGACGGGAGAAGGATGAAACACGGGGCACGGTTTGCACTTTGACCCCGGACTCTGGTACAAACTGGCATCTTTGAAGCTGAAATGAGAATCACTTATCCTCATTTCTGATCATGTGTAAAATAAAGAATAACTTTCATATACAACATGTATTTCATTACAATGCCTCGTTGGAAACAGCAAGGATGTTTTATCTGCGATGTAATTTAATACGCTTACATCAATTTCAGAAATAAGAAAAGGATTTAGGATTTATTTGTGATTATTTTTTCAAATTTTTTTGTGTGGTGGGAATTGTGTTGCTACCAAGAATGAAAAACGAGGTCAGCCTGGTGTCACTGTCCAGTGTCCAGTCTGAGGCGTTGGAGACAGAAACACACACAGACATACAAAGCCCATTCATTTCACTTGGCAGGACTTTGCGTTCGCCACTGTAAGTTAGTGCCACTGCCTGGGTAACCGGACCAAGCCATATTGTCTTAAAACAGTCACAAGAGCAGCAGGAAACCAGGAAACTGGTCAATGAAGATATATTTGTTCATATTTGAGCGTGTAAAATGAATCAAAAAAGGGTTTTGGTTTCCTTTTCAAAAAATCAAGTTTTTGGTTTTGAACCTGTTGTTTAGGCATTTTTCTGATTATGGAGAACATATATAAAGAAAATGAAGCTTGAAATTGCATTTCTGAGTATTTCGTTATTCAAATCATTGAGGAAGAATAAATGTTCTTTTAAAATATTTGTAGCAGCGACATAGAAGCTGCAATCAGTGGGCTTCAAGCTCCCTGCTCAATCCATTCTGATGCATCCACTTGCAGACAAATAGATCCATGTTTGTCTTCGTTTTCCTTGACTGAGCCGACATCTGGCTCAGAATTGGACGGCTTGACAGATCCAAAACTGCTCACTGTTTTGTTTCCCCAGTCATTTTAGGTTGGGGTTGTAAGGGGCTGTAAGCTAGCAGGAGAGCAGGTCAGCAGATGGATGATGGAAAATGAAAGTAGGCTTACTATGCGCTAATAGCTCCGCCCACAACTCAGAGATGGTTTTCTCATAAATTCCTGCCGCTCTGCAGAAACTGTGTCCTAGAAGACAACAGTGTTTTTTGTTTTGGCTAATCATGATTAAATTACCACTGAAATCTGTTAAAAGTTTCTAGAGAAAAATTTGAGTTTGTTTTACAGGCAATGTCCTGCTATAGAAATATTTTTATTTATCCTATTTTATTCTACAGTATCAATGGTAAAACAAAAATTAAAGTAACTTTTTTTCTTGTCATTTTTGTGTTACACTGATGGCTTTAATGTGCAAAAATCTGAAAGTTTCAGTGGTTTTGTTCAGCAACAAACTACACACGTGTGAGTCGGTGTGTGTGTGTGTGTGTGTGTCCAGGTGCGTTCTTACCTAACTCTCCTCTGGCTGACACAAGTGGCAGTCTTATAATCCTCAGCCACACAGACCTTGTGCCGACCGCATTTGATCTTTAGACAGGGGTCTTTGGCAGGATCAAGGTCTAAATATAAAGAGAAAAATGCACTTTAATATGTGCTCATCTATAACAACACAATACTAAATCTTGTATTTATTTTTGAATATTTTTTTTTATTAAATAATTTGAATAACCCTAATTTTCAATGTAAAAGTGTAGTTGTATATTACAATAACACTTGTGTTTATTCACTAGCCACTTGGGGTGAACTCAGAGCCATAACATTGTTGAGTATCCTCAGAGGTCAAAAACAGATGGAACTGTTTTAGAGGCTACTTCTGATCTTCTATCAGTCTGCACTGAGTCCTCTTGTGTGCTCCAGCAGAGATTGTCAAACTGACCCAGAGTCAGATCTCTGTGAGAGTCATATGAAACCATTGAGGCTGAGATTTGGTTTTTTAATCTGAAGCAGATGGCACAATCTGTTTTTTTCTTCTTTTTTCTGTATTTGTAATCAAAGTTTTGATGATCTCATGTTGGTTTTTAGCCAGACACCTATGAAGAGGATCAAAAGCCCTCGGCTGTTCTCGGAACAGTTACTGAATGACCTCTGCTCTAAAGAACCTTACTGTAATCTCTGAGCAGCTTTGGGAGATTATCCTGCCTCCATCCTCCAACGTGCAATATAATGCTTTTGTTTCCCTCATGTCCAGTCGACTGTGTGTATGAGTGTGTTTGTGTGTGCGTGGGTTTGGGAATACAGTGAGAAGTGAGAGGCTGTGTCCACGTCCGTAAGGACTCAGATAAACGTTAAAGACTATCCTTTCTGATGGGCGCAAAGAAGAATTAATTTATTGATTGATATCAGATTCTGATTATATCCAGATTATGATCATTAATTAAATTACTTTAGTTACAATTTAGGGCATATTCAGATTGGAAAAGTCTCTTGGTCCGGATTGAGTCTGCTTAATTTGGTCTGGATCAAGTCCTGAACCTCGCATTTGGTCCGGATTCAGACTGGCGTCGACCAGAGATTTTTGTTTTGAACTAAAGCCTTCAAACAAAACCATATGACTAATGATCTCTCTAGTCATTGGCCGGGAATTACGAGGTCGGGGCAAAGCAACGAGATGAGGAATAATGGCAGTCCTGCATTCATTCGACCACTTTTTAATGAGCTGCCGTTGCAATGCTGCCCCACGTTATTGTCCGTTGCTCTCTGTGTACATCACATAATGAATGGCTACCGTGGCCATTTTGGTTCCATTGTTCCACTCCGAGCACAGAATATATTCAGACTGAGAAAACTCAGAGCAAAACCAGAGCTCAGTCTGAGTGGAAACAAACCGGGACCACCTAGAAATATTGGTCAGAGCGCGGTTCTGATCCCTGACAAGGGTCCGCTTGAATGTATCAGACAACAGAACAAACTCTGGTTCACTTTAGGCAAACCAAATGTGTCTGAATACACCCTTAGTTATACATCAGTCAAATAGGTTTGGGATGCAGAATTTAATAATGACATTGTTTAGCATTATCTAAATCTTGATCTTTATACAGGTTTTTTACCACCGGTTCATCCTCAGGTACTGTTGAAGTAAATAAAAAACAAAACAACATTCGGCAAAAATGAAAAATGAATCCTGACCATCTGTCATAAAGTCTGTGTACTTTTTAAATTTGTCATAAACTTTTTAAGTATAGGTCTAAATGCTCTCTAATTCTAACTTATAGTTTTAAATATTGTTGTATATAGTCTACCTCCGTCTGATCACACAACTTCGCTTTCTTTCATTTACACCTACCTTGATCAAAAGGCTTGGAAGGAGTCCAAGTCCCAGGCTCCTGCAAAATCATAGAAACAAAGAAAATCGTCAAACCATATTTTTAGCATTTTAAACATATTACAATACATAAACTAAATCACTTATACTTCCGTACAAAGCAATGCCAAGGAAATCATACAAACCTCAACTTCCTTTGAAAGAAAGCATAACAAAGACAGAGGGTTGGAAATTAGGTCTGATTTATTCACCACAAACAATTTACTCATGCTTTGAAAATGAAAGTATAGACTTTCTAAAATGTTAAGTCATGCTTACTAGCAGAGCAACACACTGAATTTTAAAGACATGCAGGGTCAACAATCATTTCTATCAAACATGGCCCCTGTTTGGAGCAGCGATTTTTTTGTATGACACAATTCAAGGCAATTCCAATTGCTCCTCCTTTCATCTAATATGTACCTGTCTAGATGCAGAAAAAAAAGTTCCTTAGTAAATACCTAAAGTAAATCACAGAAAAGTATACTAGTGCAGTCGTATATGTGAAGGAAAATATTATGTAAATGAGCAATACTAAGTAGCCTCTAAATGCTTTCATCTCAGTATTTATCTTGTAATTTTCTGCCATGCTAACGACAGAGAATGCCATGGTGGATTGGGTTGGTCTATCTGAATATAACAAGGTTTTAAATTAAAAAAAAGGGTTTTCTTTTTTTTTTTTTTAAATCAAAATTTAATCCATCTTTGCAGGAGAAACACAACAATCCACTTTATAAACTTGATGTGATTGTTTCCCCACGTATAACTCTGTTTTAGGAATTATTACTTGGTTTTAAGAGATTTTAGGTCCCTATAATCATTGAGTTGACTTTAAACTTGCCTGCATTCAAGGGTATTTTAGACACTAATGTTGGCGGAGCTTTCTGTACATCAGAAACTTAGTCGAAATGTATGCAACAGAAAAGATATGCCGATATAAGAGTGAGAGATTTTAGAACAGTCACTAAAAATAAATGTCAACCTTAAAGAAAAGTTTCTCCTGTAACAGAGCTTTGCACAAAAAAATGCTTTAAAAAAATACATAAATAATTGTGAAAATGAGCCAATCAAAAATCCTCCCAATGATGCAAAATACAAAGATGTTCCATGATTACTTTTACCAAAACTGTGAACTTGATGCATACAAACCTCTTTTTGCTTCATTTTTTTAAATGAACAATGACAAAGAAAAAAAAATGTTCCTGAGACCGTCAGAAGTAGTAAAATTAAACTATGTTATAAGTTGTGTAAGACCAAGGTGGTGACCTTCTGGAAAACATAAAGCTAATTACTTTTGAGCAGAAAAGTGAACTCTGCCCTCCACAGCAGGACAGGAAGTGTGCTGCTAGCTGCCCTGCTGGGTGCTTCTCTGGTTTATGAAGTTAATTTTTACCTGCAGTTTTGTGCTGTCAGCTTCAGTGCAAAGAAAATAAAGATTTTTAATAGTAAAAACATTTTCAAGCTCTTTTTAAAAAGAAAATGTTAGAAAATATTTACATTTTTAAATTAGGATTGGCGCAGACAGAGATTAGTATGTTTTGTTGTTGTGCTAAATAAGCAAGACAGCTGTGTCATTCTACTGTATGTGAGACCACTAACTATACTACAGGACAGAAGTTACTGGATTTTAGTGGGTTATTTTGTTAATTAGCAAAACCTTCCATCTTTCAATATCAAAGTGAATTGGCAGAATTAGAGTGATGGGCAGGATGTGATCCTTTCCTCCCCCACATTCCACATTTTTAGCCAAAAAAGCCTCCAACAAAGAGAAAGAGCTGAGACAAAACAGGAGAACCGACCCTTCAGCATTCAAACGATACCCCAACCCTTATTTCCTTCATTTTATTTTCATTCTTCTTATTCTTGAACTGAGATGCATATGAGTTAATAAAATTAAAGTCCCACTCAGATCATCTTTTGATCTATCTTAAAAGCATATCCAGAATTTGTTTTCTAATTATTCAATTTTTAGCTAAAATCAAAAACCTGTGTTGTTTTCAAAGATAAAGTTTTTGCAGAGCGGCAGTAGTTCATTAAAAAGTCCGCTCTGAGTTGTGGGCAGAACCCTTATTTCCAATTATAACTTTGTTTATACTTTCTCCCGCGAGCTTACAGCCCCTCACAACCCCAACCTAACATTACTTGCGCAACAGAAATTGGCAATCATGGAGCTACCCAGCCGTACAGTTTTGGGTCACACGCCAGCTCAAACCAGAAAAACAAAGATGGATCTAGTTGTCTACAAGAGGATGCATCAAAATGGAGTCCAGCACGGAGCTTGTGGCTTACCTTTGTAAGTCTAACATCACAACTACAAGCTTTTTCCAACAATATTTTTCCCCCGCTTCTGATTCGCGATTTGAATAAAGAAATACTCAGAAATGCAATTTAAAGCATAATTTTCTGTACATTCTGACCTTTATCGTAAGACAAATGGTAGAAGAACATGTTAAAAACATCATTTTGACCAGAGTAGGTCTTTAAGATGTTCAAAAACAACAAAATAATCAGACAATTAAGATTGGTGAGCGTGTACCAAGAAAAAAGACAACTGGTTGTGGCTTGTAAATGTGACTCTGCGGGCTAATCTAAGTGTACACAGAGGTGAGTGATTTGCTAGCTTTCAATAGAGGGACATGCCGAAGAAACTCTTGGGTGTAGACTAACGCCAGAGTAAAAGGAGCTTAACAAATAGAGAGCTGTTGTTGACCTTAGTGCGAGTTCAGAGAATTCACTCTTTGGATTCCTCCTCTGTCTTTGGGAATCTTGTCAAAGCTAAAAATGCAACTGTGTTGTCTCTGATTCTGTCTCATTGGTATGACCTTTTCCTTCTAATCTCACCTTTCACAGTTTTCTCATCTTTTCATTATTATTCACAACTAGCCTCTCCTACATTGTCACATACTTGCAAGTGTTTTATGTCCTAATAATCACATTAAAGGAAGTTTATTTGAGGTTTATCCTGATTTCAAATGACCTAAGATTATAGCTCATTCGTTTACTAATTTAATTCAATTCAAATGGGGAAGCACACATTTGTCTTTTAAAATGTATCTTTTAAAATGTTATACTATTTTACAATTTTAGCTGTTCATGGTTGTGTGAACATTGTAAAACCAAAATATTTAGGATTCAAAATCTGATCAAAAACTCTCAAACTTTTAAATAAAAAAGTTATTATATTTGTGAGTACAGTTTATTCCAAAATTAAATTAGTTTTAGGATTGTTTGATATGTTTGCACACCTATTGAAGTGTAAATGTTTGTTTGTTAGCTAACTAAATTCATCCGTTAATTTAGGAATAACTTGTGCAGAACAGAATAACTGCATCAGAACTTACTTCACACGATAGATGTCAACACTACTGTCTTAAATAATGAATGAACATACCAAGTGATGCCCAATCATTTGTACTTTTTTGAATAGTAAAAAAAAAAATAAATAAGAAAGAAGCTATGGCAGAAATATGGGGGGAAAAACACAAAAGAAAAGCTGTTATTCGTCCTGCAAACAGCATTATGCTTGAACAAAAGTACATCATAATGACACTCACATGATTGTGGGCAATTTCACAGTTTCATCTATTAACAACACACAAAATAACAATTGCACAAAGCACAATTATTAACGTGCAATGTGTTAGTCGACAACCCAAGTGAATAGGACAGATTAGAGAAAAATTGCAGCTTCAACAAGCTTCAATAATTTCAATTTAAATCACTGAAATAAACTAAAATGCAACAAAAACAAGAGATTATACAATAAAATGCTCTGCAAAAAAGAACCATTTAAAAACAAGTCAAAATGTCTTACTCCATTGGGAGATTTCCTTTTGAATAAGAAACAAAACAACTTCCAATGGGGTAAAAAAAAAAATGGTTTTGCCATTTATTTTAAGGCAAAAATTCTAGTTACTAAAGACATCTTTTCTCAAACTAAGATTATTTTGCAACTGAAAAACTTTCTTGATAAGATAGTTTTTCTTGCAAGAAAGAAAATAAGACAATTTTTCTTAAAACAAATGTTTTTACGTAAGGCTTAAGAGTTTTTGCATTTTGTGAAGATATAAAAATCTAAAGACATAAAATTAAAAATAGAACTGACGTAAAGTTTTTCAAAAGATTATGGAAAAACTAACTGAAAAAAAGAGCAAAATGTGCAAAAGCTTTACATGAAACCAACTAAAATCCAACAAAAGACAAGAAAAAAATATCGGATTCTCACTCGACAAGCTGAAAACACAACAATTCCTATAATTTTAGTTTATATTCATTTACATTTATTACACAAATCCTACTAAAGTGTTGAACTGTTATTTAAGCAATTTGGCCTTTGCTGTTTTATCTACTAGTGCACACTCTATGCATAGTTATTAGTCAAATTGCATTCCTTCGAGTCAATTTAATGGTTGAAGAAGGCTGACAGCATGCTTAACCCTAATGACGGCAGCCTATACCGGTACCGCTCCTCCACACGGCTGGGGGCTGACATGAGGTGATGCCATTAGGGATGCTGGACTAGTGCTACCATCTGCTGCATCCACACCTCCCCTCAATCATCCTGTCCCTACAAACCTTTGGAGAATTTTTTTTTTCTTTGAGAAATTAACTATGAGTAATAAAACGCCTCCTTTTTGTTTGACTTGTTTAATTTGTATGATTTCATGAGTTTGTCTCATGTATTTGGGTTTTGTATGTTTTAATCTTTCATCATTTTAACACTCAGTAAACAAACTCACGCTGTTTGCTACAAGATTTTTTTTTTTTTAAGAGCCTGACAGCAGCTGTCAAACTGTCTCCATCGGTATCTCTTTCTTCCTTGTAATAAGGTTAAAAAAATGACAAAAGTTGTGTTTTTTCAGCGCTCTAATTGATTTTCCTGTTTTTGAATCGTCTCAGCAAACTTTTCAAATCCATGATCAAATCGTTTCAGACCAAAATTTAAAAGAAAGAGCTACGATGACATAATAATCTGTCTGTTAGTCAGCACAGCTGGATGAGCAATGAACAACATTGCATTACAGGGGGCCAGGCCCCCAAAACAACAAAAGTGCTAGTGGTTTGATCGCTTCATGGAGTTAACACATTAAAATGAACAGCGAAGTGTTCACTCAAACCATCAACTAAATGCATTTCTTCAAGCAAAACATTGAGTATTTGATCATTTCACTGACTAAAAACCCAAATCTTTGCTTTTTTAACCAAGGATCATGAAAATGTTAGGTTTTTTTAGGTTTTAACTGTAAAAAAAATGAATTTACCAGTCCTGCACAGTGTGTTTCCACCTTTACTTTAGGATTGCCAGTGATCTGTTGCAAATTGCACCCTAAAGACTCTCCCTTCCATTTTCTTCAATCTCCAACAGTAGGATTACATGTATGCTTTTACTGTCCTGACTCGGCTTGTCTTGCTCCAGCTTGTCACATGCGTGCCCTACCAAACACGCACAAATCCACATTTAGGTGCTTTGAAGTGGAAAAGGCCTCAAGCTCAGTACCTTTCCTACATCATTTACACTCCAAGACACAAACAATATAGGACAAATGTACAAACTGAACACACACACACACACAATAACGGAGTGTGGGATGGAAAAGGTATTATCTGCCCCAAAGATGCATGTCTACATAATACATGATTTTGCTCTTGCACTATACCATGCAATCAGGAGCCGGTTATCGCACGCTATTTATCATCCTTTTCCACCCATTCTTGCAATTATTTTCCGCAGTAACTTATCTTTGCGCTCCTGCAAAATAGCTAAGGTCAGACAGGAAGGGAAAAATGTTTCAAAACGGAGATGGTCCCGGCAAAGAGAAGCAGCCTCAGGACTCTTCATCCGTTCTTTAAAGGACCTCCAGTAATTCAGCAGCAGAGATTCTATCTAGTGCACTGAGCACGAGGCCCACTTACAGCTTTTAGTGGAAGATAAAGGTTCCGGAACAGTACATCCTCTGCACTTTTCACTCATTCATTCATTGTCCAATCCGCTTTATCCCTTTTGGGGTACACACCTGGACTGGTCGCCAGTCTGTCGCAGGGGCCACAATCACACCTCCATGCACACTCACACCTACAGACAATTTAGAGTAACCAATTAACCTATGAAGCATGTTTTTGGACGGTGGGAGGAAGCCAGAGTACATGCAAACTCCACACAGAAAGGTCCCCCAGCCAGGACTTGAACCGGGAACCTTCTTGCTGTGAGGCAGGAGCGCTAACCACTGTGCCACCGTGCCCTCTGCACTTACTGATGAAATTAACTTTGATTTACAATGACACAAAATGTCTGGAAGGATAACTACAAATTGAAATTTTACACATTAGTCATTGCTTTGATAACAGTTATAGATTTTACTCAAAACAAAAGCAGCTGTGATTATTTCCTAAATGGATGCTGTTGAAATTTGGAGTAAATTGAATAAACATGTTTAAAATGTTTTATTCCAGAGAGAGTTCAATTCTTCTTCACACGCACACAAAACAAATAAATCACATAATGCAATTGTGACGATTAAATACAAATACATAAAGCTGCTTCTAGTTAAATAAACAGTTTTTTGCTTTGTTTTACTTTTTAAAAAAAGGCAACACTTCAAATCCTTTAGTGTGTGTTGATAGGTTGTCCTGCATGTGTGGTGTCAGTCTGCTGAAGCTGTGCTCATCGACCCACAAGCTGTAGCCTCTGTGGAATGTGGCAGTGTTGTGACACAGTGTGGATGCACGTGGTCCATTATATACAGATCTATCCATCAGGCTGACATCCCTCCACAATGCAGCTCAAGCAAGAGCGAAGTAGCATCCCCAAACCCCATGCTCCCATCTATGCAGTGCAGTTATTTTCTGTATGAACAGTGTTGAATGCAACAAAAGATCCAAATACATGACTTAAAAATACAAGGGCTTAACCTAATGTGCCAAAGGACACAGTATAGCACGTCAACCTTTCAGCTGTCTGTGTGTCATAGCAGCTCAGGAAGTGAGATCTACTTATATAGCTCACAAGCCGAGATGCATCCTCTGACCTGACATGCTTCATTGTGACTGACAGAAAACGTCCCACAAGACTGTCCTACATGCAATAGAATGATTGCCACAATATTTTTTTTTTAGATTTCAAGCTCAATTCCATGCAAAAATATGAAAAAAAAAACACACTTCATAATAAAAGTGGGCATATTTACTGAACAAGTATTGTGTGATATTATCAGATTTTGCTGTAAAAAAAAAGGCTGTTTTGCACTTTATTCAATACAAAAATGCACGTGTGAAAGGCCCAATGTTGTAAGTGCATGTGCGAGTGCAAGTTCAAACCTGCACCGACCTATTCTAGCGCAGTGGAGCAATTTACACAACAGCTAGAGGCAAGATTTATGCACAAGACAGAACCAAAGGGATGCACAGAAGTTTCACACACTCCTTTTGTCGACAAAATACAGGTGTTGTCTCAAAGCACCTATGAGAACCGTAAAGCATGAACCCCAACCCACAAGTGAAGCAGCAATTTCCTAAAACTATGAGTGTATTCAGACTGGACACACTTGGTTCGCTTAAAGTGAACCAGAGTTCACTTCTTCCAATATTCCAGAACAAATTTTCCTCAGTAGCAATAAAAAGTGATGTAGCTGATGTTGATACAGGTGTTCAAAATTAGTCACTGAAATAAACAGTTTGAATAAGTGAACTATCCTGGCAAGAATTGCAAACGCTTAGAATTTCCATTATGCTTTCTCTTGTTGCTTTGCCCAGCCCTCGTAATTCCTAGCCAATAGCTGAAAAGACCTTTGGTCAAGTGGTTTTGTTTACAGGCCTCAGTTTGAAAAGAAATGTCTGATGAAAAGGCAGCTTGAATACAGACCAGACCAGATCTGAACCAAATTATGCAGACTTGGTTCAGACCAAGGGACTTTTCCAGTCCGATTACACCCTCAATTGTAAAACCTAAGTTCCATATAATCTGCAAAAGCTACTGTAGGAGCGGGATCACGAAATCAGATCATTATAGTGAGTTAGCAGCTGCATTGTGATCCCTAATATTCTTGGTTAGGGGTAACAGCATAATCAGCCACACCACTACACACTAACTTCACACTGGTAGAATCAAGACAAATTCATTTGGGAAAGACATTCCAGGTAATCAGGGAGATGGCTTTTTTAAAGTCCCTGCAGTAAGCTTTGCTCTCATTTTTAAGATCTCTTTTTACTTGCTTTTCCGTGTTGAATCGTTTTAAGATGCCAAAGACATATTTATTCGAAATGATTTTTTCCTGCTTTTATTTTTACTTGGTTGCAGATGATCATCCTGGCCTGACTGTCAACAATGAGGCCCTTTTTTTAAGGAGACATACATGGGCCTGATATGGACAAGAACAACAAAAATCCTGCAATGGATTATTAGTAGTTCATTTACTGCCTCAGTGAAGCAACTGAAGAGAGTGTGACAACCATCAACAACGGACTCCGCGTGACGCGTCGCCTGGCTGCCATTGAAACGAGGAGCGCATGATCTCAAAGCAACCTGGGTGGCTGTGACGGAGGGAACGGAGTGGGAGGGGTTCTGAACGAGCTCATGTGGATGGGGTGGAGGGGAGGGGGTGCCCGTGTGTGTGTGTGTGTGTGGGGGGGGGGGTGATAATCCAGAAATAATACTTGCATCTCTGAATTTATCCCACCTCCCGGTGAGCCACTTATCGTCCAAAAAATTGCCGCTGTCGGAGCGCGCGGATGCGCGTCCGAGGGCGACGGCGCACACGCACAGCAAGGCGACTCTCAGCATCTGCGGACACACAAACAACGGAGACACACACGCACACAGAGGACATCGGATCAGGGCTGCGGGGGAGATCCACAATAAAAAAATAAATAAAAAAAACAAAACCATAAATGCGTCAATAAACGCTCCATCGTCGAGTGGCTGCTGAAAGGAGGGAGATGGAGACGTGTTTCCAGCCCTCACCTTGTCGCATCCGCTGCTCCTCAGACTGTACGCGCTCGCTGCCGTTTCTCTGTCACCACCAGCGTTTAGCAGCTCCCTCCTGCCTCCCCCCCCCCCCCCCCCCCCCCCCTCTCGATTCTCCGCACCGGCTGTCTGTGCGCATCAGAGAGCGCGAACGCGCATGGCACCGTGCGCGGGCTCGTCGTGACAATTTATTTATTTATTTTCCCACCCCCGCCCCCATCCCTCCCTTCCCTGCCCGGCAGCCCTCAACGAGAGCAGAAAGTGCTGTTGACGAACAGCAGATTAGTAAGAAAACTCCAATGGTCAAGAAATAGATATTTTATAATGCGTGAAGGTTCCACGTGCGCAAAGAAGCAGAACCAAGCGAACGATTTTAGAGTGTTTCTTTAAATTTTAAGCATATTATGAAGTTTATTTCATAGTTTTCCGCATATGATTCGCATGGAAGATGACCTTGGACAGAGGTGACTCCCATCCCAATCCAGACCCAGCTTTTGTTTGAAACTGCTGTGTAATGAAAGGTTTGTGCGCTTTTGATGATTTGAGATGGTGGGCGGAGCTGTGAGGTCAGGGTTGTGACTCCAAGGATGCTGCTCAAAGGGGACTTTAGTTTGGAGACAATGCACCTCTGACATTTGGTGTTAATTTTTAGAGAAACAATCACATAGGTGACAAATCGCATGAAAAGCTGATCTGAAAATATACTTTTAAAAAAAGCAAAAAAGACAGAAGAGAACCTAATCAGTGGTTGAGGATTGCATTATTAGGAGTTTATTTATTTAAAAGAAGGGACAAAGCACAAAAGACCACTGATCATATGAAACACAAACAGATGCATTGTGCCAGGTTATAGCAAATTTAGCTAATTTTTATTTGTTGTCCTTAAAAAGGTAAGAACAGGAAAGTACGAACAAGTAAAAGCAAAATAATTAAAAGGTTTTTTTTTAAATATCAAGAAAAGGCAGGTTTTTTTTTTTTTTCATTTTCACCTCACTGTCAACCACAACCATTCAAATATGATCTGTGCATACAGTGAGGACTTTCACATGCCCTGATTTCCAATGAACTGTTAAAATAATTTGTCCGGTTGTCATTATAGGCCCACTCCAATGAAAATTGAGTGTTTTTGACATGTTCTTGTTGCACTTTTCTAATAATGGAGGACGCTTGTAGAGAAAATTAAGCTTCAAATTGAATTTCTTAGTATTTCTTTGTTCAATTTGTGATGAATCAGGTGCAGATGAAAAAATGCTGTTGGAAAAAGCTTGTAGTTGTGATGTAGAAGCGAGGCTGCAAGCTCCCTGCTCTGCTCCATTCTGATGCATCCTCTTGCAAACAAATAGATCCACGTACGTCTTCTTTCTGCTCGTCTGAGCTGGCATCTGGCTCAAAACTGTACGTCTGGATAGCTCTGATATTGTTCAGCATTTTTGTTGCACCGGTTGGGGGTTGCAAGAGATCTAGCAAGAGAGGGTGTAAACAAAAGGAATGATGGGAAGTGGGACCAACAGTCCCACCCACAAGTCAGAGGCAAATTTATAATAAACTTCTGCTGCTCTGCAGAAACTATGTCCTAGAAAACAACACAGTTTTTTGTATTATTATTATTTTGGTTAAAAATGTCATAATGATAATTAAAAGATCAATGGGAACGCTTTACAATAGATCAAAAGATGATCTGAGTGGGACTTTAAGTGTTTTTCCAATCATATACTGGACTGAAAAATAAAAAAGTGAGCCAAAAATGATCCAAAATGAAAAGAGCATTAAGGCTTACAAGGAGAGCAAAGGTTGATCTTTTTTTAGAGGCTGCAGATGAGAAGGGTCTGTTGGTCAGGTGGATCGGCATTATTATACACAGTTGCTGTAGAAACCAACCTTAACCTTCGCTCCTTATCTTCCTCTTCACAAGAGGCTTTAGAAATGGCAAGTGTATGTGCATGTGTGTGTGTGGGCATTTTGTCAGAATGACAGAGTGCAGCCATTTAAAAGTCAAATTAAAAGCATGAAGCATGCATGGCTGCACCAGAAAAATTATGTGCTTTTCGGCAACTGTACAGACTAAAAAGTCAACCACATAACCATTCACTCAAGTATAAAACAAAACAACGTTCTATTTGATCTCCTTCCAACAGGAAGTGTGCCGCTTGTAAACAGGAAGTCAGTTGTTGAAAACTCTGTGGTCGAAAGCACAGGTGGGGTTTGTTTTTCAACAGTGACCTGCTCTTTTCTGATGATGAACTAAACTCCATTGTACTTTTGGTGGTTTGGAATTGTCTCTGTGCATTCTTGCAAGTGGACGTGATGAAAGTATGTGTGTGGGTCTTCATGCCCAGAAGTGTCATCCATTATTCAGTCTGAAACATTAAAGATGTAGATGCGGTCAGAGACATATGCAAGAGAGCCACACTGAGTGCTCTCCCTCTTTTGCACACACTCATGCAAACAAACGCTCCTTTAATAACACTCTCTGCAAGGATTTGTCATTTGATGCATTCTGATGTTTTTACCCACACCCCTGCATTTAAAAAATAAATCCATCAAAAAAAAGTTGTCAGTCTTTGGCCAGCAGGAGAAAAAGATTTTAAAAAAAGAGATATAGTAAAAGGAAAGAATAGGGTTAAGAAATGGGACAAAAACAAAGGGTGAATTGCGTGGGAGAGCCTGTGTGAGCGTTTGTGTGTGCATGAAATGCATCTTAAGAGGCAGAGATTTCACAGCTCAGTGGCTCTGTCACTGTGCACCTGCTCACAGAGACAGATGGAGGGAGAAAATGAAAGGAAAATGAGTGTTGAGGTGAGTCCTAGACGTTTGAAAAAATATTGAAGGAGGGAGGCTGCTGGCGTCCCAGAGGAGTACACACGTGTGAACAAACTCCAGCTTGGCTCTGCACTTAGAACAGTACTGTGAAACTAAAGCTGAAGAAGTGTGATGCTATTTTTCTTCTATACTGACACCCATTTTATCAGTGACCGGCCTCCTCTCTCCTGAGAAGACTTGTTCAAAGGTCTGGATCCCAGCCAGAAAGAAAGTCTCTGTGTCAGCAACAGGAAGCAGGGTTGGAAGATAAAGACTGAAATGTGTTGATCTATTTCTTTCACATAGCACTGAATACGTTTGACATCAGGGCAATGTGGAGAACAGCCAGTTATTCAACACCAAGTTTGTGTTTTCTGACCAATCAGCTATTCAAGATATCTTTAAGTTTAAGAACAAAACAACATCTAAAACATCTGAAGCTAAATCAGGGCCAGCTTTTTTGTGCTTTGATTGGATTTTTTTGTTTTACATAGGGTGTTAAGAAAAAATATTGATCAATTTCAGGACTAAAAAAAAAACGATTGTTAGTCACGGGCCTCAGCAACGTTCAATCAACTGACCACTTCCAATGAAAAGCCTATGTAAACAAGTATACTGTATGCGCATTTTGCATGCCTTTAAAAATCTCTCGTTCATGCGTTGCTACGCAAGTTTTTCAGTCCGCTTTAGTGCTTTGCATACAAAAACACTGAACACGTGTTGAAAGTTGAACCAGTTGAACTTTGACCAATCAAGGACTTGGATTTGGTAGTGATGTATGGATGGCAACCTTTTTAATTTATGGAAGTGCCAGTGGAAGTACATTGATCATGAAGAAGAGGTTAACAAACGCAGTTTGTGCCTCGTTGATATTTATGAGTCTTTCATTCATCGAAATAGAGTTGTGAAAGAAAAAGCCTGGAGCTAGATTTACAACGCTGCGACATTTCGCACCCAGCGTCTTCCAACTGTCAGTACATGTCTGTACATGCTCGTACAGGGTGGCGGCATGAACACTGTATGCTAAAAGCTCGTTCAAGAGCCCACGTTCAGTGTGTTCTTTGAATGTTCATCACATGCCTGATGTGTTCATAGCATTAGAAAAAAATTCAAGTGAAAACTTTCCAAATAATTTAAGATCCAATGATTTCAAAATGGCACAGATCGTTTCTTTAAAGATCTACGTTTCTGTTTAGGAAAATTAACCTGCATCCACTGCTATTCATTGTTTGAAAACAGTTCTGTTCTTCTTAACTGCCAAAAGGAAACTTCCGGAGACTTTTAAAATATATATTTAAAAGAATGTTCATGTCACTTCTTCAAATCAGAAAATCAAAGTAAAGAAATCTGTTGTATCAATGTATTTAAAAAATAAGTCCAAACATGTGTACGTTTTTACAAGTGACCAAATTTTTTCTCGAAAAAAGAAAAAAAACTGTTATGAGTAGAGCTGTGACTTCAAGGTCAGTGTCTTTGCTTCAGGATGAAAGCTAATAGCAGAGTAATGACAGACACGGAAACGGCTAAAAGGATATAAGGTGGACTGAAACAACAATGCTTACACCGACATAGAAAAGGGAAAAAACATGAACAACATGAAGTGAAAATGAAGAGTGGGTGAAGTGAATGTAACAGATTGAATAAGCCACAAAAAGGAATATATATATATAGATATATATATATCTATATATATATATTGTTGTGGCCTTTGACGTGCTTTATTCTCAAAGTATTTTATGAGACTAAATTTAAAAATGAAACTCCTCAGATTTACATTTTTCAAACAATATGCATTTTTTGTTGTCTGTTTGTCCTTCTCTTTGACTGTTTTTTGAATCACTTCAATTCCTAAACAAGGCTTTTTAAATAGTTTTTTATGTACATATTATTATTATTATTTTGGTTTTGTTTTCATGTTCTCACATAAATAAAGGTCCTGTGTTTAATAAGGTTACAGCACATTAAAGTGACTGAATATGCAAAACTTAAGCAAGTATATATCAAAGAGTTTAAAAGATTGACAGAAAACTACATGTAGCACAATTTCACCAATGGCATCACAACGACTGAGAGCTGATGGAAGGGTTTTTAGAGATGGGGTTTGTTCTCCCTCTTGTGGCAATTGAGATACATTACATGAAAGAGAAGCGAGTCACCCTATCTCTAGAAGATGTTGTAAACTGGCACTGAAAAGGAAATGCTGAGAAACAAAATCCAGGCAATAAAGACAGGGATACAACTTTGTGATAGTACAAACAGAAAACATGAGAATACTGTATAAAGATTGAGTCATTATGAATATTCTTGTAACATTTATTTGTCAAATTTTCAATGTTTTTAATAAGTCTCAGGCAAATCAGAAGTTTTGCCTGAGTGCCGTTCTCCATCTCAGCTGGCTTCTTTCAATTTAAAGACATTATGTGTCTGCTTCTAATTATCTCAGAAAAAATGAGCTATGGATTCCAAAAGGCCGCAGACTCCCTGCTAGCAAGTCTCATTTCTGATCCATGCATATGTGATCTTAACCCTTTGTTTACAGGAAAAGGTCACAAGTTCACAACAAAATTGAGATTTTTTCTATGTCTTACAAAATACTAGTATAAAATTCACAGTGAGGCTCAGGTTCCTGTCCAAGCAACTGGATTGCTCAGCTGCATGTAGGATTGGGGCAAGGAAAACCAGGGTTTGTTTCCCAGATGAGCTTACTCCAGTGTGGGTCCCTAGGCAAGACCCTTCACACTACTGCACAGCTATGTGGGATTCCTGAGTCTGAGTCTCCCTGCGCCGGTCCCCAGACCAGCTAAAATACAGGGTTGTTTCAGCCGCTTTGACAGCAGAGGAGCAAAACGTGATCTCTTTCAGAGGTGGCAGTTTAAGATCTGTGTAACATGTTCCTCTGCCAGACCTTCCCCGCAATGAAACCATCTTGAGATTGGTTCCAGTCCCTGACTACATGAAAGAACTGGACAAAGTTATTGTGATGTCACCCATGGAAAATGCCTTTCTTCCGGCTCCAAACAAATGAAGTCAATTCAGTTGCCATATTGGAGCCAGACGACGTCACTAAGCAGTGATTGATCCAAGTCAGTCTGAGTAATCGTGAATCATCCCATGGATCATGAATACTTCCTAAACACAAGGTTGGCAAAAGTAACAAATCCACATAAAACACAATTTTGGAATTTGGTGGAGGATGATCAGCTCTGAACATAGATTTCAAGCTTGTGAATTACTAATGATTATGCTGTGCACAACAATAGAATAAAACAAAAATAACACAGGAATAGAGTGGATTATTTGCAATGTTATTTATTCTCCTGTAGATGTCAGTACATTGGCAAAAAGTCTGTGTCCATTGTTTTTATTTAAAGGGAGTTTGAGAAAGATTTCCCTTATTCAATTGGGTTTTTGCCAATACAGAAAGTTACAAACTTTATTTAAAAGATAAAAATAAAGTTTTTTTTAAAATAAAGTTTACCTGATATCACCACACAAATTTGATGTGATGTGCACATAACAACTGTGCCTTTATCTCCTACATTTCTGCTCCTTTTTTTTGCAAACCTCTGTTCTCTTTTTTATTTATTTGTTTTTTCTCACTACATCACAGGCATGACTCCATGGGAGAGTTCGGCCATGCTCTGTAGATTGGATGTCCCAGGGTGATAAACTATTGATATGGCGCTCAGGTAACACACCTGATATCTGGGGGGAAGAGGAAAAGAAGAAGAGGGTGGGGTGGGGTGGGGGGATGGGGGTGGGCAGAAAGACAATAGTGTCAGAAGAGTGGGGGTGGGGGTGGAGGGAGATCGGAAGGGAGGGGAAAAGGAAAAAAAAAGGTTCACAGAAGCGCATGATGAGCTTGAGTGAAGGTGGGAGACAATTCATGAATATCACATCTATGTCCATACAGCTGTTTGGACTCAGAGAATGCAGTGGACACTTAAGGCGAGCTGCATCCTGTTGTGACTCAGGCCAATGCTAAGGAAATGGCATAGACGGCACAGTGGATGTATTGAAAGAGATTAGCTTTATGTGTGCGTGTGTGTGTGTGTGTGTGTGTGTGTGTGTGTGTGTGTGTGTGTGTGGAGCCCAGAAAACAAATGGATCACTGTTGGAGAAGAACCAGCTATTTGTCTTTAACTGCATACATGATGACCCCAGTCTCTAGAACCCGGTCCAAAAAATTTACTTTGCTCTTTGTTTCAGTTCGCTTGCATATACGTGTTCACCATACCAACAGAATTACTTCTTTGTGTTACCATCACAAAGACCTTACTCCATCAATTCCCTATCCCCACCATTTTTTTGTGGAAGATAAGCATCTGCCTTCTTTGCCTTTTTGTAGGTGGGGAGTTAACCCAACCCCTTTTCCCACCAAAAACTCTAAATAGTCTCTTTTGCTCTGTATAGTCTTAACAAAGTCCAATTAAAAAAGTAGATATTAAAAAAAATACAAATTGTATTTTAAATTAAACATTTAAAAAACTCATCTGCTTCTGATTGAAGAACAAATATAATAGTAGAATATTTAACTTTAAATAGTGTTTAATCTTCACAACCCTCAATGTCAAAATTACCATAAGGTCTGATGAAAAGAACAGAAAAGACTTAGTTATCCAGAAAAGGAAGAGAGATTCTGGAAACCCCATTAATCGCCAAGGCGCATCACCTTTGTTTCAAAAAAGGATTTAGTTAGGCTTTTTATGCAATTTCCCCCTGGAATAAATAAAGTATTCTGATTCTGATTTAAACTTAAAAACCAAAAGTAACTCTTGGCAAATAGTAGTACACTTGAAGTTCATTTTATTGAGTATACTTGTGTATAAGTAAACTATAAACCATGTATGTGTACAGTAGAAAATAATACTTCTTCAGACTAAATTGAATATTTTAATATTCTACAATATATACAATAGATAAAAAGTTACTTAAAGTGCACTGCCTCACAAAGTAATACTTGTAATACACTTATTTGTGTACTTCAAGTGTTCCCCTTAGCAAAAAGTAGTCCAATAAACTATTTTTTGCCAAGGGGAATACAAAGACTTACAAACTAAATAATAAAATTAATAATTTTGGACCTAAAAACTTTTTAAATTATGACCACTTGTCATTGGTCACTGGTTACAGATGTGACATCATATTGTATTGTGACTTCTAAAATTGTTCAGTGTTGTCATGGAATATTGTTTTAAGTGTTTTAGACCCTGTCAAAATTAAACTAAACAAATGTACACAAAAAAAAGAACTGTAACAAAAATAATTATGACAACTTGTTATTATTTTTTTATTTATTTAAAGATATTTTTCACTTTAAAAATAATTTAAACAATATATTTAATTTAGTTGTATGCCTTCAGACAAACCCCTGACCTCTGCCCCCTTTCTGCAGTGACACAATCAGAGTACCTGTGTGTGCTGCTGCCTATCACAGGTCTCATTCCTTCAGCCTTGCTTGCGTTTAGTCACCCAACCAACCACTCCCTTGTTTCCATCTTGCAACACTATTTAGTCCCGCCTTTCTGTGGTAAGGACGACGAGTTTCATGCTCCCTCCAGTTCCATTAATTTCCCCGCGACCATTTTTGGCCGAACAGTCCCTTTTCCCCCGAGCAGGGAACTTTGTCTTTTATTTTTTGACTCTTTGAACTCCACCCATTGAAGTCAGGACTCCACTTTCTCCGATTTTCATGACCTGCACGTCTAAAGGTAAGGCCACTGAACAGGCGGAGTTTTCTTACAGGTGTACTCATTCACTCAAGCTCATTTATTCAACCGTTTTCTTCATTTGCAGTATTATTTTTATGCCTGAAAGAGTTTATACCAACTTCGTTTTTATGGCTGTTTGGTGTTTTTTTTTCTTTTAAAAGACACGGTTCGTATTTTGATAAAGACAGTGGGTTACGGTGCTGCGTTCAGGCTCCGCACGGAATTTTCGCCGCCGAACGTGAAAACGAAAATAAATAGTATTTTCGTAATGTATTTGTAAATTCATTATTGTATTTATTCCGTATAACTTGAAATATTAGTTCCCTAGTCATAAATTTGATTACCTACGTTTTAGTACTGTTATATTACCCAGTGGTGAACCAAAAGTGCTTGAAACCCCAATGCTTTTATTTGTAGTATACACATTAACTAAGGTGTCTAATCTCAGGTTTACAGAAAAGTAACTTTATTGGCTTTAATAAAGGAATTGTAGGATTTTGCATAGTATTGATAAATGAATGAGTTGGCCTGACTCGTGGACATTCAAAGTGAGGTAATATAAATCAATAACAACAGTGTTTGAAAAACAAGGCCAAAGTGAAATGACTGCTATGATTACATACGCCCATTTAGTCTAAAGTTTACACACACTGACCGTTCACATCTATCATAGTCTTTCAAATCCTAGTTCAACCCAAAGATCTTTTTTTTTTTTTATTGTGTCACAGGGTGTTCCCTTCTCAAAATCAGCAGCATTATAAGTTATGAAAGAAAAACAAACAAGAAAGATGATGAAATGTGTGCCCACGGCTCAATACAGTTTTATACAATAAAAATGATCAAGGGAATTGCACCTTAATGAGGATTTTCACCTGTTTCCAGTGACCCGTCACATTCAGTGGTGTTGAATGTGATTATAAGATGTTCTTTTTCTTTCTTCAGTCTTTGGTTACACTTTCATTTTATGTGAAAACGGTCAGAACATGGATAGAACCTGTCAGACCTGTTCCTGAGTTTTGGTTATTGTGATGTACTACAGTCTCTGGCTATAGTAAACCTGCTGGAATGCATAAGTGACCCCACCAAAAGGTAAAATAGAAATGTTTTGGATTGTGGAATGATTTAAATCCCAAAGGTTGGACATCCTGAAGTTAACTCTGATAAATGTTTTGTTAATAAAGAAGAATGCTGGTGTCGTCCCTCTGCAAAATGCTGAGTATGCTTTTGGAGATGATGTTTACCAAGACACTCTGTTGGTATTATAAACATCACACCACGCGTTTGCATGATAACATCAAGTGCTGTCTATATATTAGATGATTTTTATGTCTTTATTTTTCCCACTTCCATTTTGTTTTTGACAAAATCCCAGATTGAGAAGGTGCTGACCACATCTGCGCTCTTATTCTGAAAGGTTTGATGTTGCAGGTAAAATAATTTGCTCAGACTTCAACATACTTTTCTCAAGGCACTGGCTTTTTTTTTTTTTTGGCTACCACTGATATCCAGCTTCTTGACTTGACCATGTGCTGGCATGCTAGATTCTATTGTCTAAATTTAACTTCCAATATGTCAAAGGAGGAAAAAACAAACATTGTTCAAGACAAACTAAATCTCTAGCTTTGAGAAAGAGCTGCAGCTTTCACTTTAAAGCTGTTCCTGTTTGTTAAATTGTATCTTTTTTTTTGCTTTTCAGTCTTTATTTATTTGTTTTATTAAAAGTATTTTTGTAATAATAGAGAAAAAACAAAACTGCGTGCCAATAAACATCCTTTTTTTTACAACTTCCCTGAATTTCGTGCATTTCAAGAGTGAATTCTCTTCTAGACTAAACCAGGAAGTGCAGCTCCCTTTCTTGACTTAACACACACTCTTGTGACTGATACATAATTTCAGTTCTTTTTTTATGTTTGTTACTTAGACAAAATTAAATACATTTGTATTTGAAATATGGATAAAAAAAGGATACGTTTTTTGGATTTTCCTGGAGATCTCCATCTATAATCTTACAAAATACTTTGCATTTTAGTTTAGACGTTTCACACTTCCACTGAGTCAGAGCTCCTGCTTACATGTTGCCTGCTGAACCCAAAGCAGTGGTTTCTTGCCCAAAAACCTGTATTTTTCTTTCCCTGCTTATTATTAAGGCAAAATAGTTATTAGCAAATGAACACCTTTTTAAAAAAATATTTTTTAGTGCTCAGAGACTTTAGTACTTGTAAGACTTGTATCAGTGCTGACGAGGGATTTAAAATTTGGATATTAAGGTGTTTGAATTCTGAATAATCTAAAAGTATATATCAGTATAAGAAAAAAAGTTTGTATACCTCTCAAAGAAATGGTAATACTTTCAGTGATTGCAGAAATTGTGGTTTTAAATTGCATTTGAAACTTTCATTAACTTTCAGTTTTACTTATTTAAGCGTGGCTTGTCTTTCTGGAGTTTTTTTTTTGCATTAGCACACTCAAGCATCATGGTCAACTTTCTGGCTTTAAGATGTGGGAATCAAGCCGAAAACCATTTGATTAGAACTAATTCACTTTTTCTTCTCAGTTGCTTTTTTTTCACTTGTGTCTCTCCATTATTTCTTTTCCGTTTATCTTCTCATTCCAAATAAGGCTGTCAGAGAGCACAGGGTAATGAGACTCCATGGTTGGTAATCTAAGTCATGACGCATCGGAGTGCTCGGTATACAGGGACAGGTTTCTATAGGAACAGGCAACAGTCTGGACTTTGAAGTGTTGGTAACAATATACTCCAGATGGGGCTTAAAGCAAAACGGTGACTGCCCCAAATCTTTTTGTTGCAGGTACTAGTTATTTTCAAAAATAAAGGAAACGGTTTTGTTTGTGTGTTATCAGTTCATAGTCCCCTGAAAAAAGACGAGTCCTGCTATTCAGCATAGATTCAAGCAAAATGGCTCATTGTAATGAGATATTGCTCTTTGAGTGATAAAAGCTAGCTGGGGAAATTATCTTGTGGCATTGGCAGAAGGTAATCATTACCTACATCTACCTGTATAAAACATGTCACAGGTGGGGCATGCCCATAACAGATTCCCAGTGTCTACATTTTTGGAGAACTCTGCCACTCTTTGTTTTGGCCTTTTGTTAGAGACTTTGATTGTTTGTGTAGTTGAAACATAGAGGGAAAAAGTGTTCAAAAATTGTCCAAAGCTATTTCATTTTGCCAATAAACTTTTGGAATTACCTTTGAAAAAAACATCACAGGCTAGGAGTATTTGGAGTTGGCATATATAGCACAAACAATGACAGGGTCATATAATGATGGCTCTTTGTGGGTTTTTTTTGTCGGTGAAAAGAGCAACTGGAGGCTAAGAATGACGCTGGTGCGACCCACACTCTGTCAACAACGAATTTAGAGTGGGGTAGTGGAAGGATGTATAAGACAGTGGACTGAAAAGATGTCAAAAAATACAAAGAGTAAACTTTTGCATTATCTTGCCTATCACCATATTGAATTAATGGCAAGACTCAAACAATATATTATCCCTAAAATGTTTATTTTCCTTACTAATCATCATTGCAGGTGGATGAACCAAGACTGTTGGAGCAGGCAATTAAGACAAATGAAGAAATAAGCCAATTAGACAATGTTTAAAATGAATAAATGTGGTGGATAATAATAGTCCTTAGTTGGATGTTAATTTCTTAATAGAGAGAACACTGTAATATAATGATATAAACTTCTGCTACCACATCATCATTTGTTCTGAGTATAACTTCCAAAAAATAACCAAACGTGATCGTAAACATCAGAAATTGGAAGACTATGCACGTGGCTTAACCCTTTAACAGCAAAGCTATTTCCTGCAACAGTAAAAGTAGATACGCTTTTTGAACTACTGCAACTCTTTGACCGTTGGCACAATTAACGTATTTCCAACAAATTCCGATGCAGAGAAAAGCTGTTTTGCTTTGTGGCAAAATGCCACACTTTCCGTACACTTTTTGTAAATAAAGTGTTTGTGTTTACATAAAGTTTACATAAGTGTTGTATATCAGCATAAACTTTACTTATGTAAAGTTTTGCATGTCAGAGCAAAGGTGCTTTTCTCTGTTTCAGAGTGAAATTACGAAGTGCATAAACTGTAGAAGAGTTACGATAAATCAGAGAACATTAACAGTGGAGCTAAAGTTCCGGTGTTAAAGGTTTAATGGGCTCAAAAGTAAAAACTGTTTCCCAATAACATGGTTCTACTTCTAAGTAGAAAGCTTACTATATACTGATATTGCTTCTTATTTTGGAGGGGTACAATTTTTGCATAGTCTTTGTTTTGGGCTTTTCATCAATTTCATCAATGTTTTTTTTTTTTTCATCTATCCATTCCTGTGGATATTTCTGTTACCAGGCAGTTTTCTTGGTCGGAATAATGGTCTCATACACCAGCAAGCCATTGTCCTTTTATTATTCCTCAATATAAAACACTTTTTTTTTTTTTTTTTTGTTGGGCTGAAAAACAAGCACTTTGGGAAATTTGTTGAAGCAGTTTATTGTTGTGGGATATTCATGATAATGTTGTTTAAAATGCAAATATCACAACTCTGATATCAAATATAGCAATGATATTTTCAGACTTTTTGGAGATGACACCAATGACCAACATTTGAACTGCCTGACCACTTGTATAGTTGCTTAGTGTCACTAAAAAGATTGATTTTTCTTACGTAATGTTTGTTTCTCAGCTTCACTTTTTTATCAACTTTTAATCTAAAAGGTCAAATAGATCAAAAAAGAAGAATGCCTGTTTCATAAGTTATGTCTTTTATTTTGGTGACATACAATGCTATTTATAACTGTCTTTTCCTGTTTTTTCTTTCACTTTAGCCATGTTACCACCATCATCTCTGCTGGTTGTCCTCGGCCTCCTCACCTGGAGTTCTAGTACAACGTTGGCTGCTAAAGTGATTGTGGTTCCGCCTATAATGTTTGAGTCTCATCTCTACATCTTCAAGACACTGGCATCGGCTCTAAGCCAAGAAGGTCACGAAAGCCATTTTCTGGTTTCCGAGGGTCGGGAGGTCCCGCCTTCCAATCACTACCATTTGCAACGCTATCCAGGGATTTTTAATAGCAGCATGGCTGATAGTTTTCTCCAATCCAAAGTCACCAACATCTTCTCAGGCCGTTTGACTTTTCTAGAACTTTTCGACATACTTGATCACTACTCTCAGAACTGTGATGTTGTTGTTGGCAATACTGAATTAATTAATCGTTTGAAGGAAGAGAAGTTTGATCTGCTGCTAGTGGACCCTAATGAAATGTGTGGTTTTGTGTTAGCCCATATCCTTGGTGTTCAATATGCTGTTTTCAGCACGGGCCTGTGGTACCCTGCAGAGGTTGGAGCCCCAGCCCCTCTGTCATACGTACCTGAGTTCAATTCACTGCTGACAGACCACATGTCCCTAATTGAGAGGATCACCAACACAGTCGTGTACTTGGCGCAACGCTTCGGAGTCCATTATATCATATTGCCCAAGTATGATCGAATCATGTGGAAACATGGAGTAAAGCCTCAAGCAGCGATGGCTGACTTGGTGCAGGGGAGCCGCTTGTGGATGCTTTGCACTGACATGGCTTTGGAGTTCCCCAGGCCCACCCTTCCTCATGTGGTCTACATAGGAGGCATCCTTACCAAGCCTCCCAATCCACTACCACAGGTCAGTAGAGGGGCATACAAGGGTGGGTTGTGGTAGCAAATATAAGCCTTTGTGTTGTACTTGTATAGATAGAAAAGTAGTTAAAATTGCATCATTCAAAACTATGCTTTAAAAAAACTTGAACTAAAAGCATTCAGCATTGTAGTATTACTTGGAAACAAAGATAGAAGGTTGACCCATTAATCTATAGATCCATATTCTAAAATTCAAATTTTGTTGATGTAACACTTACTTACACTGACTCACTTAAGCTACGTTTATACCAGGCATGCGTGGCGCATTCAAGAATGCACTAAACAAGCATTTTTGGCATTCTCTAGCATAGGGCGGTCACATACAGGGCTGTTGCTTCCCGATAGCGCATGTACTCACAGTTGGAAAAGGCTTGCTGTGAAATGTCGAAGCAGTGCAAATCTTGTAAAACTTGCTCCAGGCTTTTTCTGTCACAGCTCTATTCCGACATATGAAAGACTTGGTGTCATATAATTATGGCTTCATATAATTAAACCCCAAATTAATAATTTCTTCTTCATGATCAATTTTTAAACGATTGGTACTTCCGTGTTTTGATAAGGACACTATCTATACATCACTACCAAATCCGAGTCCCTGATTGGTCAAAGTTCGATCGGGTTTAACTTATCACGCACATGTAATGGCTGCACATTTTGTACGTGGAGCCCCAAAATAGACTTAAAAACTGGTGTTGGCACGTGTGAATGTGAGAATTTTTAACGCAGAAGCCCAAGACGCGCATAAATGCGCGTTTACATAGTGTGATATAGATAGATAGAAAGTGATAACCTGAACATGCGTTACTAAGCCCGATGTGAACGTAGCTTTTTTGTGAGTAAATTAATATTGGTTGTTCATCATTTGGTATTGAGATTACTATAGTTGTCCTCAGGTACATTAGCAGATTTTTGGGGAAATGGAAGAACTATACTGTTTTAAACATTAAATGAAAGACATTTTTTCACATCTATTTCTGTGTGTGGGTCAACTGTGGTTAAAACAAGGTAATCAAATAAAGAAAAACCCATAATACTGTCACAGTGAGGTAAAATGTGTATATATGTTTGTCACTGATTCTGCGTATTGTTTCACTTAAATAGAGGAGAGTGGTCTGTGATGTTCATGATAGGTACCCTTTAATTGTTTGAGACAGACTTAAAAAATAATTCAAGAAATTACATTGTTTGGTTTATGAATAATTTATAATGGTGAAGAAATTAAGTATTTGGTCATAAACAAAAGTTCAACGCTGGTTGACAATGACAAATGCCAATTTTTTTCTGTAGGTCTTCACTATGTTTGCACAAACTGTAGCTTCTATTTGGGCCCATTTGTCAGTGTAGATGAGCTTGTACATGTGGTGACTTAGATTTTAAGCATTGACAACATAGTGTGTTACTAATAGTAACCTTTGTTACTGTGGTCCCAGCTCTCTTCAGGCCATAGACCAGCTCTGTCGGAAGCTCTGGTCTGTTTTCTCACAGTCCTAATTTGTACAGTGCCAGGTGATATCTTACATGAAGCTCCAGGTGAAGGGAGATTGCCAGTTATCTCGTATTTCTTCCATTTTCTAATATTTGCTCAAACAGTTGATCTTTTCTCTCCAAGTTGCTTGCTTATTGTGGAGCGGTCCATGCCTGTCTTGCTCCAGTCAGATCTACAGTCTTGTCCCTAGTGTCCTTTGACAGCTCATTGGTCTTGATTGTGGTGGAGGTTGCAGTCTGACTGTTTAAGTGTGTGGACAGGTGTCTTTAATACAGATAATGAGTTCCAACAGGTGTCATTAATACAGATAATGAGGGAAGGAAAGAAGAGCTTCGCAAAAGTAGTGATAGGTCTGTGAGGGACACATTCTTGCTTGTTCGTAGGTCATAAATACCTATTTGCTGCAACCTTACACTTAGGTATTTAGTTGTTTATTTTAATCATACAAAATTTGATTTGTTCTTTACATTCTGTCACTCACACTTGAAGTGTATCTATGAAACACATTACAAACTTTCTCTCAGCAGATTTTCAGGTTCCATTGCTGATATAGAATTGACCACAATATAAATAATAACAATAAAAATAGCAAAAAAATACACATCAATTCAAATCAAATCAATAAGGACTTTTGGCTTCCTTCTGTTCTGTTTTATCTCCATAGAATGTGAAGTTTTGTATTTTATTTATATTTAAATGAGTTCTCATATTGTTTTTTATCACTTAGCATCTCTTATCACAAACAGCTACAAAGCTAGCCTTCATAGGCCATGCTGGCATGAGGATGGCTACGGGCTCAATGAGCTTGGTACATTTTAAAGCAGACTGGGCAGGGGGAGGTATAAAGGGCAGAGGCAGTCAGTGACGGGGGTTTGTCAAGCACTTGAGCGCAGGTCTTTGGTATCTGCTGCTGGGGGTTTTAGGAATGCATCTCCAGCCAAAAGCCATCATTGTACTGTGTTGTGTGTAGGGAGATATAATGGAAGTTAGGGGGAGAACGAAGTCATTGTTTCTGCCAGATCTCCGGGGACACTGGGACTCTTTTTTTGTGGCCACTAAGGCTGCGTTGTAGCCACAGTCGGGCTGTGCTGCGTGGGACACAGCGCCCAGTGTGCCAGCGAGGTTCTTCCGTGCCAGGGCCCGGCGTAGCTGCTGCAGCTGGACCACCAGCCTCTCTGCCCCTGCTGGTCTTGCAAACCTGTAACTTTACCATGGCTTCCTACATTTTACACATTTTTTCAAACCCAAAATATTCTCATTATTTAATTTGATTAATGCATTTTGTGCATTTATGACAAATTTCCTTTTTTTTCCGTCTAAGTTTTAAAAAGAACAGCAAAACTTTTCAGTAGTAGTTTTACCTTTGCACGTTAATTTTTAGAAACTTAGTTTACCTGACTATAAATTTCACCTCTGTTTATAATTATTGTTATTTTTTGCAGACTTTACTTAAAAACCGTATCCCAAGCTTTTTGCTTTATTTTTTCATTGAAATTAGTATAACATTTATATTATTCTTTTTAAAACATGACTTTTTTATTTATTTATTTTTTTACTTTAGGGTTTATTTTGGAATTTAAAAAGGCAAAGGCAAAAATATACTCCAGCTTTAAGCTTTCTGCCTATTAAGCTTTTCTTTATTAAATCTCAGGACTAATTTTATAGGTGTGGGGTATTTCTGTCAAAAGTGTAAATCTCCAGAGAAGATTTTGCGTGTTGAAGGTTTATTTGAACTTATAATTTGACATTTTGGCCAATTCTAATATTACTGAATGAAAATCTGAAAAATGTTTAGCATCTGCAAACCTTGAAATTCATTCAAAGGATCAGAAGCACCTCAGAAAACCATTAGTTAATTCAGTTTGTATTGCATATACTATCACAAATTAAAACTATACTGGAGAAGATTTTAGATATGGCAGACTGTCTTTTGGCAAACACATTTCCTTCACAGCCTTCATGCCTATCCATGATTTTTATTTTTTATTTTACAAACATTTTGTCCTATTGGTAGGATAATTTAAAAGCTAAAAGTTCAATTCATTAAGAACATTCCAGAGAGTTGTGTGAAACAGCAGGCTGAAAATTAGAATGACCCAAGTTTTCTAAACAGTAGTTTGACAGGGGACAATGGTTATCTAACGCCAGATCTTCTAGAAAGATAAAAGCTACTTTATCTTTTAGCTATTTCTATCATTTTTTTAAAGAGGTTTATACTTTTAAATGTGTCAGTGTTTGCATTTTTTTGTGGCTTTATTATTGATGGCTTATGTTCTCTTTGTTCCTAAATGGAAGAAATTTGTAAGATGTTAATACCCTCCTCACTGTAGTTGGAAAATATAGGATGGGCTGTACAGTTAGCTTAGTCATCATTTAAAAATTGGGAATAAAAAAAAAAACACATTCTACATGCTCAAGACATCACATTAGAGACATTTTTAAAAAAAGGAAAAAAACATCTTTGAGATTCCAATAAATGACAGAACACTCACAAGTTCTAAAGATTGCATCGGTAATCTATTGTAGTTGGTTGGGGCTCATGGGATTTACTGTTTACACCAAATATCTATAAATTAAAAATTTGTAAAATAACTTTGGTTTTTTAAAAAATGGGGGGGGTTTATTTTACTTCAGCAATTTATTTCTTTAAGTGCTCCTGCATACAGTATTCAAAACACAACATAAACAGATAATCATTTAAATAAATAATAACAATATAAGTCATTGATTTGTATGCTTTCAATTGCTGCAGGATCATGACTTGATTGTAATATTTATAAAACAGCAGTTCGGAAAAATACTTGTCTTGCAAATATAATCATATTTTTTTGTCAGGATTTTGAGGCTTGGGTGAGTGAAGCATCCGAGCACGGTGTGGTGATCGTTTCATTTGGAGCCGGAGTCAAGTACCTGTCCCAGGACATTGCTAACAAACTGGCTGGTGCTTTGGGCAGGCTGCCCCAGCGCGTCATCTGGAGGTAACGCACATACATATACACGTATTAATATTATGGATGACAAACCACTATAATAGGCTTAAAAGATTCGACACAGTTAACTCCCAGAGTCTTGTGATGAAAAAAAGTTATGTGATTTTCTTCACTTTAACTAAAAAACTGCATACAAGTAAAAGAAACATTAGGAACGATGTCCAACTTTTCTAAGTTCATTATTAGCACACTATATGAAGTGACTTTGCTTTAATGTGCAACAGTAGGTATTTGGGCAGATGTAGTTCAGAGGTAGAGTAGTTGACTTCTGATCAGAATATGCAGATTCGGTTCCCACATTGCCCTCCCTTGTGTCGAAGTGTCCTTAGGAAGACACTGAACCCCAGATTGGTGACACGTTGGCATCAATGTATGAATGTGTGTGCATGGGTAAATAGGACTGTGACTGCAAAGCGCTTTGGGCCTTCAAGGAAGGAAGAAAAGCCCTAAACAAGGACACGCCATTTACGATTTAGGATCTATTTATATTCAATTACTTCATATTTTTGTGAAGTCACTGATGTTGACAGGTACTTGTCATTATTTTCTAACAGCATAATGTGCCTTTAATTTGATTTTAGGGGAACAAACTGTTTCAACTTTTGAACACAAAACTAATGTATTTGAGTTACAGTTAGGAGCTCTCTGGGTGTTGGTAAATTATTCTCTGGGATCTTTGGCCCTGAAATGGTTACAAATCATAGCAAAGAAAGAGAGGAAATTGAGGAAATCACGTGAGACCTATTTAAAAAAAAAAATTCAAATTCTAAAATCCATCTTCCTCCACAAAGTAAATTATTTACTCTACTTTGACCTGTATCTCGGCTTAGGATTTATTGAGCACGCCAGCACAAGTTTTAGCTGATTCTAATAATTTTAACTTCCAAATGATTGACTTAAATATGCATGATCTCTATTAAAGAATAAAGTAAAATTAAGCATTGATGAAGCAAAGACTAGAAAGTCTTTATAACCTCATGTAAACCAGTATGTTCTTTCCTTCCCAATGTCTTTGTTTTACTGTCACATAATAAAACTTAGTTAATGTTTAAATGTGCTACTGTTCACAAATTAGGGTGGAGTGGTTTTAATTTGTTTAAAATAGTGCATGCATCAATGCATCAATGAGTAATGCTTGTGTTTTACAACATTTGAAAAACCAATGCTGGATTTCATCATGGTCTAAATGAGAAATGGAATGTTAAAAAACCTTTGTGGTGTACTTTTTATATGAAATTGATCTATATTTAGAAAAAATAAAAACATGGTAAGTTATGTGCGTTTTTCATATTGACAGCATAGATAGCACTGGGGGTGAAAAAAACCTCAAAAACTAATAACTTTTGAGTTTTTGGTGCAGCTTGTTTACTTCTTTTGAAGGAAGGGTAAATATTCTCATAAGGAAGTCATGTGGCTTCAAAAGAGAAGTTAACGTGGTGATGTAACAGGACCTCAAAATTATCTACAACAATAGTTCTGAGGTTTTAGAAGGAGAAAAAAAACCTTTCTGTAGGTACTTAAGTTTGAGGTAAAGACTGGCATTGTGCAGTCTTAAAAAATGAATAGAAGCGGAAGTAGACAGAGGAGAGCAACAGGATCCAACATAAATTCATTGTACCATGAGTGAATCAGTGAAAGCCAGCTTTGAATGGCAGGACAATGAAACGAGGCTTTGTTGACTGGAGTTGACAGAGTTTGGAGGGGGAAGCAGACAATGATGGGACTTGCAGTGTTGCATGCATATTCTTGAGGAGTTAAAACATTTAGCATTCCAAATAACCATAGGACTGTGGATCACACAGTTCTTAGAGCCACAAATAATTAATTAATCCCTGTGCTCACAGCATATCATCTACAGAGCACGGATACAGTATGTGCTTCCTCAGTGTAGTAGCTACTTTGCTATGCACCTAGCCATCCACTTACCACTTAACTGTCTACATTAGGTCTAATTTTGAAGTTTGGTATAAAGAAAAACAATAGAAAAAATATTGTAAATAGTTTTGAGCCAGATGCCAGCTCGGACAAGGAAAACAAAGATGTATGGATCTAGTCATCTATAAGTAAATGCTTCAGAATGAGCAAAGCAGGGAGCTTGTTTTCTGCCGATTGTATTTTCTACAACACAGTAAATACTTTTTCACTCAGCATTTTTTTCCGTCTGCTTCTGATTCACAACGATTTGAATGAATAAATACTCAGAAATGCAATTTTAATCCTAATTTTCTTATATGTCTTCCATCATTAGAAAAATGCCATGAGAACATGTTATAAATATCAAAAACACAAATTTCATCTGAATTTGGACAATTTGGAAAAAACTGTTGGACTTGAATTTTAGTGTTATCATGATCCAAGCTGTTTTCAGAGTGTTCTTCTTACTGGGCTCTAAGCACACAAAAAATAGTTTTAAAAGAATGTCATGCTGGTGTTTGATGTCTGACATATTTTTGAGGGCACAATCTTTGTGATTAAGTTTTTTCACTTCTTGTTACATTTTATTTGTGTTCAACAATCTAACCTTCTTCTAAGCTAAGATAACTAGCCACTAGCGAAATGATGTAATTGACTTATAATGGAAAGTGGAAAGCTATATTTTAAAACTACTCACTCAGTGAAAGAAAATTTAAATTAGTCCTATGACATGAGCATTGTTTATCTGTTTTTTTTTATCTTTGTCTCGTGCATATATGAAAAAAAAACTTCTGTAATTCTCAATAATTGTTTAAATTTCACACAAAAGGGCAAAAGATTAAAAAAAATAATAATAAATAAAAAATAGGATTCAACTTTACCACATGATTCAAAGGTTGCAATTGCGGCATCATGTTGTGAGCAGATACCTTGTCTCTAGTATACAAGATGCTCTTCTCAGGAAGATATTTGATCTCCATTGTCGTCTTTTTCTCGTTTTCCCTTAGATTTTCTGGCGTTCCACCCAATAATCTTGGTAACAACACCAAGCTCGTTGATTGGATGCCTCAGAATGACTTGTTGGGTAAGTGCAAATGCAGATGAAAAGTCTCTGTTGCTTTTAAAGAACTGAGACTTATTGTACACTTGAAAATAAATATTTGACTGGAAAAAAAGTATCTTGACACAAGATCTGGAAATCCTTCTTAGCACATTGCACACATTAGGTTTTAGGTGTTATGAAGTGAAAACTGTAAATACAACAGGAAGGGTTGTGTTATTTCACACTTTTTAGCTTTGATACCCCAATTGAACTGGGGTATAAAAGAGTTTAGCTGTTCTTAACTAAAGCTTTTAAAATTTAGATTGTGATTTTTTTTTTTTTTATGCAAATGAGTCAAGTATTTTTTAAAAAAAATTTAAAAAGTTTGGATCAGCACTGATCCTGGTACAATCACAGTTAAAGTACTATTCCTTTCTAGAACTACGGGTAAACCTGTGAATAAACTGTTGAAAAATTATCACAATGAGGTACTTTGTGAAAAACAATCAGTTGACAGACCTCCTAATATGGAAGAAGAAGAAAAAATAAAGCACTTTATTCTCCCTGCATACAGGTCACCCTAATACAAGAGCTTTCCTGAGTCATGGGGGATTGAACAGCATCTATGAAGCCATGTACCATGGGATGCCAGTGGTGGGCGTGCCTCTTTTTGGTGACCACTATGACACCATGACTCGTGTGGCAGCTAAGGGAATGGGCATCATGCTTCACTGGAAGTACATGTCAGAGGAAGATCTCTTCAATGCTCTGACCAGCATCATTAAAGACAGCAGGTGAGCTTGTTTGATAGTACCACCCACATTACTTACACAAAAACGCATCTTTGGTTTGTTTGAAACATTTTCTTTACTTTTTTTCTTTTTTTGTATCCCGTCTCTCCATATCCAGGTATCGTCAGCAAGCTCGTCTCCTCTCAAACATTCACAAAGATCAACCGGGCCACCCAGTGTCCAGGGCTGTCTATTGGATTAGCTACATTCTCCGGCACAAAGGAGCAAACCACCTTCGATCCGCTGTTTACGAAGTGTCCCCCTATCAGTATTTTCTGCTGGATGTAGTTTTTGCGGTTGCAGTAGCCATAACTCTCACCGTCTTTGCCCTGCGCGGGTTGGTGCGATTGATCAGGGGAAAGTCCATGGACCACGGCAGAGCCGGCACCATCAGGGATGAAAGTAGCACAACCAACGGACACTGTCATAGGGGCAGCATCGCCAACGGGAAGCACAGCAGCAATGGCTCTTTGAAAAACGAGAAGAAGACAGATTAATGCTTTAAATGGTAAAGAGGCGCAAGGCAAACGTTGCCCTAAGGACTCAGCTCTAAGTTGTGAAAGCTTGGAGGCAAAGCTATTCTTAGGTCTGTGACAAGAGGCAACTGCTATGTAGAGCAAACTTTAAGCTGTAGGGCGTGATGAAAGCAAAACATCAGGTGCTTCTCGAAAAAAAAAAAAAAAATCTGTGTGTATGTGTAAGTCTAGGTGAATGTTTATGTGTGAAATACGACAAGTCTAACCAAAAAAGAAAAAAATAGCAACACAATAACAGTTGCAGCTTCAGCAGTTTTAGTATGACACCGGAAAGTCTTCAGAGTTGAAATGCCGGAAAGATGAATCGGAAGATGCCATTTTTATTTTTGAGCATCTTCTCTCCATTATGCTCTGTCTTGAATTTCTGCCTCTTTTAGTAATGGCAGACTGAAGAAGTGAGCGGCAATGCCTTCATACTGAGAACAAAATGAAAAATAAAAAAAAGCTTTGGAAACATTTTAAGTATGGAGAGCTGTAAATAGTAGACGGATCTATTTATTATTGTGCAAAGGCATTTTAAAGATGGACCTTTTGTATCTTAATTTTAACTTATTTCATACATTAGTGAAGGTAAATATACACTTCTTATTCCCGAGCTCACATCTGTGCATCATTGTTCGGCATGGTTAAGATGGACCTGTGGTCTCTGCCCTTCGCATTATCCACACTATTAACTGTGTTGCTTCTGCAGGTCAGCAGAAAAATACAGCAATTCTCCTTTTCACACAGCAGTGCCAAACCGGGATTTCATTTTTTGTCGTCTTTCAAAATAGCTGCTGTTCTGGCAGGAGCAAAAGCTATTTTTTGGCATACCTTTGTGAAAAGGCGATCGTATTAAGAAAAGATGATAAGCAATAATCAGCATGGTAAATACTGTGGATTGTCAGAGCATTATGGCAAATATGTCCCATCAAATCAGGTAATTTATTTGAAAGTCCCGTTTTCTAATTTTCACTCTTCTTAAAGTCTCACACCTGTTTTTTTTTTTTTTTTACGTTTGTTTGTTACTGTGTTTGTTTTCGTCGTTGAAGTCCAAGCACAAAACTTGCAGACCTCCGTGCAATTTATCTCAAGCGAGAGTGATTCACATTGTCCACGTGACCTTTTTTTATTCAAATATATGTGTATGCAGTATGCTTGAGCCTGGATCTGTATGTTTGCTTCCTATTATTTAAGCAATCTGAGTGTTTTAGATCCTTTTAGAGTGTCTGGGTGAAATACTTAATGAGCTTTGTTCCAGACTATTGTGATTCATGTAAAAAACTTCTGAATTTTGCTCATTTATTTAAAAAAAATCAAAAATACATTTTAAGAGAAAATTGTCTTTAATGATCTCTATATAGATATTTTTCTTGACCTCATTTGTCACCATGTTTGTTGAGATCTATTAAATCATGGATAGATTTTATTTTGACTAGGAGACGCAAATTCCTGCATTTGAAATCTTAGGAGTTTTGAGCACCAAGTATCTTGTTTTAAGACAAATTAGAAAAATGGGTGGATATGCGCAGTACCTTTGAAATGGGCACTTTTGTTTTATCACTCTTCTCCACGTGTGTTTTCTGTAAGTCCTGCAGCACAGGCCAAATAAACAGGATATGAAGGCAGTGATTGTTTATCACCTTATAAAAAAAACTGGGGATTTATGTCAAAATACAGAAGAAATGCCATCTCGACCACAAAAAAATAGTAAAACTGTCCAAATGTTCTTTTTTTTATGAAAAAATAAAACCATTCTTTCTCTGTGAGCTGCAAGTACACCTGCAGAGCACAACCCCGCCCTGCTGAAGACAATTATACTTGAAACTAGGTCATTTGAATCATCAATAACATCGGCTGTTGGGGTGGGGCTTGGCCTGCAGGTGCGATACAGGCTATGAACAGGGTCTGAAATTGTTGTGAAGATTTCTCCTTTATTCTCGTTCAGTATTACCATCCACACGACACAGAGGGCATCCTTCCATGTTTCAGAGTAACATCTCGGGTGTTTTATTTTGTGATGTTTGCCTCAACCTGAATGCTGTCCTCTTCGGGGGGCTCGCCCTTGATTTCTTTGTTGTCCACATCTTGGCGCTTCCTCATGCCTAGAGTCCCTCCGCCGTATGTAGTTTCTCTTCTTTGTTACTCACTTTGTTTCATTTTTGACCTCATTCTGAAATGACTAAGACCTTTTCCTGCCACATGTGTCTGAGTTGTAAATAGAAAGTAAAGAGAACACTAATTCTAAATAAAATTCCATATCTTGTTCGCGGAGGTGATTTCATTTGTTTATTTTGTGTTCTTTTCTGTTTATAAATGCAGTTTTTGAGGACATGAAGTCATGAGTGTTACTCTGGATTTACAGATTATTTTATGTAAGTAATCTGCATGTCTGCAAGAATGTCTAGTTTGAGATTTCTTTGTTTCAGGAAACGCTGTCATCGATCAAAATGTTAAGGATGGTTCTGAAATGAATAATACTCTAAAGGTGCTGGGTTAAAACTGGGTTAATGTATAGTAAAGAAAGCCACCTGAAGTATCTGGTTAAAAATAAAATATAGCCACAACTTAAGTTGAATTTTTTTAAATGTTATTTAACCTTTATTTAAAGACCCACTCTGATGAAAATTGTGTTTTTAACAACTTTTTGTAAATTTTTCTTATAAAGGAGGACAGATATTAATCTCAAAAATATCATTTTAGAGTATTTCTTTATTCAAATCATTTGAAAATAAGCATATTTGTGACGTGGATTATATGATGGGTGGGCCACAAGGTCCCTGCTTTGAGGTCAGCAACAGGGAGGGGAAGTGGGGTGGGGGTGCTCTGCACCAACAGTCCTGCCCACAACAAAGAGGCAAATTTCTAATGAACTCCTGCCACTCTGCAGAAACTATGTCCTAGGACATGACACAGGTTTTTGGGTTTGGTTATAAACAGCATAATCATAATTAAGACCTCTGGGAACGCTTTTAAAATAAATCAAAAGAGGATCGGAGTGGGTCTTTAACCAGAAAAATAAAGATCAGGATCTTTTTTTTCCAAGGGTCATCAGGTCAAAAGGTCAGCAGCACTGCTTATTAAACAAAACAAAAATCGAAGAAAGACAAGTATAAATACATTTTAAAATATATTAAAATCAAACAAAACAATTATAAAACATAGAAACAGTAAGGGAATGATCTGGAAGCATAATCACTTTTTTGAAAGACTTCTTTGAAGACTTCTTTTTTTTTTTAGATAAAAAAGTGCTTAGAGGAATAGAATAGCTTTGTGAGGTGCTCCATGCATAGAATGCAGCAGAACTAAAGGATTGTTTTCCAAAATTGCTCCTTTCTGATAAAAGTCATAAAAGAACACCGTGTAATGACTTCTTGACCTTTGTAGGAGAGAGTTTAAATAATTTGGCACAAACCCAAGAAGAGTTTTGTAGATCAGTCATCCAGTGAGAATACCTTGGCATTATAAAGAACTCTGCTCTGGTATACCGGCGTTTTCAAAGAAACTGGCTTTTGAAGTGGAAATCATAATGATTAGTTTCATAATCAGACATTTTTGAAAGGCTTTCATGTGTGATCAAAACCAACAGAAAACATTTGTGGACAACAGTAAATTGAAGTCAAAATGTTTTAGCCAAACCTGTATTTTACTTCCACTAGAACTCAAGTTTGTTTCCTAATTACAAACCAATTATTTCTTACAAATAAATTCAATTTTATTTAATTTTGTGCATATTAATTGATTTTTTCTTTCTTTTTTTTTTGCAATAGTTAGTTTTTAATGATTGGGACAAAGAAATGTCCTCTTTTTGTGGTAGGGTACTGATGTCAGTTACAGCTGTGCTGGCTACCAGTCTCAGTTTAATAGGGGCTGGATAGGCTTTCTGTTACCAAGCTGCAAGAGGCTTTTGTGGGTATCAAATGGTTGAATCACCTGGGGTAGACAAATGCACACGCATGTTGGGTAGATAGATAGCGTTATCTAATGCTGTATGCTCGTGCTGAGTGAGGCTGGGTAACAGAACCCCCCCGCCTGGTACCCTGCTTCACGCACAAGGGATGTTAATTATTCACTCCAGTTGCAGGGGCCTGCAGGCCTCACACATACACACGTGCACGACGCTTCATTTACATTCCGTGAAGTTGTTTTCTTTTGTTGCTGCTGATGGCCAAATCAGGTGCCATTCTGTTAACCGAGATGGTTGGAATGGAGGGCTGGACCCGCAGATGGGGGAATCTGATATCACAGAACACCCAGTGGAAACCATTTACGCCGCAGCTTCATTCATTATTAGCCACACCTCCCTTCTTAGATCCTGCAAGTGCCCCGTCATCCAACATCCCTCTGTGCCCTGAAGGAGAGGCAATTAAACACTTTGTGTCAGACTAAGTGGGCTCATCGCACAGAGTGGACTGTCCTCACTCTTTTGTGTGAGATCTGAGTAATGAAGCTTCCTGTAGTTTGATAGTAGAAAGTCATCCACCCACTGACATTTATGTGAAAGTGGATATTGGGTTTAACTGGGACAGGAGCACGTGACTCTGGGGAGTGTGTGAGGGTTTTGAAATTGTTGACTGAGCTCATACTAGACCAAATGAATGATGGCTGGGCTTTTGTGTTTATTCATCTCTGTAAAGGCACACTCCAGGGGATCTACCCAGCAGCATGTAATGTTTCTATTAAATGCTTTGACAGGACTGAGAGAACCTGTTGGGCTCTATACCACCCCAGTGCTAAAGTGACCACATGACCACCGAAACAAACAAACAAAAAAGAATGAACATGTTTGACTTCCTTCATTTTTGCTTTGATTCTTGAGTCATACAATCCAATCCTCATTATCTAGGGGTAAATGCAGTTTGTTTCCCTTTCCATAAGTGAACTGGAAAAGCCCTCATTTTTAAAACACAACCTGCAGCTCCATGTATTTTGGAATGTGCTTATCTACAGTGTGTAAACAATGAACTTTGCTCTGAAAGCTGTTGTTTGCTTTTCCACATTAAAGCCACAAGTTTCTGCATTTGCATCACCTCCCACTTCATCTGAAGAGCCCATACGTTTTTTTTTTATTTTTCACAAGTGTCACTTCCATTGGAGGACCTGTTGTTTTGCCTTTTATTATTTTATTTGGTTATAATTTAGAGCTATAATGTAAAAGGTAATACTGAAGATACTTTTCATGCCACAAAAGATTATTGTGAGCATAAAACGCTGACATAAAAATCAGATTAGTCTTTATGGAAAAATTAAAAATATTAATGAGTAAACGTGCATGTTATCTATACGCCCAGTAGAGGGCAGTAGCATTCCACATAAATAACCTCTTGTCATTATCTCCTTAAATTTATGCCTGTCTTCTTTATGATTTTATTTTTGAAAATTTCACTACTAGCTTCAGAAACAGTTGGCCAAAGTTCCAGTTCCAAGAATCTTCTGATGTAAAAATTTTGCAATGTCAGATTTGTTGATCATTCTGGGGGGTTTAATGTGTCAGGTTGGGTTATCCTTCTTTCTCTTTTTTTTTTTTTTTTCACCACATCAACAGCTGTAACTCATGTTAAATCTCCCCTCTGCCCTGTGAAACTCGCTGAGCTCAAAATGTACATGACAGATGTGGCTGTCTGTGGGAGAGGAGAAGTCTTTAACATCAGAGGCTTTCAAGTATGCGTTCAAGATTTCAAATGAAAATTAAATGATCCGTGTGGATAAACAGAACCCCTTCAGCAGCTTCAAAAGATAAGATAAAGCTCAAAACTGACAGATATGGTTAATAAATAATTTCAGAAAGCAGTTATAATTAGCATTTGCTATATGTGTGTGTGTGAGAAGGGCCCACATCAGAGTGTGTTTAAGTGCATATTCATATGTTTTGTGTATTTGCACACAAGTTTATATACATGTGTGTGTACCAGGGTGTCTGGGCTGGATGGAGCCCTGTCACCGTGTCACCATGGAGATAAGAGACGCCCCACAGCCCGGGAGAAAGAATGACAGCTTTTATATCAATCATGCTGACTTATAACTGATCGTGTGTGTGTGTACAAGTGTGTCTGAGCGTTAAGGGGGTAGGAAAGGGTATTAGGCCGGAATCAAAAATAAATCAATGTCATGTGGTTTGTATGCCAGCAGCTGTTGTCAGTTTGGCCTCACCTCTCACTATAATCTCTAAACTCCAGTGACCACACGCTCTCTCACACACACGCACACACACCCACACACACATGCACATGGAAGCAGACAGCCTGTCACCCATCTCTAAGACCCTGGCCAGCGCCTAGAAGAAGAAGCCTCGCCAAATGTTGTCCTGGCACAACAATCTACCTCTTTCAGCTTCTCAGCGATCTAATTCTCTGTCCGATTTATTTTGTCCTCCTCTCTGAATATCTCTTCCTCCTCTGTTTTCACCCCCCCCCGCTAGTCCTACAACATCTTCCCACTTTCTTTCTCCAGCCTGTCCTGTCCAATCTCCATTTCCGAAAAACTGCAAAGTTTTAGTGAGTCTGAAAGTTGGTGCATTGCATCTGTAAGAAATAAGGAATTCAATTGGAGGAAAAATCAGCAGTTTAAGCCAGATAATTATCAGGGTGAATTACAGCCTTGGTGCTGCAGGGACAAATCAGTGAGGTTATGTGACTCTCAATAAACACAAAGTCAATGCCATGCTTGAACACATTCCTAACACCTCATGCTACTTTATCTGAAACCTACCATGAGTTCTGCCTCAGCTGAAGAGAGAAAATAAAGCAGCGAAAGTTAAACACCTTTATACATGCAGATACTTTTTCTTTGTGTTAACCCAATATAACCCTTCGTATAATTTTTGTATTTCTGAGACCCATATCACATTCGCCTGGTTAAAAACGTTCATTCAAAACCAATTGTATTTAGCTTGGCGCATGTTTTCTGCCCTGTGGTTCGCAATCATTCCACTAGGGGCAGTAGAAGGCCTTTTTCTGTTCATTTCAAAATGGCTGCACCCATGAACACTTTTGGCGGGAAAAGTCGAGCTAATTTTAAAAATTTCACGGTGAGAATAACTCCTCTATTGGCATGCATTTTCCTAAATGACTGCTGTATTGAACTAATGCAAAATGTATTGATAATTAATTCTTTATTATACAGATACACTATTTTAAAGCTGCACTTTAGGAGCTGCACTTTCATCTTATTTTTTTAGATTTGAGGATTAAAGTGGGTTATCGATTCTTTTTTTGAACCCTTTTCTGGATCACAGGGTTGCAGGCGGGGTACACCCTGGACAAGTCTCCAGTCTGTCAAAGGGCCGCACAACCATTTTGACAATAGGGACAATAAAGATCCACCAATTAACTTATGAAGCGTGTTTTTGGACTGTGGGAGGAAGGCGGAGTGTCTGCAGACAACCCCATGCAAACAACATGCAAACTCCACACAGAAAGGTCCCAGCCGGGATTCAAATCAAAGCCTTCTCACTGTGCGGTGAGAGGGCTAACCACTACACCACGTGGTCCCCATTTACTCCTACCTTAAATGCTGCAACTTTACATTTGATAAAACAAAAAAGTTCTTACGATCTAGCACTTACAAAATTTATATCAGCGGTTAGAGTTTAAATCTGTGTTTAAAAATGTTTCACAGGTAATGGTTTTAGATCAAAATTGCACTGAGATGAGGCATGGCATTTTAATTTATAGATGGTAAATTTGTGGTGTCAAACCACTGTAACAACAGTTAGGTTTGCTTCTCCTTCCCTTTTTGGAAAAGTTGGGAACCGGGGATGTCCTTTCAGACAAGACAACTTCAGAGCTGAAAAACTAGCCTTTTGAACTTTCAAATTTGCCAGATTTACAACAAAGAGTGACATTACCACAAAATGCTCCACTTGTCTTAAAAATATCTAATTGAGTAAATGTTTGATTTTCATTGTTTCTATCATTTTGCCTTTTATTTCCTTTTTTCCTGTGCACTTTTCTGCTTATGAATGAAAAAAAAAACTATAGAACTATATAGTGTTGTTCTTTTCCTTACATTTAGACAATAATTTCAAACAGAGCATACTTTCCCTCCATCATTAAACTTTGCTTGTGTTGGATTCACTTGAATTAAACTACATAAAGTTGCTCTGACAGCAGAGATCTATCCAGCGATCTATCTATCTTTTTGTCGCTGCAACGCTTTAGGAAGCCCCACGTGATGGAAGACAAGTATGTGATCCCACCTTGGAACATAACTCATTTTAAAGACTGACTTGAAGCAGGGGATAACGCGGTTATCTATTCTATTATAATCTGTTGCTCGTACATACTGATCCACGCATGTGCAGACAGACATCCACGCACACCTCCATCGAGTCAGTCAGGGGGCTCTCCATCATTGCCAGCGGTAGCCTGGTGCTCTTTGGTTGGTTGCAGGTTGATGGATGAGTCTCCCTTGAGCAGCTCTGTTAAAGCGCCTCTCTATCAGGCTGCAGCCCGCATAGGCCCTCACATTTGATTAGATCCCAATGGAAGCCAGTTGCTCTCTGTCATCACTCATATAGCCTGGGCTTGAGATGCAACGGCGACAGCCATCGCAGCACGGAGCTCGATGTGTTGAGGAAGCCATTTCGGTGCAAAGAGAGGATATTATGTGACTCATGTACTTCTCTGCTTTACATGGGTGGTGCTGCACTTGGCTGGAGAAGAGAGATAGCATGAGAAAGGGGGGAGGGTACTCAGAGGAGCTGAGAATTATTTCCATTCTTCGTGGGTTATAGTCTGAACCGAAAGCTTCTTCCAAGAAGCCATCAATCAAAGTTCCTTCCTATTCATTGAAATTCCACCTGAACGAGAACGAAGGCCATTACATCACTAGGAAGGAAAAAAAAAAACTGAACAGGCTTTGGCTTTCTTTCATCTTTCATCTCTGTTGGTATTTACATGTCAATGACTTCTGTGTAAGTGCCTTTCTCCTTTTTGTCCGGTATTTACATGTCATTGCCTTTCGCTGCTTGATGGTGCTGCAATGAAATGAAAGTAATTTGCTTTCTGACATTCAGGCCATTTTACCAGCTATTACTCTCATCCATTTTGGTCAGTGAGCAATAATGACGGTGAAACCAAGGAGCTGTGAAGAAATTTTGCAAGCTCTCATGTTAGTGACGCTGGTGCAGCTTCTCTAGGCTGGTGCTTTTTGACCCAGTCACCTATAAATGAGTTTTTCTTGAGGTAATGCAACGTTTTAGTCAATGGTGAAGTATAAAACAAACTTTACATTCTGGCACAGAGCGTGAAAAAAATGAAAATTGGGGTTTTAATGCCATTTAAACTCTTTGTAAAACTCAAAAACAGTTTAAAATCTTTTATTTTTCAAATAATTGCCACAAACTTCAATTCTTCAACTCTTTATCATCCTAAATGACAATGGAGGTAAATGGTCCTCCTTTTCATCAGTGGAGTGTCAACTAAAAGTCTTGAACTGCTGATGCAGAAAGGATTTGAGAGAAGATGTCCACAAATCTTGCAGATGGAGGATGATACGTGGTGACGTGATGACACAGATGTGCCCAGTATCAGCAGCTCACATGTCTGGATAGAGAAACATTTACATGCCGGCACACACACACATGCACACCAACTCTCCGCTGTGTTGTTTTTAAGAGTTCCCCGGGTCATTAATGATTTAGTCTTACAGGCAGGACAGAAATAAGACTGCTTATGACTGAAATATTGATAGAATTGGATCCATTATTGATGAGGCTGATTTCTGAAATAAAGATGCAGTTGACCTGGTGTTGTCCAAGCTAAGGGTGGAGTGGTCAAACATGTTTGGTGCTTTAGATGGTGCTGGATGCCATGCTTGCTCCCTGAGTTTTGAAACTGGTTCATTTTCATCCAAATGTTTTTGGAAATCTGTGGTGTGAGAGGAGGAATATGTGCAGAAATGTGTATTCAAGCTGAATCTATTCCTACAGACGTGAGCTCTTAAGTGAAATTAAGATGAAATAGCAGAGTCATATTGTCAGTGATTTCTTTTTTTTTTTTCCTTAAAATTTTAGAAAATGTGTAAAAGTCAACTCAAAAGTAGGAAAAGAAAGTGTGTGCTTCTTGAATCTGCTTATTTCAGGCAAGTCTAATTTGGCTTTTGTTAGTGAGACAATTTAATTCACATTTTTATGACTTAATTAAAAGAACATCAGAGTTGAGAGATGGCACATAAAATCGGCTCGGTTGCTAAATCAAAGAAAAAAATCCTCTTGTCTTTACGTACAGTATATTTACAAACAGTGACTTTTAAGCCAAACTCAACTTTTACTTAAAGGAATATTATTTCATGATTTTTTCCCCTTCAGCTGTTTTAAAAGACACTGGCATAATAATATATTGATTTAATTTTAAGCAAGAAATGTAATTATGTTGGTGTCCAAATTGTCTGGACTGCAGAACTTTACTTTGTTTGCAATTGATAAAGGCTTTGGTTGTTTTAATGTAGTTTTTGAGTTTTTCTATAAACAAATTCCCAGCATATTTTCAGCCTGGGTTTGTTTGTGAGAATTTTTGAGTTTTTTGTTTTTTTGTTTGTTTTTTGTTTACACACTTTCCATCAGCTTATGGCTCTTTTTACCTCCAAACGTAACATTATCGGTGCAAGAAAAATGGCAAGCAATTTTGGAGCTATACAGCTGTTCAGATTTGAACCAGATGCCAGCTCAGACAAGGAAAACAAAGATGTACGAAGATCTATGTCTACAAGTTGATGCATCATAATGGAACAAAACAGGGAGCTTATGACCTGCCAAGCATATGTGCTGCATCACGAATAAGCTATTTTTCAAACTGCATTTTTTTGTTTGCTCCTGATTTATAATTAATTGAGTAAAGAATAACTTAATAATGAATTTTTAGGCTTAATTTTATAACTTAACATAACATAACTTAATTTTTTTTAGGCTTAATCTTTTTCATATATGTCCTCCATCATGAGAAAAAAGTGATAATAACATGTTAAAAAACACCCAAACCATGATTTTCATCAGTGATGGACTTCAAGGCAGTCAGAAACTGAAATTCTTTTGGGGTTTGAATTTTTAATATCAATGTCTTTCATCTAATCAGTCAGGAAAACTAAAGAACAAAAGCATATTCTTAATTCATATAGCCCCCAAAATTGTGTTCTCTGAATGTCTCACGCAGAAGCACTAATATTTGAAAATTTGCCTCTTAAAAAAACTGAAAAAATGTTTACACGTTGAAGAATTAGTTCACGTTAGATCATTTTCAATAGCTTGCAGCCCCCAGCAGAATTTCTTCCCTGATTCTCCAGAGTGCCACTACTTGATTACTCCAGGCAAGATACTAATTACACTCAAGTACTTCCCAGAACACTGACTAAAAGAAAGAAAAATGAGGGAAAATAGTAATAAATGGAATACTGATCATCTGGTGTTTTTTCCTCTCTCTTGAAACAAAAACAGAATATATTACGGTTGATTGCTTGTTTCTCCGGCGAGTTAGAAAATTGCCAGTCGAACACTCCCAGAACTTAGCATTGTGTAGAAAAGAATCACAAAGGGAGATCATTCCTACACGTCTGGACATCACAGCTGACTGGGCCACAGGGACACAGAGCAACTGCTCTGTTTGAGACCAGAAGCAGCGGAGAAATTCTCTCATATGCAGTAAATGTCAATCATTCCAGATTTTCACATTTGCTGGGCTTGATGATGCTGCTGTGGACTTTCCAAGTCCACTCTGAACAGGTCAGCCACATTTTGACAACTGCTCATTATGATAAACCTCTTGTCCTGTCCACCTGTGAGAAACTGAAGTCTGCAAACTGCTGCAAGCTGACTGGTGGTTTGGAAAACGTGCCTGATGCTTCACATTCTTCCAAATGAAGGGACGGATTGCAGTGCGACAACATCACCCACACCAGAATGCTGAACAGAGTTGCACTGACTGGATTCATTTTTCTGTTGATCTGTAGGTTGTTGATCCAATTTTAGATCAACATCTGACCATCATTTTACAAAGTCTAATCAGCAGAGTTTCATTGATTTTTTCCTATAACACTTAATTATTGTTATTATTTCCTTTTCTATTTTAATTTATCTTTTCACTTTATCTAAGTCTATTGATTCTTAGTCTATTGACAGCAAACTCTTTTTCAAGGATTCATGACTAATTATTCCGAATTCCGCGGGGATCTACCTATAATTCAGGCCTTGCTCAACAGCACCACAGCAGGGTAACTAGAGTGTTGCACACATTGCTTGGTATCTGTCTCACCCCCTGTTATAATCCTGTCAAACTGGATTATAAAAGAAAACTTCTTGTCAATACCCATCACTGTCTGAACCTATGTTGTTCAGTATGCCAATCAGCTATTGATTTTGCATGTACTTCCTTTTTGAAATTAATAAAAAATATTTAATTTTGTTGCATCTCCTTACTTAAACCTACAATAGAGAATATTTAGTCTTTCAGACGTTTATGGAAAAATAAATTGTATCAATTTGGTTTGACCTTTTTTCTTTCCAGTGTTTATGTTTTAAATATCAACAAAAAAAGTAAATTTACTCACAATAACCAGCTAAATAAAAATAAAGGACAATCAATCCAGTAGAAGCCTAGGAACTAATTGACATTACATTCTTAACCATCGGTTGACCTAAAAAAAGATGTCAGGTTCCATTGTCGTCCTTGTGATGAGTACCAGTTTGCATCATAACTAACTAATTGTCCATTCTGAAATAATGCACAACTGTTGTGGGTGAAAAACGGAAGTCTGCAGAAAGGAGATAGGAAGATTCTCTTTCTTTTCAAAGAGAGAATAAAGAAAAACAAAAAGGCAAACATGCCCAAGGAAATGATCTTAGGATCCACCAAACTCTCACCAGCCGCTTTAGGTTTATTGGAAATGCCAGTCCCCTTGAAGAAGCGATCAGGTCAAGTGGGAAAAGTAAAACATTTCCTTAAGCACTGTGAAAACTGGGCACTGAACATGTTGACCAAGGCTTCTTGAACATTTGTTTATCCCATGGTGTTCACACTGCAGAAGCAGGGAGGGGCTTCTTTTACTTTTTCTACTGTTTACTAGCGCATGTTCGTCACCTACAGTTGGAAGAGGCTTGGTGCAAAATGTCAAAGAGGTGCGAATCTCATGAATTTTGTTCCAGACTTTTTCTTTCACAGCTCTATTATGGTATACGAAAGACTTGGTGTCGTATAATTCCTTCCGGGGACAAACTGGAGTTATTAATTTCTCCTCCATTATCAATGTTCAAACGGTTGGCATTTTCGGGAGTTAAAAGGGACATCATACATACCTCACTACCAAATCCGAGTCCCTGATTGGTCATAGTTCAAATGTTTTAACTTGCAATACATGTTCAGTGGCCACGTCTTTTGCACAAAGAGCCCGAAAACAGTCGTAAAAACTCACGTAACTGCGGGAACACAATAATTTGGAAGCCTGAACACATTTATGCTTGTTCACAAAGACTTTTCATTGGAAGTAGCTGCTTGAATGAATGTTCCAGAGAGCGGTGTGAAAGTAGCTTTAGAATGCAACAACCAGACATACATCTTTTTCTTTAGTTAAACCTCCAAACCCAGTGAATGCACCAATTTCACAAACTTAATGATTGATACACTAAGTTGTCAAAGCTACACAGCTAAAGGGCCCTTTTTTTTTTTTTTACTTGTTCTTTCCAGCAGCTGAGCAAACAGATAAGAGCTGATGGTCTCATGTGTTGGACAGATTTGACTTTTATGATAGGGGTTATGTCGCTCCAGAAACATAAGGTGTACATTTGTTTAAACCCCTTTTGTGTTTGTGGTTTAACTTTATTGATATTTTATTTCAAGCATTTCGTTTTTGGACTGGATGGAAAAGAGAGGAAGAAGAGTGAGATATCAGGATAGGGGGACAAGGGTACAAGAAAGGAAAAATGTGGAAATGAATTTGGAGAAGGATTAAAGAAAAACAGAGGGTAGATTTGCTCAATAAAAAGAGGTTGAGGTTTATTATAACTTTCACATGTAGATGTTTACCCTAAGGCCTGGGCCTGTCCACAGACACACTCATCTATACACACTTAAATTTTACAAACAAACCTTTTGGATCCAAAAACATTCACAGAAGGCCCATATCATGCCAGGAAGGTTGGGTTTGTGCAGGCCATTAACTATATAACCATAAATTGGCTTCCCAAGTGTACTTTCAATAGCCAGTCTTTAGCTTTTTCACATTCTGCCAATGTGTTGCACTTCGGTCCTTCACAAACAAACACAATTTTCTGCTTTGCTGCATTTATTTCTACATGTTTGCCTTAAAAAATAACCTTGATTTGCCCATATGTTGTCTTCCATACGCCTGATTTGTGTATGTTAGTTTTTTCTTTATAGCAAAATACAACGTTTGATTCTGCTTCTAAAAGAGTTGGTCTTTTTTGTTTGGATCCATTTCAAACTTATCTCTTTAAATTTGTCATATTAGATTGCGTTATAATGACTTTTCCACCTCTTGGCTTATCTTAACACTCTCCTTTACAAAGCCTTGATGAAGGTCTTTCTTTTCAAATAGAGGCTTAATTTCTAATGCGATAGATAAGGGTACGGCTGGAAGAGTTTGACAGGAAAGTCGAGGCAAAGGCTAGAGTACCGCAGGTTAATGAAACGTATAAAATGAAGCCCTAAAGGTGCGTAAAGAGTTTGGGGGACAGAGGAAGATGGTCACGCGATGACTTGTTTCTGTGAAGGGCAAACACCAAGATGGGGTTATTCTTGAGCATTTAGGCCTCTGCTAAATTTGCTTGCGTGGGCAGCTTTGTCCTTCACTTGGGTCAAGAAAAGTGCGGGGGGGGGGGGGGGGGGGGGGGGGGGGGGGGGCGAAAAAGGGAGGTGTTTTTCCGCGGGGGGGGGAGAGAGGGGGAGGGGGGGGCAGGAGGAGTGGGCCAAATAGATAGGATCTTTCTCCTCGAGGGAGGAAGAGGGGGTAGAGAGGTAAGCACAGTGAGGAAATGGAAAGATGGAGGGGTGGTGGTAGAAGTGGAATCATAAAAGAGTATTATAAAGAATATTATAATTTAAAAGTGGAGAAATATAAAGCATACAGTACATTTTTGCTTTCAGGGGACATCGCATGTCAACTTTTAGACATAAACTAATAAAAAAAAAAATCACATTGGTATGAGTGTGTGTGTGTTTGTGTCCATGAGCCCATGTGGGTATCTAAATGATGAGGTTGAATCCCAAGCCACCAGCTAATGGTTCATATAGATTTATTGGCAGCAACGAGGGTACTTTGTTTTAGACTCTTGAGACAAGTTGCAATACATCACCTACTCAACCAGCCGACCGACATCAGCCTTTACATCAAATCTCTCTGAGTGGCTGTCAGGATGTGCACGAGCTTGACTGGAATAAAAAAAAAAAGGCGCAGCCAGCAAAAGATCAGGAACTCAGTTAAACCCAAAACTGGTGTTCAGTTTCCGATCCCTCCCGCAGATGTTGTGAATGCCTTCCTATGACCACCTGTGAAAGCACAGCACAGAGCTTTTGAAGGCTTCAGGCAAAGTGGTTGTCTCTCCAACAATAGTGTTTTCATAACCAGCCAACTGGGAGGAGATCTAAAGAGAGAGGCAGGAGCACTAATCAATAGGAGAGGGCGGACTGGTGTCAAACGGCAAATAAACAAACAACCTATTATACTGACAAACAAACACACACACACACCTTATACCTTTCAGGATAAATCCAAAAAGGTAGACACATAAAAGCAGAATCCTTCTCAGTCTGGGTAAAAACTAGTATTCTGTGATGTATTTGAGTGTACAATTATCCTTTTTTAATGTTATTTCTCTCCAAATTCTAACTAAATGTCTTTTATTCTGTCTTGAAATAATACTTGACTCTCAAAGCAAAAGCTAAGAGAAATCAACAAACACGTTAAGCACTTAAGTGCATAAATTAGAAGCTTGCTAAATAAGACAAATTTCTGCGATCGAGTCAAAATCACACTCATTTACATTCAGGCCCTGACTGCTCTTTGCTTGTGCACACGCATTTGTGCGTGTGAATCATTCACAAGCGCACAAGTATTTGTGTGTCCAATTTTGACATTTCTGATAAATGTGGGGGCACCTATCGTCTCAGGCAAAAAAAAAGGAAAAAATGACGGGGACAAAAAAGGTCAGAAACAAGAGCATTGCATAAACACTGGTACTACATTATTGATAAAATCTTTTAATGGCAGTTAGATGGTCTCAAGGCATTACCCCGTGAGTGAGCATGTTTAAATGATCTGTGCATTATTTAATGTGCATAGTTGCATGCAATTTTTTGTACATGCATACAACTCATTTTTTAGCTGCTATTGCATACGTGTTTGCTGAAGTTTGTTTTGCAGTGCTGGTGACAGTTAGAGGGAAAAGGACCGGTGCTATTGATTTTTTTCCTCAGCCCTGCAAGAGAAACATCTGTTTGGGTTGAACAGTGATTACCTCACCTCTTCTCTCCTCCCTTTGCCACTTTCTCCTGTTACTCCTCCACTTAGCATACGTACAGCATCCCTGTATCCGTCCAAAGTGTCACTCACCTCGGTCGTTAGGTCTAAACAAAGTGCCACTTGTTCTTTTGCTCTTGTCTATTTCTGGATGCCAGGGTGTCAAGCAGAGAACGTGTTTCAAAGTTTTTGAAGCTTCGAACTGATGCGTTTATATTCCAAGTGTATCACAGCTGCCACATAGGAATTTATGTGTCTGTGTGCATGTAAAATGTGTGTCTTTGAATAAGTGCTTGTCGGTGCGAGCTTTCTAAAACAATGGCAGGGTTATCTGAGGTTTTAAAATATTTAGGAGGGAATCAGTTGCCTGGATACCAGAGTCTGTTGGGTTGCAGTTTTCACATTCTAAACTGCAGACACACCCATTTATGAGCACTTTACCACAGTCTGTTCCTGCTTGCTTTTCAAACGGATGGGGGAATAAAATAAATAAAAAATCAAATTAAAGTAGCTCAGAAAAATGAGGTTGGCTCACAAGACAATCTGATGTCTGGGGTTTGCAAAAATTTATTGGGGTTAGACATCCTTGCAGTGCTCAACAGAGGCTTCAACTTTTACTTTTTCAGTTACCACTTGTGAGAGAAAGTCTCTGACAAAATGTTTTTGTATATGGTGGAATATAGAAAAATACTATGTAGAAAATGTGCTGTAAATTATGTCAGTTGATTGACCAAAAGCAATAAAAAAGAAAGCAAAATCCAGATTAAAACAAAAGGACAATTTAGGCTAAATTATACACGGTAGGAAGAAAATATCTAATTTGAAGTGTGGCAGTGAGACAACAAGCGACCCAACAGGTTAAAAAATCCAACATTACTTTAAAACTTTATTACCAATCATTTCATTCATTCATTCATTCATTCATTCATTCATTCATTCATTCCTCTTCTATACCGTTTTGTCCCTTTCGGGGTCACGGGGCTGCCGGAGCCTAACCTGGCCACTCACGGGCAAAAGCAAGGTACACCCCTGGACAGGTCGCCAGTCTGTTACTTTATTATCATTCCACAGTAAATTAAAGATTAGTTTAAAATGTCACGGTAGAAAATTTGACTTCAACACTGAACACATTCAGAAAACAAAAACAAAAACATTTAAAAAGGAAGAAAAAACTGGAGCCCATCAGTTCACCACATAGCTCTGGATTGGTTAGTAGGGGTGTAAATATTTGTTTTAACAACGATTCAATTCATAGAATAATTTGTGGTTGCTGATACAATTTATAGTTGATATTAATTTATTTTGAACAATTTGATTTGATTTAAGTCACTGACCTAAAATTGATCCAGGACATCTTTAGCCAAAAATTCAACCTCAGAGACTCAGAGATAAATACCTGGGTACAGAACAGTGCAGGCGAACTGCAAGTTAAATATGTGTACAAACAAAAAAAGAAAACAAGAATGAATCTCAAATCCATTCACATTTTAATTTCACTAAGCTCAGTCTTTTAGTTGTTTTTTTAATTTTAGTAAGATAAACCTACCATGTCTCGATCCAAATGATGTTTTCCCAGATCAATTATCAATGCATTTCATTTTGAAACGATTTTTTAATGGTCTAGGTTGATTATTAACTTGCCTCAGACAGAGCGATCTGGTTTGATTGGAAATTGATTCATTGTGATAAGTTACACCCCAAGTTGTTAATTAACAAACTGAGTCCATGTTAAAATTTAAAATGGTCGAATTTTATAGCAGAAACAAAAACACTTACAAAATAACTCACAAAAAATATATTTACCTACTCCTTAAAATGTTTCATCAACAGTTTTTGTGTGTTTTCCTTTTTTGTCATTTTAGAAAAAAGTAGTCATCATAGAATGGATACCATAATTCTCGATCAAAAACGGAACCGTATGTTAAGGCCATGTCACACAGCCACTATGTACAATTTGCGCCTTTTGCACTGATGAAAATTAGCCATATGTGAATATATGTGGAAAAAGTTGTGGTCTCTTATGTGAAAATTTCACAGATGTATTACAAATGAACCACATTAAAACCATTGAAGAAATATGAATAAACCACGGAAAGAACACGTAAACCCGCGCTGAATTTCTTTACTTTGACATTTAGAGCACTGGACAGAAATTATTTTGCGTCAGCACCATTGTCCGTGCCTCCGCGATGTTTTGTTGTAATTAAACAGTCGTATAACCATGGTGCGCACCAGATCTAAGCCAACTGCTAGGCGCCACCCAAAGCAACCCGCCGTGGGGAGGCAGAATAGACTGCTGGAGAGTCAGATCGTCAGATTTATATACCCGTCATTATTGATTCAAGCGTCAATTATGTAATTTGAATGTGATATGTGTGCCAAACACGCAATATAGTATATATATACGTTTTACCTCAGTGGTACATGCAAGAAAATTTTGTTAGACATACGCAAACATATAATGGCCATGGAAAGCCACAAATTTGCATATGCATCTCACAAAAATCACGCACTACTGAGTAATGTTTATGTAATAATTGTGTATAAACTACGTAAACTACACATGAACAGTGTAATTCTGAACCGACCAAAAACTTTGAACAGCTCAAAACCAAATTCATTCAAAGAGGTGTCAGCTGAGACCACGACAGACATCTGCGCAAATTGATGAATGACAAAACGCAAGAAACACTAATGAATTACGTATATCACGCTTTCATGAAAGACTGATTTACATACGTGGACAATGCGCTAGTGGCTGTTTGACATGGCCTTTACACTATTAAACTAAATTGTAGGAAAAGTAAATTGTTGCATCCCTACTGCATACCTGTATTTTTGTGTTGAACGTGTTAAACGTATGTCGTGCTAAGTTTAAAAAAGATTTAATTTTATCGTTTTTATTAAATTACACCAGGCTTTGTATGAGCCAACTGAAAGATTTTTCTTTATTGTTACTTGGCTATTAGCAAATAGAAAAAAAGGAGTTTTCTGATTTTTTTTTTTTTTTTTTTTTTTTTTTTTTGTTGTTTATAATGCACAAAATATATACGGTATCAAACTGAAATAAAATCATGACCCAAAAATCAAGGATTATACTGACTGGTGGAGAAAGTGAATCATTGCATCCTTAATGGCCATAAACCTGAAATTGTGTCAGTCTGAAAGTATATTTTATATTGTAAATTTGCAAAATCACCAGTTTGCTATATATAATTAATCTCTAAAATTACATTAAAAAAGACTCAAAAAATCAAATCAAATCAAAGACTTAAAAAAATCACATTTTTAAAATTTCTCTTAGACATTTTACTGATCATTCAAGACTAAAATATAAACTAACTGCAATTGTGAACTAAAGAGAACTAAAGAGAGAAAAATAATAATATAAAAAAAAAGAAACTGTAATACATAACGTTGACTCATATTACATATAAAACACTTCCCAACAAAATACCAATCTGTAATTTTGGTACCAGTCACTGTTTTACATATATTGTATTTTCCAGATAAAGAAAAGCAAGCTTTTGTTTTGTTGATCAGTGAACATTTGTCTCTAAGTACATTTATCTTTGTCTCTGCCTACCAACCTTTTCAAACAGAACATACTGCTGCACAAAGGGAATAAGTGTTCCTCACTGTGTGGAGTCAGATAAAATGATAAATGATTAGTTGCAATGCAGGATAAGAAGTCTTAGTGTCATCATTATGAAGGAGGAGGATCAGGATTAAAGGAGCAGCATTGTGTCAAACAGATAAATGCTTCCATTTAACCCCACAATTCAAAATCACAAGAAAAATATTTCAGAGTTGTCTCATACATGTGCTGTTTGCAGTAGACTGCATATGCCAGTCTGTTTTTGTTAATGGCAGTGCGACTGTGCCTCATAGATGACTGTGCACAAATGCCAACTGGGAGACAAAATATGGATTAAATGGAATTGGACAAGGGCATAAATGAAATTTCCCTGTCTTTGAGGCTCTGACCTGGAGAGTTGAGAACCTTTTAATGCGACCTGAGAGTAAAAAACTCTTGAGTCAAATCTATTTCTGGTACGTTGATAAAAGGTGAACTGACGAAGGCTTTGCTGGATCTGCTGGTGAGTAGAGAACAGTGAAGGTGGAGGTGGAGGAGAAGGAAAATGGCTAAATGCGGAGCATATTATAAGAAATTGGAAGCAGACAGGGCTGCACGGTGGTGCAGTGGTTAGCGCTCCTGCCTCACAGCAAGAAGGTTTCTCCGGGTACTCCGGCTTCCTCCCACCGTGGTGGTTACTCTAAATTGTCCCTAGGTGTGAATGTGAGTGTGCATGGGTGTGTGATTGTGGCCCCTGCGACAGACTGGCGACCAGTCCAGGGGTGTACCCTGCCTTCGCCCATGAGTAGCCGGCAACCCCGTGACCCCGAAAGGGATAAAGCGGATTGGAAAATGAATGAATGAATGAAAGGAAGCAGACAGAAATATAAACACATAAATCCACCCCTGAAGCTACAGGAGCTTGACAAGTTTTACCCTCGAAACTGAAGCTCCAGCAAATGCATTCTTTTGAGTACAGTAACTCTTCAACCATTAATGCAATTAACTAGGGGGGGGGGGGTATTAAATAATGGGTAATTAATGGGTTGTACTGTAATATAATTAATGGGTTAAAAACAAGTGTGCCCTGCTGGTTACAAATATTTCAAAATCCCTCAAAGCTTTATTTCAATGATTATTGCAGAATTTCTGCTGCTTTGCGAGATAAACATGTTTATGTTTATTTATGGTGCTGCAGCACCACCCTAACTTTGCTTGTTTGTCAACCTTTTGGCTTATTCCTTCAGGGGTTGCCACTGATACACACAGGTGGTTTTGGCAAAGATTTTTAATGCTGAATGTCCTTCCTGACACAACCTTGCATTTTATCTGGGCTGGCAGACCCAGACTTGGGTCCTCTTGTTGCCTACATAGGAATGGAGCAAAGGGTCTTGCCCAAGAACTCACACTGGATAAAGCTCATTGCACATCCTGAGAATCAAACCCTGATTTCCAGTGTGCCAAACCTGCACTTATCCAACTGAACCATCCAGCTGCTTAAAGAGCACCACCCTAACTAGGTAAATAAATACACACATGTTGAAAGAAACCTGTTCAACTTAAAGTAATTCCTAGGTTACACTTGGCCTTGTGTGTGGATATGGGCTGTCTGTAGGTGAAAAATTGACTAAATTGTAAGGAGCACGCAGGTGGGGTGCAAGAAATTATAAAATCGTAGAGAACCCGGTGAGCCCATAAGGTGAAAATGTTCATGCACATTTTTTTCCAATGGGCATACAGCCAATGGCATGTCACGAGGAACACTTAAACAACACCTAAGGGAAAGTGAGGGGGAAGTAGGAGAGACGTAGGCACTTCGTTTTTCTACCCACCAGAACACTGCGCTGCAAGGCCGTTAGCACTGTTCAAGTGAAAGCTGTGTGCTGTTTCAGCACCTCCTGGCTGTTAAAAAATGATTCAATTAGACAATCAGTTTGTGTGCGCATCCTATGGTGAACTTATCACCTTCAAGTGTGCAGCATTTGTGCGCGGTCAGTAAGGAGCGAGTGCACCTTACTAGTGACTGGAGTGCTGTGTAAAGGGCACCATACGACAGCATGCCAAGTATGTCATAAGTTCGTGCACCCTACATTATCCTTACAAATACTTCACGGTGCCATTACAACATGCTCGACAATGGTATGTTCCATTCTCATGATGTCCCTTAAGGTGGCAACACACACCTGCGGACCTCTTAAGATGCAGCCGCTCCTCACTTCAACTCTCTACAGACCTGGACACACCATAAACTGCAGCACTTACTGGTCAACCCCTTATGGGTGCATCTGACTAAGGCATAAAATGAGTAAAAAAAAAACAAAGACATTAACTCCCCTTAACTTATTCTTTTTTGCCTTCTACCTAATTAAAAGCAAAAAATTCAAACACTAATTAAACAAACAGATCTGTATTCACGTTTTAGAAACTGTACATTTGTTTGCAAGCTTCTCCACAATTATATGTCATTATGACAGCATTGTTCATAGTACCGCTGGGATAAAAAGTGTTTGTGCCGTTTTTTTTTTCTGTGAGCTTGTGTATGCGTGAGTGTTTATTGCCTGTTCTCCTATTAATCTGAACCCATCACTTGTGGCTAATGGAGATAGATTATCAAGCAGGGAGACGTGACTGTCTCAGAGAAACCTCGCTTTGTCAGTGTGTATGTGTCATTGTGCACCACTGTGATAACCCAATAACTGTGTGATTTTATGCATGACATCTGAAGCCACCATAGTTTTAGTCACCTGTGCTCAATAATATATAAGGGGTGTGTTTATGGAAACATTGAGGTTAGGTTCACTCATTTATTATGTTTTTTATGTGTATATGTGAACATAATTACCTGAAACTATGCCTGCTAGCATCCTCAGTAAACATACAAGAGGTTTAGGAGGACCTGTTCGGACTCCCTCTGCATCCCTTGAGGAAGAAAGAGATTTAGCCACCAGCTACAGCAGGGACTTTTAATCCCTGAAAGAATTATCTTTGCTGCTCAGGTTGAAATAACAACATACCCATATATTTTTTTTTTTTTCTGTGCTGCAAGTGTCCTTGCATGGCTTTCCTTCTTAAACATCTCAGCTGTTTTATGTCCTGCAAATGTTACAACTGTACGCAGTCTTGCAAAATTACCACATCAAAATGCTGCACACACCAGATCCTATTAATTGGACAGGAACATAAATGTTTATGGTTTGGCAACAATAATAGACCTCTGCAATTTCTCAGTCATCCTTGCGTGTGTATAATCCCATACTGACACTCTCCAAAGAAAACAGACCCTTGTGTAAAACCATTTTACTTTCATTAAGGGCCGCTTAAAACGGATGAGAGCTCTTATTTCGTGGGGTGCTGCCAGGCTCGAAACGAGTGCCTTTTTAGCATGCAGACTGACATACACACACTCGCAAAGACACTTGAATATTCCTCATCCTGACAGCAGGACAAGAGATTCTACAGGCATTAGAGTGATAATAGATTTAAACACTTCTATTACATGTTCCTCAAAAAGTTAGAAGAGCTGCATAAATCAGGATGAAAGCCGGGATCAGACAACACGGTGGGAAAGACAATGCCGAATACAAATGTTGAAAAGGTTTTACTTTATCTGACAGAGAGTACAAAATGTCAGACCAGAACAAGAGGTGATAATCTCCTTTTGACAATCTGTTCAAAGCTGCAAAGAGAGGAGAGAAAAAATGTAATGAGATGTCCTCCAATGTTGTTTGGAACCTCTGAAGCAATTTGAAGGTCAGCTGCACAACAACCAACTTCCCTCGTCTTTCAGAGAGCAAAATAACCTAAGGAAAAAAAAAACTAAAAACAAATAACAGCCTTCTTGCTTATTGCTTTATTGTCTCCTTACTGCTATTGATTGCTGGTTGTCTTCTGGGTAGGCAGGATTGCTGATGACCTTTAAAATCGGTGTGTGTGTGCGCCATTCCTCACATGTCCTGCCTCAGCACACACCTTTTTGTGTTCTGTCATGTTATCATATTTTCTCCTGTTCTCTTTATCGATTACCTGTCATCAGGCTGAGAAGTGGACTTTTGTTTTACCAAGTTAGCAAATGGCACATGCTCCCTCCCTCTCTGTATCACTCTCTGTTTTATTTTGTCTCTATTTTGCTTGTCTGTCTTACTTCTAAAATACACAATTCTCTTGTCAAAGTCGTCTTCATCTTTTTGGACTTTTACACTTGGCTTTGTGAAATATTCAGGATGTGTGACACTAGGTTGCCCGTCTCCAGCTATGACGATGTGAGACAAGGCTGCATAACTTATTAAAAAGACTCAGTTATTCGTCTTCTTTTCTCAGTGCCTCGTGTCCTACAGAGTGAAATAAAATTAGACCTGTCACCACATATCTGTTATACATGACTTCATTTGTTTTTCTCTATCTGCTTATGCCCACTGGTGTTTGTTTGCTTCTTGCAACAATGTTTGTATTACTGGTAGAATATAGTCACTTGCTGGATTGCTAAATAGCAGCAAAAGAAAAAAAAATAGGTTAAGTAGCAAGGTCAACAACATAGACCAAGGGAGATATCCATCACGGAAACAGATGCATTTCTGCAACTGTGGCTATTTGTTTTTATTTCTATGAGAAAATAAGACAGTTTCTGCAGGTAAGTTGGCAACCTACCTGGGGCCAACTTTACGGACACTCGGGAGAGTAAACAGAGCTTCCAGGAAAGCAACAAAAACAATTCTACTTGGGAAGTTGCTTTATTGGCTGTTCATGTGAAATAAATCAGTTTTTTGCCCGATAAGACCTAAAGCTAAAAGACGGAAATCATTGTTTCTGTGTCATTAAGTCAATAACTGTTCTCTTACCTTGAGGGTTCTTAACCTGCCTCTGTTTCCTTACAGTCGTTAAGAAAAACAACTTTTGATACAACACAATCTGCCAAAAATCAATGGAGTCTTCTGCTTTGGTTGTACTCCAACTTATCAATAAGATAAAAACATTTTACTGGAGAGTATTTGAAACAATATGTCCATCCAGATTTGTTTTTGCACAAACAGGTACATAAATCCTGACCTGTACCACTGGAGATGATCAACATAGATACGTCATAGTACAAGAAAATAAGAGTGGCAACACATGCCAAAACCATCTTGTATTGTTGCACTGATGCAAACACACAATGTACAAACATTTGTTTAACTGTTCTAGGAGTCATTTGTTTTTGGTTAGTCAGATTACATTAGTTTGGCTTTGACCTGCTCGAGTGGAATTTGCAATGCGTTTGCTTCCATTTGTTTTCTATATATTTGCTCCAACATTCAATACGAAAATAAAAGACCTGTCATTTTGTTCTGCACTTTGTTTATATACCTTACAGAGATCATTTTCCACCACGCCACCCTTCTCTTTTATAGGGGTACGCCACGTTTGAGATTTTCAAGGGACCATAGAAAATACATTTAACAGATGCTACACTCCTACGCACTTGAATCGATGGATGAAGAAATGTGAAGCTGATGGTAGACATCATAGGTGGAGAAAACAATTTGGCATCTGGATAATTTTCCTAAAAACTGTATTGGTGGTAGAAGTACTTGGACACAAGCTGGTGCTGCAACTGCGAAACCTCTCAAATCCATGTAAAACTGGACAGTCAAAACTCTGGAAACTCAGAAAGCCAAACACTTTTCATTATTGGCTAAAAACATTTGTTATTCGTGAGGAAACCTTGTCAACTTGTCATATTTTTTGGACTGTAAGTCGCAGGAACAAAGAAAAAAGCATAATAAAGTAGAAAAAAAAGTATAGAGGTCAAACTTTTGGGAGAAAAGTACAACGCTCCTGAACAAATCTGCAGAGACCGGCATAATAGTGCGTTCACGCGTCAAATTCCCGTCCACTGCCTTTTTTTCGACATGTCTCAAATTCATGTCCACTGCCTTTTTTGACACAGGTTTAATTTGATGCTCAATAATTGTTCAAAAATGTGTTCATATACTAAATGCTCCTGTCGTGTGTTGGAGACCCAAAAGGTTTTAGCCTCAACGCAAAATTGAAGCATTGACTGTATACGTAATTTACAAGATATAGAAGACACATATTATGTGAGGATATCAGGCTTAATTATTTTTGAAGAGCTCTACAAAACATTGCTAATTACATCTCCATGCCTAGGTTGATGAGGTCATTCAGCTTTTGTTTTAAGGCAATTTTTGCCTTGTAGTGCAGGATGTCTTAATGATGGCGCTTTTAGTGGTACATCCCTGTCTCTGTAACCCAGTTTGATGGCTTGTTGTCCTGCATTAGTCAGAGGAAATAAATATATATATACATGTGTATATATACATATACATACATGTGTATATATATATATATCAATGGAAATGTCTTATCAAGTTCAGGAGGTGAACGATCAGATTCTCCTCCATGTGTGTTTTGAATGACATTTCTGCATTAAATACTGATGCACACACTAACGGTGCTTTCTAGCAGTTGTTAGCGGGAAACAACCACTAAATGGCAACCCGTTGTTGGTGGGAAAATAATTAATATATGAGCCTATTTATCTTTTTTTTTTTAAAATCATATACAATTTGCTTCTGAGTAAAAGTAGCACCCCAGGCAAATCTATGCAAAAAACTGTAACTTATACTCAGAAACATACGGTACCTACAGGTGTGACTGGCTGAACAATTAAAGGAATAGCAGTCAAAGGGATTGTATCTTTCCTTTAGGAAAACATGTGTTCAATGAAAACAGCTTTTTCTGTTTGTGCCATGTCTGGAAGGAATAATACTCTTCTGATCAAAAGAAATCAAGCTATCAAAGAAACAACAGAAAAAGCTGGATCACTCATCAAAGCTGTCAATACTGATCAGACTGGTGTCTGCTCTCCCTGTCACCTGCTGCCTTAAAACACAATATTTTTTTTGGTCTGCTGCTGTTCTAATTATAAGTGTATTTGAGTCTTTTTTATTTGCTTTTTTTTTTTATTTATGGTTTTCAACTTATGATCACTCTCATAAAATGATAGCCGTTTTGTTTTCTCAGTTCAGATTTCTTTTTTACAGGAAATTGGCTTTCAGGCTCATTTTCATTATATATATATTATATATTTCATTATTATATTTCATTGCTTTTTGCTGGTAGTACTCCCTTTGGTTTAAAGTGTCTTGCTAGAATGTTTTCCTTTTTTTTTTTTTTAACTTATGTGTTGATTTATATTCCTGAAAATCTGTTTGGTTTGTTTATGCGTATGTCATCTCTTGTTACTTAACTTTTCCTTGTCACTTCATCACACAAGAGGTTAGTTTGCCAATTACCACAGCTGTCCCTGCTTTAGTTAACGACTTCCTCGTTAAAGCCCATGACTTCCTATGTTCACTGTCAAACAGTGTCGTCCTTTTAGATCCTGCCATGGTCAACAGTCTCATGTCATATTTCATTCAATTGGTTTGTTTATTTATGTATCATTAAAGATTCTGTCACGTATTTTACAATATTTGTCATTTGGATTATCTGTGACCTTTTTATGCCTCAATGCTTATACTGCTAAATGTAGACATACATATTTGCGGAGTAAACAAAACTGCACTGCAGACAACTTCTTTTGAAGTGCACACTTTAATTAGAACTACTTACTATTTTTAAAGTGCTATCTTTTTAGTTTCCTTACTACCTTTCCTGCTAACAGACTCTTTGTTGAATATTGGTGAACTACTTGGGTAAGAAATTGGCTCCTAATGGCCAAAGATGTGGGTTCCATGTCAATTCATTAACATAAACACCTATGTGTTAGAAAAAGATGTGACCCCACCCCCCACCCAGGGTTATGAATGGGAATAATTGCTACTTAGGCTAACAAAATCACCTAAATTACACGCTAATCCCATTTAAGCAGTCTCAGGTGGGGTAATCAGGGAACTCTCAAACAAACTCTGCTTTCCTTTCTGTTTTTTAGGCCAAACCTGGAATATTTTTTTAAAATCAGTTAATTTGATTATATTAGAGCTCAAATTTGTGAACTTTCAGGAATGCTGCTTTATGGTTTGCAGGTTGGCTGACACAAGGGTTTACATTGTCCCACCCAGTGTTATGGTTTGGTTTCTTTTTTCTTTCCTTGTGGTTGTTTTGTGCTGATTTTGTCATTTTGTTTTGTTTCTACACAGTGGTGTGTGGCAGGGGGCGTGGCTGTCTCTCATCCTGGGGCTGCCTCCTTGCACACCTGTTCCTCATCATCATTTCCCCCTCTATTTAAGCATGTTCTTGGCTGCTTCTCCCTGCTAGATTATTCCTATGGTTTTGGTTGGAATAAACTTTCTTCTACTCCTCTGACTCTGCTCTGGGATCTGCTTCCATACCCTGACACCCAGACTGCCATTTTTGCTGGGTTGGGAGGAACAAACTCTGCTCATTATGCCTATACCCATCCCATTTTAGGGTTTATTTTCAGCTTAGAGAGTTTTAGGATGATGTCAGAGATTATCCATGCAATGGATTTATGTCTATTGAACAAACCCACAAGGGACCCATTCCTAAAGCACACAATAAAACCACACTAGACCCACATTGAAAGGCTAGCTAGGAGGTTTTCATGAATTTTCTTACTAGGTCCAAAAGAGTTTCTTTATGTAAATATATAATTATTTTTTTTTCAAGACATTGCAATGACTGGATCTCCTTCGATATGTATGGAGAACAAGTTCTTTGGATATTATTTATTAAGATTAAAAATAAACTGTAGAGGATAATAAGCAGGTATTAGAGTTTGCCGGAGGGGTTTTGTGCCTGTGTAGATGTTACTTTGGTTTTAAATTTAGGAATTTTTGCTGAAGCTTACTAAAGCTCTGCATTGAATTTATATAAAAAAAAGCAATTACTTCAACCAAGGAATCATTTATTTCATTATATATGCTGTTATGAAACGCAAAACCCCCAGCTGTTGTTAAATTTATTTTTAATGTGACAAGGTATATAAAGTGACATGTATTTAAGCGCTTAAAGATACTTGTAATTTTATGAGTTTGTAATCTTTTAAGCATGTTTTTAAATTTAATGATTCATGCTTTCAACTCCAATTTATGTTTGTATTTTTTTTTTTTAATCGCACAGTTGAAGTATTATTTATTTTTTTTGTGTGTAGGTCACTTGGATTGACCCAACCAGCACTTGACCCAAGCAATTGTCAGGTTATCATTCAATAAATAAAGCAACCCTTTTTGTGGCATAAACTGGAAGAGCAACAAAACAACTTGATATCAAGTTGTTTTTTTACTTGAATAAATTATGATCCTTTTTTTTTTATTAAAGGTTTCACCTCCCGTGAGGACTGACAGTTTACTTTTAAGTTTTCTCTCATACACTTTAATAAACGACACAGCTTTAATGTGTTTACCAACTCTGTCTGGCAGGTAAAGAAACTGTGAAATGTGAACAATTGCAAGATGTTCCAGACAATAAATAAACTGTGACCTTAATGAAAAAAATATATATATACTGTTGACAGATTCTTTAGCAAAATCCTTGTTGGTGTTATAATTCTTATGTGATTTTCTCAGCTCACAATAATCTCTCAAGACTCCTTGGGTTTCCCGTCTGTCTCTTAGCGCGCGTTAGAGCAACAGCCCCATGTTGTTTGGCTAAAAGATAGCATGGTCTTCTTTTTGACCTCCTTTGTACCCTTCCCTGTGGGGCTAACGATCCAATCAGAGGGCGAGCCCATTTCCAGACTCTGCCCTTGGGATCAAGAAAGATCCAATCGGATAAAGGTTTATCTCAGATCAAAATCAGCAGAGAAGCTGTGTGAAAGACCACACTAGTGGACACTTCTACAAAATAAAAAGAAAACTGTTAATTTTTCAAAAAAGGTGTGTATTTCAAGACTAAAAAAAAACTGTAATTTTATAGTTGATCCAGTCTTACTTTTTCTAAATTAAACATAATGCTTGTCTGCAGCTCTTAAAAGCCAAAGAGCCAAACTGTGATAATACTAAGAAATTGGGCTGGCTGATCCTTTCAAATGAGAGGAAAACGGCTTAGGCCTATGCGGATAAAACAGATGGGATTAAACTGCAAACAGTGACAAGATGTTACATTTGTCAAACCCATGTAAGAAAATTCCCACAGATTCCATAAGCCTGTCAGATTTCTGCTGTTTTCAAATTGTCATTAAGCTTTTCTTGGCAGATTTCTTTTTCTTTTTTTTCCCACCAAAGCCACAACACTTGAGAAAAAACAATCAGTTTGAGGGATGATCTCTAACAGGGGTAGGCAACTCCAGGCCTCGAGGACCGCATTTCTGCATGTTTTCCAACATACCATGCTCTGGCATGTTCTAATTGGCTGGACACACCTGAACCAGGTAATCAGTCATTAGTAGGGCTTGGATTTCTGGAAATCATGCCGACACTATGGCCCTCGAGACCTGGAGTTGCTTATCCTTGATCTATAAGATATTCATATATACACACACACACACACACACACACACACACACACACACACACACACACACACACACACACATATATATATATATATATATATATATATATATATGAAATTCCTTTCATATTGATACTTAAAGGGCCTACATTGACTTGGTACATTGGTGGGCGGTGGAAGGAATACTTCAAAGATCTCCTCAACCCTGCTGACCTGCCTTCTCTTGAGGAAGTTGAGGCTGAGGACCTTGGGGTGGGGCTGTCTATCATCTGAAGTCATTGAGGTAGTTGACAAGCTCCTTGGTGGCAAGGCTCTGGGAGTAGATAAAGTCCGCCCCAAGTCTCTGGATGCTGTGGGAGTGTCTTGGCTGACACGTCTCTGCAGGATTGCGTGGCAGTTGGGAACCATACCACTGGACTGGCAGACAGGGGTGGCGGGTCCCCTTTTCAAGAAGGGGGGACTGGAGGGTGTGTTACAACTGCCGGAGAAACACACCCCTCAGCCTCCCTGGGAAAGTCTATGCCAGGGTACTGAAGACGACAGTCCTACCAATAGTAGAACCTCAGATCCAGGAACAACAGTGCGGTTTTCGTTCTGATCGTGGAACTGTAGACCAGCTCTACACCCTCTTTAGGGTGCTGGAGGGTTTGTGGGAGTTCGCTCATCCTGTCCATATGTGTTGTGTGAATTTTGAGAGGGTGTTTGATTAAGTCCCAAGATTGGAGCATGAGATCAACAAGCAGATTGGGGTAGCGTCCACCATTATGCGGTCACTGTAAAGGTTTGCTATGGTGAAGAGAGAGCTAAGCCGGAAAGCAAAGCTCTCAATTTACTGGTCGATCTTCTTACCAGAACTCATCTATGGTCATCAGCTCTGGGTCATGACCAAAAGAACAAGGTCCCGGATACAAGTGGCTGAAATGAGCTTCCTTCGAAGGGTGGCTGGGTGCTCCCTTAGAGATATGGTGAGAAGCTTGGTCACCCGGAGAGAGCTTGGAGTAGAGCTGCTGCTTCTCCACATTGAGAGGAGCCAGTTGGAGGTGGCTTGAGCATCTGGTCATATCTTGTAGCACTCCAGAATGCAATTCGCACCTTTTTTATTTTCATTTCATTTTTCGCCTTTTTATTGTATGCCTGTTTAGTGAGGAAACAGACCACTTCCTACTCTACCTTTCATGTACCTGCGCATTCACAGATGCAGCAAGTGTATGAGAAAGAATTTCTTCATGTTAAAAATGAACGCTGCTGATGATCACGTCACTTTAAAAGTATAAACACCACTCAGAAGTTCATCGCAGTTATTGCGGAGAGCTGCAAGCAAAACCAGTCAACAGTAGTATGAACTAGGCCGTGCGATTTTGGATATGACTGATGTAAGGAGCAATCGCTGTGAAATATAAAGGTTTTAGTTCCAATGGAAGGAACTCTGAATGCTTTAGGATACCAAGACATTTTATTTTGGACAATTCCATGCTCCAAACCTTGTAGGAACAGTTTGGAGCTAGCCCCTTCCTATTCTAACAGGACTGTTCGCCAGTGCACAAAGCAGGGTCCATAAAGACATAAATGACAGGCTGGTGTGGATAAATTTGACTGGTCTGCACAGAGTCCTGACCTGAACCCAAAATAACACATTTGGGATGAATTAGACCGAAGGCTGAGAGCCATTACACAATTACAATGCGTTTTTGAAAGAATGGAAAACATTTCTATAAACACACTCCTCCACCTTTTGTGGACAGCCTTCCTGGAAGAGGTGAAGCTGTAATCGCTACAAAAGGTGGACCAACATCATATTGAACTCTCTGGGTTAGGAATGGGATGACACGTCAAGGCAGGTGAGCGAATACTTTTGGTAATGTAGTGTACACAGAGTCCCAAAACATTGGTACAACCAAAGAAACTGACAAAATAAAAATAGAAAATAGAAAAATAAGAAAGCTAACTCGACTGACTGTAGTGATAGTTAAAAAAAGGAAAAAAAAATGTTAGTAGGATCAACTTTTATTTTTTCTGAACTTTTTTTTGCTGGTTTGTAAATGACAGAAGTTGTTCTTCTTTAGCTTTATTTAGCCAATCCTAAATGTGGTCTAAGTGTTTTATTCAATTGCAAAGTTGTTCAGTAACTACACTGTCTCTTGCTTATGATGTCACTGCTGTGACATGATGAGTGGTGGTATTATTATGTCAATATATATCAATGATCTACATTTACATTATATTAAAAAGGTAATGCTAAAAATAAATAACTTGTTCATTAGTGCCTGATTGTTGTCATTGTGGAGGCTTCTTTTATTTTCTGAAATTCTGTCTCAAGTTGTAGTTAGTACACATGCGCACCTTGGGAATTGATGTTTTGGGACTCAATGTATAAGCCTGTGAACCTATGATGTATTTTTGACAGTCATAAATGCACAAAGTATTTATTTGTGCTCAACTATGTCTTTTTGCATACGTTTAATTTTTCACCGTTACTTTACCCCACAGGCGGCCATCATGTCAAATTGTGTTAAGAACCATAATAGAAGCAAAATAAAAGCAATACAAAATCTGTATTAATTTTTATATTTACACCAATGTCAAGACATTTAAAATGTTTTATTCAGGAGCCTGATAGACCATGGGTAATAACTGTTTTTGAGTGTCGATCCTACATTGAAGTACGTCCTTGTTTTCATACATATGCATTCATGCATTAATACATCAAAATTTAAAAAAAATTCTTCATCACCATCTAAATGATGTCCAAACAGGCCTTTAATACCTTCCCATCCACTGTCATACGGCTATGCACATACATATTATCTGTGGTATATATCCTGGGTTGCACAAAACCAACTAACTCTGTGTCACTGTAACTTTTTTTAGATTAAAGTAAAACTGCAACTTTCAGATAAATTATATAAATTCCATGTAATGTGTTTACCTTTTAAATTCTGCTTATGCATGAGTAGTCCACATTAAAGCTTGAGGCAATTGTTTTTTCCCCCATAACCTTAAAGACCTTTCTGATACGAATGTAGATTTTCACCTCTGTGACACCCAAACACTCACTCAGCTGTATTGACTGTGGTCCTGGAAAACCTGAGGCAGTTGAGTGGGTTGGCTTTCACAAAATTCTCCTTGGCTGTTTTTTTTAAATGTCTGGTTTAGACAGTAATATGGTGAATTCATTAGCAGTGGCAATGAAAATGAACTGTTGCTGTAAGAGACTGGACAAATGAAAAGCAAACATTTCACAGAATCTTCCATACATAGTACAAATGTTGACCCTTATTTTTCTTTGTTGAGATGAGATTTTCAAGACAGCTGTTAACAATATTATATGAAATAATACACTTGTGAATATCTAAACAACTAAGATCAGGTGAAAATCTGTAGTGCCCTCTGTCGTATCATTTTATGCACTTGTTTAGATAGTGGAGGGTTTCTGGCCACAACCACATCCAATTCTAATCGATGAGTCTAAAGTTGAGAGTTTCAATGGCTATAAGTATCTTAAGCTGTGCTGTACAAGCTGAACTGGATATGCAACGCTAAACACTATCACAAAAAGAGCCGGAGCAAGTGTAAAAGTGGCATTTTATTGCATGCTTTAGGGTGCTAGTGAAGAGGAACATCGAGAAAAGACATTCACCAGGGCTGGAAAAAGCAGCTATGTGGTGAGGTAAACTGGACTGTGGTGACAGTCAACCCCTGAACAGCACTGTCACTGCACAGAGGAACCACAGAATGCTCCTCCCACTGCCTCAGACAATAAAGGCAAAAAACGTATTTGTACACAGAAGTATAAAACCCATAGATTTGTTGTGACCAAAAAAAGTTTGACTGCCGATCCTAAAGCAGTTAACTCATTACGGTTGTGTGTGCAATGACACCTGAATCTGCAAACACTGTGTATATAAATATACATATATGAAGCCTCAACTTCCTCTTAGTGTTCTGCCTGTGGGACTAGTTAGTTTATCTTGTCCTAGAAAAATTAAAATAAATTCAACAAATTTTACTGAACTGGCATTTGTTTGTAAGAATTGTTTTTTGCTTCCATGTGTTCATGTTATGTACTGTTTTTAGATTTTGTTCTCTCTCCCAGTCACACCAGGTTTCTGTTTTAATCACCTTACAGCTGGTTCAGGTTCAGTTAATTGCTCCTCAGCATTTTGAGGTCCATGGTTTTCTGTTTTTCATATTTGCGTTCCTGTTTTGTCACATTTGAATTCAAGGTTTGTTTCTTTTTTTTGTCTCCCTTTTAATTTTTCATTAAAGTAATTCCTGTTCTTAAGGCTTTCACTCTGAACTACCTTGCCTAAGGGATCAATTGCCTGAAAACCATGCCATGATGCCTCTTTAAAATTAGTTTCACTATGAAACTAAATATATTTACATCTCCATGCAATTTCCTACTAATTAAGTAGGCACTCATCAAATAAATGACAAAAACAATCTGACAAGAAAATCACTGGATAGTCAAAAACACTGCTGTATTCTCAATGTATGTATCCCATTAGCATGGGATTGACTAAGACATACTTTCTACAATTGTGAGTCAAATGACTTAAATATACACTTACCAGGCCACTTTATTAGGTCCACCTTGGTAATACCAGATTGGAACCCCTATTCGCCTGCAAAACTAGCTTAATCCTTTGTGGCAAAGATTCAGCAAGGTACTGGAATTATAACTTTAGAAACTTTTGTCCATATTTACATGATAGCATCATGCAGTTGCTGCCGAGTTATCAGTTGCACATCTATGATTTCTCTTTTGGGTTGAGATCTGGTGACTGTGGGTGCCATCTGAGTAAAATGAACTAATTGTCATGTTCAAGAAACCAGTCATCTGATTCCATATTTATGAAATTACACCTTATTCTGCTGGAACCAGTCATCAAAAGATGGACACACTGTGGTCATAAAGGGATGTACATGGTCAACAACAATACTAAAATAGGCTGCAGCATTGGTACTAAGGATTGTAACAATGCTCAGTTGGTACAAAGGGGCCCAAAGTTTGCTAAGAAATTATCCCCCACGTCATTAAAACATCACCACCAGCCTGAACCATTGGTACAAGGCAGGATGAATCCATATATTTATGTTGTTGACACTAAATTCTGATCTTACAGTCCAAATGTAGCAGTAGAAATCAGGACTCATCAGACCAGGCACCATTTGTCCGATCTTCTATTGTCCTGTTTTGGTGAGCCTAGGTGAATTGTAGCCTCAGTTTCCTGTTCTTAGCTGACAGGAGTGGGACCCAGTGTGGTTTTCTGCTGCTGTAGCTCATCATCAAGGTTGAACGTGTTGTGTGTTCAAATATGCTCTTCTGCATATCATGGTTGTAATGTGGGGTTATTTGAGTTAAAGTGGCGTTTTTATCAGATAGAACCAGTCTGGCCATTCCCCTCTGACCTCTGGCATTAACAAGGCATTTCTACCCACAGAACTGCTGCTCACTGGATATTTTCTCTTTTTCGGACCATTCTCAGTAAACACTAGAGATGTTTAAAAATCCCAGTAGATCAGCAGTTTATGATATACTCAGGCCAGCCCATCTGGCACCAACAATCATGCCATGTTCAAGTTATTTAGATCACTTTTCTTCAGATGCTCAGTTTTAACTGCAGCAGATCATCTTGACCATGTCCACATGCCTAAATGCATTGAGTTCAATTCAGTTTTCTTTATATAGCCCAATATCACACAAAACAGATGTCTCAATGGGCTTCACACAAGTATTTATACAAAAGAATATAAAGTCAGTCTTAAAATTTAATCAATAGCTGGTTGCTAAACTAAACAAACTAAGCTAAACTGGCATCCCTGCCCTTAGACTCTCCGTCTCAGTGAGGAAACACTAATAAACTGATTTTGAGGAAAAAAAAAATTGAGAAACCTCAGGGATGCCCACATGAAGAAGACTGATCCCAGAATGGCAGCAATCATGCCCTCCCTGATTGCTGCCATGTTGGACAGGTGTACCTAATAAAGTGACATGAGTAATTAGTTTTATTGTTACATTTTACTTCCCCATTCTTCCTCACATCTCATACAATTTCTATTCTTCAGGAATATAAGGCAAAGGCATAGATTTTTTTTTGCCATTGGAAGATTAACTATTCATGATCACTGATGAATAAATAAGTCTCTTTTGGCATTTTCTAGAGGACCCATCTGGCTTTGAAAGTGATTGCTTCGTTATACTATTATATGATTGAAAGCCTTCTATCAAATATTAAATGTAATCTTTAATCATAAATGCAAACATTTTATGTAAGCGTCTTAATAAATTGGAATTTATTTTTTCTTTCTAGTGATGCAAAATCAGTACCAATGAATCCTGAATATTCAGTGTCTAAGGGTGCTGTGAGTGGGTGGAAACTGTTCTTTCAAACACACGAACACCTTTTGATTTCCTTTTTTTTGCAGTCACTGCCAGGGCCGCTGTCTTCCACACATCACCGCATCATAACTGAGGATCATGGTCTGCACAAATCGGTCAGTGTGTTTCTTTGTTTGAATCACAGAATATGAGCCAAACTAAAGTCTAACATAGCAAGAGTTGTTTTTAGTCTTTCAAGTAAATGACAATTTGTTCGGCTTAGTTGTGAGAGAAATGTGAGAGAAATGGAAAATAATGTAAAATTGTCCCATACAGCACATGGTGTGCAGTAACAGCCAGAACAACAACAAATAGCGAAAGTGTGTCTATGATTTTGATATATGGGTCAAATTGGAGCTCATTAGTGGTTCATACCAAGTACCGTAACTCTGCAGGGAGTCATAGAAGTAGAGTGCATATTTATGGATGAGATCTGCTGTATGAAGGCATGTGCCCTGTTTCATTGTAGAAACTTGGTGTCCAGCTGCTTGTATAAACATGGCATTGGTAAATTTAATGATGAAGTAATACAGCCGGGGTGACACTGGTTACTAATTTGGTTCTTTAGCGCAAACTGCCTCACAAATTTTGGACTTCTGAGGGAAGGGAAGAAAAGAGGGACGGGGGCAGGGAACGGAAGTGACTGAGGGAGATTGGAATACACAGGGATAGATGTGAGAGCAATTATTTCTAGATTTTCCTCTTCTTTTTTTTCTTTCTCGGTCCTCACTGTCTTTTCCTTTCAAGTTCTATCCCTTTTGGTGTTATCTCATTCTTGCAACGTTTTTCCTTTGAGACAAAATGCTTTTTTTTTACCCTTTGATTGCACTCTGTCAGTTTGTTAAAAGTCCAGGGCGTGAAAAAAAGGGGAGAAAGATATTGAGGGGAAGAGAGTAGGAGGGGGAAGCACAATTGTTGTCAAAACCCGAACAGTTTGTTTCCCTTTTAAATCAAGATTAGTTCTGCAACATTCTAGATGCCAGACCTCTATAGAAAGATTTAATTTCCAGTCACATTTATTTTTAGCTAAAATTGGTCAAACTGAAGCCTTCTTCATCTTGCACACACAAAACATTAACCATTTAACCTTAAAATTGTAGCCTAAGTGAAGATGTCAAAAATGCTGATTTTTATATAGGAGTTGGATGGAATTCTTGTTAGATTATTCTTCTTTTTTTTTTTCAAACTAAATATAAACTAACTTTACATTGATCTCTGAGTAGTTTCTACATTTGAAAAACAGAGTTGACATGTGGCGTGATTGCTATTCATTTCCACTTTCTGCTCTTCATATCAGTGCATGGCAGCTACTGATTCTTTTGATGTTTCTTTCAGTCCATTTTTTTTTTCTGCAGAGCTGCCCCTGGCTATCGAGTTTTTTAGGACAGATGTACTTCACAGTCTGTCTGCAGGTTCAAATTTATGTAAGTATGAAAGAAAGCTGGGGCAATTTTGAAATAAGTAACTGTCAAAGTCCATTCATCCATTTTCTTTATGGGCCACGCTTCATTTTGTTCAGGGTCATGTGGAGTGTTTTGAAGTGCCTGTAAACTTGTCATTGAACTTCAGGCTGGATAAAACCTTGAGCAAGTCACACGTCCACAGCAGGGCCTCACAATAGCAAATAAAACAACATGCAAACTCAAACAGATCTGGCAATTAACTAAACTTGTGTTTTTGGAGAGTAGGAGGAATACTGAGAGAGAAAACCCACACTGGCTCATGGAGAACAAAATAATTTCACACTAACAGGCCTCAGCTGAGATACTGTTCAAAATTGTATTTCTTCTACCACAAATATAATAAATAGTACGTATGTTTGGTAGCAACACACAGGTTTCTGTGGCATATTACTTTTTTTCACTACAGAGGTCTGTTAACTGGACTGCTAAACATTGATGTCACTCATTGGATTCTAAATGAGATAAATAAGCCTGAATTGGGATTGGTCCACTGACTGGAGTTTGTTTTGCCCTTTCACCCTTCCATATCAATAGGAAATCACTCCCTTCTTAAAACCAGCTTCCAGTGGTCATTTAAGGAACTGCAAGATGTGATGCTTCTTTGTTTATGTAGCACAAGGTAGGAAGGAGCTTTGTTGGAAAAAACAAAAGTCCCCTCAACTTAAAGTTGTTTTATTGTATCATCTTGACCCTTTTTTCTTTTTTTGCATTTTTACATGAGGTTTTAAGAAAAAGTTACAATTTTATGGTGACCAGACAATTTTTCTCTAAAAGTTGACATTAGTCAGTGGTCGCTCTGGCACATTTTGAGGTCGCGCAGTGGCAGTCCAGTAACAGGCACAATGCCATTACCACAAAAACAGGCGACAGCTGGGTGGCCACTGGGCGGTTCACTGGCCAGAAGCAGCTCTGACTGGATATGTGTAAATGTTTCTGGACGGCGGCAGTCCATATTAAGTGCCTCTGGCCGCCAGCCGCGTTAATCTCTTGCCTCTGTGATGTCCATTTATGTATGAAAATTTACACTTGGAAGGGCATTTCCCCGCTCATACTATGGTAATTTACAAAGAAAAATCAATTATTACAACTTCAATCCTGTTTAAGTCGTTTTTTTTCAAAAAGCTGAGTATTTAAAATGCGGTGCGTCGCATTATCATAGTTTTGCACTTTGCTCTTGCCATTTCCTCTCTGAGGAACGTGATTGTCATGCAGTGGTGGTTCTTGCACAAATGATGTCCTGGTCGAGCCACACCAGTTGCGCCCCTCATTTTGCGCCCCCCCCCGCATTACGACCCAAACGGACAGTACAAATATGTAACAAATGCTTATTACATAAAGTACAATTGGAAGTTAGTAAATTCTTACAGTTTATTGGACTGTTATAAAAATTACTAAAAGTAAGAGTAACTTTTATGATGATAACATCACACATATGTTTGCTTGAAGTTTCCAAGATTCAAGAAAACTAGATATAACTAGTGCAACTTGAAGCTTGAAAATTCTTATAGATTATTAGGCTGTCATTCAATGACTTAAAATGGAAAACACAGCAACTCTCATAAGGATAACATCACAAGTGTTTAATTTAGGTTTAAAAATACAAACATCACTATTTAACCTAGAAAATACACTATAAGCTTGGTCTGCTTCTCTTAGTAGAAACTAAAAATGTGCTACAAATATTTTAGAAGTGCCTCTAATACGAATAGAAAAATGTAACGTTCTTACAAGATATTTAGATCAAAGTAGAGGGGATGAAAGCTGTATATTTTTTAAATCAATTTCTGACAACAAGCTAAGGAACCACCACAAAGTAATTCTAAAAATACTGAGAATAAAAGACAAAATACTGGATATACGTAATTACAAATATCTACATAACGTGACATCAGGTCATCATGTCTTGCTATGCTATTTTAATAAAAGCATGTGTGAAGGAATTATTTAAAATCGACTGTGTGTGAGTGAATATACAATTATATTTAATTAGCTGCATTTAATACACAAATTGAGTTGGCCTAACAATAGCCTTAGCCTAACTCTTCTAATATTATCGTGCATGTTTAATGAAGTTGTCTTAGGCTTAAATATTAACACTAATAAAGTTCAATATCATACCTTTGTCCTTTTCACATTTCTCTTGGTATGCTTTCCTCTTTTTTCTAAATTGGTCGCCGGATAGTTTTGTCCTTTTCTTTTTATTGCGAGTTAGCATCCTCTGACACCAACTACCGCTTAGCATCGCATCAGCTCGTCCTCTGACTAAACCAATACTTTACACTAGTAATTTTATTTGAGAGATTTGAATTGCATTTTAAAATTGCATTCATGGTAAATTTAATCTATAATTTGGTGTGATGAAATAAAGTGATTTGATTTGTAAGTAATTTGAGCTTGAGATTGGTGTTTGACTGAAAAGAATGTTTCCAATTAGCTGTGTGTGACCCACCCAACCATCGGTGAATTGCGCCCCCCTCTTGCATTTTTTGACTTGGTATATTCCACAATGTACCGCATTGAGTTGAGGGCGCCAGTTTGAGTGTTGTTCAGCAGAGGTCACTGTTTGACATTTTAATTCACTTTCAGATAACAAGAACAGGCACACTGTGCTGTTCATAATAAAGAAACAAGGATTTTTTTCCCCTTCGTCTTGCCGCCCCCTGAAAGATGCCGCCCTGGGCGACCGCCCACGTTGCCCATATCAAAAACCGCCACTGTTGTCACAAGAAAATAAAGCATAATTTCAGAGGGAAAATTTTCCTCATCATGTTTTTTGTCCACAGAGGATGAATCAAGAGTTTGTTTTAAAGAAACAAAGTCCAAAGTCTAAATAGTTCAATTCCTCCTCTGTCGCATCATTGTGTTTCCTTTCCTCCTCTTTAGATTATCTTCTCTCTTTCTCTCCTGCTTCATCCCAGGCTTCAAAATGATCACATTCACCAGACAGATTAAAGGAAACTATAAAATTACTCATGTTTTTTCTACTGTCTTGCGGTTGTAACAAACTGTGGAGTAAGTATGTCACTAAATGTGTTATGATATTAGGAAGAAGTTTGTGGTCAATATTTTCTGGACTGCTCAGAAGTGTTCCTAATGCTTTTTGATGTTTTTATTTAGATCAATCTCGACCTAATTTTTTTTTTTTTTTTTTTTACTGTTCAAGATTGGTAAAAATCCCCCTTGGTGTAGTAAAGTTGGAAGTCTGGTATAGTAAAAAACTTAATAAAGCAACTTTTTTAGTTGTATTTTGATCTTTTACTGCGCCACGATGTCACAAGCTTTCAATTAAAATTCCTCAAATTGAGGCTTTTTGCATAAATTATTAGGTTAAAAATATTTGCAATTATAATAGATTAATTTGATTAGTTAATTACAGGCCTTTATCAATTATTCACACAAAAAAATTATCATGTTGGAGTACAAATATTAACTGGGGCCCTGTGATTACCTGTGTAGATGGTTGGTCTAAATATCAGCTCAGGTCCAAGATCAATAGCAACATTTGTGCAAAAATAATGCGTAGAGTGCCTATAACATTTAAATTCTTAACCTGGGAGGATTTTTGTTGGTCACACAAACTTTCTATCTGCATGATTTGAATTGACAGGACTCAGCCACTCCAGTTTGCAAAATGTAATCTATGTCTTAAATGCCTTTAAACTTTCACTCAAGCACTGCACAAATGTTTTGTGGGACCACACACCAGCGTACTTTTACATGTATGTAGTCTGAAAAATGTGCAAATTAGAAATATTCTGAATATTACATTTAAATGTGTTACAACAGATTACAGTAATCTGCGAGCTGCTCATTATTTTATCACGGTACTTTGTTTTCTGTGAATGCATATTAGTTTGAAAAATACGCATTGAAAAAAAAGGAAAGAGAAAGAAGAAGAAAGAAAAAAAATTAAGAATACATTTCTAACTTTGCCAATACAAGCCCTGTTCTAAAAGCAGTCCAAATACAAAAAAAGATCATTGCATTTTATATGTACTCTATTATTATTTCCAATAATCACTCCACCCATTTAACACCACTAAACCCAAATCTATTTTTCCTTTTTTGTCCTATTTTTCTTTTGACTCTCAAAGAAAGGCCAAAAGTTTCTCTCTAACTGGAACAGAAACTCTTGCCTTATGGTCCATCTCCCACTTTTTTTTCCAACCCAAAACTGCACATGTTCTGCTCATGTAATAGTTACCTTTTTAGCAAAAAGAAGAAAAAAAAGTGGGTGTATTTGTGTACTATACTTGGTGTAGATGAGCGTAAGGCAATTTTGGCAAGTGGTTATCCATCTGAGACAGAGACTACACACCTTTGTATGTTTGTGGAGAGAAGGAGGGAGGGAATTTGGGGCATATGGCTGAGAATTCCCTGAGATCCCACCCCAAACACTGTAGTATTCAAGACATAAATCACCCAGATTGCTGAAACACACTTTACAAGTCCACACTTTATCTCATGTATCTATTGGTGGATGGACACACATGCTTTGTGCACATGCACATTTTACGGTAATTACTTTTCCTGCAAGTACATTTAGACCTGTAAAGGAAATGTTCACACATGTTCACATAAATTATCATTAGTTCGTTAGTGCATGTATGTTAAGAACATGTTGTGTTTGCTTCAACCAAGCAGCATTTAGATTTACCTTTTTTAGTCAAGCCTGGCCTTCTCAGTGTTTCAGGTTCAGTGCAGGTTTCTCCAGTGCTATCACTCAAACAATATGGTGGTGGCATCATTTAAATTGCTGCTGTTTTAGTGGTGCCTGGCTTGCATACAGATCAAATGCTTAAACACACGCACATGTGCACAAACACTTTCAGGCTTGTACGCGCCCAAACAAAGCCATATGGTCCTTCTCGCCTCCTAATTTACTGTATCCAACCCCAGTTTAGCTGAAGGACGTCAGGAACCTCAAGCACCCACATCTCTGTGGGCTACAGAACACAAAGGGAAAGATAAAGTAGAAAGAAGCACAAAGAACTTCGATTTAGTTTTAAGTCAGCCCAGATCCCAGACGTTCTGCTGCCCAAAGCCACTTATACTCCACCACAGATTGAAGGAGATCAAATTTGAAGATAAAAGTTTATAAAGATAAAATTTCACTTTCTGGCTTATCAGAACCACTGTGTGTCAGATGCTTCCCCCCCTTCTTTTTTAAGTTTTGGACCTGTCCTGTTTGCATATTTTTACTCTTGTATGGAAGGTCAGACTTTTACACACAGAGGCCAGACTTTATCCAGAAAAAGACAGACTAACTGCCTTATCAAATGCCTGAATATGTGTGCTCCTGCAGTCGTGCAGGCCTTTTGTGTCTGTTAAGTGGGAACATGTCTATGGATGTTTTCTATGCTCCTAGCCATTAGAAAGGGCTCATATAACCAGCTCCTGGGCTTCAGAGACACACATGCTCTATAAATACACACCACTTAAGGGCCTGTGGGGGACACAGTACACACATGCAGTACACAAAAGCAGACACCCTGCAAGCAGTGGTTCCATTGCTCCATATTAAGCCTTCAAATGGATGTTTATGTTTGTGCTTAATAGCAGCGGGCCTCAAATCTACTTTTTCACAATTTAGCAAGGTCAAAAATTATACATTGCAAAACCTTTCTCATTACTTATCTTTTTGTTTTGTACATACATTTATAAGTTTTGATCAACAACATAAATCATTTATTGTAGTTACACTAGGTAGACATATATATATGTATATATGGTTACTACTGCTTTTGTATCCATATGCATTTGTGAGCATTTTATATTTATGTTATGGATGTTCAAGAGGAAAAAAAAATCCTTCAGCATTAGTATTTTTACTCTTTTAGCGCCTTGTTTTGGCAGTATGTTCACTTCTAATATCTGGTATCAGAGTAATGGCCAGAGCAGTCTAAGACATAAGACACTAGACAGACAAACCCACATACCAATTGGTACAACTATACTTACCAAGACGTTCAACTGACTTCTCTTGACACTCTAACATTACTCATTACCATTTAATGCTGAGGTCTAAACTTTGGCTATCTGTATGTTACCTTAGCCCTAAATTTAGCCTTGTGCATAAAATTTGCATTCCTACACATTTTAAAAGGTTGTATGTACCCATTAGATATATTGGTCCCCATTAGGTAAGTGGTTTTTAACATGAACAAGTTAACAAAAGCATGTACGTACACACACCCACACACAAACACACACTCTCACACACACACTCCTACACACCCACACAGATTCTTGGATGAGCAAACACAAAAGTCTGCATGTACACTTTCAGGTTGATGTTTTAGTTTGTGTTCTTCACTTGGCCTCAGCACCTTGAGTCCATTTCTTTCTCAAAATGTGCAACTTGTCCTGTTTTTTTTCTTTTTCATTATTGCATTTTGCCCGTTAAGAGAATCCCAGCAGAGTTTCTGCCTGTTGTTATGTCTGTCCGCCAGTGTGATAGTCTGTCAAAGCCTGCTTTTCCTGATAAAAGCACCATCTGTCTTCTTATCTATCTGGTCAAATTATTTGTCCATCTGTCTGACCATGCATATGCATGTCTCTTTTTGCATTTTGCTGTTAGATTATTCTCTTTTACTTGTCTTGCTTTATATAGTTTATGAGCCAAACCCTTAACCGGAGAATCTGTCCATATATGTTTTAGTATCTGAGTCCAAAAGCTGTACCAAACAGCTTGATTGTTTTTCAATCTGTTGCATCTACAAAATGCCACTAAAACAAGTTGACCTCATTTATGATTGTGGCAGACTCTTAGCATATTTGTACTTTTGAAGACCCACTCCAATCAAAATTATGTTTTTGTTGTTTTAAAGATGTTCTACTTCTTGATATATACTCAAAATCGTTGTGCACTCAGCTTTTACTGTTCGGCGCCAGGTGATCTTCAGCCGTCCTCTTTTTCTTTTTACATATATTGTCCATTGTAGGGCTGTCTTTATGAACTTGCTTTCTTGCCTCTGCAGTACATCTCTGATCCATGTCAAGTGTCTTTTGAAGATAATTATTGGCATGTTTATTTGATTGCAACAGGACAACAGATCTTTATTGGAGATCTTTTGGGGCCAGACAATTCTCAGTGTCCTCCTCAGATTTCTGGTGTGGAAGTTGGAGAGTTTTGTCAAGTCTTGCTGTGTCACTCTTCAGCACCATGACTATTGTAAATCAAGTGGCAACAAAATAAAAGTTGTTTGAAAAAGATTGTATTTGTGACATAGAAAATACTCTGGGTGGACCTGAAGCTCCCTGCTCCAAGGTCTCAGCAAGGAGAGGGAAAGGGTGGGCGAGTTTGCTCAGTGCCAACAGTTCCACCCATAATTCAGAAATACATTTCTAACTCATGCCACTCTGCAGAAACTATGTCCTAGAAAATGACACAGGTTTTTAGATTTTGGAAAGAAAACAAAAAACAAAAAAAAACAGTATTCTCATAATTAAAAGACCGCTGTGAATGCTTTTACAGCAGACCAAAAGATGATTAGAGTGGGACTTAAAACTATTTCGAATCCAGAATTAAAATATATGGTTTATTTATTTAAGGGAGTTAATGTTATCTTGATTTTAAAACCACAAGATCTGTAGAAAATCTAAAAATAACAGATCTTTTCCAAGAACTTTTAGTTCCAGGCAGGTGTGGCACTATGACCAGGCGCTGAAGGCAGTACAACTTATGTGCTTAAAATCTAAGTTTTAAATTTCAATTTGTTTGTTTAATTAGTTAAAATTAAGGGATGTGCTGTGGTGTAGTAGTTAGCACTCTTGCCTCACATTGAGAAGCCCCTGGTTTGTGCATATATGGGTTTTTTCTGGGATCTCTGGCTTCTTCCCACAGTCAAAAACATGCTTCTTGGTAGATCGGTGACTCTAAATTGTCCCTTAGATGTGAGTGAGTGTGGTTACCCGTCTTTTTGCATCCAGTGATGGGCTGGTGAACCATTCAGGGTGTACGTTGGTCTGACAGTAGCTGAGTAGGTTCCAGCCTCCTGGTGATTCTGCACCACATTGAACAGGTGATGAAATGAAAAGTTAGCAGTTTTGTAAAACTTAGTTGAATTTTTGAAAACGAGTATTATGAGGCTGCGAAGCAACAGGAGAGAAATGCTGGTTTACTTCCATTCAGGGTCACAGGGGTGTTTGAGTCAATCCTAAGTCAGTAAAATACTGCAGACAAGATGTTAGTGCTTTGAGTCAAATACTTGAATGAACAAATAAATTCCAACTTGAGGGCAATTTTGTAACTTCTCAAGAATATTCTCCAGCTCACTTATGTGGGATAAGGATAAACTTGTGCAAACTCGTTAAAAAAAAGATTTAGCAATAGCTGTGAGCCACTGAACCACCAGGCTCAACCACACATTATTTCTTGTGTTGAGGCAACTTAAGGTGAGGTCTGCTGTGGCAGAGATCCAAGTACAGCACGACAGAAGTCTGCACTTACTGGTGCATCTCTGGGTGCACCCCAGAGGTCTGATAAAACTGCTTAATCTCGTCTTGAAACTCTTTGGCTTCAGCTTCAACAACTTTGCAAGTGTTCACATGCACTTTTGATGAATCAAAAGTTTCAGTATATTTAGTTTATTGCAATTGAGTTTAGCAGGTGTTAGGATATTACCTCTTGCTTGAAATCATATGAGGATGCCTACATTTTAAGAAAAAAAAATGTGTTAGAGACAGTGGTTAAAAGAATGTTTAAAAATAAAAAAAGTGGACCAGAGAGGGACACAATCTGTCAAACCAGTGGCAGAATAGAGGGGGGAAAAAAGGTGTTTATTGTAACTTTTTTTTTTTTTTTGTGGTTCCACTCTGTGTGAATGTGCATATGTGTCTGTGCTCATCAAAGTGTTTAAATGTGTGAACGTAAGTGCAATATATTTCTTGCAAGTTTTGATCCATTAGTCTGTCAGCTCTTTCCCATGATGCTTAACAGCAACATGAACAGTATGTCTGGGGAAAAATGACTGGATCTTGGAAGGAAATCCTACCTCATTCCTTAAAAATTTCCCAACATGGCTTTCTCTGTGCGGTTCCTTTTGTCTTATGTTGATACAGATCACTGTCTAGAGCAAGGATAGGCAACTCCAGGCCTCGAGGGCCACAGTGTCTGCATGATTTCCAGATAGCCAATCCCTACTCATGACTGATTACTTGCTTCAGGTGTGTCCAGCCAATTAGAACATGCCAGAGCATGGTATGTTGGAAAACATGCAGGAATGCGGCCCTCGAGGCCTGGAGTTGCCTATCCCTGTTCGAGAGCATTTCTTCATCTTAGTTCCTTTAATTTTCTGAATATTGTTGTTGTTGACTTCTACCTCTCTGCTGCTAACAAGTGTAAACATATCCAGCATTTAAATAATTTCATTTTTTTTAAAGATGTGGCACAACTTTTAAATGATAAATAATTAAGCAAACAGTTTTTTTTTTTTTGTTTTGTGTAACTTAGCATTTCTTTTACATTATGCTCGCTTGATGGAAAGTAAATTACATTACTGGTTGGTTTGTGTGTAATGCCAAGGTTAGAGATTGGGGAAAAAAAAAAAAAAAAAAAAATGAAGATAAAGGCAGGCTTTGTTCATTTTCCAACAGGTGCATGTAGAGATCCATTTAGTTTTAATTTCCTCCGTAATTTTCTTTTGAAATTCAGTTGTAAAACATAGTTTTTAAATCAACTGACTTTTTTTTCCAAAATAGTGGTGCAAATTGTACCATTACAAGTTGAGTTTCATAACATGCACTACAGTTGTGGAAATGATTATGAAGTCGTTGCAGTAGTGAGCTCTCCAAACAATTTTACGTGCATGTTTAGTGATTAGTGAAGTGTATTATAATGTTAATTTTTGACAAAAAACAACCCCACATGGTATTTTGCTCCAATGACACATCTCTGAGCATTCCTCTCTTTCCACTCTGCTCCTCCACCCAATTGTACACATTCATTTTCCTCGTCAGAGCTGGCCTTTGTCTCAAAATTGTACACCTGTATTGATCCAATATTGCTCATCATTATTTATGCACCGCTATTGCCAGCTTGGGGCTACAAGCTCACATGTGAGCGCACAGACAGAGCTGTCAGTGACATGGAGGGAGCGAGCCTGCTCTGAGCCAGCAGTCCTGCCCACAAACCAGAGTTGTATATCTAATGAACTACTGTCGCTGGGCATAAAATGTGTCTTTAAAAGACAAAATCTTTTGGAATTTGTGTTAAAACTGTACAGTCATAATTAAAAGACTGAACGATTTTGCAAAAGAAAAAAAAATGGTTGAGTGGGACTTTAACAGAAAGTTGTGTATGATTGTCGTGCATGCAAGTGTATTGTGAAGTATTTGTAAAGATAAAGTAAGCAACATGCACTTCTAACACACATGTAATGAAATATGCGTGAACATTTTCGCTTCACTGGTTCACCTGGTCTGGAACCTTACTTTTTCCTGTGGGCCACCTGTGTACCCTATAAACGTTTGCCAATTTTTCACTAGCAGACAGCCCATACCAAGAAGGGAAGTTGTGACTAAGGTTTCAAACTCATTCTAGTCTTGTCTTCAAATTTTTTTTCCTTGATTACTTGAAATAAAGTAATTCCAATAGTGTAGTGTGCAAGTGTAGTTTCACAGCATACATGTTAACTTTGATACAGGAGAAACATGGACAGGGAAACTGACTTATTTTCCATCAAATAAAAAAAAAGTATGTTGCCTTAAAGTAAACTTGTGGACAAAGTCCCAAGTCCGAGTGCTTCTAAATGTTTCTGTTGGGACTTTAAAAGAACGCAGCAAAACTACATACTTGCCCTGGCTTTACCCTGTGTCTTTGAGCCTTAAGAGGCAACCAAAAAATCTGATCTGCAACGAGGCTGCAGGTTCTGATAGTGTCGGTTTCAGAGCTCAGGCGACCCGTGTGCAGCAAGTTAGGAAGCCTTCTCCAACACTTTAATAACCTCAGTGTGAGGGGAATGGCGCCCAGTCTCCAGGAGACAGCTTGTCTTTTTTTTTTTTTTTGCTTTTGTTTTCTGATTCTGATAAAGCATCTCCTCCATCTGTTCTTTGCTATTACAGACTAGCAGGGGTGACTTCTCACAGGAGGAGCAGAGGCTAAAGAGGAGGCTGTTACTTCACCTACATTGGCAATTGAAAAGTATTCTACTTTTATTTGCTTTCTGTCTCCCATGAAATTGGAAGAAGCTTCAGGGCCCACTCTAAATTACATGAAGTCTCACTGTCCATAAAATGTTTTTTTTTGTTTTTTTGGTGCATTCAACAGCCGCTTTCAGAAAGAAACATTTGGAGTCTTCTACACCCTTCTGAACTGTTTGAGATAAAGCGGCTGTGCATTTGAGAAGTTGGGCAGCAGATGAAACTCAAGAATTTGTACTCTCTTAGCTTCTTTTTGTTAAATCCATACCACTCATACTTCAGTACAACACACATCCTTTGCAGAAGTGATCCTAAACCCCAAATAACTTGCTGAAAGTAGATTAGGTGTGAAGCTCAACACTGAGGCTTTCTACAGGAAAGGTTAGAGCTGGCAGAATAAAATCTGGTGGTGGGCGAACGAAGATGGTTGCTCCCATGTTCTTTGCAAACATAGGCTATTAATACATTCCAATATTAACACCGGTCGCAGTGAAAAATACCAAAGTGCTTTGTCTAAAATAATGAGAATTGCTTTGGTGCCTTGTTCTTTCTATATAGCTTTACAGTAGGTTTGAAGGGTGGAACGATTCACTTTTATGATTCGATTCAGATCATAATTGATTGTTGATGATACAATTCACAATGAATATTGGTTCATTTTGAACGGTCCAGTTCACTGACCTAAAATCGGTCCAGAACATCTGTAGATAAAAATTCAACCAGAGTAACTCAGAGATAAATACCTGTGTTATCTTGTCTGCAGTGGTGGAACTTTGTTGTTCTTTATGTTCAAGTAAAATAAACTTAACACTGCTCAATCCAAATGGTAAATTCCAATGCTGATTTACAATCAATTTGTTTCATTTTGAAATTATTTTTTAATGGTATATGTAGATTCAGTTCCATTAATAACTTGCCTCAGACAGATCAATTTGGTTGGAAAATTGTAGGGATAGAAATCGATTATTTGAGATTTGAGAGAAACCTTACTATATTTATTATCACTATAGGCTGTAGTTTGCCTATATTTTTGGCATGGTATTAGTGTAGCTTTCTTTCATTTAAATCTTTTTTTGATGTATATTTGCAGAAAAATCCCTTCTTAAACAGGTTACCAAAGTTCATAGCCACCAATGCTATTCCACTTGTAAACAGTTTTCTTCCTTCAGGAAAAAATAAAGACAATAAATCAGAATGGTATGTATAACCTTAACAAAGTTAAGAGCGTGCTAAGTTTGAAGTGTTTGTGAAATGTCCCAGAACAGTTTCTAGATTGTTGTTTATAAGTATTACATCTTAGGCGAAACTAACTGCATATTTTGGTTTTAATTTATTTATTTTTTACTCTGGCAAAAGTTTAAGCTCTACTGATGTATTAACAATAAAGAAATGTTTCTTGTGCTGTAGGCTCTGAGAAGTTTCATTTATCGTTCCTAATTCAACCCTACTCAAAAAAAGATCCAGTCTGGAAAATTTTATCAGATTTCAGTTTATTAGCTGAATTGCATTTTTAATTCAAATTACAATGTTTCCTCAAGTATACATTTAGGAAGGCAAAAATCTTTACATTGTTTGAAGTCCCTTAATCCTTTGGGAACCAGCAAGTCAAAAGAATGAAAATTTACAAAACAGAAACTTAAAGGTTTTAAATCAATTAAAATTAATTTCGGGAAGGCGAGATGAAGAGACACAAAAGAGAACTCGGAACACAGAGAAAAGCTTACATTAAACAAATTCAAAATAAAATATCCAGAAGTATTTCAATGTTAAACAATGCTAAACATTTGCTAAATTATAAATCACTTCATTTGCTGTACTGTTCAATAATTTTGCCATATTTTAGGTATTGTGCGGAGATCTGGAGCAATAGTTATATAACATTAATAAAACCACTCATTGTTCTTCAGAAAAGGGCCATACGAGTCATACATAAAGCTGGTTAATATGATCATACTCACCCACTTTTTCTTCATTCAAAATTATACAAATTAACAGATTTCAATTTATTAAATCATTTAACTGCACAATCATGCATAGAGCCCAGAATAAAATTTTGCCTAATAACATACAGAAACTATTTAGGAATAGAGATGGGGGGGTATCCCCTAAGAGGGCAAGAAATATTTAGAATAAATAAAAACACGTACCAGAAGACAACAATTCTGTTTTTCATTTTGTGGGGCAAGACAATGGAGCAGTACAACTGACAACATAAAAAAAAAAAAAAAAATCAGTGAGGCAATTTAAACCTCAATATAACAAAAATCTTTAATGACTATAAATGCATATATAAATTACCAGAGAAAATAATAGATGTACGTGTACATATGTATGTGTGCGTAAGTAAATGCATATGTATGTGAGTATGTATATATATATATATATATATATATATATATATATATATATATATATTTCTTCTCTTGCTTGCATTTTTATGTTGTTTTTTTTTTTTTGTTCTAGCTCCATTGCACTAAAGTGAGCTGGAAGGAAGCAATACATTTAATTTAGTAAAGAAGGTCGGATTAAATAAGTTTTCTTTTTACTTCTTCCCACCCCTTTTTGAACATTATTTTTGTTATACTTGGCTTGGTTGTTCTTTTGTTGTTTGTTACTGAAATTTTTACACAATGAATTTTGTTAAAGATTTTGAGAGTTGTTGAAGCTTAACACTTGCTTTTAGCACATCTGAAATATTTTTGCTCAATGTGAACGTCATGAAAAATCATACCTAAAGTCACACTCAATTTCACACTACCTTTAACGTGTCCACGAATGCACATTTTAAGGTGTTAAGAGTCAACATCAGCCTCAGCAGGCAGAGTGGCATGTGACAGATGGAGTTTGTAGTTTTGTTTTCTGTACATTTTCTTACAACCGTTTACTTTTTTCACTGCTAAAGTCTCACATTATTTTTTTATTAGAAAGAAGGAAAAAAAAATCTCACTGCAAAATATTCAGATTTTTATTATGTGATATTATTACTGTATATATATATATTACTGATCATCTCTGCATGTGCAATTTGTTTCAATTTGTGATACAAAGTAAAATGGAAAAAATATCTACCCTAAAACTGATTATAAGATTTTTTGTTTGTTTGTTTTATTTAGCCTAATTGAAACAGAATCTTATTTTGCAATATGGGTTATCACCTTATGTTTTCCATTCATTCATTTTCCAATCCGCTTTATCCCTTTCGGGGTCACGGGGTTGCCGGAGCCTAACCTGGGTACTCATGGGCGAAGGCAGGGTACACCCCTGGACTGGTCGCCAGTCTGTCACAGGGGCCACAATCACACACCCATGCACACTAACATTCACACCTAGGGACAATTTAGAGTAACCAATTAACCTGTGAAGCATGTTTTTGGACGGTGGGAGGAAGCCGGAGTACCCGGAGAAAACCCACGCATGCACAGCATGCACGGGGAGAACATGCAAACTCCACACAGAAAGGTCCCCCAGCCAGGACTTGAATCGGGAACCTTCTTGCTGTGAGGCAGGAGCGCTAACCACTGCGCCACCGTGCAGCCCTCTTATGTTTTCCAGTCTTGCTAAAATAAAGAGATCTAATCTTAAAATTGCCTCAACTTGGTGCTTAAAGCTGATTTTTTTTTTTTTTTTCTCGCTGGTTCTTAGTTATAGGAATGGAATAGCTTTTGGTTCTTTTAACATGTTCTTATAGTATTTTCTCTTGATGGAGGACATATTTAAAAAAAACCTTAAAATTGTATTTCTGAGTATTTCTTTATTTAAATCATTATGAATTAGAAGCAGACAAAAAATTGCCCTTTGAAAAAGCTTGTAGTTGTTTCATGCAAACACAATCAGTGGGCCACAGGCTCCCCCCTCCACTCCATTCTCATGCAAGCAGAAGAGAATGTAAACGGATGGATGATGGGAAATAGAAGTGGGCTTACTCTACACCAACAGTCCCACCCACAGCTCAGAAACAAATTTCTAATGAACTATTGCTGCTCTGCTTCTGAAATTGTAGTCAGTAACCCTTTAAGTTAAACTTGATTATTAGGTGACAGACATTATTATAGACTTTAAGAGACTATAGGACTCTAATATTTTTTTTAATAAGTTGCAAACCAGAAGATTTTGTTGAAAGTTGCCTTTGTTAAATGTTACTTCATTTGTTATTTTTGGTTTTGTCAGACGAAAGAAAATGTCAAATGACAGGAAGGCTGTCATCTAAGACGGAATTCTAGATGGAAAACTGTCAAATAGTTGGCAAGCCATGAAAAGTCACACTTTGTCTCTCAGATGTTTTGCTTTTATTTATTTATGTAGTTATTGCAATTATTCTATTCACAAATAAAGCAACAGCTTTCCAGGTGCAAATTCATTTGCATTCAGCTCATGGTATTTCAGTTTGTCTCCTCACTCTCACCTTTGTCATGTATCGTCAGGTATTCAGGGTTAAAAAAATACCAGCTAATGTCGCTGAAACAAACTGATCTCGCTACCAAGGTGGAACAGCACGAAGACAATGGGCCAAAAGTTGCTGCACCTTGTTAGAAAAGTGTTTAATTTCTGAATAATAAAATTGTATGTTTTTTTTAGGTGCTACTAAGACAAAAAAAGTGTTTTTTATTGCAATCACTTTGAAATCACCAGTTGATCTAATGTGAAATTCTGTGGATTTGTGAGAGGAAGCTACAGAAAACAGCAATAGGGAGAGCATGCAAACTCCATGCAGGAAATAAACCTTCTTGCTGTGAGATGACGGTAGTTACCTGCAAACCCCTGTGCTGCTCATTAAAGAGATGCGATGGGTGAAATCATTAAAGGATTAATAGCATTCAGACTGATAATACAAGAGGGGCTTTTCCACAAAAGTATGTTTTCTTCATAAATTACTTAGTGTTTCTTCCTTTTTTAAAATGTATAATCTTTAAACCATTCCATGACTACTTTCTCATTTGTCTTGGATTAACATGCACTGTCATCTCACAGCAAGGAAGTCCTAGTTTGCAACCCAGCAGGGGTTTTTGTGTGTGGAGTTTGCCTGTACTCTCTGTGCATGCGTGGGTTTTCTCTGGGTACCACTCCTGCTTCCCATAGATGCATATTAAATTAACACATGTCTGAATTCCCCACAGGAGTGAATGTACATGTTTGTCTCTCTGTGGCACTGTCATGGATTAGCCAACTGTAAATTGGACTCCTGCTTTTCCATCAGATGAGGCCACATTTCCAAAGGTGGCCTAAAACATCCTTGCTTTTTTACTCTCCTCTTTTGAAATTGCATGTCTTTATTATGCATTATACAAGATGGCAGCACCGCGCGTTTCTTCTGGTGTGGACGGCGAATATGCATGCCTACATTCTTTTTCTACCAATAGTCTCTTCTCCTGGCTTTCTGTTTCCACATAATGACAGCCCTTTCAAATCCAATTTAGGCTACACAGAGTGCTTCACAACGTCATTCATTCACGTGCCATTCATTCTAACACCCAACCTCCCCTCACATTCTGACTATGAATGAACAGCCATTTCTTTGCTTTTCATATCTTTGTTTCATTTGTCCGAGCATACAGCTATTTATAAAAAAGCGTGACCTAAACTTTCAAATCATATAACTGCTAGTTGCTGTGCCATTTGAAAAATAAAGGGTTACAGATTGACTAGTTTGCACATACTTCGAAGTAGCAGTTAAAACTGAGGTGGATTAAAAGAGCAGGGATGCTTTGACACAGTCGTGGTTTGATAAGAAAAGCAAGCGGCGAGCTCTCTCCTTGATCGCTGTCTTGCCGCCATCAATCGTCATTTGCAGAGCATAGTGGGGGAAAAAGCAAAATGGTATGGATAAGGAAAGCAACAAACTGCTATTTAAATATATGTAAAATTATTAAAGGGCCAAACGTGAAAGTGACATGTGATCAAGATTTATTTAAAAAGCTAAGTGACAAAAATGCATGCAAATTGATGTTCACCAATTGAACCATCCTCTGAAACAAGTACAGATCTAGTTAACAATTTACAACAAGTAGCTTTTCTTACTTCCAACAAATAAAAATGGAAAAGACTGAAGCAAACTTTTTTCTCTAATATTGTATGTAAAATATTTGAAAAAAAAGAAGATTAAAATCGGAATTTGCTGTGATCCTGTGTATTTAGCACAACCTTATTTATAATCATATTTAATTGAACAGACTTTTAAGGTTTAGGGTGCAGAATGTTAATTCTTATTGCATGGAAAAATATAAAAGACCATGTTAAATATAAAACAATAAAATCAAAATATGATATTTTGATAAAATATGATGAATGTGATATTTTGAATTAAACAAAAATTCCTATTTTGTGGACTATTTTTAGTATTTATAACCCATCTATCCATTTTCCAAATCCCCTTATCTTTGGTTAGGATCGTGGGGTTGCTGAAGCCTTTTGAGCAACAAACGATATTCATGCACATCCTAAGTGGATCGCCCGTCAGTCACAAAAAAACATATCATGTTAAACTTTTAATGTTTAATTTGAGGATAACATCAGAAATTTATTTTTTTAATTCTTTTTAAAATATAAGAATCAACAATTACAGGAATATTTCTTTTCTTATAAGTCCCCTTGACCAAAGGACAAAAAATGTGCAACATGCAAGTGAAAAAGGAAAATCTATCCCTATGCAAACAAAAATATTACATGTTTATTTTGACAAATAAGCAGTTTTCCTGTTCTTTTTTTGGTCTCTTGCAACTCAGTTTTATAGTCATTTATATGTTGAGTAGCAGTGTCTGTTGTGTAGTAGCTGTGTGTAACTCATGCTCCTTTGCACCCAGCTGTAAATGCTCAACCTGCTCGGTAAGCATAAAACACTCACATGCCAGTAACAGTGTGGCAGATTTGGCAAAGAAGCCTTTTTTCAGCACTGTTACATCATCACCACCAAGCAGAGCAGCCTTCTGCAGCCAAATGTCATCTTTCAGCCCACAACTCATGAAATAATTAATACCTCTGAGCGCCAAAGCCACACCATAGTGTTCAGACTCAAATCACATTACCAGATTGATGCCTACATTGACCAAATGTTTCATTAATCAAACAGTAGCAGTAATAGCAAAATCCAACATAATAAAAAAATGAACACATTTTTTTTATTAAAAACTTAAAGATAAGTCAGCATTCAGCTTTTTGTTCAGTTTTAAAAACATTGGTGTTGCCAGGCAATGCTCTATGAGACATAACCTAAGTTATCAAAGTGATAACTTTGCTTTCAGCTTTCACTGATAAGCACACATGGTTTCGGTAGAGAGTTTTATGCCGGATACCCTTCCTGACATAATCCTCTATGTATTTTATCTGGGCTGTGGACTGGCACAGGGAGACCCAGACTTGGGGCACCCCTGTGGCTACATAACCTAAGTTATCAAAGTTTAAATTGTTACACAACTTTTATTTTGTAAAATTTTACTGTGTTGAATATCTAATTACCCTATACAATAGTTTGGGTTTTCATTTGAAGTGATTTGTCATCAAACCCTTTAGTGGTTTTCCATTAGTCAGACAAAACAATAAAAAAAAAAAAAAAAAACATCTCTGGTTGCAAGGCCCAACGGCGGGTTAATCATGCTGGAACCATGTACTGTCAGAAAATGTTACAATAAAGTAAATGCCTTTGATTAGTGACTTGTCAATGTCAAGTGATAAGTAATTGCTAAGCAGTAAAGTCAGCTTTTAGACTGCTTCAGCCACTCCGCAGGTGCCACAATGAGGTGTGCAATTAATCGTAGAAGTTTTATTTTGAAAAAAAAAAAAAGTTTTAGAACATTTAGGCCAAATCTGGATTCCTCCCCTTCCCCCTCCAGCTTCTCCCTTCTCCAAGATTTAGCCCTCCAATCTGAGAGATATGGAAAAATGGTGTCTTCAAATTCAAATGTTACTACCATTCGATGACACCATCAATTTTTTTTAACCCTGCCAGTAAAAACATTATGGACAGGGTAAGACAGAATGACTCATGGAGGCAGAACAAACTCGGTGTGGATTTTAAAACGTTCACCGCGTGAATAGAGAGGAACTGTAGGCACGGACCAGATGCAGACTTACTGTGTGATATGAAAACTATTCACTAGTCCCAGAAGTTAAGTAGTAAGCTAGGCTAAAAACCCATAGCTTAGTGATTACAGTGGTAGAACAGAATTATAGGCAGTCTGTCAAAACTAAAAATTCTGGGTGTTGGTAGGAAAAAAAGGCATGTGCCACATCTGGGTAAGGTGCAGTATTGGTTCCCCGAGAATCCAGTCATTTATTGATGAAAGCACCAACATCACAGATATTACTCAACTGTGCATATTTATTTGAGGTGTTGATGAGACTTTGACTGTCGCTCTGAGGAGTTTCTTGAGTTGGTTCATACAATAGACGCACAACAACAGCTGAAATCAGCGTTCTCATTACTGTGATGGATGATGTAGAGTGAACTGGTCACATGATGTCAATCTGGTCACTGATGGTGCCTCATCAGTGGTCGTGAAGAAGTTAGGTGTTGCCACAAAATTCAGGCAGCCCATTCAAGATTTTCGGACGTTTCATCGTATTTTGAACAATTGAATGACATGAAATGTGTTGCTACACAGGATTTGAATCCTAATATTGGCGGCCTTTATGGTGAAGGCCAAACTATGGCAAGTTTCAGGAGATAAAGGGAGGTTAACTCTAATACTTGATATGTTCACAAATGTTTGCAAGTTTAATTTAGTTAAATTTTTATTGATTTGCACATTTATATTTTAGGCTGGGTGTTTAGTTTTTTTTTTCTGTAGGCCCCTCTTGAGTTCCTTTCAGGATTGCTTCAATCTCATGTAAAATATTCTAAATTGAATAAACCATTTTTTTGTAAAATGCATTTTATTTGAAATTCATTGGCCTCTGTGAATGTGTATTCTGATGTGAATGTGTATAGTGACAAGTGATTAAGCTACTATGTTGGTTGAGGCTTTTTTTTCCAATTGAGAAAAAAAAACAAAGCCACAGATAACAGGTTGACCATGGGTTATTTTGCTATTATAGTACTGGTCCGGCCCCATTGGGATCAGACGGGTTGAATGTGGCCCTTGAACCAAAACGAGATGACACCTCTGTTGTACGGTGTTGCACATTTAGTGAGTTGCTGCAGGAATCATGCATGTGCTGACTGAGCCTCCAAACGATTTATGCATTTCTTTTGCATCTGAATACTTAGTTAGCATTTATTTCACTAAATGCATTTCAATATTTTGTATGATATAACTGTGTGCATGTGTGTGTCTGTTTGTGTGTGTCTTGTGTATGTCTGGGCTCTATTGAAGGGTGTACTGTTTCCATTAATGTCTGCAGTGAGATGCAACTCAGCTTTCTGAATTATGCAAATGAGGTGCTGTAAATTCATGACAGAATCAATGGCTTTCATTTTTATCAAATCAATCAGGCTCCCATAACTCCACTAATGCCACACCACTGCAAACACACATAAACATACTGCAAGTCACTATATTAATCCTGCCAAGACAGGTTTCAGAGTAATGAGTTTTGGAATGATGTGTATACAGTCATAAATATAATTTTTGCTGTTAACCATCAGCTGATTCATGATGATGTGTGTGTGTGTGCTTGTGTGTGAGGGCAAGAGAGATGGGGAAAGAGAAACCGGTGATTGTGATGACTCACCTTCTGTAAATTACTAAATTGGATCTCAGCCTCATATACATTGATGAAGAGCTTTGGTATTTCAATATAAAATTTGCACATCATTTTACTCGTAGACTTCATTCAAGCTCCCAAAAAAGACCTTCTATTGTTGCTGCTGTTGCCAGCGTTTGGCTGTTGTGAGGTGTTATATGTTGAAGTTGGGAAAAAAAGGAAACATGCAAAAAAAAAA
>BSAI01000119.1:11705645-11801992 GCA_036245035.1 Adrianichthys oophorus | reverse complement strand
CAGCAAAAGCAGTAACAGTAACAGCTTTACTGCAAAGGAATTGCTTTTGTCATTTTCTGAAACTGAAGCTAAGAAAAGGAGAAAATGCACCATCCACCGAGAAAGTAACATATTTCTTGAAACCAAATTGAATTACAAGACCATCAAAAATTGCTTAAAATTGGGGTTTCATGCATGATGATGTTGGAAAAGTAGGTTAAGTTGGCATCTCCCATCTCAGAAAGAAGATATCCACAAAATGTGACTTTTGAAAAAAAAACAAGGTTAAAATAAGTCAGTAAAAAAATGTACTGTGTTCCCCAGTTTAGGTGAAATTATGAGTGTTTTATTTGTCTTATTGTGGCTTTGTGAAATATATCAATTTTTTAAGTCCCACTCCAATCATCTTTTGACATATTATAAAAACATTGTCAATGGTCTTTCAATGATAATTTTGCCGTTTTTTGCCAAAAAAAAAAAAAAAAGAAACCTGTGTTGTTTTCTAAAACATTTTCTGCAGAGCTGCTGTAAATCAGAAATTTGCCACTGATTTATGGGTAGGACTGCTGACACGGAGTAAGCCTGCGCTGATATCCCATCAACCCTTTGTTTACAAGCTTACAGACCCTCACAACCCCAGCCTTACATTAGCGGTGCAACAAAAATGGCAAACAATATTGGAACTATCCAGTCGTACTGTTTTGAGCCAGATGCCAGCTCTGAGGAGGAAAACAACGTCGTTAATGGACCCATTTGTCTGCAAGTGGATGCATCAGAACTGAGCTTGTTGCCTGCAAGTTATAGTTTACAACTACGTCTAAAGCCTTTTTTTCGTCCTGATTACCACAATTTGAAAAATGACATTCTCAGAAATTCAGTTTTAAGCTTAAATTAAGAAGAATCTACTTTCCACAACCATTACACAAGGAACGATGGTGCATGTCATTACCCTCAGCATAAGTCTGGCAGGTTCTGCAAGGAGAGCAGATTTTTGTTTGTCCTGTCCTTGAGTAAATTTCAAGAAGCTCTATATAAGTACCACGCGGCATGTGGTTGAAAACCTCCCTAGATTTGAAGGTCAGTTCACCAGCATCTGGAGGAGAATACTCCAGTAAGATACGATACAGTTTGATACTAATTTGGACACGTTTTTTTCTTAATCACTTCCTGCCTGTATTATCCTGTGTGAATTTCAAACACTAGAGTTTTCTTTTATCTAAACAGTAATAAAGATGATTTGAATAGCATTCATGTCAATACGGTGCACTCAGGTTAATTTTGACCTAGCCGGTTTGCTTCTTTTGCTTTAGTTTAAAAAATGTACTCATATCTTAATTTCAAATGATCAGATGACACATTTTGAAGAAAAATATGTCCAAAAATTGAACAATTATTTTACAACCCTGACAGGTTAACTGATCATTGAAAATAGCTAGCAGGAATGAGCTTGTGAGGCGTTCTCTGATGCACCCCACATTGAGAGGCTGCGTGTAGAATAAAACATGCAGAGAAAAATAATGAATTCTGACATATTGAATTAGCCCGTCCAGCTATCATATTGTTAAATCTTCAATCTTGTTTTCTTGTGTCAGTTGCATTTTGCTCCAAAGCCAAATCAATATCACATTCCAACTTCCTCCTTATATCAAATAAAGTCCAAAAGGGCTTTTCAGCACAATCTTGATACACCATTGAAGCCCATCTCTTCTTGTCATCATGTTACACAGGCGTTTCATTCCAGCGAACCTCATCTCAAATCCACAAGAATAGCAGTCATGACATCAAACTCTGAGTTCAGATCATTTGAAGCTGTATTTAGGCTTTGGCCTGCTTTTTTTTCTCTTTTTTTTTTACGATAATTTTTATCAGGTTTTACACTGATCTTTTTTTCTTACTTTGCAAATGTCTTCATTAATGTGTCACTGTAACCAAAAGCTGCTCTATTTTGGATTTGTTTCAATTTCCTAAATCCAGCACCACAAAAACAAACATTTTTTTTTTTAAATCTCTGCTTCATGTCCAAGAAAATAAAAAGGTTCTCACCCCAGTGGCTGTGTTTTGGTTTCTTCAAAATATGGGTTACCATTTTTTTTAACTGTGTTTTCATAAAAAGATTTAGAGGTACCAAAAAAATGTTTTTGACAGATAAAGAAGAAAAAGCAAAAAATCATTCATGTGGAGCACTTCAGACAAAACTTCAGACACTTCAGACAAACAGCTCAGAAAGACCCTCATGCTTGGTTATCATTTAACCCATCTAAAAAAAGAGTTTTTCTATGTTAGAAGGGAAAGCAATGAGAATATTGATCTGAGATTTAAAAAAAAAAACAAATTCCAATGATTTATGTTGAAATCCCTCCGTTTCAGTATCTGTAATGTATTGACTTTTGTTAGGATTTCCTCTTGCGTTTTTCCTCTGTTTGATTGTTTAAGCTACCTTAATTGATTACAAAGCGGGACCACAGACATAAACGGGTAAAAAAAAAAAGGAAGCAAATATTTTTTTATTATAAACTATTCAAAAAATATCGATTTACATAACATGGTTCTGTTTGCTTTAAACCACTTGTTTTTATTTCATCTTCACTCCATGGAGGTCGTAAAAAGTTCAAGAGCAATGTGAAAATAGGTTTACATTACATGCTGTATTTAAATGGAAATAGAGAGATTTTCCTTACAGAAACGGTCAAATAAACCTTTGTTTTGCACCCAAGCAAACTCTTAAGATGCACACACACCAGCTCCGTGTGGTGCGTTCTAAAACGTGTGATATGGTGTCATACTACAGTTTCATGAACCCTCTTGCTCCAGGCTTTTTGTTTTCACAGCTTTGTTCCTTTAAATGTCCGTCTTGGAGTCATATTAACCCGGCCGGGGACAAAGCACAAGTTTTCATTTCTCTTTTGTCATCATGTTTACAACAATTGGCACTTCTCTTTTTTTTTAAGCGGACGCTACTCACACGCCACTCCCAAATCCGAATCCCTGATTGGTCTTAGTGCTGCGTTGCTGCAATTCTGCATGAAAATGTTCAACCGGAGATACAGCACGTGCTCAATACGTTCCGGATTTGTACGTAGAGCTCCCAACCTGACTTGACAACTTGCGTCGCAATGCTCGCACACGTGTGTCCAGACGCGGTAGCCAAGAATTCTGGTGTGTGTGCATTTGCATTGACTCTTCATTGAAAGTGGTTGCTTGCACATGTCCACACGGCCGGAGTGTGTGCACCTTTATGCTGCATTCACACCAAAAGTCATTTGCGCGTCAAATTCATGCCCGTCCTCTATTTTGATATGTGGCAAATTTGCTGCTGGACGCTGCATATCATGAAATGAATTGAAGATATGGATGATGTTGAGAGATCAGATTCATTTTATTTTGAAGAGCTGTACAAAATCGGTACTCAAGCTCATGAGATCATTCAGAGACTCTCCCAGTATGGTGAGGTTCACCATCTGCTGCAGGAGCTGCATCTGAATGACGGCTGCTTTCAACCATGCCATCGTCTCTCTGTGACCCAGTTTGACAACTCGGTTTAGGCCAAAGGATTTGAGAATTGTCAAAATAATGAAAAACAGAGATAATAAATTCCGGTTTAGTAAATTTTTTTGTTATGTGTCAACATCTTTTCACATGTATTTCTTTTTTAATGAGTTCATGAATATCTGTGGTATTATTCAAAGGTATTACTCATTCATGTTTGAGTGTGTGGGTGAGAAAGAGGGTTGTGAGTGTTACTTTTTCATTTCAGGGGGTAAACAGGCTATTTGTACCTGTGTGTAGAAGTGCAGTTGGGGGGGAATCACTTCCTGCCTCCTGGTTTATAGAAGACGTTAGCATGACAACATGACATGTTGGTTGGGAGGGTAGACAAAGAAGGAAAAGAAGAAAGCCGTATTCGCTTTAACTTTCACATGCTGACAAGTAGAGGTTTTGTGTCAGCTTTGAGAGGAAATTTGTGCTTGTTTGTGAGAATACTTCCTTTTTTTCAGCATAACAGCTAAGCCTTACAAATGTTTTTACTGGACCAAACAAATTAAGATCATTATGTATCAAATCTAATGTGTTTTTTTTTTCTGTCAAGACAATTTAACATTAAAAACAAGCAAAAATAAACAAGATTGCAAGTTTATCATCCCTCATTTCTCTACTCAAATGGTCACATCATTTTTTCTACACTTGCTTGTGTGAATATTTTGGACTTAATTGTCTAATTTATTGTATTTTTCCCATGTTTATGAAACGCTGAGCTAAGATCAGCAGTCAGTGTAAGACATTGAAGTAATTCAGCCCTGGTGACATATTGATCATGTCCATTGGACATGTGCTTATATAATATTCATGAGAAGAACAGAAGCTGTCATTGCAGCTCAACCACAAATAAGTGAGTGCATTTAAGCATTGTGACACAATTTCTGCACCATTTTTACAGAGAAAAAAAAGCTGAAACTGCCAGACTCATTGGGAACAAAAAATCTTCTTTACAAATCTTTCTTTTTCTGTTCAACTGTGATAGCCACTTGAGATTGCCAGTAGGAAGCAGACATCCTTGTTAATCATGCATTATCTATGATAGTGTTTTATGAAGGTACTTTCTGAAAGTAACAGCAAAGAACTGCATAAAAAATAATGACAAAGAAAATGTGCACATGAGAGATGCTTGAATTATTAACTAAGACGATTCCTCTCAAAAGTACATAAAATGTATGTAATTGCACATTCTTCTTAAAATGCTATAGAGAAAACACACACACATATTAGCACTTGAATGTGTGTGTCAAAAGTTTCATCTTGCCTACTTGACACTTATCTTTTTGAAACTGGGTCAAGACACATAAGAGAAAAAAAAAAAGTTCTCATTAAATGAGCTAGACAGGGGTGGTGGAGGGGGGGGGGGGGGGGGGGGGGGGGTGTTGAGGGAGAAAGAGATGTTGGACTCAAAACAGAAAAACTTCCCATCAAAATTTTAATAACAACAAACTGAAGCCATCTCATGGATGTATAATAGAATCCAAAAGTGTGACTTAAATAGTACTATTCGCAAACAAAACGTTTGTTCGGCGCTGTGATTTATTGCTCTCCTCTGTTACCAAGACAACAAATAAATGAAACTAATGTTTTGCTCTGTTCAGTTTTGCTCCTAGCATTTTTATTTTATTCTTACAGGTCAAAAGGTCTAAGACTAACCCAGTGTGATGTTGGGATATGTGGTGCAATAATGGCTAATAATGCAGCTCTTTTAAATCCTAAACAGAATTTGCCTCATAGGGGTGGCAGAGCGATCTCGTTGAGAGATAAACACTGACAAGGACAGAGAAACCATGAGAAAGACTGAGAGGAAGCGTAGGAAGAAGAAGGGATCCTCACGGCTTGCACCCACAACAATAGATGTGAAAGAGATGCAGAAATCCTGGTGGCTGCAGCGCGATCTAATAAAACCCGTAGTTACTTATTTGCATTATAGTTTGCTATTTATATTAATATGTTTATCCAGAATTATAAGTGCCATTCAAAACTGTTAGAAAATGGCTGGCAGATCAGCTGCTGCTCCTCACACTGCCATTAACCTTCTCTTCAGTCTCAAAAACAATATTTTCAAAAGTTTGTGTTTTGTTTGAAGCTCTAATGTCTCCAACATTCATTCACCATAATCATGAAAATGTAGGTTGCGTGAGGCATGCAGAATAATCCATTTGTGACAAACCACAATGCTGTCAAATAGTGGAAATATTCAAAACTTTAGAATAATTCCTGCACTGATGGTTTCCAACTTTTAACATATACATCTGCACACAGACAAAAATCTGTGAGTCTTTGAGTCTTACACCATTTTGCATTTGTTTTTCTATTTCTGCTCCAATTTTTGCTTTTTCCATCTCCCTTTAAAACCCATAAAACATTTGGATAAGTCCACAAAATTATGTCGAAGTCTGGCAATTGAAAAACATTGCCAGTGTAGAAAGTCAAACAAATATGTGCCCTCTTTGATAACTGCAGGGTATTTGCACCACTCACCAGCATTGCAGTAAGTATTGTAAGCCGCTTTCTTTTTTGCTGTCATACATGTCAATATTATTTTAGCGCAGTCAGGTGCAGAAATGAAAGCCCAAGTGTCCAGGAAATTCCAAGAACATTTTGCATTCTCATTTTCCCTTTTGGTGATTCTTTCAGATGGGCTTAAACAGTTTATAATCATTATATTTAGCCTCTCACCCATTATAATCCGGCTGCATGGATTTGCAGGATAAACCAGAATGGACCATGTGGAAATGTTTAATAAGAACTCCCATGAGAATCTTCCACAGCATGTAAATAAGTGGAAATCATCTGTTGTGAATAGTACTCTAGGCTGTAAAACTCTTTTAGGTAATTATTTTGAAGCTGGGAATGAAACAGATTACTGAGGGATACAAAAACATGTATAATTCATCCTGAATTCTCCAACTATTTGAAACAGCAAGGAAGCAGCAATTTTTGATTTTCAAATGCAAATTGCTGCTTTTGCTGTTCAGTATTTGTGGGGTAGGAAAGTTTAAATCATAATTGTATATTTTGAAACCTCTGAAAATTTTGAGAAATAATGCAGATGAATTTAATGTTATTGTTCACTAACTGCTTGCACATACTTTCCTTATGTGTCAGAGCACATAAAAGCATTCCCAACAGAGCATATGTTTTGTTGAATTTATGATTCAAGCAACAGAAACTTACGAAAAAACACCCTTTAAAGTCACAGTTTTCTTTATTGTGCTGCAAACATGGCTCAGGGAACATTCTGGCACCTTCCAAGTTTCTCAGATACCAATTTTTGTTTGTTTTGGAAATCACTCTTGACTTAAGCTATTAGAGCACACAACGTAGTCCCTGTGCATAATAGTAAGAAGGAATAGGTCCCACTCATTATAAATGCAAAGTAATTTTTAAAAAATCTATTCACAGGTTGGAGTGATTGATCATGAAAGGGACTGTTATCAAAGTCTACATGGTCAATAGAAGTAATGAGTTACTCTGAAATTGATGTCAATCAAAGGCTTATTTAATCACACAAAAATACACTAGAGAGCAGCTGAGTGTTCTTCTTTCAGGAGCTCATATGAGAAAAGCCTTTATTCTGACAAGACATAGAATTCACCACAATAAAATACACGTTTACCTTTGCAAGTGATTAATGATGGCAAACCTTTACCTGCTGTTTCCGTAAGGTTATGTTGCATAATGGATCACAGCAGGATTTAAGGTTTTAAGATCTCACCTGAAGCCTAACCTGTTTCCTTTTGGAGTATATCTGTGAGTTTCTGGTGTTCAGCAGCTACAGTCATAAATATAATCAGATGAAAGTACATTTTAAACATTTACATCACCTAAGACCTTGATGCATCTGAATCTTCAGCATCACATAGAAACTAATTAAAATACAGTATATGTTCCAGGATTATAGATCCTTGTTTTACTGCTATGTAAAAAACTGATGACTAGAGCCAAATTTAACAAGGATAATATCACTTTCCTATTATTTTACAAACAAAAACAAATGTTGTTCCCAACAGCTGATTTATAAGGCTGCAGGCAAACTGTAATTTAAATAATCATTGCAGCAAGTGGCAACTGTTAACTAGCCAGCTGTTCCCTTAGCCTGTTTAATTAAACAGATTTTAATAAAATGTCTATGGTGTCTTTCTGCATCAAAACTTCCACCGAAAGTATTTTGAAGACATTTTTATGCAGCGTGTGCTGCAGAGGAAAAGAAATTGAAGGATTTTGAACAACAAAAATATAAATAAGCCTAAAGGGGTTTTGGGCTATATTGACCAGATTTTATTCCACCCACCGCAACAATTTTTCGAAAAGTGGTCGATTGGGACAGAGCAAAGCGAGAGTAAAAGTCCCTTATAGGTCCACCTACCTGTCAATCCAAAAAAACATGCCCAGGCAAAATAAAGCAGTAAATATTGTGAACAGTTGGACTTTTTTACGAGGGTTTCTGAAGGAAAAAAGAATTGTCTATCAAAATAAAAGTCATAGTATGAAAGAGATTGATTTACAAGGTCAATGGCCAATCAGGAGACAAAACCCAATGCACTGTAAAATATTTCGAAAAGGCAGATTAGATGAAACAGGCAGTTACCAGATCAGAATTCACTTGCAAGCAAACCAAAGTCTTCATTTACGAGGGGGGGGGGGGGGGGGAGGGGCTTCATACCAAACTTCACATAAACAAAATTTGACTATCTAAAAAAGATCCACATGTTATTTTACTGTTTAAAACCTGAAAGCAGTAGTGGTACTAAGGTTGTAATGAATAGACATTTCACACAAAACAATGGAGTGTCTCTGTGCTCCAAAACCTTTTGTTTTCAATAACAATTACTTTGTGCAGAAACCAAGCATGGTGTTAGTTCTGCCAGTTGAACATTGATGGATTCTTTCTCATTGAAAACACAAAAGAAGAATCATGTAAAACTAAAAGGTAAAATAGATGGAAGGAAAGACAATATTGGGTTTTGTCACATATTTTTTTTTCATTTCTCCGAAAGACCATTGCTTTAGAATTCATTTATGGTTTCCTTTACACAAGCAAATTGGCACATTTGGGGAACTTCAGTGAGCGATAAGTGTGTTGAAAATGCTCAAAGACTGCAATTGCTGGCAGTTCACACCAGACAGAGGTTTTGACTTGCAAAATCAAAAATTGAAAAGCTTAAAGTTCCTAAACTAAAAAGTTTTAGAGATTGTTCCTTAAACTCTGTTTCTGTCTACCGTTGTGCTTAATCCAGCAGCCAAAGCGGCTCATAAAATTGGGCATGCTGCTGCAAACACAGTCCTACTGCTTAAGCACACACTTTATTTGTGCTGTGACAGCTATGAACATGATGAAAAATTGACAGTTCAAGGTGACAGCTATTTCCAACCTCAGTGTTGCACTTTGAGATGTCAGCTTTGTGTTTCCATATTTGTGCACATGAGGGTGGACGTGCTCGACAGCACAAAACAGTGCGTGTCTGTTGGAGCCCACATGTAGATACCTCCTCTTTCATTTTGTTGGCCGGAGAAGGGGGTGGCTGACAGGTGTCCCTTCTTCTTAGACACGCAATTTATCACCCTCTCTATGGTGAAGACCTTTGCTTGAGAACAAAAACCCAATAAATCTGTTCTCCTCCCTATTTATGAACATTTAAAGCATAATTTGAATACCTGAAATATTGCTTGCTCTTGTTTCTGTTCGGTGCAGTCTCTGTTTGTTTCTCTTCTTATCCAAACCGTGAAAGCAAACAAAAAATGAAACAAAAACCAAAATAAATAAATAAACACACACAAAAGCTGAAAGCATGCTGTGCAGCCATGGAGATTTCAAATCTTTTGTTCTTTCGGGCTTAATAACATCTGTGTAAGGGCTGAGTGTGAGTTGGCTGTCAGAAATAAACCATGTCTATCATACCATTCCCTCGATATCATTATTTTACTTCTTTTCAATTAATTATCAAAGTGTGGTGAGACAGTTCTTCAGATCTAATTTCAAGGCCTAAATTAGTTTGTGAGCATAAAAAAAACCTTTATTGAGCGTGCCCTACAGGACCCACACACCCTCATATACACATAGAGGACATTTAGATATGGAAGTTAAATGTGTAATTTCAAAGTTGGAGATCACAGTGTTTTGCTCGATATTGATCTGAATATCATCAAGCTTTTATTTAACAAGAAGCTCCTTTTAATATCCCCCCGCCCCCTTCTCCCTCTAATGAAATTCACATTCTTTTACTCTCCCCCTGGAAACAGTAGCTTTCTCTGCGGGAATCCACTTACCACCACCCCACCCACCTGCTCTCCCGCCACCCCGCCAGTTCTATTCATCCACTGCTGCTGTACAAAATCAGCAAGGGATGAGGGCTGTTGGGAGAGCACTGGATGGACAATAGAGTCATGCTGAAAGCAATAACCCCAGGAGTAGGGGTAAGAAAGATAATTGCTAAAGATGAGATGAAGTCAGTTTTATTTATTTGTTTGTAACTTCTGTTTCTTAAGCTTTTTGGAGCGACCCTGTCATCTGTTTCATTGCTCCCTCTTCAGGGTTGGACAGATGGATTTAGGGTGATAAATAGGTGTTGTCCAATGTGCTTTCCTCCATTGTCGTTGTTTCTCTCCTTCTCTTCCCTCCTACTCGTTGGTCTCAACTCACCCCATTCCCAGCCCAACAGTGTTTTCATTCCTGTCAGCAAAAAAACAGAATCACTGGAACAACCAGATCTGCAATGCACATGCACTTTTACACAGATTGTCTGCACACACACAGAAGTCGATGTTTGTGCAGGACCTTACTCAAACACACCATAGGCTTGGTAAAATAGGCCAGTAGTGGTATGTTAATTCGTAAAACGTTATTTGATATTCACAGAAAACTACAGTTGCATGCTGAGCCTACAGTACACTTACAAATACACTCTCAGCCTGAGCCTATTAGTGTTTTCAGAGCACATAGCCTGAATGAATTAACTTCAGTGAAGACCTCTATCAAGCGTACACATACACTGATTAAAGCCTATTTGGATGCACTGAAATGTTCCCAATCCAACCAGTTCAGATTTACAGAAATAATGTTATTGATAAGTGGGGACTTTTTATTTAAACACTTGCCTATAATACTTGCAAAATAAACATAAAACAATGACATAACGCAAGGGAAAGAGGATGTTTTTCACTAAGTTAGTTTCAGTCAAAATTAAAATTTAAGGACCAACTTCAATAGAAAATGTGTTTTTCTGGTGTTTTATTGTGTTTTTAACATGTTCTTGTATCATTTTTATTATGATAGAGGACATGTATAAAATAATTTAAAATCACAACCATGCATTTTGAGTATTTCTTTGTTTAAATCATGTTGGATGAGGAGCAGCTGGATAGCTTCAATATTGCTGTGAGGTGCTTTAAGCTAGCGGGAGAAAGTGTAAACAAAGGGTTGATGGGAAATTAGCTGAGGCAAATTTCTGCACCAGCAATACTGTCCAGAACTCAGCGGCAAATTTCTGATGAACTCCTGCCACTCTGCAGAAAGTATATTTTAACAAATTGACAGACTTCTAGATTTTGTCTATAAACTGCATAATTGTAATGAAAAAAAAAACCATTGGGGACTTTAAAGAAAAGAAAAAGGTTTTGGCAGCCACATGCTTTCCACTTACAAAGATGGAGTCTGGAATGTTCAAACATTCGAATTATTGGATACACAATGTAGAAAAAAAATAATCCAGGAAATCACAGTTTAATTTTTTATGATTTTTTGCAGAATTGTGAAAAAAATTAAGTATATTTGATCAATTTCAAAAGTTCACCTTAACACTTTGCAATAGTTGGTAAAGAGAAAATGTCATCTGCAGGTCTTCAGCTGACTTGCGCAAACTGAAGCTACTATTTTGACCCAATCTTCCATGCAGATCTGTTCAGGAGATTTGATGCTTTGGGGCTGGTGCCCAGCAGCGCAGATCTTCAAGTCCCTTTAAACACAGCGAGTGGCGTTTATACCAGAGTTCTATTTTGGTCTCCTTTGACCACATAACATTCTCCCAATACTCCTCTGGATCATCCAGATGGTCTCTGACAAACTTTAGACGGGTCTGAACGTGTGATGGCTTAAACAGGGAGACCTTTGGAGGATTTAAGACAATTTAATTTGTTACTAATAGTAACATTTGTTACTGTGGTCCCAGCTCTTTTGGGGTCATTGACCCCCCACCCCACCCTGTTTAGCTCATTTTTTTTCTCACTGTTATAAAGTTCATCAGCATGAGATCTTGTCTGAAACTCTAGATAGAGGGAGATTGTCAATGATCTTGTATTAATAAGATTATTCATTCATTCATTCATTTTCCAATCCGCTTTATCCCTTTCGGGGTCACGGGGTTGCCGGAGCCTAACCCGGCTACTCATGGGCGAAGGCAGGGGACACCCCTGGACTGGTAGCCAGTCTGTCGCAGGTTAGTAAGATTAATTTTCTTATTTTTGCTTCAGCAATTAATCTCTTCTCTCCAAGCTGCTTGTTTACAGAGATTAGGCCTTTTTCAGGTGAGCAATCTTGTCCTTGGTGTCCTTCGACAGCTCTTTAATCGATGGATAGGTTGCAGTCTGGCTGTTTAAGGGTGTGGACAGGTGTTTTTCCTATTAATAACCAGTTCAAATAGGTGACAATAACACAAGTAATGAGTGGAGAATAGAAACATTTCCTAAAGAAAAAGTAACAGGTCTGGGAGGAATGGAATTTTTGTATGTTTGCAGGTGCTAAAAACCTATTTCTCACCAGCTGGGGTACAAATGATCTTGAGAATAGTGAGGAAGCAGCCCAGAGTTACATAGGGTGAACTGGCCAGTGACCTGAAGAGAGCTGGAACTACAGCAACAAGGGTTACTATTAGCAACACACTCTGTCATCATGGATTAAAAATCCTGCAATGGTCCAAAAGTACCCCTGCTTAAGACAGGGCATGTACAGACCTGTCTAAAGCTTGCAAGAGACCTTTTGGATGATCCATACATAGGAGGTTTGGGAAAATGTTGATGTTAGGTCTGGACCTGTATCAAAAAGACAATGTGTGTGTGTGGGTGGGTGGGGGGTGGGTCAAAAGTCCATGTTGCCCAGCAACAGCCCCAATACAATCAGAACACCTAAAAAGATCTGCATGGAAGAATGAGTCAAAACAGCAGGTACAGTGTATGCAAACAAAGACAAACATTTGACCTCTGTCATTGCCAACCAGGGTTGCATTATAAAGTATTGAGATTAACTTTGTTGTTGACCAAATGCTTTTTCTCTGCACCAATTATATGAATATACATATTTTTAATTACACAAAATAATTTCCTGAGTTGTTACTTTACATTATCTTTCACAGTTGAAGTATCCCTAAGAAAAACATCACAGACCTCTTTTTTGAGTGGGACAACTTGCAGAATCTGTGAGTGCCAAATACTTTTTTGCCCCACTGTGTCTTCCTACACATCTACCTGCATGAATTTATTTAACTGAGAGAAAAAGACCAGAGCATGCTCTGGCATCTGAAACAGTCTCTATTGCAAAGATCTGAAAAGCACAGGGATCCCTGATTTCACTTGAAACTGCCCTTCTTCTGTTTTCTGTTCATCTTAACCAAATCTAACACACAACAGACGTTTTACAGCTTTACATTAACAGACCATTTCCTCGCTTCAACCAAAAACATTCTCAGAAATGTGTCCTTTCCTTGACCCTTTGCTTTGTAAGTGAATTTGTCGTTGGAGTTTTATTGAGGAACAGTTGGTGAAAGCATGCCCTAAACGCTTCCATGCATCACCTGTTGTATAATTGAAGAGGCTGGGTGGCTGTTAATGATCATCTGTTGAACTCTGGGCATGTATTTGCATTGTTTTTAGCTTAGCACATGGCTAATAGCGAGCCTGAAGGCATGTCAGCCTGCTAAGGATCGAACACCAATTTCCTCAGTGCCAAGGGCGAACTCACCACATCATTAGGAACATAAGAGAAAAGATGCAGGCCACCCGTCCTCTACACAACCTACTGCACCTCAGATTGCTGCACTGTATAACTGAGTCCACACTGCCTTAGGGGTGTATTAAATAGAAGCAATGACAGCAGCTGTTTATTTGGCTGATGAGATTGAACCTGTTAGTAAAGCGCAGGGGTGTGGAGGAGAGTTACTAACTCCCCTAAGGTACAGGCTCTTTTAAAGATGTCACAGAAGGTGATGTTCGAATACAGTGTTGTACAAAGAAAATAGAGCCTACCTAAATTGCACAAACACTCAGATATTTCTTGCGCTCTCATGTTTTTCTGAATATACCTCAAAGTTGTAAAAGTCTGTCCTTGTGGCTCCCATGAAAACTCAGTCTGCTGCCAGGAGCGGTGAGCAACAGAGAACGTGATAAAAGCGAACAAATAAATTGTGTTGCTCCATTTCTTTTCTGATCACAGGCAGCGGAGAAAAATAAAAAACAAACAAACAAAAAAAAACAGATGTCAAATTTTACATTTTTGTGTGTACATGTCATTGAGTGTCACAAGAAAAACAGGACACATTTTTATTGGTGCTCGTGGCAGTAGCTCAAGTTTCTGTTTGTATGGCACATGGGCATATGAAGAGAAAATTATCTCGGCGGATTTGTGTGTTTAATACCTGGTTTGTAACTTGTCTGCTTGTTTGTGTGTAACTTTGGATTTGTGTGTACGTAATACTTGATTAGTAGCTCATACAATCCTGTTTGTGTGTAACTTTGTGCACTTGCAATTGCGTATTCACTTGTACACTCGAAAATCAAAAACGTACAAATACAAAATAAAATTTGCGCATTCCACTGTAAACTCCTGATGTAAAATTACAGTGACATACCAACAATAATAATAGTGTTCTACTGTTTTTTTTTTTTTTTTTTTTTTTGCAAAGTATCATACTGTAAACCACAATGCAAACTGGGAGAAAATCTGACAGTATTCTGCTGTTTTTACTTTGTGTGGTACCATACTGTAAATTGTAACACAATGTGGGAAAGAATATATCATGTGATCTATTGCTCAGGGTCCAAAGGCCTATAACTGACTTCACTAAAGACATTATCATCTGCCAGTAAAGGGTAAATGTCGTATACTTATTAAACGCTTTTCTACCTTCATTGAAGGTCCAAAGCTTTACAGTCACAGACCCATTCACACACTGATGGTGGCTCCGCTGCCGAACACTGGTGCCAACCTTCCATCACAGGCAATGTGGGGTTCAGTGTCTTGCCCCAGGACACTTCGACATATGCACCAATCGTCTGGTGCACACAAACAAAAGCCTATTAACGCACAGATCAGATTTGTGTAAATATAGTTGATTTTAAGCTTGTGTCATTTCAAGTTGTGTGTGCTTCAAATGTGTTCTGTATTCGTACGTTTTGATACTCAACTGTACATGTGAATGCACAATTGCAAGTACACACAGTTAAACACAAAATGTATGAGTTGCGGTTCAAGTACTACACCCCCACACAAATTCGATGAGACTATTTTCTCTCCATATATGCATCATACATATGCTGTGTGTGCGTGACACATTCACAAATAACAATTTCATGGTACCATTTACCAACTTTGAATTAGCCACAATGGCATTTTACTAGGTATAAACAGTATTATAGCCTCATCCCTGTGCCCCACTCCTGTACTTCTGTAGTGTCTGTACTTCACTATCTTTATGACACTTATTATTGCAAAGTCAATGAGCGAGAAAAAGTGAACAGGAACTCGGCCAGTGTTTTGGAATGTGACATGGGAGGTAAGGTGATTTGTTGTTGGAGGGACACCAAAACTCCTTGAAACCACAAAAAATATGCAAAAAAAAAAAAAAAACAGTTTTAGTTGGTCTGTTCTACTCCAAATCTCTACATTTTCCATAGGCTCTATGGCTTTAATTGAAAGTGAAAGAGAGACAAGGAAACAGGGGGAGAGAGAAAAGCTGTTACAAACAAGAACATGATTTGTGAAATACATCCCTCTGTTCGTCCAAGCGGGCTCATTATGTATGCACAACAGAGAGAGAGGGAAAGTGAGAAGACGAATGAGGCGTTCCGGTGGTGGAGGAAGAGGGATGGTGGCGCTAAACTCAGCCTGTAATCAACTGGTGAAATTAAACATAAAAAAACGGGAATAATTGTGTGCGGCAAAGCGATTTGTCTGCAATTAACGACCAGTCGCATAACTCACTCACAAGCACACATAAACACATTCAAGCCTAATGGAACAAGACTTGTCGCAGGGGGTGTATTCGTGTGTGCATGCACAAGCACAGTGCAGGATACCTATAAAAGCAGTAAGTTAATAAACCAAACAGCATCCAGAGCAATTGGCAAACAGCTTCTTCAATTGTTGGCAGCTCTTATTGAAAGTTGGCTGAAGAGCAGCTGTTGTACTTCCTACTTTTTTAAGATGCAATTCTCATCAGAAATTTTCAGACTATAAGTCGCACTGGAGCATAGGTCGCACCTGCCAAAAAATGCATAATAAAGAAAAAGGAAATCATATTTATGTCTTGGGACAAATATATTTAGCAAAAGATAGAAACAAGAATGGGCATTTCATCTTTAAGCCTATGCAATTTCACCATAGTTTTGTTTTTTAATTTTGATTTTCTTCTTTTTTTTTGGTCATGTACATTTGCTTTTACACATGTAGCTAACTATTTTTGGGGTTATTCATTTAAACAAAAAAGAGTCAACAAAACCCAAATTATTATTTGCACTTTTTTTTTTTTTTTATGTAGTGGCTTGTGGTCAGATGCAACTTTTTCTTTAAGATCAGACCCACTACCAATGATTGTAAAGTTTGTGTCATAATCTGAACAATTTCTTATGACTGTGCATTCTACGAGGCTACACCATTTATTCTCCTTATTGATGCAAACCAGGAAGTGTCAAATGTTGCAGTTCCACCAAACACCACTGGAGGCTGGTGACAGAAGGAGCAATCTCCCATTGACTTTCATGTTAAAAAGTCAGATTTCACACCAAAACTAAACATAATTTACAGTGTTTTTTTTTTTTTTTAATTTATTCATGGCACTTATGAGGTGGAAGGAATAAATTGGCCATATAGATTATATTAGATCCAATATTACCCTATTTTAGGGGGGTATTTTTTTTTAGATGCAGTTAAAATTTATTTTTGAGTCTACTCAAAACACAACTGTCTGTGATAGTTTTTATATGTGAGATTAGCCCCATGGCATATTTTTGTTGTTTGACTTTATTTCAGCTTGATCCACAGTCTACCCTGGCACAGGAAAGTTTTTTCCCCCATTTTTTTCTGATCAGAAATTGCTTCAATGTAACTCACAGAGGTCACTCTGCCAAAGGCTGCTTCAGTTGATTTGTGTGAATTGTTCACACATCCTATGTTAGCCCTTCAACTCATAGCACAAAGCAGGTGAAATAGAGTTGACCCAAACTCTGCTATTCTACAACATTCCCCAAAAAAGGAATCTAACAGGGTTCATCAGATCAAACAAACTTTGTGGCCAAATAAAAAAAAGAAATATCCACAGCTACCAGGCTTGATTTTTTTTGGCAATTTCTTATCCCTCTCAGTCTCTACTTACCCCTGCTGTCTTCAATCTAGATCCCTCTTTACCTCTGACCTTTTTACTTTTGAGTTTCCCCATAACAGTCGGTGCTCTCATCCCATCGTCTGTTCTGTTTCTCCCCTGCCACATGATTGACCTTTCAGTTTCATTCTCCCTGCATTTCTCTACCTCTCCTCTCCTTCTGGTCTGGGCTGTAATTCAGCTTGTTTCAGGGCCAGTTAGGCAGCCGGTAGAGTTAATCTGTCTTTTCAGGTCATAAATCACAGCTTGCCATGTCTGTTTCTTTGGTTATCTCTTTCGCTCTCTTGCATCCTTGCACTTCAAAGCTGCATGGATGTAGAGCACGCTTTGAGATGATTGAGACCGACAGTCAATACTGCTGTTGTTTCCATGCATGTTTACTTGCACATCTACAAGTTTGTGCTCCCATTGCCACTTTACCATCCGGCAGATAGAGAGAGAAACTGAAGATTCTTCCCACGTCCAATAAGAAAAGCCCGCCGAGGTGTCAGGACCAATCAAATATGATGCTTCTCTCAATGGTGTAGTTTGGGTGCATCCCTGTCAATCTGCTTTTTTTCTTTTTATAGACACAACAAAGTTGTGCACAAACTCTGCAACAGAATGAACTGAGATGAAACATTCAGGATTTTTTTTAAAGATCTGCTCTGATGAAAATCACTTTTTTGGTGTTTTTAAGCATGTTCTTGTGGCTTTTTTTCATTTTCTCAAAAGAAAAAAAATGCTTAAAATTGCATTTCCATTTCTGAGGTATTTCTTTATTCAAATGATTGTGACTCAGGAGCAGAAAGAAAATACAGTTGGAAAAAGCTTAAAGGTGTGACGTACAAGCTACTACAGCAAGCCAAAAGCTTCCTGCTCTGCACCATTCTGATGCATATGCTTGTAGACAACTAGAACTATGTGCAGCAAAAGTAAACTAGCTGGATAGAGTGAAAAAAATTGCCTTACTCCACGCTAGCAGTCCACAATTCAGAAGCAAATTTCTAATGAACTACTGCTGCTCTGCAGAAACTATCTCTAGAAAACAACACAGAGGTTTTTTTTTTTTTTGGCTAAAAACATTCTAACTATAGTTAAAAGACCACTGGGAACACTTTAATATACATTAAAATATGATTGGATTTCAAGCCATGTGCACAGTCGTAACTGTAGAGGCCTATTTGTGGCTTGCGACATATCTCAGACCGAGCAGGTGGTTAAAAAACTGTTGGCCCCTGTAAACCAAAAAAAAAGAACACACAAAACAAAGCCACTTCAAGAACTATAGAGGGAGAATTGATAGGGGGAGAAATGCAGAAGAATGCAGAAACGAGAAAACTGATTAGCATAGCAGGAGGGAGAAAGAGAGCAATTGGATGGGAATGTAGGAAGAGAGCAAAGTTGAAAAGCTGGAAGGCGGGAGCAGGAGAGCGGGTGAATGAATGTGCTGCAGATCTATTGTGCTCAGTTTTTGAATGGAGTGTTAGTAAGCTAAGTAGTAGTGATTTACAGCGCCAAGGCCATATCAGCTCAAGTGGGTAAACAATACTCTTTCAGAGGAAACACTCAGACGTGAGAAAAAAAAATGCTGGAGCTGAATTGGTGCAAAGTGTCTTTGAAATTGGTGGTTAGGTGCAAGAAAACACCTCCGACTAGGAAAACAAGAAAAGGTGGGCTGCAGACAGTGAGAAAGAGTGAAAGCTGAAAAACCACAAAGATGTGTCCCGTTTGACAAAAAAATTGCATCTTGATTTTTCTGCCTGAAAGACGTCAATGAAATGTTACTTTACCAAATTTACTACAAATGTTGGAACTTCTATTGTGATCCTATCTGTCTAAGCATGAATATTTAGCTGCTCAAGCAAAGAATATCTGCTTCCTGCCAATGATTTCCTCCTTGGTGAGTTACAAATACAACATCAACCTTTTATTCATGCTCTCATTTGAGACTCTTGATTATGCTAATTGAGTTATCGTCTATTTTCAGCGAGCTCTTACTTTCCCCACGCTCAGCCAGAAACCTTGAGACACCGTATATCATAAAAGTAAAGCCGAGGACCCAGACCTATCTGTGGCATTAGAACAACAAGCCCTGTGACGAATGGGAGAAAATAGAGGCCCAGCAATGTGTTTGTGTAAAGCTGTGTGTGTGTGTGGGGGTGTGTTTGTATCCATTGCTGCACATCTGCCATTCTGATTTACTGAGAAAGAGGTGAGGAAAAAAATTCATGGGCCATCCTATCTCTATTGCATTGCAGAATTGTGATAAGGCCTACGGACACTAAATCATTCACCTAATCAGCAACTTCATTCCATACTGCAGTGCTCATTCTCCTCTGCATATAGATTGCAAGGAAGATAATCTGCAAGTAAGGCTCTCTGGATGGTACGTAAAAGAAAGACAATCCTTCCTGCACGTGCAAGCTGTAACAAAACCCCACTATTGCAGGAGCAACAGTTGGTATTGGCTTGTCCTCCCACTTTCAGGACATATCAATTTAAGGACATTATCTTTAACATCCTTAACCTAATTTTACACTCTTCGGTTCATTTGCTGACCCTCCTCTATCGAGAGGGACCTGGCTGCAGACAAGATGGTGACTGACATCATCGGCCTGAAGCGGAAATTGTACGACTTACCCGAACCCTAACCCAAATGTGATCAGAATTGTAGAAAAAAAATGTTTGTGTCAAAGCTTACTGTAGGGGTCGCTAGTTTTTCAAGCAACATAGAGGGAACTTCCGGTTCCGGTTGAGGACTTGTGGTTTTAGACGTTCATGTCTGCAGCCAGTTCCTTTTGCCTCAATACTTCATGACTGTTAAGTTTTTAGACTGAACTGGTAACTGCTAACTGGTGTCACTCCATTCTTGTCACTAATTTTACTTAAACAACCAAAATTAATAAAGATAGTGTAGATAGTCTGTTTTTTAAAATTAATTTATTTCCTTATGTTTTCAAAAACAAAATAAAATGAATTCTCACCCCAATTTTGCTATGTTTTCTGCATACACAATGTTCTTTTTTTGCAACATCTTTACTCACCTTGATACTTTCCTCCATATTAATCTTCAAATTTCCCGTCAAAGAAAGTTTTTTGCAATTATTTGTTTATCATTTATTATAACATTAAAAAAAGTTCTCTCTCAACTGGACAGTAAGAAGTGCTAAAGTTTTAGAAGAAATCTAATATAGCTTCAGTGTTCATTATTTAACAGTTTTCATTGATGGTGCTTTCTTGTGCCCATTTTTTTTATTCATTTATTTTCTTACAATTTACATGTTTCTTACTTAGGAGACAAAACCATAACACCCTATCAGTAATTTGTCTTATCAGGAAAAGGTGGAAACACAAATTTAGAACATACCAGAACAATGTTTTTGGTTTCCTTCAAGATCAAAAGCAACATTTGGTTGTGTTTTACGTTCAGTATAAAACTTTTAAAACAAATGCATTAAATCATTGACAAATTTAAAGCTTCTGTTGTAATCATACCTTTCTGTCACGAGTGTGTCTGAAAAGAATCAACATTTAAAGCTTTTTCCTGCAAATGATCACTTTTTTCCACAAGGAGAACTGTATTCATTAACACTGAGTAAATTGTGGTGGAGAGTTGTGAGAAAGTCTGCATTTTTTTGTCTAAATCAGGCTTGTGAAAAGAAACTCAAAGTGAGAGTCTACTGACCATGAAACCACAGCTTGTGGTGTGAAACTCGGTTCTTCTGTATCCTGTCACTGCTAATCATCAACTGTAAACTGGGCTCCACTCAAACAGCTTTCCATTGAAGCTCTTTAAGATTGTTTTGTATGGAGACCACTCATGACTGCTGTATGTCCGTGTTGTCGCTCTTATACTGTATCTAGACCTTTATTTAAACAATCTTTCAACAGGTAGAGTGGAAATGTGGATGTGGAGCATTGGAATTTAAGCAGACTCTCTCAGAACAAAATGACGTTAACATCTTTAGTCTTTTCCAAATGACCTATTTGTCACACTCACACAGGTGAATACATAAAAGGCAGCAGAAGATCATGTTTCTTAGCCAGCACTGAATAATAGTTTGATCAGCAGCATATCTGCATTGCCTTTGATCAAATACTCATCAAATGGCTAATACATTTTAAGATCTAAGACCACCCGGTGAGCCGGTAGAGTGAAAATGACCATACACGGTTTTTCGGGCATGCTGCAGGTGACATGGCGTAGCCAACACAAACAACACATATGGATAAGTAAGGGTGAAGTAGTTGAGATTACATTTTTCACCCCCAAAACCTGCACACTGTGCTAGGAGCCTGTTAGTGCTGTTGAGGACAAGTCCGTGCTGCTTGTGTGCAGCCTGACTGTTAGAAATGAGGAAATTAGACAATCAGTGTTAATTTGGTATGGGTATCTAAAGGGTACTTGCGGATCACATGCACACCGAATGCGGACAGCATTTGTGTGTGGTCAGTAAAGAGCCAGTGGGCACACCTCACTGATGACAAGAATGTGACATAGGGGCTCCGTACAACAGCATCACTCGTACTTCCTAAAGTGTGTGCAACTTACATTGTCTCTACAAATACTCTATGATACACTTACCACACGCACGATAATGGTACATCCCATTTTCGTGATGTCCTTTAAGGTAGGAGCCTCGAGGAACTGCAAGACACACTTGTGCTCCCTTTAAGATACAGCCGCTACTCTCTATGACCATCTATGGGCCTGGACAACCCAGAAACCTGCAACTCCCGTATGGGCGCATGTGACTAAGGCATGAACATATTAAGGTGACGTCACTTATCACTTTCTACAGTCCACATTAGAAACCTTTGAAGCAAACAATTGTTCAAATTTATTTCTGCTGCCTTTTAAAATACTCCAAAAAATTAACTTTTAGACAGATTTTTCATACTAGTCTCTATTCTCTGCACAATAGGCAGGCCCACTAATGGCTAAGGTAAATTAAAAGTTTATATATTTTCTTTATTTGTCTATGAAGTACAGAAGTACAGACTATTGCCATTATGCTTTGTTTTTGTTAACCTTTATGGGGTTTGGGATTCTTTTGTACTTCATTATTATTTGCTTCATTTTTTTGGTTGTTTTGTAACATGAATAATATTCACACTTTTCCAATAAACACCTTGTTATTTTGGCTTTCTGCTTTTTTATTTTATTGAAGTCTTTTTGTTCATTAGCACAATGCTTTCCAAAATTCCCCTGCATTTTAACTGTGCTCAACAATTATAAACCATTCAAGAGTTTGCTCCAAATAACATGAGTGTGTTTTGATGATTATTAAGAAGAAGAATGTGAAAAAGAGGAAGCACATTATTCAAATGTGCTTCGTGTAAGCTGTTTGTCTTTTAGTTAATGAGGTTAACTGAGAAACCTCAGTTTACCTTTTTTGTAACTAACTAGCTGAATGTTGGATGAAAAAGGTTCTAGTTAGTTGAAAGAAACCTAAACAGTATTGGTCTTTTTATGGCTAATAATGTTCTCAGTAAAGATAAATGCCCTTTGAACATTTACAAATGATAAAAGTTATAGATTTTCTTTGAAAATGCTGGTCCAAAAGCATAAATAAGCAAAATAATATTTTTTTAAAAATGGATTAAAAAAATCCCAAACTAAACATTAAAACGTAAGCCTGATGAAATGTGATCTTGGCACAAATGCTTCATAGGTTAAAGAAAGGAGGGAACGTACTTCCCCAGCAGTTAGCAGAATTGGAAAAAACAAATTGAGAAAAGTGGCTTAAAAGTTTGTCTCTAACTTTTCAAAGACTTGAGAAACCCTTTAATGTGAGGAAGGATTTTAAATTAAATGCTATTTTTAATATAAAAGGTCAAAAGCATTGGAACATTTAAGATCCATCTTTATTCCATCATGACTTTGGACAGGAGTTACAGAAATGTCTACTTATATATGCCTAACTATACGTACAGTGCATACACTTTTTTCCTTGACTACCTATCAGTTGTCATTTCAAGAGCAAGTATGTGTGACTCAAGTCAACAGTTCTGAAGTGTGAAAATTGCTATGCAAGGTATTTTTAATTTCCCATTAAGCACACAGCATACTGCCCTCGCATGTATGCATTCCTTCTATCTGTCAAAGACAAACTTACCAAGTTCACGCTGCTTGGCTGACCATGTGATTCCCATCTTTGTCCTCACTTTAATTAGATATGGGGCCTGGTGATCTATTCTGGGAGAGAACGGTAACTCTTCAGCATTTGCTCAGCCAAAGAGACGTCTCCAATAGCAACTGATACCTATGGCCTCCCCCCGTGGCGTCCAAGTCTCATATTCTTGGTTGCGACCGTCCAACTTTGTTTGTGTACTTGGATCTGTCCCTGCGTACGCAGCCTTAAGCGAGAACCTGCGCTTCGCGTGTATGTTTGCACGTACAGGGACGAAACGGGATGCCGTCTAATGCTTATAGATCTATAAAAGTGGCGCACAGCGAGAGATGAGCATGTTAGTGTCAGTTGCAACCAGGGAGACGAGCAGGAGGGAGGATTGATGTGACTCTTATTGATCCTGCCTGGTAATTACAGCACAATTTATTACCGGTGAAACAGGGGAGGAGACGAGGAGACAAAATGCGGAGGTATCATATTTAGTTTGGGGTTGTAAGGCAGGTTTTTTGGTGAGACTGAACAAGGTCAGAGAGAGACAGAGATGGATCACTTTACCCTCCTTTCCCTTGAGTGCTGTGTGATTTGATCACTGTAGTGCTTTCTGACATTCTACCCTGTCTTCTTTCTCTCCACCTTTTCCTGTTTTATATTTTTTTCAATCATCGTCTGACCATATGGCGCTGATATGCAAGTAGACTCCCATTCCGGCATGCTTTTATCCTGCCCCGTGCTGGGTTCCCTTTTTGTCCATCAGAGGCATCACTTGCAATCAGTGCTGAGATGAAGTGTTGATATGATATGAAATGAAGGTGCACTTCCTCACTGTACAAGCAACAAGCCTACTAGTGTTTTGTGGCTTGTGAACGTGTAGGAGCATAGGGTTGTTTACAGACATGTGTGGGTGTTTTTACATGATCTTGCAGGGTATGTGTGCTCATTTATGTGTGTTTCTGTTTGTGTGAAGGCGATATTGTTCTAGAATATGTCAAAAAAAAAAAAGACAACGTTCTCATAGGCGAACCGCATCCTGTCTTCCAATGAGTCACAAAGCAAAAAGATGCTATAGTTAAAATATGCTGCCGCGACCTTACTCGTGTATGTCTGAATGCACTGTGGTTACGAAGGGAGTTTTCTTCCTGTGACCATTAATTCTTTTGAAGTTCTGGTCTTGAAACTCCTCGGTGTTAAAAGCGTGGACGTTTTGACAGTAAATGTGTCGCTGTGGGAGCTTCGCTTGCAATCCTGGTTAGAAAAAAATAAAAATGTACAGGAAGATGCAGAACTCAAATCCTTCTTGAAATCTTGTCATTTCACACCTAGATCACATTAAAGTTATCATTCAGCTGTAATGTAAAAAAAAATCCATCCAATATTATTTTTAGCTGACTTTAGTTTGTCGGTGTACGTTGCTATGGTAATCCTGCCACTGGCAGCACTCCAGAAATAGATTGATTTGGGTCTGGACCCAAAGATGGAAGAATACTTCTTTAGTTTTTGTTTTGTCTCTGCAGTTTGTATGCACATGCATTGTTGAGTTTATCAATCTGCCAGTGCTGTATTGATTGGCCAAAGTATATTTTATCTAATGCAGTGAGGAAGAGGGAGGGGGGAGTTTAGGAGTGCTGGGTGGAGTGGAATTAAATGGAGGAGTGGGGCCTTCTTTCACTTTGCTTTCAAGCTCATAAGAGCACACGCCTTGTGTCTGTGAGGAGTCTGGAGAGGGTAAGAGATGGAGTGGATGGTTTGATCTAATGCTGGATCACATGCAAAAGAACAGCAAGAGTCGAGCAGCCAAAAACGCCAGTTAAAAAGCTAGCTGTTGTTTGCTGTCACAGTGGGAGGGAGAACAGATAGTTTCTGTTTTATTTTGTGGGAACCGCAGAGGAAAGTGTCACTCTACAATGTACTCCAGAGTCTGTCAAGCAAAAATATGCAGGAAAACTTTTTTTTTTTTTTTGTTAGAGGGGCATGTTGGGGATGTTGCCGTCACACCACCCTGCCATGATGTGATGTGCTGCCATGATAATGTCTTATCCTGTTTTTACTCTCCAGATCCATTTGCTCTCTTCAGGCCTCACACAGGAGCAGACGCTCACAGAGCCACCATTTAGCTCTCAGCAGAGAGAGAAGAGGGGGGGATCATCTGCTTCTCCTCTCTTATCTCTCACTTAAAAAAAAAACTGATGAAGAGAACAAGTGCTCTTCCTCCCGCTCTCCTGCTCCCTCTCATTTATCTCTGTGCTCCCCTCTGTTTAACAGTTAGAGTGCTAGTTGAACATGGCAGCTCTGACACTTTCCACATAGTCCTTTGTTGTGTCTGCTCTCACATGCATCTGTGCGAGTAACTGCTTGCTTGTGTTGTTAGTTAGCTGGGCCATATGCTCACACGTGTGTGGTCATGCTTCCTCAAATCTTTCAGCAGTTATCATTGTGTGGTTTGTGGTGATGAAGGCCTCCGTGATTATAGTTTGTATGAACCTGCATGCATGCAAACACACAACTCGCACTGTACCCCGCGTGCAGCTGTCTCCTTTTCATTTCTGCTTTATTGTCTTGGACATGCACGATAGCTGGAGTAGTTCTGTGCTTGTCATGCAGAGGAAATGGGTGAACAACCTCTCTAATTAAACTTCACCCACTGACACTAATTTACATATGAACACAATCACACTGAAATCCAGACCTTCATTATCACAGGATTTTATTCCCCGGCGCACGATATTTTGGCAGTTATATTTCATTGAAATTAAGTTTCTCACCTCTACAGCTACAAAACCATAGATTTCAGGTGTGACTCTAGAAAAAAGCTGAACTTATAATATCAAGTAGGTAGATTTAAAAGAACAAAAATAATCAAAAATATTAGCAAAGAAGTAATACATTTAAAAATACAACTGTTTTTCAACACCATTTTTTAGTCTTACCTTTGTAGTTATTCAATTAAAACAAATGCAAAATGTTTGAAATTTTAACCCTGTGATGCCTGAACTGATTTCCAGCTTTTAAAAAAAATCACTCATATTTTTTTGCCAAACAAGGTAATTTTATTAGAGCTGAAATGGTTTGATGCATATTTGTCTCAATAGGGGTCAAGCTTAAGAAGTTGAACAAATCTCCCGTCATCATTGTCACTAGCACTGATATAGTTTGCACTGAATATTCTTAGAAAATACAAAGTAAATAGACTAGAAATGTTTGTACAATATGCTTTAACAAGCACAAACCACAGCTGTGCAACAATTCTTTTCCTTAAAAAAAAAAAAAAAACACTTTCCCAGTTTATTAACATGATAAAAAAAAGATAAATAGAACATGTGAAAAAGGACATATCAGATAAGTGGAGGCATTGCAATGTGCCATGCAGATATGACATTTATTGAAAGAGCAAACGAAAAAATTAAGGTTTATTAATATGATTTCACTGCAAGGTAAAACTTTAAAAACGAATCTAAACTTGTGGTGTAAAGTTACAAAAAAGTTCAGCATATGAATTATTTTTCCTCTTGTGTCATTTGAACTGTAATGAAATAAACACAAAATGCAAAAAGGATTATGATACTTTTGGCTTATTTTAGACACAATGACAATGATATATACCTTAAAAAAAGCAGATTTGCAACCATTTTAATAACCTGTAGACTTTTAAGATCATTTGTTTAAATCTTAAAATAACAAATAAAAATATACAATAAAAGACATCTTAGAAAACTTAAGAAAAACTATTATAGTGGATTACTTGTGTTTCAAAGCCTCCACCTTTCATGAGACCAAAGAAACTACACAGATGAGTAGAAAAATATATTTATAAACTCTAAAACTGCAGTTGCACAGAGAAACCAAAAAAATCTGAAGCTGCTGGAATATTTTTAAACTTCTTCCATTGTTTTATTTTATTTTATATTGTTTAATATACATAGAAATACACATGTGCTCACATTAATCTATATTAGGTATTGTTCTTTTTCACAGGTGAAAAACAGTTCCACATTTCTCATTACTGAGTCCCCTGCAGGAGCTCTGTAGTCTCTTAAGTTCATCCATTTCCCGCCACACCCTGACTTGTGCCTTGCTCTCAAATACCGTGCACTTTCGCGCGTGCACACTAAATAAGCTCCATTGTAGGGCCATTATGATGTGAATGAGGGGCCCACCAGCTCCACTGAGGCTTGTGTGAGTGAGAGTGTGTCAGTCCAAATAGGTTAGAGAGATTGATGAACTTGCAAAGAAAAGAAACACCTAATCAAATTAAAACGGGATGACTGACAAGCTGCTGCACGCTGGAGCAGGACTCACGTGGAAAAAAAAAATCTAATTCTTCCAGTTTATGATGCGTTAAAGCTGATACTCCTCCTACTACAGTTGATGCGTCCCCTCTTTCCTCATTTTATCTTTTTTTGTAAGAGCGCTATCACCGGTGCGGACACGCGCATGCAGCTCCAGGACTAACGGGCCGTGAGCTTTTACCCGTGATAGCTAAGAAGAAAAAAAAAACTGTTTGTGTCAATCAAGCCGATCCCCCTCCCCTTCTCTCGCCCCATCCTCCTCCGTCTCCCTCGATCGCCTCCACTTGTGTAGGCGCTCTTAAAGCGCAGCGTTTACGCGCGGCTCCTAGTCTCTAACGGGCAGTCCGGTGGATCGGAGCACTCCGGTCTATAGACTGCCGAATCTCTGCTGCCATCAGGGAACAAGTGGCCATTCCCGGGGATTTAGGAAAAAAAAAAACAGCGAGGAGAAGAAAGGAGTAGGAGGGATGACAGAGGGAAGAGAAGTGGAGGATTCTCCACAGCCGCCACCACTGCTGCTGCTCCTGCCGTAGAGAGTGGAGTGGGAGATGGCACAGCGCCTCAGCGTCCTCCACATTCAGGAGTGCGCCACCGAGAGCACCGCTCTGGACGTCTGCGCATCGGCAGCATCACTCCCGCGGCGCTGGAGCCGCTCCGGGAGCGCTTCAGTCCGGGTTACCGGTAAGCTGGATCCGCTGAAGTTTATGTCATGTATCAAATTTGTTCATATTAAAAAATATATTATTATTCTAGTAGTTTTGGTTTAATTACAGAATAAAGAGACAAGAAAACTGCAATGTTTATCATTAAACTATTCTAAACATCATTTATTTAGATTGATTCAGAAAAAACCCCACAAACTATTATTATAAGTAAAACTATTTGTATTTTTATATAATATTTAAAAAAAACAAACAATATTGTTGTTGACATGAGGCACTAAAACTTTCCTGTCAAGTGATGATCAGGATCAGCGCCCCCCTCTGGCCCCTATATAAAGAAGCAGATGAACACGTTGAACCAGCTTCACACTCAAATCTTTAAAAGTTCCCGCCATCACTTTTTTTAGTGGAACACCTCCAGATTAGAGAGAATCTCATGCTTTAAAATTTCTTTTTTTCTTGTCACATAAATTTCCATTGTCTTCTCTTATCACTTTCACAGAGCTCCTTTCTCCTCTTCTTCACTATCTGATTATACATCTTTTTTTTAAAGAATATATATATATATATATATATATATATGTGACTGGACTTCTTCCTCGGTGACCTTCTCTTTGCTTGTGTTCACTAAAGGTGGGGAATGGGGAAAGGGGGATGGCAATGGGGAGAAAAGTCCATTGATATTCAAACTGACAGAAGAAGAGAGGTACAGAAAAACAAACTATAGGGAGAAAGACGTGGGGGATGAAGAAGAGATGCTGCAGGATCTTCTTTTTTCTGACTCCCTGCAAATACATTGAGATTCTAATCCTATTTTTTTCTATTATTCATTGCATTATATTCTTCTCTTCTCCTTTTCTCTACCTCTCATATTCGTGTACTTCATTTTCTCTTAACAGTCATGGACTCCCCTCAGATTAGTGCACTCGGCAGAGGGATTCCAACTCTAATTTTGTGGTATTTCAGATGATTAGGTTCAGAAATAGGACAGAGGTGCTCAGAGTTTGGCACTATTAGAGGAATTCCCAGGGTGGCTTTGCAGGACTGATTAGTCGAGCTCCATCCACCTCTCCACACTGCCATATTAACACACAACCAGCTGTTGTTTATTTGGGAGGATTGACTTTTGTGCTGTGTTTTAACTGGGATGTCATTTGTGTGTGCATGAGCCTGTGCATGTGTCAGAGATTGGCTAAGCCCTACGGATGCGAGTTGTTTTCAATCAGCTCTATAGTTACCAGCTGTGCCCTCGAATTCCCCAGGGCTGCACAACCTGGGTACATGCTCCCTCGCAAGTACACAAAACTCATGCATACTATTCAACCTTCCCCAACCGACTAACTCTCTCTTCTTTTCTCCTTGTTCCTGTTCTCCGCAGATATTAATCATCACCCGATCCGTCTGTGTGTGTGATTCCTCCGTGAGGGTTTGAAGGAGACCACCGCTGCGGCATTTCTTCAGCTAAAGACCTCTCTTCTCTGAGATCTGGCGCTGCTCCCCTCCTCACCTGCCATGGTGACATGACTTGGCCCTGAGTGGATTTGATCCTGCCTTCCACAAATAGACAATCTCTCTGGGAGGTTTTCAAAACCTCTAGACACCTGTAAACTAAAAGAGACATCAATTCCTCTGACGCTCTGTATCTCCCCAATCGCGCGATGACAGTGGCCGTGCGGTTCCGTCGGCATTTGCGCAGGCTTCTGTTCTTACTCGCCTCCTGCTGCCTCCTCTCCCTTCTCCTTTCCGCCTACTTTCTCTTTGCAAACTCTTCCCCTTCCATACAACTTGGACAGTCTGTTGAGCCCGCTTGCTCCCGGTCTCTGTCTATGTCTCCATACCGGAACCTCCCATTCCCATATCCCCCAAACCCACCGCACATCCATGTCCACACTGATCCAGTGGTACTGGTGCTGGTGGAGTCACAGTATTCTCAGCTGGGTCAGGACATTGTGGCTATAGTAGAGTCAGCCCATTTTCAGTTCCGCATGGAGATTGTCTCAGGAAAGGGCGACCTTCCGCCGCTGACAGAAAATGGTCGCGGACGATATTCTCTCATCATTTATGAGAACCTGTTAAAGTATGCACATGCAGATACGTGGAACAGGCAGCTGTTGCATCAATATTGTACTGAGTACAGAGTCGGCATAATAGGCTTCTACCGTTCCACCGAGAACTCTCCGTCTGTCCTCAAACTGCGAGGCCTGCCACTGGTGCTCAGGACCAACCAGGCGCTTTGGGACTGTTGCGTGGTGTCTAGCTCGCCTCTGCTCCATTTGACCAAACCTGGCACAGATCGAGGAGCCTTACCTGGAGAGGACTGGACTTCATTCTCTTCAAATCACTCTTCATACCAGGCTGTGCTGCACGCACGGGCCAAGGAAGGAGCAGGGGCAGGCAGTGGAGATAATCCAGGTCCGGGTTTCGGTCTAGGCCTCCAGACCACTGTGGTACAGGACCTCGGGCTTTATGATGGAGTGAGACGAGTGATGTTTGGACAGGGATTGGGCTACTGGCTCCACAGACTCATCCTGGTGGATGCCATTTCCTACCTCACAGACAGGAAGCTTACTCTGGGTCTGGATCGCCACATGCTGGTGGATATTGACGACATTTTTGTCGGCAAGGAGGGGACACGTATGAACGCCAAGGATGTAAAGGTATTTGGCACGAGTGTGAAATGAAAAACTTAAACACAAAGCAACACTTTTTAAAAAAAGTTTGAATCAAACTCTAGATATTTTTGCACAGAAATATATATTTTTTACTGATATGTGATCAGGCAAAAGAGTTTGGCTGAATCCGAATTGCTTCTCTACCCCTCTGGCTTCCCCCTATCCCTGCATTTATCCCTCCAAGCGTAGAGATATGGGGAAAAAATTTGGTGTCTTCAAATCTGGACGTTAATACCCATCAGTAGTCACCAGTCATCTACGGTAACACTTAGCTCCTAGTGCTCAGAAAATACATTGGTTTTATTTTAAAAAAAAATCCAATACTTAAATGTAAATCTAAATTTCTGTGCTTTAGAAGCACAACATGGATCACCCTACCAGCAGAAACCCTAAGTTGCTACGGCTCCTCCTTAAAAAAAACTTTCGGACACGACTACAGCTTCAAATGCTCCTACAATTGCAGCAATAGGTAGTAGCCAGAGGGGTAGGGAAGCAATTCGGATTCTGCCTTTTGGAAAGTATGATATATTTCAATCAGGGATCATTGCATGTGTACTCTAAAGCAAAAGTTTAATCCCTGTTTGTGTTCACACCAAGTGACTATATGTAGGGGGGTATGACTGAAGGTCATTTCAGAATGGAGGTCTAGCCAGAAGCAGCCATTTAAGTGAACAAAGATGTGTGAAAGAAGGGAAGAGGAGGGGGTAAGAGCAAGAAAGAGAGGTATTGAAGAGGCAGTGAAAAGATGAATGGCACGTATTCCTCTTTTCCCACGTTTCTGCTCTTAGGGAAACTAAAGGAGAGTCAGCCATGCCGCCTGCCTCTAAAGAGAGCTGTTGTTTCAACACGCTTTTCTAAGAACAAGCACACAGATGCAGGCAGATGTGTCTCTGCACTTCTGTTTACATACAAAAGTACAGCATTTGCACGCATGCAAAATGAAAACTTGTGAGAGAAGTCTTATGTATAAATGGAAAAACGCCTTTTCTTGTTGCTAGAAATGAAGCGGGCAAAGTGAAGGAGGTAAAAATCCCTTTTATCTGTTTCACAGTGGCCACAAAGTATCCCAAAAACAAAGTAAAGCATGATTCTATATCTTAAACTAAAATGTGTCTTTTACATTCAACTGTGCCGTGAAGCAAAAAGAAGAAGCTTCATGTTCACTGCTGGAGATTGAACAGGGAAAAATGTAAGGAATAAAAAGTATCACGCTGCAGGTGGTCACATTAGGAGAAACTTCACACCTAAGTATAAAAAAAAGTTGCATCTAAAGTGAATAAAAGGTTCTGCATTTCCCCGGCACAGCAATACATCACCGTACACATTCAATGAGCACACAAGAGCTCTCTAGTTGCAGTTTTCATTTTAAGTCTGCCTGATTCTTCAGCTTTGTTCCATAAATATACATGAGGATGAACCAGTTCCATAACAGAAGGGATGAGATTGAAGAGACAGACTTGGAGAGGGTCAGAAAAAGGAAGGAACAATGACATTTGAAACAGATCTTCTTTATCTTAGGTGAGTTTGGCACTCAGGGAAGAAGGAGGGAACGTTTAAGAGATGAGAAGAGTGGGGTGTAATGCCTCAGGGGTGGTCGCTGCCTAATTTACAGAAACAAAATGGTGATGGGAAGAGGAAAAGTAGAAAGGTTTAGTTGATAGATCTGTAGCCTTAGGTTGAGTTGATTGATAGAGGCTTAATCTGGGAATCAGTTGACCATAATAAATTAAATACTCTGTGAAATAATTATTTATTCAGGATTTTTCAAATATATTTTTGATGTATTTGTATTATTTCAGTGATAGGTTAGAGGAACAAAATCCTGTCAGAAGGACTCAAAAATAGAAGTCTTCTCCTTCTGGTGCTGAAAGCTGTTGAAGAGATGACTCATATTAGACGACCACAAGTCAAATATACAGCACATGTATCTCTGGGTGAAGAGAACAGCTGTAAGATGTGTCACCATTGTGGATTTTTTTTTGTCTTTTTAACGTAACCATGAAAGCAAGATGTTTGCTCGCTAACAACAGCGTGCGATGATGTTTGGTTTTGGTGTAAAGTGAAACCTATAAACCATCAACAGTTGCGCTGATGATTGCGACGCTATAGTTTGAGAGACAGGATGGAATAAACCCACTTATTTTTATTTGACAAAAATCTCTGAATATATTTCTTTCTAGAGCTTTTTTAAAAAAACTTCTTTACCATATCTTCCTGTTAAAATATGAATTTCAAAAATATTTTTTTACGTTTCAAAATAATGAAAATTCTCCTTTACAAGGGGCTGAGCTACAGGGGCAGCTGCCCCCACCCGCAGAAAGCTTTGCCCCAGGCTTGTCTCCACCAATTTTTGAGTCAAGATTAGTATGAATATTGACAACGATTACGAAATCATCAATACAAGCTTCTTTTAGCATTGCAAAAGTAACTAAAGCGATATTTTTAAATGAAATGAAAACAATAAAAATAATAAAACTGGAAGAAATAAAAGATACTACTAGCACTTTTTTTTTTTCATTTGAAATGGCGTTCCACCCTGCTGCTGTCATTTGCCCCCTTCCATAGTCTTCAGCCGCCCCCCCCCTTCCCGTCCCCTCATATTAAATGTTCTAGCTCTGCCTCTGGCCTTTAGCTACAATAATTAACCGAGAAAAGGATTTAAGGTTTCTCCTTGTATTTCCCATCCCTTACAAGTTTCTGGGCTTCATTTTAATTTTAAAGGGCATTTTATTTTATCTTAATAAAACTATTTTTCTAACAAATGTACAAAAAACATAAATAAATTTGAGAAATATTGTTACGCCACCTTTTATTCTGAAAAAGTATTCTTCGTTTTTCATATTTGATATCCCAAATACATATCTACTCCCTATCAGCAAAATGGAACGTAATTAAAGAAGCTTTTCATGCAGCCCTATTAAATCCCTAAATTTGCTTTCATTAAGGTGATAATATTATCTTGTGTCCTCCTGCTGTGAAAGTGATACTTATCTAGTGTGTAAGTCCCCTGCAGCTGTATTTCTGTGAATTCATTCTGTAAATTAATCTTGCTCTTGTAAAAAATAAAAATAAAGTTTGAGGTGGGAAACGGCAAATAAATAAATGATTACACCAATTAAAAATAAATGTAAGATCACAAAATAGGTCAACCAGTGTAGAAAATAGATAACGGATGTTAAAAGATGTGTCAAATAAACAATGTGTGAATGTAAAACTGGGGGCTCAACAGCTGGCGATTGAGTGCACTATAATAGTGCATTAGAAGTCTTCTCTTACCTCCGACAAGATAAGATTCAATCTCCTGTGATTCCCTATAAGAGGAGGCAGAGACAGAAAAGAGAGGGTCCAATTAAAATGCCACCCTCCTTCTCCCTGCACTCTTCATTAGTCTCACCCCACGAGTTCATCTGGTGACAAACAATACCTACACCCCCCTCTGTCTGCGAGCACACGCACCCACACAGCTGTATATCCTCTATTAAAATGATTCACAGGGAGGCACCCCACAGATGACATTTCTCAAAATGAGGGATGATGCCAGTCAAAAACCCCCATCGGTGATACTTGTGCCTGCACTTTTTTTTTTTAAATTTCATTCGCATAGGTTTCTCCTCTTTTCTCGGAGTGGTCGTTAGCGGGGTGTCAAATCTTCGTCTTTGGATTCCTCTTTATCACCTCCTTTTCTCTCCTCCACTCGGCTCCCTCCTAGCTCCCTCCTCTACTTGAGTCATTGATCGCTATCTCCGGCCTGTTTGTATTCCTCTCTAAATCTCTCTCTCAACTCGTTCCCGCTGTTTTTCTCCCAAAGATGTTTTCTGCAGAGGTGTAATCTAAGTTTAGACAACACATGCATGCAAACACGCAGGCTGCAACAAAGATCCAGACGCTGAGTTCTGCTCCTCTCTAGTTAGGCTACATAAGGTTGCAGTCATTAAAGGCAAGCAGAAGCTCAGTGATTTGCACAGCTGATAACAGCTCAGAACTTTTTGTGTTCTACACTCTTCCCGTATGCAGTGGAGACTGTCATCCTGTTGATAAAATGTCCTACATTTTCCCCCAATTTTCCCATGGTCTTGACAATCCCCCCCCCATTGAATATTAAAAAGTGGATAAATGGGCCAGTTTTTGCCATTTGTCATACTTTCTTTACTTGGTGTAATTTAGCTGCTCAAGTAATTATAACTTCCTTGTGGTTTAGATTCTGTTTTTGGCCTGCAGCAATGAACATAAAGTTTGTCACTTATCCTCTGTGTTATATTATTATTATTATTATTATTTTTTGCATTCAAGTAAAGCACACATTGTTAGAACAGCTGGAATGACTGCAAAGATTGGACGTCAAAATGCCATGGCTCCAGTGTTCTTGTGTTTTTGTCTAACCCAAAAAAATTAACAAAAATGATATTACACTAAATAAACGTCGTTCCAATGTCTTTGAAGGATTTCAGCTTAGCAGCCTTTTCATTTATTGTGCAGTTCTATTTAGAGTTAATCTTTAGAACTAATTAAATCAATCAAACTAAGCTCTAACTCTCCATATTGGTTTGCCTCATTGCCAGACGCTATGACATAAGTAATGAAGAAAGGCGTAAACACTGGATGGAAGATTTAGGAATCAGAAGAGAGAACGCAAATGTAAAAAGAATGAGATTGATTTGAGTAGTTCGCTACAAGTAGCACACAGACCTTCCTGTAATTTGTGTGTTGATGATCATTTCACTTTGATAAAGTGTTGCATTGAAATACTTTTCAAGCCTTCAAGACTTTACAAACCTTGCTCTAATTTAAAAAGTAAAAAAATAAAAGTGTTTAAAATATAAACGCTTTGTCATTGAGATAATTCTTAGCAAAGGAATTTGTCAAAAACTGATAACGGATTCATTTGTTTAAAATCCCATTCCAATCATCTTTTAATCTGTTGTTAAAGTGTTCCCAGTGGCCTTTTAATCATGATTATGCAGATTTTAGGCAGAGCGGCAGGAGTTCATTTGAAATATACCTAAGTTGTGGGCGGGACTGTTGGCGTGGAGTAAGCCAACAGTTATACTAAGCTAGCAGTTGTTATTCAGTCATACTATTTGTCAGAGGGCTGCACGGTGGCGCAGTGGTTAGCGCTCCTGCCTCACAGCAAGAAGGTTCCCGGTTCAAGTCCTGGCTGGGGGACCTTTCTGTGTGGAGTTTGCATGTTCTCCCTGTGCATGCGTGGGTTTTCTCCGGGTACTCCGGCTTCCTCCCACCGTCCAAAAACATGCTTCATAGGTTAATTGGTCACTGTAAATTGTCCCTAGGTGTGAATGTGAGTGTGCATGGGTGTGTGATTGTGGCCCCTGCGACAGACTGGCGACCAGTCCAGGGATGTACCCTGCCTTCGCCCATGAGTAGCCGGGTTAGGCTCCGGCGACCCCGTGACCCCGAAAGGGATAAAGCGGATTGGAAAATGAATGAATGAATGACTATATGTCAGAACAACCATTCCTGCTCTGACGTCTTTTTCCTAACACCATCTTCCTAATTTATTTTTCATTAATTTTCTTTCTTTTTGCAAGTTATAAACTGACCAATCAGATGCCTCACTAAAAAAATATGGTGCCCGCTGGCCCCCACCTCATACATTTGATTGACATATTCTTCAGAGCGCACTTTCAGTGGAAGGTTAGTGGACTTCCAGCAAACGTACTCATGATTGGTGACAGAAGTGCCTAGAGCTGATGACTCAGACCAACTCGAACCAATCACTGTTGTCTAGCTCCAATACTGCGACTTCCGTATCTTGGAAAAATAGCGACTGAACTAGCTTAATTTCGCTGGAGCCAGAGGTAAGGCATTTCTATGGGTGACATCACACTCGCTTTGTCCAGTTCTCTATATACAGTCAATGGTTAGCACTCTCTCCTGATAGGTTATAGTCCGTCACAATCCCAACCTAACATTGACGATGCAACAAAAATGGCAAGCAAAATTGGAGCCATCCAGCTGTGCAGTTTTAGGCAGATGTGAGCTCGAATGAGGAAAACAAAGATGTTCATGAATCTATTTGTCTGCAAGTTGATGCATCAGAATGGAGTGGAGCAGGGAGCTTGTTGCCTGCTGATTGTAGCTCATAAGTTCCACCCACGAGCTTTTTCCAGCTACAGTTTTTTTCTGCTCCTTATTCACTATGATTTGAATAAAGAAATACTCAGAAACGCAATTTAGAACTTAATTTTCTTTATATATGTTGTCCATCATGAGAAAAATGGTATGAGAACATGTTAAAACACCAAAAACACAATTTTCATGGAGTGGGTCTTTAAATAAGCTTTTTTTTTTTCAAAACTGAAAGGAAACCTTTCACTGGCTGTGGCTGTGTGCCATGAATTATCCTCCACACAATGAGGTGGGTTTTGCAGTCACAGCAATCACTGAAACTTTAAATCCATGCGGGCCTGCCAAGTAGAATTTAGCGTAAGGGTAGCAATGCCAAAGCTCTCCCAAGTGCCCCACATAAATGCAAGTGAATAGATGAATTTGTAAAATGCTCACATATGAAAAGCTACACTGATTTGAATCTGACAAGGGAGACTGGAAGTGATACACAGGCAGGAGAAGCAAGTGAAGACGTCAACATTAACTGGTTAAGCGCTCTTTCTGGTCATCAATTAGAGATGCCTGACCCAGTTAAAATTGTGCTGGTCCAGCATTCACATCCCATGTGCATAAACACACACAAAGGCGGGAAGCGATCGCGCTCAAGAAATGAAGGCGACGACTTGCTTTTGCTCAGGAATTAAACCCCATTAACATCTACAATTTTTTTCGTCCCCTCCCCTCTGATTCCCACTGTCTAATCTTTTGATGCGTAAAATCCCACTTTTATAATTACTTTTATTATTTTACATCTTGCAGTCAAGCTTGAAGCTTAAAAAAAATGGTAGCGGGGGATGAAAAAAAGAAAAAAGCACAAGATGACAGAATGGGGATACGGTGAAGAGGTGGTTGGCGTAAAGGGTTTTTGAAAGGCAGGGAATGTCAGCTGTCCAGATGCCTGTCTCCCATCTGTTTGAACCCCAACATCTATCTGGCACCTCTCCCAGTACCACGAAACAATCGTCCATCGTCTCTGTCATTAGAAGGATATGAAAGGTGGGCGCTTTGAGCCACTGAAAATGTTAATCCAAGGATGTTTTTGCTTTGCCTCAGTTTTTCTGTGGATCCCCTCCATGCCTTCTTCTCCTTCCTTCATTTTAGTAACTTTAATGGTCCATTTCAAAAACCCCTCTGTGCTTTGAGTACAGGTATCCTCTCGACCTCTTTGCTTAGAGCACTCCTTTATCTCAAACTGCATTACTGCCTTCAGAAAAACATCAGGATAGAACTTCTAAGCCCCTTTAGAACCCACTTGCAGACTGGTTATTTACCACGGGAGAGTTGTTTCCGTCTGACATATTTGTCTTTCATCTACTGGCCTCAGTGTCGTCACAGTTTCCTTCTGGTGATCGCTCTGGAGCTCTCATCAAATTTCTAAGGTTCAAGAGATTAAGATGTTAAAATGCATATGGAAAGACTTTTTTAACCGTTAAACACCAGAGCTTTAGCTCCAGTGTTGAAATTCTTTGGACTGTCTTCTACTGTTGACGCAAATTAATATAATTCCAGCGGATACTGAAGCAGAGAAAAGCAGCTTTGTGCGGGTATGCAACACTTTACTGTAGTGAGGTGCTGTCACAATCAGCGTCAATCAGCTGATTCTGACATTCAGAAAAGCGGCTTTGTGCCAAGCCAATATGCAAAGCCACTTTTCCTTGCATTGGAATCAGCTGATTCACGATGGTTGAGTAAATTGTCAAAGAGTTGCAATAGGTCAAAGAGTGTGTGTTACTTAGGGGTAGCAAGTGACATCTCCATTAAAGGCCCACTCCATGGGCCGGCCATGGTGCAGAGGTTGGGCGGTCAACCTCTGATTTGAAGATTGCAGGTTTGGTTCCCATCCTGTCCGCTCACGAGTCAAAGTGTCCTTGACACAAGACACAAGACCCCACATTGTGGTTATAAGTTGGAGCCAGTGTTAGGCAGCGGAGCCGCCATCAGTGAGTGAATGTGTGTGTGCATGGGTGAATGGGACTGTGACAGATACGCTGCTGTCTTATAAACTATGCTGCAGTCCTGAATGTCAGTTAAAAAAAAATGCAGCCATTCTTGCTGTTAGGGGTTCTAAATCTGGCCGACACAACACAAACATTTCCTGTGTGGCTCTGCAGTTGTGCATTGTAAACGTTTGGCAGCAGAATACAAATGAGATGTTTGAACTAATACTCTGCACACTTGGACACTCACCTCACCTCCACTAATTGTAAAGTGTGCCAGCACATACTTTAGTATTACATTTCAGCCAATTGCATCATGAAGTGTTTATCAAGTTATAATGCAAAACACCCAGCTGCAAACTTGATTGAATTCTTATGTCTTTGTGTCCCAACATTTGGCTGTGTGTTTGCATGCCTGTAAGACATAGAAGATGTCATAGTAGAGGAGACAGGGGATCAGATTAGGGAATTGTGCACATCTGTCAGCAGCCAGCCATCTTCTGCACCATTAGATTAAGGCTAATGAAGACACTCCATGCATGTGTCTGTACATTTTGTTATTTTGGGAGACTCACATTCAATTGAGATGGCGAGAAGGAAAGAGCAGGAGCTCCTGCAACAAAACTTTTACTTTGGCTCCAGCTGCTCAGCTGTCATAAATAAAGCAGGGTTTCTGGGGATCGATTAAAAGCAGTGAAACCGAGTTGTTGTTGGGGCGTGACACGGGGAACAAAGACCCAGCTGAACACATTTTAGAGAAAAAATTCACAACTTGGTTGATAAACAAAACGTTTGCAGAAGTGCAGCGAAAGCAGGAGGACATGGTCAAAGAATTTGCAAGGGTATAGAGTCGTAGAGGGGCAGTGGGAGCGATCTTTCCTACTTGCTGCTTCAGCCTTCTTTTCAAATTAATACTGCCTTGTCTCCTGAGAATGTGACATTTTCTTGGAGCAAGCGAAGGAGAGAGGTTCAGAGGTGGGTGGGAAGTGTGGAAGACGGATGCGGTAGGGCTGGGGTGGGGTAGGAGTGGCAGGGCAGAGAGGCATCTGCAGGTTATTGACAAGATGACGGAGAACCGCAGCAGTAGGACGCAACTGCAGAGAGCTGAGGGGACTGGTATTCACTGGTTTCACCAGGTGGTGTTAGGGATGAATGGAGGAAACAATGAGAAGGATGGAAAGATTGTTTCTGTGCACATAAGGGTGGGTGTGGGTGTTATTAGTCCACCCTCTGGAGGCTACAAATGCACTGACCTTCATTAACTTGCGTTACTGTCAGTGTGTGTGTGCGCATGCTGTGTTCAACTCTCTTTAGTTAACACTCATTACTGAGTCTTTGTTTAAAGGCCAGCAAACTAATGAAGTCATTAAATAAGTGAGGAAAATCCTGATGCCAGCATTGAAATCAGAGATCGAGGCAGCTTTAAGAATGAAAAATAAAAAAAAAATCTACGGCTGGAGTTGCTCACTGACAAAGTGAATCTCAATCAAAAATCAGAAATATGATACAGCAGCATGATTTTAGTAGGAGGTTTTGTGAACTCATGAAGTAACCTCTGAAGAAAAGCAGATTTCCATTACCGGTAATTAACCATCAATATTCAAATCCCTTTTGTTTGTAAAAATGAACACTGCAAACGTGGATTCTGAAAACATAAAATCTAATATCCCTGTACAGTTATTGATTGATATTCTTATGAAAATGTTAAAACATTGGCAATTTAGATGGTATTTTTCCTATAGACATAAATGAAGGTCTACAGCATTATAGGTTTGCTGGTGGTTTACATGCAGCATATCATTTACTTTTCATAATTCCTCTTATATTCTTAACATAAGTTTGGAAATATACTAGGACTTTACAACTTCTTAGACCTGTGGCTTGGACATAAATTACAACCCGGAATGAAGGATTTGTACTTAAATCTGTGTAGTTATCAGTAACACATTGTACAGAAAACCTAATCTGCTTGATAAATTTCTAACTGATCCAGAATGTGGTTGATTCTCAGTATCTGATGGTGAAAAGACAAACTTTGTCTTAATAAAGTTCACATGCATATGAACTGAACCTGTTCATGGCAAATTTGTTGGACTAACAATTTTCCTTGAGTTGTTGTCAATTTTTGCTTGTAAGTTGCTGGAGTGATGACACAGAAGATGTTTTCTGGTAAACTTTCTCTTAAAGTATTCACAAAGGCATTGCAGATGTCTCTAATACCACATACAGTTTGATTTTTGTTTACTTACGAGAAATGTAAAATAATTTTGTGACTGTGAACTTAACCCATGGGGACATCAGTGTAACAGAAGTGTTTGTGGTACAGTATATCGGTTATTTGAGACTGTTAGGAGACAAAAAGGAGAATGTTAGGCATGTTTGTCAACTACAACCAGATCGACATCAAATTTTACTTTGTTCATCTAATAATATTTAGTGGTACTTCAAGTGAAGTTTAACATACCAACATAAATATACGTATTACAGGTATATCGCAGTTCACCTTTCACAATTTTGCTGTTTTGTATCTTTTTAGCCAGATTTTGCATGCTTTTTTTTAAACAGTGCACTGTGTTCTGTATCCTGATTGGCTGTTGACCTTGTCAGTCAGTCTGTTCTGTGGTGTTTCTCTTGTATTGAATGCTTTCAGTTTGATACATTTATTCAACTCTTCGATTGCAATCAGATCTTTGTTTTTATACCATAATCCTGAATTTACTTTTCTATGAAGGTTTGAACTTTGAAAGTTTGAACTAGAGATAAGTGTGTAAAGTGCGTAGTAAGGGGTTTTACAGCTTTAAAACATCTATATTTTAGAATGTAACTTCCGGGATTCAAATGTCAGGTGCAAGCTGACTAATCAATTGGATACATTTTGATGCACGTAGTGATCGTATGTATCAGACAGTGCAGTTCAGGAAAAAAAAAAGATTACAAGATGGTTGCTTTTCTAGATTTCTCTTTATATTTTTCTGTTAATTGAAAGTTAACATTTTTTTAGGAAAGAACCAAAATCAATAACATAAAAGTTTCCCTTTAGCTTCATTAATTCTTCCTGTTGGTTCAGATGTACAACCTGCAGCACAAAGGAAGACACATCACTTGATATTCATTTTTTGTCATTCGAACAGTATGTGGAGTGTGCCCTTCACAGCTCTTGTCTTCGGAATAAGTCATGGAAAACACTAGAATAATGACCAGCGTATGAATGAAAGAATGAATGAAGCATCAGTGAAATAAACTAACCAGACAGAAGGATGAAAAGATGAAAAAATAAATCGTTTTTGAAAACCTTGCTATTTTTCTATCCGCAGGCTCTCCTTGATACCCAGAAGCAGCTGCGGTCTTACATCACCAACTTCACTTTCAATCTGGGTTTCTCAGGGAAGTTCTACCACACAGGTGGGTTCATTTACTTGTTTATTCTTCAAATGTTCAGCGCTAAATCAGTTTAGCGGCAATAAAACTCATGAAAACCACACTTGATAAAAGTATTTGAAACTTTTCTGTTTATGCTTAAACTCATTTTAAACTGCATTTAAAGCACCACTTAGCTTTTGTAGTCTTTCTGTTTTTGTTGGACGAGCTATTCATCTGTTAACTTCAATACCAATAAAAAAACAATCTTTACAGTTTTATTAGACGTCTTCTATTGCCAAAGATCAATATAAAAGCTAACGTTAGCCGATTTTACACAGCAATTGCATGGCTGCAAGGTCCACTTCCCTTCCAATAAGGAGCCTGCATTCAGACTGAACCCTTGTTTTGTATTTCTTTGGTTGTGTGCCGCTTGAAGCTTTTTGTGTCAGTCTCTCTGATACCTTGCGCCAGATCATGTGACCCACTGAGCAGAAACACACGGATCCACATCATTGTCGCAGCCTCATCTGTTCCTGCAGCATCACAAGGCTGTTTGGTCTCACTCTGACAAAAAAGCAAACAATTCGCCTCCATTGTGACCAAGTTCGTGGTTCCACAGAAATGAAATGAAATATTACACTGCTGCAAAGAGAAACAAAAGACACCTTCAAAGCCAGAAAAAAATGGCTGCGTTCAAGCAGCGAATATTAGTTAGATAAATGCACTCAAACTATTGTCTGGCTCGTGTTCTCAGGTACTACACTGTGGTTTATAGTAAAGAGTTGATTAGTTTGTATGGTTGAGATTTTTAATGCTTAATTTTATGGAGAGATGTAAAATAAAGGTTGACGGCAACATTTATCGTGGCATATAATATTATTACATATAACATATGTTATAAACATATCTGGTTGCAGTGTATAATATTTGATGTTCAGTGAGGCAAAGGCTGTACTGTACTGATGATCTAGCTTTAGAATTAAATAGGTAGAATAAGACAAATGTGAAACAAAAAGGAAAGTCAAAAAGCTTAAATCTACAAAAGCACCCTTTAACTATTTTGGCTTGAGGTTTTATGTCAACAAAACTTTTGGTTTAAAATATTATTTTGTGCCCCTGCGACAGACTGGCGACCAGTCCAGGGGTGTACCCTGCCTTCGCCCATGAGTAGCCGGGTTAGGCTCCGGCAACCCCGTGACCCCGAAAGGGATAAAGCGGATTGGAAAATGAATGAATGAATGAATGAATATTATTTTGTTTGTCTGTCCTTCTTCTATCTTTCTTCCTCGCTTACATTGGTGTTCCATACGTGCTTGCAGGCACGCCAGAAGAGGACGAGGGAGACGATCTGCTGCTCAAGTATGTAGATGAGTTCTGGTGGTTCCCACACATGTGGAGCCACATGCAGCCTCACCTCTTCCACAATGAGTCCTCGCTGCTGGAGCAGATGGTCCTCAACAAGGAGTTTGCTCTGGTGAGATGGATGCGCATGCACATATCCATCTTTCATGCAGCTGTCTGGTTTTCTTTCTCTGTTTTTTTTTCTTATGTGTCTCCTTAAATCTTATGTGTCACCTGTATCCTCCAGTGACACATGTCACTGCAAACAATTTTCATTTACTCCATTACACCATAAAAATGTTGTCTCTTTTAGCCAATATGGTGCTTGGATAAAAAAAAAAAAAAAAATAAACTTTTACAATATTTAATTGTTTTCAAAGGTTTATTTATGCTCATTATAAAGCTTTAAAAGTTTAACAGTCATAAACTGCCAGGTTTAAAGCCAGGTTTTAGGGCTGAACTCTCAATTTCCACCAGCCAGTAACATGGGTAAAGCACATCAAAGATGTAGACATTGTTCCTGTTGGGTAAGGGATTATCCTCCAAAGAGGGGCTCATTATCTGGAATTAATGTGCAGAAAAGTCCTTTCATTTGTAATTCCTGACATTTGCGAAGGGCGTTATCATGGTCACTTGTCAGAAAGAACAAGTTGATACCATTAGTGTGGCTGTTAGGGTGCTTTTACAAACCTGTCTCTGATATTCCATTATAGGTTTTTACCAACATTCTTACATAATTATCCACTGTAAGGATGTCACATAGTGGAAAAACTTAGTTACTTCTGCATTTTGTTGTCTGATTTTGTTGGTAGTGTGTGCAGATGAGTTCAAAGAGAGCAGGATAACATGCATTTTGCAAAAAGGAACTAAAAGTAGAGTTTGAATGCTTTATCTGACTTTTTAAGAACTTCATCCATTTCCAGAACCCACAGAATGGGTCACAGTGGAGTCAATTCAGTTACTGTCAGGTGAAGGTGAGGTACACCCTGGACAGGTTCCCAGTATGTTGCAGGCTCACAAACTCATGTGCAATTTAGAGACACCTATGAAGCATGTTTTTGTTACCAGAGAAAACCCATGCATTCATGAGAAGAACATGTAGACTCCACACAGAAAGGTCCCAGCCAGGATTTAAACCTGGGCCTCCTTGTTGAAAAGCCAGAGATCCAGTCACTGCAGCACTGTGCAGCTCATTTCAAGAAGTGAAAAACCATGTGTTACTCAACCAGAAATGAGATGCTTAATCGCATGGCACACAGTGTCTTTCACGTGCATTTAAGATATCACTTCCAATGAAAAGTTTATGCAAACGCTCGAAAATGCGCTTTTTGAGCTTCTGTGTTCAAATTTCTCATGTTCAGGTATAGGCACACAAGTTTCCCTGAGCGTTTTTGGGCTCTATCCAAAACGCCCGGGCAGGTCAAAGCACTGCTTTGACATTTCAAACCAAACCTCTTCCAACTGTAGGTGGCAGATATGTGCTAGTAAACAGTAGCAGAAGAACAAGAAGTAGAGGTCCCTCCCTGCTTGTCCAGTGCCAACACAATGAGCAGTACCTAAGGGATGGTGTAGCTTTGGTAGCTTTGTAGTTTCTGGACACTTTCACACTGGGCTGTTCGATCTACTCTAGTGTTTATTTGTATTCAGTTGCTTTTTAAAGTCATGTACGTGATTTGATACCCCATTTCAAATGGGTCGTTAAAGCCTATTTCTATCACAAGCTTCTCATGGGTTTCATAGGGCATCAGTTGTACATTTGTGTGTACAAACGATTCCTTTGACCCCTTTGGCCTAAAGTGTCACACACATGATGGAGCATAAAAGAGGCTGGTTCTTGCTGCTGAAGGTGAGTCGGACTATAAAGTGTGATCACCAGTGTCAGTAGAACACATGCGCACATGCACAGTCCTCCATCCCCCTGACCATCGATGCTTAGCTTTGACAATGTGAGTAGGTGTGTGTTAGAGCAAAGGACAACACCATCGGTCTTGTCAGTGCACCCAGAAAACATCTACCCTCCAGCTCTCTCTCTCTCACACACACACACAGGTCTTCACAGGAACCTGTATTTTTTCTAATTTCTGACCCCCAAGGCCGGCATCATAACAAACACAACACAAACCACGTGCTATTACTGCAAGGTCAACTGTTGGGCTCTCTTTGTTTATGTGCTACAAAGCCCTTTGTATGTGAGCTGTAATTGGGCCATTATTTCTGTTTATGAAAATAACCTTCATGTACTCATTGTGCAATACTTCCCATGCAGGAGCACAACATCCCAGTGGACATGGGTTACGCCGTGGCTCCTCACCACTCGGGCGTCTACCCGGTGCACATGCAGCTGTACGAGGCGTGGAGGCGTGTGTGGAATATCCGGGTCACCAGCACTGAAGAATACCCCCACCTCAAACCTGCCCGATACCGCAAAGGCTTCATCCACAACAGCATAATGGTGAGCGCCAGCACAACCATTGTGAAACACAAGAACTTTCATTTATTTATGAAAAAAGCTCCAGGGCTGCATCAGCTACACACCAGGCGAATAAATATGTCCATTCTCATGAGTCATACATCCATAAATGCACTTTGATCAGCTGATGTGTTTTTGCAGAGACTTTTCATATTTGGATGCTGAATGCTCATGAATGATATATATATTTTAATTTCAATAAAAATAAACTGTCAACTCATTTAAAATGATAATATTTTGATAAAATTGTCTTTTTTTCCTTCTCTTCTCATCTCCTGTCAAAACCCAAATAGAGCATTTGCTCCACAGCTGCTTCTTCTGAGTATCAGTTTTGTTCATTCATGTTTTTTAAAATACACTGCCCCAAAGCAGGCAAAGCACAGATGTGTCGTTTGACAAAATGAGGTGAGTATAAGGGGTAAAATTGTGTAGAAGTCCAGTATCAAATGTAGCACTCAAACACAACATCTGAGTAAAAAAAAAGAAGGAAAAAGCATGGATGCCACGTACACACCAGGCATTTGATGCGGATTCAAGAACATGCTAAAAGGGAATTCTTCAATGCACTTTTAGCATACAGTGTTCGTACTCGACTGTCACTACCCGGCACTAGCACATGTACTCACAGTTGGAAGAGGCTTGGTGCGAAATTTTGAAGCGGTGCAAGTCTTGTTCCTCTTTCACAGCTCTATTTCGATATATGAAAGACTTGGTGTCATATATTTCTGGCCAGGGACAAACCACAATGATTTTCAACCTGAATTTTCAATCTGTTGGTACTTCCATATTTTGAAAAGGACATGTCACTACCAAATCCAACTCCCCGATTGGTCAACTGCTTTTACTTTTGATGCGCGTTTAACGGTTTCACGCTTTGTACGTAGAACCCAAAAACAAATCTAAAAACTTGCATAGTGATGCGTGAACACAAGAGTTTCAAATGCATAAGCTTCATTGGAAGTGGCTGGTCAAATTCATGTTTTCGAGCCAGGTATGAATGTAGCATTAGACTTCAAATTTAAATAGTTAGTATATAAAGTTAGTATATAAATAGTAAGAATACATTTGTGCAGCATCTAAACTCAAGTAAGCTCTGTCTTTGAAGCTTTTATTGCTGCAGACATCTTTTATATTTCAGTGAAAAGTTAAATAAGTCATGGCTGGATTGTAAATTGTGTGTTGATTGTTTCTTTGGATCCACAACAGAAAATCAATGATGCTATGGGTGGTGTGTAACATCCCTGTGTATTCTTATGGGTGTGGGATATTTGACCTTCTCTCACTGTGAGACATTCAGCTCATTTCATTCAATATTTAATCCCTTCCCAGTTCAGCCACAGTGGTAAATTTTCCAAGTTTATCTGTCTGTCTGTGTACTTCATTTATGCTGCGGAATGAATGCGAGGCTAAACACAAAAGCGGTGACGACATTTCTGCGCTTTTGCACTCGTATAAATAATCACCCATCACGGTTTGAGACAGGGGTAGAACACAACTTTTGTCAGCCATTTCACATAAGCAAATGCCATCAACTCTTCTCGGGTCTCTCCTCCTCCTCCTCCTCTCCATTCACTTGCCAGTCAGGCTCTTCCTCAGCATGCGCGGCTTCTCTCCTGACAAAAGAGCCAATCACATCTGACACCAAAATTATCAGTGCATGTTTTTTCTGCCATATTTGGTTTTCCAGCAAATAATGTGAAGAGACAGCTGTATCAATTTTCTAATCAGTCCTGGAAGTCTGCCTTTTATTCTTTCTTTTGTCGTGCCGCTGCGTCATAAAAGCCAACCGATCAATCGCACATCCTCTGGGCACAAAGACAAACTCACTTTTTGACAGGCTGTAATGTGTCATTATACTTTATTCACTGTACTGTTTTCAGAGGCTTCAGTGAATTGCTCAAGCCAATAAAATAACAAGTCAGTAACTTGCATAGAAATGGACATAGGTAGATGATACAAATGTTTAATCTTTGAAAAGAGAAAATTAACTAAAATTTCTCATATAAAAAAAGTTTTTTTACAATACAATTTGTATTATATGAGCTGAGTTTCCCTGGCTTCTTTGCTTTGTATGGAAGTGAAGGTGCCTCATAGTAAGTTGCTGGGTGTGCTACTTTGGGCTAGTCTGCAGGCGGTGGGAAACACCCTGCACTACAGGCTAAATACTGTCTAGACAGACTGACCTGCTTAGCTGAAAGCTACATGTTCAGGAAAATGTTATGAAAAATGCCTATAATGAAAATCTTGACTGTAAAGCTTCCCCAGACCTGAGGTGTTGGAAGCAAAATTACGTGCCTCTTGTGCTTTCGTAGGTTTTCTCGTATTTTGCTGCCATGAACACTCTCCCACTCAGCACAAACGCTATGCAAGCCTTGAAAGCAGAAAATGCTGACAGATCAGCAAGTTTGACTTTATTTGACCTGCTATTTTTAGGTCAGTGATGAATTGTAGTTTTAATGGACATTAAATATAAATGCATTTGTGCAGGATGTAGTCTGGGATCAAAGATGATTATCATAAGGACTTTTGGACACATGTGCTCTTGTATAACACACAATTTTCTTGAAGAGACAAAACTAAATATAAAAAATCCACCCCAAAATGAGTTGAATGAGTTAAAAATCATATTGAATAAAGAACTTGGTCCAAACTTTATATGCCATTTCCTATTTGTGTGGAAATGCATGCAAATATTGTATTCTAGGTGTCATTTCACTCTTTCTCATTCTGAAAAATGATTCTGCTTTATGACCCAGAGTAATGTTATGTTGGGACCATATCAATCACACATTTCCTTTTTTTTAACTTTTGGCATGCTTCATGTCCACTTTTATCCTCCAATCTTTCTCTCCTGCTGCGTGCTTCGTCTTCGTTTGCACAGAGGAAGACAGGAAGTTGTCTTAAGATGGTAAAATTGGTGTTTGTGTGTCTCTGTCAGCAGATTGAGTGCGACCCACTGGGCCCACAGTATCAGAACAAATCAGACTGAGATATGGGTTTGCGCCATATAAGTGTGTGTATGCGCTGCACACACGTACTTGTGTGTGTACGTGTGTATTTCTTTTTAAAATGCACTATATCAGTTTGAGCTATAGCTCTGTGGATAATTGGTTTGGTGAAATAGTGCTGAGTGTCTGTGGCTATGGTGGCCTTCTCTCACACTCCCTTCTGTGTGTGTCTGTGTGGGTGTTGGTGGTGTGTATATGTGTGTGTGAATGAGTCTGCAATGTTTTATAGATAAACCAATATCGGCGCTTCCAGCTTTTACTCTCTATTTCACACAGTGAGGTGCTCCACTAGGAATTTACTATAAAGATGTTATTCTTCCTTACTGCTTTTCCTTTCTTTTCTATTCTCTTCTTTTTATTAAATTACATGTGTTTGCACACCATGCTTTTTGCAATGTCGGAATCCCCCCCCCCCCCCCCCCCCTTTTTTTTTTTCCCAAGTACGTTTACTTAAAAAAGCAAGTTTACATTTTGAAATGATTGCAACACTCATGACTTCCTTTTTAGACATAAACCCAACTGGCTGCTGTAATTTATGGTGCAACAGTTGATAAACCAAGAGGAAGAGTAAGCAACCAGTGGTTTTAGCTTTATGTCATTGTGAGTTTTTAAATGATTTATTTTTTGTAGCTGTTGTTTCCAAAGGAAAACTAATCACGCTCAAGGTTTGATTAAAAGCGATAAGCTCCTCCCCCTTTGGTAAACAGCAAGTAACTACATGCATCAAACAGGTGTATGTGAGAAAGGGGAAAAAGCACTGCTGCAGGAGAGAAGATAATCTTCTGCACAAATAAAAGGCTTACATTGGTGCAAGTGTTTTATATTAGGCTTTTATTGTGGCGGGTAATTAGTCAAAGTAATATCACCATCAGGAATCAAACTGATCAGGAGGTATCCTTTTTTGCTTTCAGAAAATAAATGCATGTGCCCACTGCCTGTGGATCTAGTTCATCTTTGTCATTTTTGATGTTGTGTGTCATGTCACACTTCCTGTCACCAGCTAATCAAAAAGTGCATCCAGTATGCAACATATTATTTTGAGACATATCATCTGATGTTGGTCGTGTCACTTTATTAGTAGCCTAAACAACAGCCTAAACAGCAGGTCAGCGATTTAACAGAAAGCATGGGTTAAAATTAAGTATGCTTTTTTACGTGTCGCTTAAAAAAATGGATTTAAACCGTGACAGAAACATGAAAAATGTTACAGCTCTTCCCTTTGAAAATGTGCCTTTGCCATCTCAGCAATGACTGAAGAGCGCTCAAAGGCTGCTGCAGTGAAGGCAGATGGACGTCTTGGCTGAGATTACAAGACATGGCCAACATTCAGGGTGGAGCAGACGAGCCTTCTCTGCTTCCACAGCTTCCTTTGTTAGTTAGCATTCCAAGATGACTTGTATCGATTTGTTCCCATAAAGCAGGACTTGACCTATGAGCGATGCAGAGACACGCGACCAAAGTTTGAACAATAAAACTGTTTTCATAAAGCTTTATTTATACAATATTTTATTTCAAAGTAGTTGGCAAATGGATAGACTAAGTCAAACGATTGCAAGGCATTCCAAAAAACAAAAAAAACTGTAAGAAATAAAACCAAAAACAGTCAAATTTAAGATTAATTTAAAATTTGTTTTCTGTCAAATGCCTGTAACATTTATTCAACATGCAGTACGCACTAGGCACAGAATGTCTGTTAATAGACTGGCAACCTATCCCGCCCAATGGTTGCTGGGTTGGCTCTAGCAACCCTGTGACCCCAAAAGGAAAGCAGTGGGTTCTGAAGATTGATAGATTGATGCAGTGGCAGAGCTAGAACAACTGATATAGGGGGCAGGAGAGGGGCAGAAGACTTTGGAACGGTGGTAACTGAGAAGAGCAGAGCGGAAGCCCATTACAAATGATCAAAAACAAAAAGACATATTTCAAACTGTCTTATTATTGCTATTAATAATTAGGACAGCAGTTATTTTAGCTGAGGTGCTATTACCAATGCTGACAGAAGTTTGAATTGATGATTTCTAAATCTTTGTCAATAATGATGCTAATATTGACGCAAACATTGGGGAGAACACATGGGGTGGGGGGCTTTTGCTGACCCCTTGCCCCCCCATAGCTCCGCCCCTGGATAGATTTTCTCATGGGACTTTTGTGTGACAGTTTTTAGACAGCAACATTTGTATTTTACATAGATTTATTATACATAGTAGATTTACAGTAGCTATGTTTTTTTTTTCATTATCACTTTTATCTAATCTGTTTGCAAAAGGCTAAGGACCTATTTTCATTTTAGATCGCATAAATGTTAATGCATTATTATAGGGAAAGCCAGTGTAATGGCATTTAATAATGACATTTTCTGCTTAAGTGACAGCAGGTCAGCCTGCTTTAAACCCAGATAATGAACCTGGACCTCTGAAATGTAAAAGAGACATCACTGCTTGCACCTTTGCCATCTGGTGTATAATGCAAGAAGATATCCCCAACCCTTTTAGCAAGGTGGACCAAACATCTACCATTGCTTCATCCCTTTTTTCATCTGTTATCTGATGTTGTAGTTACTTTTGTGAGCTATCTTTGTAGTCTCCTGTTTGTGCTTCAACTGAACAGCAATCTCACGTCCTCACACAACCATCTGTTGTAGTTTAATCTCAAATTCTTGCATCACAAGGCTTTTCTTATGACACTTAAGGGGGAGCTCTGGTGATTTAACATAAGAAAGTGTTTTTACAGGTCTTGTGGAGTACTGATGCATATGTGGAAAGCAATATAAGCATTAAGCTTCTGTGTTTCCTGTGGGAGTAATATGAGTTTCCATAAAACTGACTGATTTCATCTGGAGACGTTAAGCTTGAAAACTGAAATATTACTGTGGGTAATTTAAAAAAAAAAAAGTCAAAAGTACTATCACATTTTCCATGACTCCTTCTCCTAATGAAACTTCTACACTGTGTATGGTTGACTGCATGGTGGAAAATGTGCTGGATTCATAAACTGGCATTGTTTTTAAACCCTTTTTGTAGTACCCAGCACAGGTCTGCTATGTTGGCACCTTCCCAGCATGCTTTGCTTGGCTGAACTTCTTGTTTATTTGAACAAATTAACAGCTCTTTCTCTCGCTGCTTGTTTGTATCTGTAGGTGCTGCCTCGTCAGACGTGTGGCCTGTTTACTCACACCATCTACTATAAGGAATACCCTGGTGGACCAAAAGAACTGGACAAAAGCATCCATGGGGGAGAGCTGTTTCTCACTGTGCTACTTAACCCAGTGAGTCAGAGAGCTGTGAGAAACCACTTGCATGAGCTAACTGATAAAAGGAGTGAGGAAGATGCTCATTTTTTAGCACTTCAGAGAGGTATTACATTTCACTGTAAAAGAAATATCAAAAACATTTTTTTAGCTTTTTTTTTTTTTTTTTTTCTGCTGCATGTGTCTGTCTCTTTTCCTGTCAGGGATAGCGTCTCGTGGTGGAGCCGTGTTCATCTCCATTCTTTAAATTAGTTCTTACCACAAGGGGGTTGCTGTCACATCCAAACACGCACATTTCCCCTCCCTTCTAACTTACCTCTGCTGCGGTGTGCCAGCTCGTCTCCACTCTGCTCTGGATTGAGGAATTAGGTTTTAAAGTTGAAAAGGCTTGTCTATGGGCATACATATTTGGGGCCATACACTTGACTCAGTTAAAGACAGTGATTCACATATTCATTCACAATAATTGTCTACACTCTTCTGTTTTAACTCTCTGTGGCTGGAAACCCCACACGAGTGTGCACAAACACATGCACAGGGATGCTGGCAGACCGGCAGTGAGCTGTATTGAAGTGTCAGGTAAGGGAGTGCTGAACCTGAGGAGTTGTCAGAACTCAGCCAACATCCCAGAGCAAAGTGCAGCTCTGAACAATAACCCAATCTGGCTCTTTCTTCTGCTCTCCTCTTTCTCCTCTTCATCTCTTTTTTCTTCTTTTGTCTCATTTACTTGACATTTCACTTCATTATTGACTCCTTGTTTCTGAGCTACTTCTTAATGTATTTTTGTTCTATACAGTTTTGTGTATGCTGAAGCCTATCTAAATTTGTTCCTCTGTATCACTTTAGTTCCCAGAAAACATGTTTTTTTGCAGATAAGTACTGCTTTTCCCCTATTTCCTAGTATCTATGTTTGTTTTTTAAAAGGAAAGAAATAGCATAGACACTAGATATAAAAGTACAAGTAAGATTACATGTCAAAACTGGCATTGTTTACATATTTAAAGTCCCCATCCTAATACATTTTTATCTATTGTAAATTTGTTCCCATTGGTCTTTCAATTATGATAATGCTGTTTTTAGCCAACATTAAAAAGCCTGTATCGGTTTTTGAAGACATATTTTCTGCAGAGCAGCAAGAGCACATTAAAAATGTGTCTCTTAGTTGTGGACCATTGGCTTTGAAGTTAGCTCCGCTCTACGTTCTTTCCTGTTAGCTTACAGCACTTCACAAGCCCAAGCTAACATAAAAAAAACAAAAATGGCAAACTATATTGGAACTATCCAGCCATACAGTTTTGAGCCAGATGGCAGCTCAGATGAGGAAAATGAAGATGCTAATGAATCTTTTTGTCTGCAAGTGGATACTTCAGAATTGTAGCAGAGAAAGGGAGATTGTGGCTGCTGCGTCACAAACCCAAACTTTTTCAAACCATACATGACCACACATTGACCATTTTCCTCTGCTCTTGATTCAACACAAGAATAAAGAAATACTCAAAAATGCAGTTTTAGTTTTATATTATGTTATACATGTCCTCCAACATGAGAAAAATTCTACTAGAGCATATTAAAACCACCAAAAACACTATTTTCATTGGAGTGGGTCTTTAAATTCTTAAAGTAAATTATTAACAGAGATGAAGGCTTATATTCTCAAAAAACAAAAGATAAAAATCATACAAATTATTATCATTTATTATATAGTATAACAACAACAACATACTTGTGGGTATATAAGTCCATGTACTTGAAGAAAATGCTAAAAAATAGTGCAATATTTTGCAATATTTGAGAAAGCTAAAAAAGGCATAGATTCATAGCCAAAATTGTGTGTTTATTATTTTTTTAGGGGAGCTTACTTAAAAATAATGCTTAAAACCTAGTTATAAAGATTTGGTAACATTTTCTAGATCAGGCTTTGAAATCTACTTGCCCTGAAGATCAGGATCCAGTGATAAAATGACTTGAACGAGCAAACATCTTTTTGTGACATACCTTTTATTTTTATTTGCTGCCTGTATCACAAATTGCCCCTCTGGGATTTTAAAGTTTACCTTACCTTTACAATCCCTGTGAAACAGTTTTGTTGGTTCAAATAGAGAGAGCCAGAGCAAAGATGTGATGGGGAAGGACAGGTGTGATGGTTAACACTGTACCTTCACACTTCAAACACACACAAAAAAAAAAGACAAATCAAACTTTAGCTCACAGGTGATGTCATTACAGCAAACTTCAAGTGACACATCTGCACACGCTTTTTCCTGTCCACCCTTCATTGGTTGGATTTCCTGTTTGTTCTCATCTCCTTTTCACTGTCACAGGTAATAAAGCTCTCCCCTTGTCGCATCATATATTTAGAAGATCCTCAAACAACGCTTGCAAACAGACTCACTGCTGATTCATGTTAGCGTATCGCTGCTATGTTTCAATTTGCAGATACAAAAGCTTAATTAGTGTGCACACTTGGTGCCTAATCAATATTGCCTTGTAACTTGCTGCTTAAGTCCCCCGGGCCTATCCTTTTGTTTGATGATCTGCACCTCGGCATTTCTGTTCAGTGGCTCTAAAACACATCTGACATGCAGTGGCACTTTGCCACAGACAGTCAACTTGTTGGGTGCGGGCGCTTGTGTGTACATGTAGGATTCCTGCATCATTCAGAGGTGCTACCGTGATTATTCAGCATACAGTACACCCCAGGAATTGATTGGACTCTGCAAACAGCCAATAGGGCACCAAGTCATTCCTCAATAAATGGCCAGAGAGATGGTGAGAGAAAAAGGAGAGGAGGAAGAAGTGAGGGTGGATGAGCGGGGTGAGGAGGTGGCAGACAGATTGAGATTTAATTTTCGGGTCACGGCATCTTGTGTCACTTGAGAATCTAGACACATACAGAGAGGAAGGGATGCGCATGTATGCCCTCTCAGACACAAACACAAACTATGTTTGTGCGACTTAATCATTGACTTGTATGTATATTTTAAATAAATGTGCGTAGGGCTGACATAAGCAAAGCTTGAGACATACATCAAGGCTGACATTTAGCGCTTAGCTCTGCCACTAAGCTTATTAGCCAAACACCAAATATCAGCACAATCTCCCCGCGCTCTGTTTTACCCACCTCTCCTCCTTGACATGCCTCACTTCTGCTGTCCCCGCTGCCGAGGCCTCCTATTTCTCTCCATCTTTTCTTGCAATTCTCCACCCCAGTCTGTTGACTTTGCTCACACATGTAAATCTCTCCACACCTCTTTCATTCTCATTTCCACTCCCTCCTCATACCCTTGTCTGGATTCCTGCTGATTGCAACTGAAGGTTTTGGCAGTTCATCAACACATGCAAGCTTTCAAACAGTACACACGCTTGCACACACAATAAACGGCAAATTAAATGGGAGGAGAAATTACAAAGGGAGAGAGATGCTATGAAAGATGGCAGAACGGAAAAGGCCAGTAGATGTTGACAGGACCGGGCAGAGTAAATTGAATTGAAATCTTTTGCTGTACTGATGCTCAGCTTTCAATTATCCACAGAAATGGTGAGATTGTGTTTGAGGAGGAAATAAGCAACTGCTGCAAGAGGAAAGGGTTGAGAACAATGATTGAAAAGTAGAGAGAGTGATAGGTGGCGTCAGCGTGACAGTAATCTTTTTACTAGCATTCAGATAGAAATGTTTGCGGAAATAAGTAGTCTGTAATGGGAAACAGGCTTTTTAGAGAATTGGCTGATGGAGGCGGAAGGAAAGCAGGCAAAATGACCTGAAGGATGAAAAAACATTGAAATATAAAATCAAAATTGTGATTTAGGTTTGAAAATAAAATAAATCTGCCCCACAGCATGCTCATCACATCTCTGCAACACTATTTTCCACTTTTTATGTCAAAAAAATTGTAAAAAGACACAATAAGAACACTGTATGAATTGTTTATCACTATGAGGTAGCTGTCAGGTCGGCTAATAGCAGTGCAGGGAAACCGCAGCAACTTTGATGTCATCTTTTCTTTTTGTTTTTCTTCATGGCTTTTGACAGCTTGTGGCTAGTTCTAAACTACAAATTGGCCCAAAATATTGGGAAAAAAATGCAATTTTGATTTCATTAAGGATTTTTTTTTTCTTTTCAAATAAATGTCAGAACAATCACCAAGTATTATTTTTAACACAACATTCTCAGCATGTCTAGTATTTTTAGTTCATGGGTAAAATATTTAGGCTATGTCCAAATTCCTTCCCCCTAACTACTAAAATAGCGTGGGACCATCTAGTGCCTTGGACTTAAAAAGCAATTTGGACACCATGCTCACTATTTTTTTGTTTTGTTTTTAAACGGCAAATATGACGTCTTCATCGATTTCACAAATAAAAAACCTATTAAATGCGAGCATTTTACAAAGTTTATTTATGAATCCACTGTGTTCTAATGATGAAAATGTAGATGGTTTATAAAATAAAGAAAAAGTAAAAAAAATATATTTTTTACCACAATTAAGCAAACGCAATGCAATGGTCTACTCGTCAATCTATTGAACATCGATAGATACTGTTTTTTTGCAGAGACTTCTGGGAAGTGTCTAGGGCACTGAGTTTTTTTAATGGTAGATTCGGACAGCACTAGAAAATGGCAAACACATTGTGGTGCACTGTGTAGTGAGTAACCCTGAAGGAACTTGAACATAACTAATGAGTTCAAAAATAATTATGCTAGTCCGCATCAGGGCTAAGGCTCACATTTTACAAATAACTTTCTCTGAATCATCTCCAGGTTAAACAACTTTTTGGGACAACCATTGGGTATAAAAAAAGTGAAACTATACAAGAACTTTGCCTTTTCATTTTTTTTTTTTTTTTTTGTGGCCATACAGCCAAAAAACAGAAATCTAAGCATTATTATTTTACCAGAAAATTCTAGGATTTGCAAAACAGCAATAGAGTTTGGACACTTTGGCCCAATATCTGATGAAACTGTCAACTCTCTTGACTCCCTTTCCCATTCAGGTAAATATTGTCTCAATGCAAACAGATTTTCACGTGGGAGTGTGTTCAGTTTGCCTGAAGCAGTCACTGAAGAGCAACAGCATTCGGTGGAATGTAGATATGTCAATTTAGGTCGAGGCCGTTCCAACCTCCTTTGTATTGCAAGGGATGTGGATGTTTCATACATTGGGGGGGACGTTTAAAACAACGTTTTTTTTATTTTTTCCTTAAGTATCTAAACAATTGTCTGCACTTGTTTTATCTAAGTTGTTTTCTGCCAAGATTGATGAAAAGATAGACAGGTAAAGTGAAAGATTAGGCAGCCAAAGGGCAGCAAACAAGTTTTTTTTTTTTCTCCTCTAAACATGCAGTCATGTTAGAGGGGATTAGAACATGTCATAAACTCAAATACATGGCTGAGTGTTCTTTTAATCTCACAAGACATGGCATTTGTGTTCCTGTGTGCCTGTGTGGGTTCCTGCATGTTTGTATTTTGAAGAACATGATGTGATGTTGCTTTGACATGCCTCATCAGAGCTTTTAGGTCAGCACGAGATCAGAGAGGGGAACACAAAGTTACTTTTAAGAGCAGATGAGAGACTCAGAGCAAAGACGTTAAACAGATGAAAGAAGAGGAAATATATTAAGTTGTACAGGAGGAATGATGGAGGGGAAAAGACAGGGGCCAAAAATTAAAAGAAGAAGACATCCTCTTCACACTTCTCTCGCAGAGCAAGTTTAAGTATGATTTGAGTCCAACTTTGGGGCTAAATTATGTATAAGCGTAGTATTTTTTATTAAAGGCACAAATGGGACTCTGAGCAATTCCCTATTCAAGAAATGAGATGTGGCACCAGATGTAGAGAAAGGGTTTAAATGGTTTGGTTAATTGAATTCTTAGGCACAGAGAGCCTTTCCACCAAAAAGGCTGGGACTTTGCTCTGTGTTTAGAGATTAGCATTCTCTCAAGGGGCTTTTTGCTTTTTAATTTAAACTCACCTGTCAAGGTTACTTTCTGTCTTTTTGCTTTGTTAACCTGCTCTATGTGCATTTCTCCTGTTTCCCTCTTTTTCTGCGGCCCTCCATTTACAAATACAAATCACCCCCCTAAGAGTTTAATTTGGCCACTGTAGCCTAATCCCCATTATGAATGTTACCCTTTTTAGTCATACCTCTCTCTTCCTCTTTCTCTTTTACCTGCAGAAATACCACACACACATGAATACGTTGCAGCATGCTTTTTTCAGCCTGAGCCAGACATCACAAACTATTGTGTGGTTTGAAGGGAACATAAATCACTTTTTGATCACCTTGTTTGCTCTGAAAAAAAAGAGTACAAACAAACACAGAGAGAAAAAACTTTACAATTGTTTTTATTTAGCCCGGGTCAGATATTTCTGTACACAGCTTACACTCTCATTTTGCTCCTCTTCACAGCCGTCTGCTGTGCTAAATGTCTCAGCTCGGTTTTAATTTTCAATAGATATCTCCTGGGAAGGTGGAGAGCTTTGCTTTCCCAGTTTTTTCATTCGTACTTCAAAGAGGGAACACTAACTTCATCGAAGAGGAGGGGCAACTGAACAGTTTATATTTGCATTATGCATAATATCCCACGCTGAGTTCTGGGAGGCGCCTTGACAGTGGTTCCACGTTGCTGCTCTCACATCAGCTAGATTGATACAAGGCAGGCAAGCCGGAACGTTACACTGCTGGTTTGCTTAGTGAGCACAAGATAAAAAAGACAATGGCAGACGCACAAAACTGTGATTGCATACATGGATGCACAAATGTATAAATATTTATGCTGACATGGGCAGACACTCACGCATGTTAAAATGATTCTGACATGCAACTCCTCTTCTCCTTCCAGTCTTTTTTGTTTTTGTTTTTTTGGTTTTTTTCTCTCACAAAATTGCCAAACAGCAAAAAAGAAAACAAAAAAAACTATGCATTTGTATCTAGTTCAGCTTGCCACAGTGTCTCTCAGCCTCACACACCCACGCACTCTTCTGATTAGTATTCTCAACAGCTTTCCAGGTCAGCCGGACACTGATCCATCAAACCCTGACATTGTGTCGCTGTGTATTTACACCAACCTTCCCTGTTAGAGAGCAGTACTGGCAGCCCTTTGTCACCAGAAAAAACAGCCTTTGAATATTTGAGTCCTAATATTTTTACCTGTTCTTCAGACCGAAATATGCACTTTTTGTAACGTACAACATATGACTTCCTTCAGTCCCAAGCCAACCATCTTATGATCTACTTTAAAACTATTCCCAGTGGAAGTTTAATTACGATTATGCAATTTTTTGCCAAAATAAAAAACCTGTGTCGTTTTCTAGGACATCATTTCTGTAGAGCGAGAGAAGATTATTAGAAATTAACTTTGAGTTGTGGGCTGGACCATTGGCATGAAGTAAGCTCATCCCGTTCCCATCAGCCATCTGTTTACACACTGTCCTGCTAGCCGACAGGAGAATGAAGACGTACATGGTTCTAGTTGTCTACAAGTGGATACATATGAATGGATCGGAACAGGGAGCTTGTGGCTTGCCGTAGTAGCTCTAATGTCACAACTATAAGCTTTTTCCAATTACATTTTTGTGTCCACTCCTGATTCACAATGATATGAATCAAGAAATTGTCAGAAATGCATTATTAGGCTTAATTTTCATAATGTAAGTCCTCCATTGTAAAGAAAAATGCTACAGGAAAATGTTAAAACCCCCCAAAAAAGATTTTTATCAGAGTGGGTCTTTAAGGTAAAGCTATGCTTGTTTCTTTTAGGTTTGTGCAGAAATAAAAATTAATGGAAATCAACGTAGCATCCAGTCTTAGGCCAGCATGTGTTTGTGTAGGTGTGTTCACATTCATAATCATCACCCACAGACAGACTTGCAATCACCCATGCAAAAACAGACACGCATGCTCAAATTCAACAAATAATTCATATCTTAATGGCTGATGTTACCGTTTTATCAGGACACATTCCCATAGCTCTGTGCAATCAAAAAACTGTAGGTGCAAGTTTGTGTGTGTGTGTGTGTGTGTGTGTGCGAGTGTGTGTGCACAGCAGCTATCTTAGCTTGTCTCTTCGATCAGCCTATAAAAGCACTGAGGCGTGGACAGATAGCCTCCACCAACACACTATTGCTCCTTCTCTCTTTAGAGTGTCTCCTTCTTCCTCACACACATTAACCATTACGAACACACTCTGCAAACACACTCTGCGGTGTGCAGCTGCAACTACCCCCCCATCAGTGCCTCTTAGGAGTACTGTGCCGGCTCCTTGGCTTTATCTACCAGAACTGGTGAATGAATGCATCACTTTTAGTTTATCTGTTTACCTTTTTGTGCTTGAAACCGTCTTGGGATGAAAGTTAATACACAATTTTCCTTAACAAAAGTGGCTGATGGTAAATATTGATACCCGCTGTTCACGCTCACACATAATCGCACCGTTCAGTGAAGTCACGTCAACAAAGACGGCAGCTTTAGATTTGAGTTTTTTACTTTTTCTTCAAATGCTGGAAAATGAATAGTTCTCTCCGCTGTTTTTGTATCTATTCTCCTCTTCATTGCCTGCTCCGTTTGTCTCTTTTCCACCCTAGATAAGCATATTCATGACCCACCTGTCCAACTATGGGAACGATCGACTGGGCCTTTACACGTTTGTCCACTTGGCCTCCTTCCTTCGCTCGTGGACAAACCTGAGACTCCACACGCTTCCACCCCGCCAGCTTGCGCACAAGTACTTTCAGCTTTTTCCCGAACAAAAGAACCCACTTTGGCAGGTGTGTTTGTGAGAGAACATGCTCATTCTGATGTATTTCTGTCTTGATGTTTTTATAATGTGGATTAAAGCATTTCAGGGTGAGAAAAAATACATAAAAGCTATAGCATTTTTGCACAAAAGTCTTTAAAAATTATAACAACAGTTTAATCCTTCAGATTTAAAAATGCTAATAATCAATAACACCCAAAAAGGTCAAATTAGCAAGGATTGCTTTGTGTTTTCTATAACAATAACTATGAAGCTTTTCCCTCTTTTTGTGAAGGAATTTGCTGATGTCAAAACCAATATTGGTTAAGAACTAAATTCCCCTAAAATTAAAAGTTAATTCTTCATCTCTGTGCGGAAAATCCTCTATGACATGGATTTGTGAGCATGCTTTCATGCCGCATGTGCACGATGGCTTTAGTCCCTAATCATTCTTCCCACCTTTTTAGAACCCGTGTGATGATAAACGGCACAAAGACATCTGGTCTAAAGAGAAAACCTGTGACAGATTACCCAAATTCATGGTGGTGGGACCACAGAAAACAGGTAGGGCACACTCAAAAAAATCACGCTCCGTCATGCACGAGCAACACAAAAACAAGCTCTGTGTGCACAGGTGTCTAGATCAGAGCCTTGTCATGTAATCCCCCTCCCACCTTTACCCCATCAGGGAGACAAAGGAAGAGGCTCCTGCCTCCTTTCTTCCACCCACATGCTGTCTGCTTTAGAAGCATAGAGATTCAGCTCTGTGAAACCAATGTGCCTGCCTTTCTTGTTTCTTTTACTCTGCCTCCATCAAAGAGGCTGAATAGAAGAAACCTGTCTGAGTTGTGTACACATTATTCCAGCGCTGAGACTTGCCACCGTGTGATTTCTGCAGCTCTAATTGCTGGTGTTTTGGGCGTGAGGTGAGGAGGTTTGATATAACTGCTAATTAACTGGGTGATAATCTCCCAAATGGAAGGAGAGTTCATTATAGCAATATTAGCAACCCAGCCACAATTAGATTACTATAAATTTTCATTTTTTATTGGAGGGGATGTCGGGAAGTCTGAGGGTTAAATGAGAGGTGCCGAGGATGAGACACGGGGCAGGGCCAAAGCCCTACTCCTGATTGGTGTCAAATGATTTTGAATCATTTGATGGGAGAGGCCGCTGAACTTTACTGACACACACACACACGAGCGTAATGACTTCTCAGCAACATAAATCTGGAAAAGGTATGGTCCAGTATGGATCAGTGGTTGAAAGCTCTTTGACACACACCCCAGTGCACACTTTTCACACACACACACACACACACACAGACTGCTTTCTGCTGAATTAACGAGCCGGTAATGAATTATGTCTTTTTCTTCCAGGAACGACAGCACTTTATCTTTTCCTGCTCATGCACCCCTCCATATCCAGTAACTTTCCCAGTCCAAAGACTTTTGAGGAAGTCCAGTTCTTCAACACCAACAACTACCACAAAGGGATCGACTGGTAATAACGCTGGCAACCACTCTGTCATTCTTTGCCTTTTCCAAGCCAGAGCCAGAGGTGAAATAAAAGATTAAAAAAAACAACAGTTTTTCATTTTTGCGAGGTTGTTATGCTCTGTGCTTGTCGTGCGTCCTGCAGATTTCAATGATACTTTAGGCATCTCGAAACAGCACAACAGCTTCCTCAAAGTGATCCTTTAATCCGGCAAACGTAAGCCTGCAGACATATGGTTCCTAAATTGACCCATAAGTGGGTTACTTGGCTGACAGCAAGGCAGCTGGTGTATTCTCCAAAGTCATCCAAAAAAACTTGAATCTAAAAAAGAAAATCTTCATTAAACACGATTTAAACTATGCCATCAAGTGCATTTCAAGCTTGGTTAAGCACAGATAAAGCTCAGAACAAGGTGACTTTATGCATCTGTCTTTGAAAAACACAAAACAGAGCTGTTAAAGTTTATGCTTTAAGTTTGCAGTAGTTTTAGATGACTGTGTTTGAGCTGTGCCTTTTTAGCGTGCGTGTTTTTTTCCCCTTCAGGTACATGGAGTTTTTCCCTGTTCCCTCCAACATTAGCACGGATTTCCTCTTTGAGAAGAGCGCCAACTATTTCCCTTCAGAGGAGACTCCACGGCGAGCTGCTGCTCTGCTGCCAAAGGCCAAGATCATCACCCTACTTATCAACCCCTCAGATAGAGCCTACAGCTGGTATCAGGCAAGTACAACAAGTTTCCGGACTGCTCATCTTTTCGTTTTGACTTTTTATCTTTTTTTAGCTATTACTGTCCATATTTTAATTGTATCTATCCAAGCAGCTGTGCTTGATGTCTCTTTTGATCAATTTTTTGTCATAGTTGTGTACTTGCATGTATGGAGAGAATGCTAAATGTCCCTTATGGATTTGGACATTTTAGCAGCATCTACATCACACCTACAAGCTTTTTCCCAAAACCTTCTTTCATCTGCTCCTGATTCACAGCAATCTGAATAAAGAAATACTCAGAAATGAAATTTTTGGCTTAATTTCCTTTACATATTCCCTCCATTATGAGAAAAATGCCACAAGAATATGTAAAAAAAAAACAAACAATTTTATCGGAGTGGGTCTTTAATTAGAAAGAACGTGCCAGCCTCAGTGTTATCTAACTTTTTCAAAATAGTTGTTTTTTTCAGTAAGTGTTTTAAAGCTTCTTTCAATATCACGCATCAGCATCAAAGGGCCCACGAAGACCCCGCAGCCCTGCAGTACACCTTTTATGATGTCATTAGCGGCAGAAAAGGTGCCCCCACAGAGCTGCGCTCCCTGCAGAACCGCTGCCTCATCCCGGGTCTCTATGCCACGCACCTCGAGAGGTGGTTGGCATTCTATCCTGCTAATCAGGTATGCATGCTTACTGATACAAGCCTATCCTCATGCAGACACGCAAGCAGCAGATCACGTTGTAATTGAAAAAAGAACAAAAATCACTATATATGTGAGCTGTTGATCCGTGTTTCTTAAGAAATAAAGAAAATGAAAGTAAACTTGTCTTTGATAAGGTAACTTTAGTCATAAAATCCCAAAATATTTAAACACATTCAATAGAATTCCATTCAGCCGCCTGTTGCTACAATAAAACAAGAGAAACTATGTGTTTTTCAAAACTGTTTGGCTGATATTTGCAGGCAACCGGCTCTAATTATACATCTACCAGTTTATTCTGATAATGCAGTGATTTATCCATGTAGGTGATGATCATAGATGGTCATCAGCTTAGAACTGACCCTGCAGCTGTGATGGATGAAGTCCAAAAGTTCTTGGGTGTCACACCTCACATCAACTACTCCCAGGCCCTAACGTGAGTGTCCCACACAACATCCCACCTTTCACCCTGATGTAAACCCCTGCTCAAATGTTAGTCCACATTTATAGCGATAAACAAAACTGTTAAAAGTCTGACATCTACTGGTTTTCAACAGTTTTCTTTTTTAAGGACTTTGAGATATGGTAAATTGTTAGAATTGGTTTCTACAGCTAAAAAGAATATGCATTATACGAAAAAAATTGCAATAAAAAATAATAAACTATATCACAAATTATACTTTGCTGTTTTAAATGATTTATTTCATTGTTTATTTTGCAGTTTATGTGGTTGATTTAGTGCAGAGCCATTTATTAAACTCCAGGCAATCCAGGCTGAAGTTAATGACTGAATATGTCACACTGACATGACATGTTGCTTATGACAGTTTCTCCCATATACCGTTTGCAAATAGCCCGGGAAAATTATCTCTTTCTCTTTATGCCCCGTTTCAATTCCTTCTTTATTAGAGTTGTTACGTGTGACCTTTATGGTTTGTCGGAGTGGGGAAACTGTTTATTTCTCAAGCATCACTCAGCAGAATGCAATCAGTTTCCAAGCCCTCCAGCCACCAGACAGGGACATCCCGAATTTTTCAGCCACGATTGGAACCGGGTTTACCTCTGCTCTGAGTCGCGAAGCCTCATGGAGACAAATTGTTTGTCAAAAAAAAAAGATACATTTTAGCAGAATATTAAGAATGCTGTTTGCGTTGTTGCTCAAGTAAAACACAAAAGACATTATCAGTTTATGCTATGGAGTTGAAGACTAACAAATTCTCCAGTTAATAGTTAACCCTTTTTCCTCCCCTGCATAATTTAAGGTGGACTGCATCTGTTCTTCTGTCATTTACAGAATAAAAGAAATATTCTGTTTTTTAAAGGGTGTTCATTCTTCTTCAATTTAATACAAGGATTAAACAAATACTATCGACTTCACCAAAAATTAAATTCTTCCTGTATATGTCCTAATCTGCAAACTAACATGTACACATATATACACGAAGCAACATTATGTACCATTATGAACAAAGACACCCACGGTTGGTGCCTGTGACAGGTTTTCTCATAACATGCTCCGGGGTGCAGCTGTTCTCCATTCTGGTCATTACATCAGGGGTTTTAAAAGGCACAAGAAGTGTTCAAAGAGAAATAAAGAGGATTTTATAGAGGAATTTTATTTATCAGACATGTTCCTCTCCATATCTGGGAGTTTTTCTATTCGAGTGAAATATTAATGCATCTTAAAAGGTACTTGAGACTGAATTACAGATCTTTTCTTCCTGTACTAGAGTGGGAATTTCCGACGCCCATGCATTACTTCAATATATAGTTTTTCTGTAGCGATATTTTCTGTTTGGTACCAAGTTTCTACCGTCTTCTTACTTTAGTTTTCATGCTCTTGATGATAATAAACTGTGAATCCATGAATCATTGTGCATGCTTCCAAAATCATCATTACTTAAATAGAACTGTAACCTTTTTTGATCTTTTTGGTGCATCCTTTCTCTAGGGGTGTAACAATTCACTTTAGCAATGATACAGTTCATACCATAATTAAAATAAATAAATAACATAAATAAATACATAAAAACAAGTAAACACAAATTAAAAGCAATTCCATTAATATTTTAGTTTAATTAGGTTTATTCCACTGTTGTTTTTCCACATCAAAATCATGCCAAGGGAACATTGTTAAAATATTATACCACACTGTATGGTCTTTGCTGAATTCATAGTGCTTCCACACATTGAACTGTAGTGATGCTTGATCATTTTTTGCTTCCATCACGAGTGTTGTCTGCTGTGATGGCATTTGGTTAATATTAATCAATTTATTATTTATCAATTTATTTCATTTTGAAATGATTTTAAAATGGTATAGGTTGTTTCGATTAACAACCTGCCTCAAGTCAATTTGATTGAATTGTAGGAATACAAATCAATTATGTTGATTAATCTTTACACCCCTACTTTTCTGACATAGCAACAAGTTGATGTAAAAGTGCAGCATTGGAGAATTAAGTATGTGGACAAGTAACTGAGAAATATCATGATTTTTTTTGTTTTTTTCTAATTTAACTTTTTAAAATAACAGAATTTAAGTTTAGTGAAATGTATTCTTTCAGTGTTGTCATTGCTTTTTTTCTGCCTTATTATTTTACTATCAACGACAACTGTGATGTAGGTTCTTTGCAAAGTTCTGTTAGTTTTGAGGAATTAGCTGATGGATCCTCCTTTAAATCAATTTTGCACTTAAAGTCATTATCAAGATAAAAATAAAAACAGATTAAAAAAATCTAGCAAAGTGAAAAAAACACCTCTTGTGTATACAATGAAAGGTCAATTCATGGAAAACAAATCGAAATGGGGTTTGACCCACAACTGAAAACCTTTAGGGACAAGAACAAACAAAAAAAAAAATCTTTTTTTTTTACACTTTATTTTTTCCTGGAAAAAGAAAAGATATTTTGCCATACTATCAGAGTGCCACCTAATAGCCAACAAGTGCACTCGAACTGACTGTTCCACTAAAATGCAAAGGAGATAGCACAGCTGTCAGGGAGATGCTGATAACTAAAGAGGAAAAGTCAAACAGTGTGTGTTGAATTTGAAGCAGTTCTGTCTGCTTCGTGTGTGAGATGTGTCAACTTTCCAGGTCACACATCTCCAAATACTTAGCGGTGCTGCTGAGGTTTAACTTAAGCTTTTTTGCATGGCTGTGATTTGTATTTGATCAGCAGTATAAAAAAAATCCAATCTGCATTTTGTTACATGTTGCCATGCTTTTCCTCTCAGTGACACTTATTTATCTTTATTTTTTTTCGTTTGTTTTTGTTTAATTTTTCTGCTTCTCGTCTCTCAGCTTTGACCCTCAGAAGGGCTTCTGGTGTCAACTCCTTGACGGAGGAAAGACAAAATGTCTGGGGAAAAGCAAAGGAAGGAAGTACCCTCCTATGGAGCCGGAGGTGAAGTTTTTTTGTATGTCTTAATGCCTGTTTATGCTCTGGGGAAGACTGATACAAATACAGAATTAAATCTCCGACCATCTTATAATTCAAAAAAACCCAAATCCAATGACTGACATTGACAGCCCATAGTCTCTCAATCTCCTGAGTCCCATAGGACAGAGGCAATAATGAAAGCTGTCAACCAATCAGATCCATCCAGAGATCCACTACCTTACTATGAGGACTCAAAGTGACATAACACCTGTGAGAGACAGAAAATGGGGGCAGATTTGGATGGAGCAAAAGGACAGGTCAGAGGGAAAAAAAATCCATTAATCTTTGTCCTGGCTGCAGACTCTGCAGACTAGAAACCAGCTCGCAGATGAATCACATGTTCGCTCTCACTTCAAGACAAACTCATACGAACAATCTGTCTCCACACTTGCGCTCACACATGGCCACTGGCTGTGCCTTGATGTCACCTGTAATTAGAATTTATTTGAGCTTTCAGTGAGGAGAAAGGCAGCGAGTTCAGAAGATGAGAGAGGCAGAGTGAACAGCAGGAGTGGGAGACAAGAGAGGAGGGAGGGAGAGGATCTCTGGGATTCTTTATGTAATTTCCTCTTGCCCCCCCACCTCTCTTTTCATATGTGTGTTCATATCAACCATTTTTTTTCTTTTTTACTGCCCGTAACTTTTATTAAACAAAAACCTTATATTTTTCTGTAATCTACAAGTTTTAGTTTTCCCCCGTTAAAATGTGCTTTCTGTCCTCTTCCATCTCCCTTTTTTGCTGACCTTTGCAAGACTCTTTCTTTAACCCTGGACCCCCCAAATAACCAATTACATCCTCCTCATCCCACTCTCATCTCGTTACACTTTCTGCTTCTCTTCCTCTGCTGCTCTTCAGGCACGCGAATATCTCTCCAGGTACTACAGGGACCATAACGTTGAGCTGTCAAAACTGCTGCATCGTCTTGGACAGCCCCTTCCCTCTTGGCTCAGAGAGGAGCTGCAGAAGGTCAGTAGCAAGCTTATCTCACAACGATGCAAGTCTTTTTAACGGTTTACTGTTTAATTTTTTTATATATACATTTTTTTCTTTAATCAAGTACAACGATAGAAACGAGTTGAAACTAGCCTTTCTTTCATATTTTCACAATTCAATCTACAACTTAGGTGTCCCCCCATCTCTCAATGTAATACTGTAGGTCTGTTGCTCAAGTGCGACACCCAGTGGTTATTTGATGCATTAAACCATTTTTTAACTGGACTAAAAAGGGCAACAAAAGCCTGATATGTTATTTTCTTCATAAAGCTTTCTTGACATATATATTTTAAACCACCATAAGTGCTTTAATCCAACAAAAATGACTTTTGTGATACTGTTACACAGAATAATTTGCATTCTTCAAGCTCCCACATGTTCCATCTTCCGTTTGTAATTTATTTTTTAACGAATTTGAACAAATGCAAACAAATACGAACTCTGCTGCATTGATCCACACTGGAAATTTGGATTCCAAACTGTCTACACCCGTTATTTCACACTCTGGACTTTAGTCATAATAGGTTGATAAAGAAGATTTGTTCTGACCTTCAAGCTCAGAGTAAACTCAAATTGCTGCTACCAGAGAAAAACAAAACAAAACAAAGCCCTCCTTGCAATTTTGCTGCACTCACAGCATGCTGCTTTCCATTTCCACGGCTGATATTTTAATCAATAAATAATCAAAAGTGTGATTAAAGTACCTTATCCAGTTTCTCCCTGTGTTTCTACCCCCGCCCCCAACAACCCGTTCTCTTTGTACTGCTTTCTGAAGGTTAGATAACCTTTGCATTTGTGAGCCAGAGTTAAAGGTCAAGACGTCAGAGACGCGGAAGCGACCAGGAGCACCTGATTTCAGCTGCACTGTCTGTGGCCTTTTCATGCACCCTGAGGGCGGGGGGCAAGGACGACACGCCCTGTGTCACCTACAACCAGGATGCTGCTGAGCAGAGAGGCTGTCTTTAATGTGCAGAGAAACCCAGCAGGAACAAATGTGGATGGATGGATGGATGGATGGATGGATGGATGGATGGATGGATGGATGGATGGATGGATGGATGGGTGAGATAGTTCTAAAGGATGTTGGAACTGAAAAGATGAGCCACAATAAATCAATAAAAAAAGTTAGAGGAGACAAAGAGAGCTTGGCCAGAGCTGCCCAAACCCGTTCCCGATCTGTCATACAGGTCTGCAGTGAATATTATTGTTTTTTTTATTTTTATTTTACTTTCTCCTTTAAGTTATGTTGCAGCGCTGGTCAGCTGTGCGTGGTTTCCGTAGGGATAACGTTGCACTAAGTTCTGTTTTTTAAAACTCCAACCCAATAAATACACATATTTTTGCTTGCTTTTACTAGTTTTGTGTGTTTTCTGTTGTTTATGATGTTACCGTGGTGGAGGAAAAAGGATACATTCACAGACTCAGGGTGGGTGATGGACTGTTACTTTCAGTGATAAATATATATTTTTCTTTTATTACTATTATTATTATTATGTTTTATTTACATTGAAAATAGTTCACATCAGATTTACTACTAATTTTTTTCCCTTTAAAATGACACTTTTCTTGAGAGCTGAAAATGTGAAGCTGCAACAAAAGCCTTTATTACGGTGCCTCATAAGAGCGCTGGAAACATTTTGACTGAAGAACATCTCTGTTCTGCAGATGATTTCAAGCAAATAACTTACTTTTCGACATCCAAAATCTTTGGTTGCTGCATTATTGTAAAAGTAAAAGTTGATTGGTTTTCTTTAAAAACTTTGCTTTTATTTTGGTTTGATTTATTTAGAAAGAAACCCCCCCTACTGTCAATATCTGAACACACACAAGCAAAATTAAAGAAATAAATATGACTGCATAAAATGTTCTTTTCCTTTTTATTTTGTTGTTTTTTTATGGTATTGACAAATATGTTCACTTTTGCTCTGAAAGGTTGGGCATATATGGTGAGTTATCCAAACATCCCAAGAGAACTGTCTTACTTTGCAGTTTATTATCAGTAATGCAATAGTATTCCAAAAAATCTATCCAAAAGGGGTGTATTACTGTATGATAGATATAAAATCTTTATTTTGTTGGACAGAAAAGAATCTTATGTAAAGAAAATACAATTTTACCCCAGAGTGATGAGTATTAAAGTAATGTATAAAAGAAATGATCAACTAATAAATGGAATGTTGCTGAAACAGGCCCTTCTCCATTATGGTTACTTTACTTCTGACCTTTTCTTATTTTTGCTAACGTAAATATCTTTCAAAGTAAACTATTGAGCAATAATTGCAGATTTATGTTGTGCTATATGTTATTTAGTTTACAACCAATGTCATGTAAATAGGCTACAAAAAACATACATTTAAAAAAATGTGTTTTAAATTAATGTGTATTAATTTAATTTAATTATTCCAAACTAAATTAAATTATTCCACTTTTATTATAATCTATTGACGTCATTCCAGTAAAACTAGATTCATGTTGGCTGCACTCAAATATAGGTCTATAAAAGGAATAATCCAATATAAAATCACCGTTACTGCAATAAAAACTTGGAATTTTTTTTCATAACAGCAAATTAAAAAAATGTTTATATGTTTCTAAGGAAATAACACAAGGAAACTCGAGGTTTCCCTTTTTCTCCCTTAGAGCTTGTTATAAAAACCCAGCCATATCACTACTTGATCAACAGTAAACATATTTTAAATAGCACCACTATCTCTTTTGCCAGTAAACCTGGAGTCCATGAGCCAAGCATAACACTGGCAACCTTTTGATGGCTTCAAGTACAGTGTTTTTTTTTTTTTTCTCTGTGTGACTTAAAAGGAATTCCGTGAAGCTCCTAGCTCACACACATCATTTACGATGTGCCAAACAACAAGCAGGTCAGGGTTTCAAAACATGCCATTTTTACAACTTTGTACATTTATAAATTTGACATATTTGCACGTCTTGTTCTAACTCTCAGAGGGCATCTATTGCTAAACCAGCAAAAAACTACAAATTGTTAGACAAGATAGAATATTGGTACTATTTAAATCATATATACCATATTTATTTTAATAAATATGGTATATACCATATTTATTTTAATAAATATGGTATATATCCACGTCGTCCATTAATTTCTGACATCATCAGACTTCAACCCTCACACACTATTAAGCTTTACATAAGAAGCTTTAAGTGTAGAGCTATTTGGATTCAATTACTCGCTTTTTAATATGATATTGAAAGTAGAATTTTAAATTAGTTTACGTTTTTAAAAGGGTTTTGTATGAATATACACCTTGTGTGTCCGATGATTTATAACTCCAGATTGTAACAGTAAAATCTGTCTAACACAAGGCTCTCAGCTCATATCTGTTTGCTCAGCTGTTGAACAGGAAAAGTTAAAAAAATAAATAAAGAAAATAGAAGTATTAAGTAGAATGGAGTAGCATAAATTATGCAACTTATTTACAGACTTTTTAAGTCATTATTTAAGAAATCAGGATCAATGTTTCCTGTTACTACTACTGTCATTATGGTGACAATAATCAAATCTAATGAACAATTTATTGTTTTTGCTGTTGTATTTTTGCAACACACAAAAACAGCCAAAATATCACAGATTTCCTTGTCATTTTATGTTGTAGTTAGTCAAAATGACCACTAGAGGGCGAAGTGTCACTTAAAGTTTAGCCACTCTCCTGCTTAGATTGAGACTTCTGTCATCACAGAAGCAGATCAATTTAAAAAGTAGGTGCATTTTGCTGTCCTGCGACAGACTGGCGACCTGTCCAGGGTGTACCCCACTTTCCCCTAACAGCAGTCGAGACAGGATATGGCAACCCTGTGACCTTGAAAGGGATACAGTGGGCTCAGAAAATGGATAGAGATGCTCATGAAGTAAACATTCACAAACAATGTTTTTGTGATCTTTTTTTAAGCATCATCAAAATGAACAGTTTGACTTGTTTGTGTTTCTTCAGCAACACCCTTCAAGTGACATTATGCAGACAATGACTGACAACTGCACAAAGCCACTTTTAAATACTACAGGTTCTACATCTAACATATGTTCTTTCAGTGTTTTTAATTAGAGGGTAAAAAAAAACCTATTTGCCACCTAATGTTAAAGTGTAAAAACTGATTTTTTAATAGAAATTAACTTCCCAGTCATTATCAGTCACATGAATGCAGGTGACAAACTGAATGCCAGCCCGCAGTGTCAGTCACGGGTGTGTTGTTTGAAGAGGTATGCTGGCAGAAAACATTCTAGCAAGGTCTCCATTGCCAACAACGCCGTTGCCTCTCATAACAAGACAAAGCACGTAACATAAGATGCAGCGATCGTCACACATGAATACTAGTTATTCATTAGTAGGAACGCTGAAGCACTGACTGCAGTAAATACCCAACAAACTTCTTACGAAAAGTTAGTTTATGAAATGACTGCAACATAACATAAAATTAACAGCAATTTAAAAACAAAGTGAAGTTTTTAGGGTTTTCCTAAAGTGTTAACAGTTTGGCAACACTGAAATACTGTGCAAGGACAACATATAAGTAGATCAATACTTAAAAATAAAAACTTTTGTGCTTTGTTTAAAATAAAACACATTTCTTTCAGTGCAAATATTACTTAGCACACAGTCAAGATCAAATACTTTTTTTGGTGTTACATAAGACCTGAAGTAAAAATCCCACCAGAGGTAAAATTAAAAAAAAAACATATTTGATAAACATTCCATAAACACTTAAGCACAACAGTACAGTACAGTACTTGACACTGAAGAGTTAAATGTCATGCTGTGAGGAGTGCAGGTTTGATCATTCAGGTTTTCCTCTGAATATTCTTTATGCTTGATTTCATTTACGAGAAACAAACAATAATTTTGGTCCATTTTCAACATTTCAAATCAATCACCTAGAATTATAACATAAAGATGCAAAAAACATTGTAAAATATGTACAGAGCATTGTCAGAACAATATAGAGGTGTTTTATAGCATAGATTGAATTTTTTATGTAATACTTCATCTTATAGCTTTTATGATTATCAAATTGTTCAAAAAGTGCTTTTGACCTTTCCATAAGAATTAAGTCAGGTTTTTAAATAAATGTTTTCCAATCAAGTAACGTCAAATAATCACGAGTTAAATAAATGGGAAATAACCGATTAAGTCCTGAGAGTCTTCATGATTAGCCTTTGAATCTGAGTTGGTTTGGTGATTGTTGCTTTCATCTAGTTTTCTGATCTCGTCCAATAACTTTGCGAATCCAGAAGCTAAAAGCCGAAACTTTTGTGTAAACGCCGGGCGACTGCTGCGTCCTGCAGGCGTGACCCCAGGATGTGACTCCATAAATCACCCAGCCACCCCCTGGGCGCTCGCACACAAGCGGGCCTCCGCTGTCGCCGCGGCAACTGTCTACGCGTCTGTCAGACTGGACACTGCCGGCGCAGAGCATGCGGCTCGTGAAGGCACTGTGGAAGTACTGCTGGCAAAGTCGGCGTGGCAGCAAGGACAGGGGCGCCTGCTGCAAGGTTTTGGAGTAGGACCGCCCTGAGAAGGGAAAAGGCACAGGATTTTTATGAAAACAAATGAACAAACTGACACTTTTTAAGTTAAAATTGTTGGATATTATTCAAGCTGCAGCAGGGCAAATGTTTCTAGTTCAAGTTACCCGTCAACATAACATTACTGGTGCAGCAAAGATGGCAAGCAAAATTGGAGTCATCCAGCCGTACAGTTTTGAGCCAGATACCAACTCAGACGAGGAAAACAAAGATGTACATGGATCTGTTTGTCTGAAAGTGGATACATTGGAATGGAGTGGAGCAGGGACCTCGTGGCCCACCGATTGTAGCAGTGAGTGAGAACCACCACTTTATTTTTTTGGTCTGGAGTCCCTGTGAGCATCATAAACTATCCATAGCAGCTTTGGGTGGATGTGTATGTGGAAAATCTGCTTGCGTGTGTGATATCAGAGTGAAAGACAGCCACACAGCTGTTCAGAGTCTCCAGTCGAATGGCCGTTGCTAAACATCACAGACTCTAAATAGCCCGGGCTGCCTTGCTTAAGTAAACTTGGACAACTCTCCTCTGCCACCCACACAAACTAACTCATTTTATCACACACAATTTCAACTGTTGGAGATCAAAACAGTATTTTCAGTGGGGAGATTGGGCCCAGGCAAAGTGTTAACATAACCTTCTGCAGGCCTTTCTGACTAAGTTGCCATGATTAATGACATCAGCGTGTAATTTAAAGATCACTTGCAGATGTGTAGCTCTGGACACAGTCAAGTGTAACAGCAGACAGAGGATGAAGTGGAACGAGGGCTATTTAGAGAGGGAATAAGATGTCGCATGATTTGGCTCCAAGGTTGAACTTTAAAATGTCTTCCACCCTATAGCTCCCATGGACTTAAGCTTGTTTGTTTTACTCCTTCAAATGTATAATTTGTAGCATTTTCTGTCTTTGAAATGTGAAAAACATAATAGCATTGTTCAAAGAACATGCAATATTTAACTTTAAATAATGAATGAATGAATGAATGAATGAATGAATGAATGAATGAATGAATAATGGTTTCTGTAAACGTAAATACATAAAAGTGTAATTTTCTGTCATTTCATTCTTCTAGTCTTTGTTTTCTTGTGAATTCTCAATAAACAAATTGGGATAAACTGTCGTGCACACACTATCAGCTGACCTGTGTCCCCCCAGCCTGTTATGTGGCAGTTGCTGGCTTGCTTGAGCAGTCTCTCCTTTCTCGCAGGCAGGCAAACTGGAAGAACGTGGCGACTGAATGACACACATTCTCCCGCCGTTTGTCCCACCGCTCCGGGTGACAGGTGAACCAAAGCCAAGTCGTAGTCGTTGCTGTGTGAGTGGTATCTCGGATGAAAGACAATTTCATCAACGCCGTATTCCTCTTCGTACTCCTCGGGGACCAGGGAGTGATAGTCACCCACTCTTACTTTATACAGCTTTGTGCTGTTTCCGTACCTGTAGATGAAAGGATGCAAGATGTCTTTTATGAAACTTTAAAACTCAAAAAGAGGATGTAAAATCTGCAGAAGCCTGTCAGCTATTAGTCAGTTGTAAAAAGCAGTGGCACATCAATATAGATTTGTCTAATAATGTCATAAACATACATTTCTGATTATTTAGAAAAAACCTGTGTCTGTGTGTAGTAACTCAAACTTAACTCTTTGACACGGTCCTTAACCTACAACATTCATTTTCTAAACCTGCTTTGTCTCTCTCGGGGTCACGGGGGTGCCTAGCCCGGTCACTCATGGGCGAAGGCAGGGTACACCCTGGACAGGTCGCCAGTCTGTCGCAGGGCAACCTATGTAACCTGCAAAGCAGGTTAATCTCTGAAGGCACAACACAAAGTCCTCACATGTGGTGCAGCAACAAGATTGTACCAACAACACACTAAAAACGGAACCAAATACTAAAACCTCGCTAGTAAAAAAGAATCCAGCAACTCAAACCTCAACAAACTCGCAAAAGTGGAATTGATTGACAGAAACTCCATAAATGTATCTCATTTACTGCTTTCTTTCAGTGAGGGTGTCATGCCAATATATTTTATCCACACCACCTTTATGTATGAAAAAAATCATCCTCTGCTGTACTGTTTTTACTGTTATCAGTGGGTTATCGTTCAATGTCAACCAAAAAAAATCCATGTTTGTCTGTTCGCTTAGTGTTAGTGTTTTGAATCAGCTTTACTACAAAAGCACAAACCTGTCCCATACTCTCTCTGATTTTTGATGTAAAAAAAAATGAAAAAGTTAGGGGCATCCCACCGTCATGTTATCATGTATTCTTCTCCATCCACAGGACGAGTACATGTCATGTTTACAGTAAAGCCTTTTTAGTGGTGTCACAGACTTGATGAGTTATTGCAACTGTCTGCCTCTGCTGCTTACAGTGCATGGCAGCCTGGTTGTGGATTCTAAAGGCCTTGAACAGATTTGATGGAAACTTTCATAAGCTAGCTGACATATGATTGGATAAAATCTTGACTATAATGTTCAACAATGTCAGCAGCTCAACAATATTTTCATCACATAACAAGAATAGACTACGAAAATAAATTTTGACAACAATCACTCACATTCTATGTGCGTCCTTTATGCTTTTATGTATTTTGCTCTGCTTGTATATTTTACAGCTCTTGTATATTTTTATTATCTGCATGCATATGAGTTTACTTTTATTTGATTAGTATCTCTGCGTTCTTCTTTTAGGCAGATTTTTAGTCCACTCAGTTCACAAGCTTAAGACATCCTTTTTTTTCTTTCCTATTTAGTGTCAGACTAGAGATCGTGTGACATTAAATTGACCTAAGACATTTTAAGACCTATTAAGGGTCCGTAGCTACCCTTTTTCGAAAATCAGAGTGTACACTTACTATGGATGTAAAGTTTTTACATGGTAGTCAATAGCGCCCTTCTAAAACCTGCCTCCTGTGGTCTTTTGAGGAACTGCAACATTAAGTATTTCTTGGTTTGCATCAAAATTTAGAACTGAAGGTGGGGGCTTGGTCTCAATGCTTGTCATAATTTCATCCATTTATCTTTGGATTTCTTCTAAACACAAGACAGCAATAACACTAGGATCCAAGTGGGCCAGAACAAAACTACTAAATGAAAACAAAGAAAATAAGAGGGAAAGGACGGCTTTTAACTGAGCTTGCAGGTCTGTATGTAAAGTTACATTTGGCAGACTATAGCTGGTAAGATCTAATTACCTCTGGATCTCATGGCATGTCTGGCAGAGCATCAAGACTCTCCTGGCTCTCTGATTAGGTACAGAAAAATATACCAAATAGATACATACACATGCAGGGATCACACAAACTTTATAAGAATTATACTGTATTACAAGCTAATCTAAATTGTATCTTGGTGAAACTTGGCATTTTACATATAAATGGTAATGGTGAGCAGGTTTTTACTGGTGGTAATCCTCCAGCTGTGAAGCCACAGGTTTATTGTGTCAACCGCATGTAACTGTGACCTGAGGTTACAGTTTGTATACCAAATGAAACAAGCATCTGGTATGGAGTATCAGAGAACTTGGGGGAAAAACTAAAAGCAAAAGTAAACAATTTCTTCATGTGTAATGAGGCCACGGCGTAATGACGGCAGCCGTGGTGCAGAAGTAGAGCAATTGAAAAATCGCAGGTTCAGCTTTCGCTTTGTGCACCCATGTGTTGAAGTGTCCTTGGACAAGACACTGAACCCCACATCGCTCCTGGTGATTATAGGTTGGTACCAGTGTTCAGCAGCGGAGCCACCATCAGTGTGAGAACGTGTGTGTGCAGAGAATGTGTATCTTTGGGCCTTCTAAAAAGGTAGTACAGTGCTGTATAATTATTTGCCCTTTTTTAAATTTTTTTTTTTTTTTTTGGGAATCTGCCATTTGATGTACGTATCTGCCACATTATACATGTGTGGCAGTTTATTTGCCTCATTACAAATCAAAGTAAAAAAAACCCCAGAGGTCAGATGACCCTCTTTAGGCCTGTATGCTGCTACAAATAGACAATGGGCAACGGTGAGAAAGACATTTAAGTGTTTGATATTTACAGTCTGATTCCAATATCCTTTCATATTAAAATACAACTAAAGATATAAAATATTACATTTTGATGGTGTATCAGCAATAATACAGAGGTAATTCGTGTTATTTCATCTCAGTTACAAGCTTTAAATGTGGAATAATTGATTCTAACCTAACACACAACATAAATCTTTATAATAATAAATAAATAAAATGTTTCCACATCAATGCTTCTGAAAACTTCTGTGTATCTAGTTGACATTTAACTGAGATGACACACACACACAATTATTATTTTTCCACTGTCTTAATTGTCTCATTATTTCCACAATAGCCAAGAGTATTGTAACTCCACCAGCAGTCACTTATGTCAACTAATTCAAAGCTAAAAGTCGGTCCCAGGGGAGTAGATAAATTAGGAATTCAGCATTAGCAATTTATACAAACATTTTTTAGTTATACCCAGTTATTCATGTTGTCAGTTTTTTCTGTTGTAGACTGATTATTGTGGTTTAATAGTTTATAGATATGTCTGATTTTTTCTATGTAAATTACTATTAAATTTCAGCAAAAATAAACAATTTAAAAAAGGTTCCACCGGCCATCATCTCTCACCTTTTATTTTAGTTTGTTGGTTAAGACAAATACATTTTTGGTCCCATTTACAAAAGGAGCTTTCTAAAAAGGCAATTTGGTGCCAACATTTCTCTCTAAAAGCACGATTCATCTAATAGATAATAAAATAACCCAAAAAACACATATGAAATGGCACTCAGTTATGTAATTGTCAGAAGTTTTATTTAAAGACTGAACAAAGATGCTATCCAGAAGTAATTTATAGAGGAAAAAATTGTTAATTTTGGATTATACCTAATTTTTGGGGATTTTGTTATATGGATTTAGATAGTTTGAATGTTTTTGAAGATAACAATGAACAATAACAATACATTTTAGAATTTCAAAAGAACATAGTTTTAGTGGTCAAAGAATAGGAGAATAATGGTGGCTGAATTACAGCTTTTGCTGTAACTACGTAAACTAAGAACTATGGTTTGGACTAGAAATAAATCAAAATAAAGGATCCAGCTTTGTTTTTCATAAACATAAGCTCAACCAAATAAAGCTTTTCCAAACTCGGGAGTATCCTCAACTACATTTCACTGAAATGACACACACAAACATAGCACACCTACAAACAAGAGTTGATTATTTGACTTTATATAAACATAATTTAGGGATCCACCTCATCATTATTCCTTCATAATTCTTCTATGAAATCCAGTAGCAGTTAATTATTACAACTCATTTAGAGAAAAAAGTGAACCCTAAGGGTTTACACCAAATAGCAATTTGGCTATTAGGGATATATTAACACATGACTGTCAATCAAACCTACTGTATTGCATCATATTAATTTCATCAAACCTAGACATGTAGCATTTGTATTTTAAATTGTAAACAAATTGTGCTGAGCTCATCAAATAAATCTCCAACAATAACACACATCAATAGTAAGGGTGTGCTAATTTAGGGTATATCCTAAATGACACATACACAATTTCATGAAGGTCCTTCTAGGTATTCACTTTCTAATCCTTTCATTATTTCTGCAATAGCCCAGAGAGTTGGACTCCACCTGCAGTCACTTATGTCAACCTATACAAAGCAAAACACGAGCATTCAAGGGAGTAGACGAATTAGGAATTTAACAATAAGGAATATAATAACGTATTATGACTTTGTGTAGATTTACAGAGATAATGACATTTTTTTTAAACAATAGTGCCATTCAAGATTTTACATTGGAAAAAGCTGATAAAATGGGATCATGATTTTCCATTTCCAGCTGGAACCCTCACTCACATTTGCATTGCATCTGATTATTAGGATTTAGGGCTTATTAGGAGCTCCAAACAAGAGCGACTGGCACATAAAGCTGTCTAAGAATCAAAAAATATATTAGGCTTTTCAGGAATTCAACCCAAATTCTCAGCTCAGCTGATTACAATCACTCAATCCTGACAAATGAAACACAGTTTAAATGAAAAATCTAAAAAAGGCACCAGACAATAGCATTTTTGCCATTAAGTATTAAAACAGACTGACACGGGTTGTGGATGCACATTTTTTAAAATCTTTTAATTCAATCTTGTAATCACATTGAAATTGCATTGCCAACACTCTATTGAATTATTACTTGTAAAAATGATTATAATTTGAAAAAAGGCACTGGACTGCAAAGATATAAGTTATAGCTTTTCCCTGGATTAGATGAGACTCCGTTAATTAAAAGGTCCCATCGTTTGTGTGCTTGACAAACCAAGGTTACAGACAGAAATGTGGCTTTGTCAAAACACAGCAACAGCATCATAAAATGTACTCAATTATTCTGTGAGCCAAAGCCCTCTTGCAAACACTGGAAGAGGAAAACAGTTTATCTATACAGTCAGCAAAATTTAATTTAGATCCACTATAGGCAGATAATGATAGGTCCTACTAAAACTTTTTTTTACTTAACAGACTTTTTTTAAACTATTTTAATCTTGATTTTATGTTTAGAAAATAAGCATGGTTAGATAGGAAGAAGAGTGATGCAGTTCCTTTTGAATCCACTAAACCATGCTGCCTTGATGTGATACTCATGTAATGACCATGTAATCTTTTAACAAAGTCCGTAGGACCCTAAAAGATTTAAATCCAATCTTGAAGACTGAAAGTACTTTGTTAAAATCAGTAACATTGTGACACTGACCTGTGGGGTTCCCCAGGGATCCATTTTGGGACATCTTTGTTTAATCTGTATAAAATTCCTCAGATAAATACGAATCATATGTCATATAACATATCAACAACAGATAATTCTCAGATCCACATTTCACTCATAGCTACTGAATGTGGACGTGATTCACAGTTTCTGCAGCTAAGCACAGACAAGAATAAGATAACCATCTTCTGCCAAAAGAAACAAGAAAAAAGTATTAACAAGGAAAAAGTGTTAAGAGTTATCTTTGAACTCTTTTTGTAAAACTTACCAGACAAGTTATTAATCTAGGGGTAAACACGCTCAGACTTGAAATTACTGAACTTAATAGTCGAATTAAAAAAAAAAGAAGAAGAAGATCATAGGCATGTGTCATCTCCAAAACATTGACAATCAAAGATGTAAAGTCTACACAAGATCTAGAGAGACTTATTTAAACATTTATCACCAGTGGGTTAACCTACTATAAAATATGAATCTGCTGTGAGGTATTAAAACTCCATTCAGAACGCTGTCGCTTGGGGCTTGACAGGTTCTGACTAAAACCAGGAAGTATGACTACACAAGTCTGGTACTCAGGTCTTTTTTACTGGCTTCTTGTCAATCAAAATATAAGACTTCAAAACAGCTCTGATTGTGTTCTTCTTCATTGCTTAACACAAAAGGACCTCTCTGACACGACGGTCCCATATGAACCACCTTGGACTATAAGAAGCTCGAGAATAATATTTTCCCTCGGGTCTAGAGTCAGGACTAAACACACTGAAGTGTTTCCGTTTCCTGCAGCTCAAATCTGGAACAGTCTTCGTGATGACATTAGACAGGCTTCTACTCAGAATAAAACTAAACTTGGGTCACTGTGTGACTGCTGAAAGCCTTTTAACTTGCTTTATTCCAATTAATTCTACTTTTAAAGTGATTTTAAAGTGAATTACTGTTTACTTGGGATTTATTTTGAAATTGTGAATATATTGTAATGGTTGTTAGGATTTTTTTTTTTCTGTAAAGCACTTTAAAGTAACTAGGGAGTGAGTTGTGCTTTGAAAAGACCTTGATTTACCTCATAGTGGGATCATAGTATCATGAACTCAAACAGCTTTAAATAGCCGCACCTTTGTAGAAACGATCTTTGTTCAAATTGTAATTCTACACCAAAATGGCTCAACATGAAAAGAAAGAGAAGAAAAGCAGGAACGAATGAGAATGTAATGCTAAGAATTAGATGTCTTGACCTGTTCAAATGTTTGAAAGACCATAATATATATCCCCACATAAACATGTAGATGTAGTGAACTTAAGTACAAAAAAGGAAGGTGCTGAAATTCCTGTACAAAAATGTGAGGATCATTGTCATACCTTTTAAATTAAGTTGAACTTTTTATATTTGAAATTTGCTATGAAAATTATTAATTTTCCAGCTGCCAGGATAGGAATGCTAACACTAAAGTCCTCAGGGACCGTCTTAGTGATTACATTTATGCATTTGGAAGTGTAGCTCAGCTTAGATTGTGTCGGATCAGTAATGTAACCTGATGATTGAGGTTCAAATAAACTGCAAAACAAAGTACACAAAAATGTCTGTAACTCTCCCTGGACTCCAATAAACACTAAAAAATGTCTGTGTTTGATGTCTTTGTTTGAACCTTTTGAAGCAGTGTGCTGAAGTTAGGACCCAGCAAGTATCAATGAGAGTTGCTCCACACACCAGCCTCCCATCACCTTTGGATCCTCGCAGACGAATAGCAGCCTGCCATGGCCAGCCACCCCTGTAAACACAATCACACAGCCAAATCGCACAACAAAAACAGATATTTTTCAATATCCGATGAATCATAAAATTGCACAAATGAACTACAGTGCAGAGACAGTGTTTCTGCTTATAAATACTGAAACGATTAGCACAAAGAAATAAGTCGTTTTGTTCTAGAAGTTTGTTATGAAGTCATTGCACCTGAGTTTAAACAAAGAGTCAGAAATGTCATAAACATTCACATAGACGCCAAAGTTAGTTTACATATGGCTTTGTGAAATATAAACATGCAACTGTAAACCAACTGCGTGTGTGCAATGTGCATGAGTACAGCGAGAACAAGAGCAATAAAACATCTGCATCTTTGGATCTCTGGGACGCATGCAAATTAGTCTCAGGTTTTAGCTTTCTCATTCTTACAAGTAAGTGTGAACTGAGACAAAAAGTTATGTTTTTCCAATCTTTTAATGTGCGGCTTGAGCAGATTTATAACCCAAGGCACCCATCATTTAACCAGTGAAAGTCTTTACTCTTTATAAACCACTGAAACTGCTTACAAAAGAACACAAACACACACAGGTGAACATTTCTTTTACATCATGGCAGCACTATGCATTTGAATATGGATCATGGAGGAGAAATTAATGATTGCAGTTTGCCCCTGGCCGGGATTGTATGACACCAAGGCTGAAACCAAATTGCTTCCCTACCCCTATGACTTCTCCCAATTTCTCCAATCTTAAGGGCACTTGAAGCTGCAGTGGTGTCCAAAAGTTTTTTTGGTTTTTGGTTTTGGTTTTTTTTTTTTTTTTTTTTTTTTTTTGGAGGTGCTAGAGATTTAGGGCTGGCTGTCCCTCTACCGGTAGAGTGATCCGAGTCTTGCTTGTAGCACAATGAAGAAAGGCGTTTCTTCATATGGCGTGCTCTGAAGCACAGAAGTTTACATTTAGAGGCAAGTATTTTATTAATACTTGAACTATACTTACATTATTTATTTTTGGCATATCTTTTTAAAGTGATAAAACCGATGTTATGTGTTTTCCGAGTGCTGGCAGCTACGTGCTAATGTAGACGTCCAGAGACTATATTGATGACATCATAATAACAGTAGCAGTCCGAATTTGAAGACACTATTTTTTCCGTATGTCTCCACTTGGAGGAATAAATGTAGGGATAGGGAGAAGCCATAGGGGTAGGGAAGCAATTCTGATGGCCGGTAATTCTTGTGAAAGAAAAAGCCTGGACCAAGATTCAAGAGATTTGCACCGCACCATTTCGCACCAACCCTCCTCCAACTGTGAGTACCTGTGCTAGTATCGGGTAGCAACAGTTCAGTATGAACACCCTATGCTAAAAGCGTGTACAACAACCCACGTTTAGCGTTTTCTTTAATGTGCCACACATGCCCGGTGTGTAACCTACATGGCATAAGAATTCCTTCTGGCTCAGAGTCTTCCTGTACTGTCAATAATCCCCTCTACCCACTCCAGCTTACCTTAGAGAGTTTTCTCCACCTATGATACGGCGCTGGCGAGTATGGACGAGCCGCAGACCACAAAGTGAGATGACAGGATCTGCAAGAAACAAAAGATGGAGCATGTGTTGAGGAGGAGGAAGGGGGAATAATTGCAAAACCTTCCGTTCAAGCTCAGATGTTGGGTTCGTTAAATATTTATAACGATCAAGAGCGTGATGCTTGAAATTCATCTTTTGCTATGACGTTCGAACTTGAAATGGATGACAAGTTAAATAAATAACTTTAACATTTTGGGCATGTGTAATGTTCGAGGCTAATAACCCAACAGACAAAACATCCTTTTTGCATTGCAGTCTATTTCATGAGAACCAAATTGAAGTAGGTGAATTAGTCAAATTGTATAGTCTTGATACTTCCAGATAATAATAAACAAGTGAAGGCAAAGGATGTTTGCTCAGATAAAAAAAAAGTAACTCATGGCAGAAAACAGCTTGAATGTAAAGTAGGATTTTAAATTTAATTTAAAAATAACTCATTCAGCAAACTCTGAATTTTTGAAACAAATGAGATACAATTTGACATATTTTGCTTGTTTTATATTCTCTGGAAACTCTACCTGCAAAACAAAACAAGCAGAAAGACAACTCAATGTAGGAGCTAATTATATTTTTTTAAATCAAAGATTTCCTCAGGTAAATGTAAAATGAACAATAACATTGCAATAAAGTTAAACTAGTAAATGAAGGAACTATAAGTGAATAAATGTTCCTTGTAGCGACCCATCACAGCCTGTGAGGAATGGCAGGAGGTAACAGAAAGCACTTTGTGAGCCAGTCCAAAAATGCAGTGGGCAGAGAGCAGCAATAACTCAGCCAGCTCATTTTACCATCTGCTCATGCATGTATACACTCTCACTGAAGCCCCTGACTTTCTGCCAAATGTCTTACCTCTTCCGTTCCTGCAGTCGGTTGTTTCTCATTAGCTTTTTGGTGCACAGCAAACGTTGGTAGTGTTTGCTAAACACATTATGGTTTGACTAGAACGCCACGATAATTCAACAGTGTGAGGGGGAAAAAGCCAAACCCTGATCCGACTGACCTTTGACCTCTTTGCTGCTGTGCTGCAGTTCCCCATAGTCACAAATGACTCCAGCGTCCTCGCTGTGGCGACAGTTGTGTGTGCCGGGCACTTGCTTGATGCAGTCTGCTATTGAGCGCTCGTCACCAAGGCAATTCACGTTGTCCATGTGGATGGGGCCCGTCCCTTCGCCAAAGTATGCCATCAAGCGTGCCTTAGCAGCACCACTAAGGAAAAAAAAGACATTTTATTCAAACAGCTTTCTTAATTATAATTATAAAGAATAAAGAAAACCTTAGTGGGCTGCATGGTGGCGCAGTGGTTAGCGCTCCTGCCTCACAGCAAGAAGGTTCCCGGTTCAAGTCCTGGCTGGGGGACCTTTCTGTGTGGAGTTTGCATGTTCTCCCCGTGCATGCGTGGGTTTTCTCCGGGTACTCTGGCTTCCTCCCACCGTCCAAAAACATGCTTCACAGGTTAATTGGCTACTCTAAATTGTCCCTAGGTGTGAATGTGAGTGTGTGTGGGTGTGTGATTGTGGCCCCTGCGACAGACTGGCGACCAGTCCAGGGGTGTACCCTGCCTTCGCCCATGAGTAGCCGGGTTAGGCTCCGGCAACCCGATGACCCCGAAAGGGAGAAAACGGATTGGAAAATGAATGAATGAATGAAAGAAAACCTTGGAATCTACCATGCAAACAGACAGAACATATTGGAAAAAAATAACAATATCTTCAAAAAAATATATAAAAAAAGTTATGGGTTTGCCTGTAGAGTTAAAATTTAAGGTCAGACTGTACTTCAAACTGGGACATGATATTATCTGAACTTGTGTTACCACCTCACCTTTGACTTTAAGTTACAAACAGCTCTCTTTCTCCTCTCCCATGAGCCTATAGGTTTGAGGTGTATGGGCTCTCGCTGATTTCGATTGTGATTGATAGATAACTGAAAGAGGAGTTCTTATAAGTTATTCCCCAAGTTCATTGAGTGACAACTTTTGTAACAAGACTCCCCCGTTGGGAGTCCCATGTCTCTAACTATGACAGATTAAGTGTTACATCTATGTCTCCTATAGCTCCCTGGCCAGTACTTAGTATGCAGAGGGTGAACCTTCAAATCAGCTGGATCTGTGCCTAGAAACTGACATCATGTCTGCTTGATGTGCTTCTGTGGAAATACATAAAACCACTGCATTGGTTGTTAAATTGCAATACTATCTGATTTATATTTCTATAAATGAAAACTTTAAATGTATAAGACTTTGCCGCTTTTCTTTGATGTGTTTGATCTCAGTTATGTTTTCTTGGTTCTGTTTTGTGTTTTTCCCCCATGTTACAGTCTCACCTGGTTTCATCTGATGATTACCCACAGCTGATCTCATTTAAGTGAATTATCCTCAGTCTATTTAAGGTCATCTGCTGCTTTGTCCCACTTTTTGCTTTATTTGTTTCATGGGTTTGTTGTTGTTGCTTTTACAGTGGTTCTTTACCAAAGGTTCATGTTACTGCAATTAATCCCAAACTCTTGTTCTTTGGGTTCTCCACTAACCAGTTCCTGATCTTGAAATACATGAAATTGAGAAGTCATTGCATAAGTTAAAGTGATAGAATACAATAACCCTAAATGCAGGAGTGCTACTCTCTGTGGACACGAGCTAGTAAAAGACTGACTTTAAACTAAAAAACTGCTTAAATAAAACAGAACCTGAAATTCTTTCTAAAAACCAAAAGCATCAAAGGAGAGAACCATCTGGCTTTTTTTTTATCACAGCTTAATTCAAAAGCCAGCACCATAGAAGGAAAAGCCTCACACACAGACATGATCTGGCCTGCCTAGATTCCAGACCTGGCATACGTTGAACACATTTGAATGTTGATGAAATGAAAAACTCATCAAATGGGGCTCAGCACTGCTGATGAGGTGAAATTGCCCCATTATGGGATTAAGAAAGTCCTACCCTAGGAAAAAAAAGAACAATTTTGGTTTTCATGAAGTAATAACCCCCAAAGGTTCAGAAAAAAAACCAAACTTAACTTTTTTGACAAAAGTCTGGCCCTTGATGGCTTATTTTTCAGCATTAAATAAACTGTTGCACACATGCAAAGGTTAAGTCCAGCATTACTTGTGTATATTTAAGTTACTTGACCACTGTCAGAGACACTGCTGTCCCTTTGGATGCCTGCTATACATTCAGAAAGAAGTGACCGCACCCTGCATGACCCACAATTATCATCTGAACATGCCTTTTACACGTCTTACGTATTCATCACCCATTCTTATGCAATCCAGATGTCTCTTTTATCTATACGTGAGTCTGTCACAAAAAAGGGGACTCATTGGAGGACGAGAGAACTTGAAGTCAGCTTGTTTTGGAAAAACATTCACAGTTTATGATGAAGTGTCTCCAAAGGAGACAACCAGACCCAGTTTAGATCATCAGGTAATACAGCTAGAAATTTGTCAGGAGTAATAAACTCTCTTTATAAACTCTAAAGGGAAAAAAATCCTAAAATAAAAAGTTGCCTATCGTATGATTTGAAAAAAAATAAATCTGTCGTGCCCTCACTGCAAGCCTGTCTGAAAACCAAAGACATGTGTGATGAAGCCAGAGGTGAAAACAGAAAAGTTTACTGATGAAGATAAAAAACAGACATGCAGACAGACAATCCGGGGCTGAGCACAAGGAATGAAAAAAAATCTGAGACTGTGATGGATTACACAAACAGAGAAGGCAGTCTGGATTCACTTAAGTGAGCCAAATGTGTAGAGTGATCACATTGCAACCCCACAAACCATAACAGTTTTCTTCATGAATTTGAGCTCTTTTCCAGGATTCTAATCTGAACAAATGCTATAAGCATGGAAAATGGAAGGGAATGCCCCAATATTAATGGAAAGGCAAAGAAAAGCTTATATTTATGTGCAAAATTCTGGTGTTTTTGGTGTTTTTAACATGTTTTGTGGCATTTTTCTAATGATGGAGTACATTTATAAAGAAAATTCATCTTAAAATTGAATTTCTGAGTATTCCTTCATTTAGATAATTGTGAATCAGGACCAGACGAGAAAATGCCATTTAAAAAAGAGCATATTTGTTAAGTAAAATGTTGCTCACCATTTTTGCTGAACCGGTAATGTTATGTTGGGGTTGTGAGGGGCTCTAAGTGAGCATGACAGTGCAGCAAACTTGTTAGAACTGGCACAGCTAGATTTCTTTTTGTCTGACTATCAACAACTTTTTAAACCAGACTAAATCTAAAAATCTAGTCCACCCTGCACATACTCACAACCTTGAAAAGCAAAATCAACCAAACATTTGTGTTTTAGAGCGTGCAGGGAAACCAGAGAGGCAGGAGAAAGCCCATGCATGATGAAACATAAACCACAAACCAGTTGTGAGTTGATGTTGCTGACAACCCCACTGTGCATTTGTGCGCACAAAACATTAAGATTGAACTGTGCCCTTCTTTCTCTTTTCTGCTGCTTGTAAAATAGCCACATTTAGCCACACCCTTTATGCAAACTTACTATAAAGGTAGTGTAAGTTATTTATATTAACATCAGCTTTGAACACTATTAGAAGATGAATTGAATATAATTTATCTTGTTTGCTGACTTTTTGAGTCAGTTGCTTGGACATAAACACTAAACAGATACCAAAGAGCATACATTTGCCATTGCACTAGATAATTCTTACCAGATCTAATGAACATAAACATTTATAACAGCCCTACAGAAAAGAAAAATCTCTTAAAGAAATAATTATACATTTTTCCTGTACATCTGCCTGATTCTATACAAGGTGCAAGAAAAGCTCATCACACCTGTCATCTAGATGGAAGGGAAAGTATAAACTAGACAGCAGTAAACTATTCAAGCAGTTCTTGCTTATCGTTTTATCACTCTGTAGCATTGTTGTTCATTTTGTTTTCAAGAGAACAAATTCTTGGGTTTGTATGTTTTCGTTTTTCTATTTTTTCAAGTGAGTCACTTACTTAGCCCTCTTTGGCTGCCAGCCCTGGGAGAGGCTTGACAGACCTTTGTGACATCAAAACATAAGGTATGTTAGGTATTACGACGTCAGTGCCTTGTGTTTTGACCCAGGAGGGGTGAAAACAGCAACTAACAATCATATCTTTTACTTTCACCTGTGATGGCTTGCGAGAACAAGCCAGGTCTGAACTGTGTGTTTTAATAATGAGTGTGTTTTTATGATTTCATATTTAGCTGCATCTTTTGTATAAGCTCCAACAAATGCAAGGACACAAAACCCCCCACAAAATTTGATACCTGTATCCTAACTGTCTGCAGACAACTTCAGCGTCTTGGTCGGTCCACCCATCATCACAGACCGTGCCCCACTGGCCAAACAGATAGAGCTCAACACGGCCTTCTTTGGAGCTTTCTCCCCCTGCAAGCCTTACCGGTAAACCTGCAAGAAAACAGGCAATTCAAAAATTAGGTTGCTGTCCTGCTGTGATTTTTTTTTTTTTCTTCCTTCCTTCAATTATTATGGTATAAAGAAACAGGAATGGCAATAGTGAATTCACAAACTTTTACATTTTTGTACTTTTACAAATGGCTTTCTTTATGGAAATGCCAACACCAGTGTCCAATTACTTTTTTTTGCACACAAGTCAAACCTACAAATGTGATAGTGACAAAGCCCCAAAATAAGTGGCTGCGATGAAATGAATCAGTTTTTTTTTTGAAGGACAAAGTCAAACTGTGGCTGCTGAAACAAAGTCAAAGGCTAAAGTTATGACCAGAATAAAATGAATTTTTCTCTGATGTCCCCGGTTGACTTTGTTTTACTGCTCCAAAGCAAGGTGCGAACATACCTGCCAGTGCTTTAACAAAAGTAGCCTGTGGAGTTTTACTTATTAGGCTGGGAAAGAACACACCCTTCATCTTACAAAAGGTTTTTCTTTTAGAAGAATCTAATCATCGGATACAATCTACATGCCTGCAGTCACCTGAGTGCATTTATGAGTACATATTTGTGTTTTTACAGCAATAATCTGAGATTTGATTTCTCTATCTTTGACAGGAAGAGAGGGAAAAAAAAATCCTGTTTGTTAAAATACCCATTCAAGTTTGCATTAGGACCACAAATAGAAACGCAAAAACTCACAAATTCTTAACAGACCTGATTATCCTATCAGTCTGTCTAGAAAATGTACGATGTGTACATACTTGTCCAGTTCGGAGAGCATAATTACTTTGTTTTGTTTTTTTCTTCTTTACAAGAACACAACAATGTGAGCTTCTGTTCTTTTGGTTGTATGGTCACAATGTTCAGAATGTGTAATCCAGTGTTTTATCAATTATTTTTCTTGCTTTTAATTGCTTTTGTTGAGCAATTATTGGTTTTCCCTACATATGCTTGCACAGAAAAACCTGTATTGATTGTGCTTGATTATACAATAACATGAGGACTAACCTGATTATTATATTAAAAAAAACTTTATTTTACTTTTTCAACACAGTGTATTGAAGATTAACACCTTAGGGTCTCATACATAATGTTCAAAACTACATTACATTGCATTGCATTACATCACTTTTTAAGCTGCCCCAGCTGTATTAATCCAAATGTCATCATTTTTTCTTGATTTTTTTTTTTTTTTCTGTTTTTTAAGAAGAAATGTGAGTGTTTTTATGTACCTGGAAAGACAATTGTTTTGAGATCATCTGTGATAAATAATCAGCATGAAATAAATCTAAAATTCAACCAGCCATCTTTTTTAAACATCAAAAGAAAAAAAAAACTCTCTTATTTAAAGGTGACACAGAGTGTTTATTTATTTATTTGGGATATATATCAAAGTTTATTTCTTTAATCAATTTTTTACTTTATTTTTCCCATGAGTGCATGTCCACTTCATCACATCCATGTTAACTGATGGGATTCGCAAACTGAAGTGTGGCTGATTACACTCCATTTCTAGTCTGGGCATTACAACTTAACTACATCTATATTTGTCACCATTAAGTGCAGTCAATTCCCAATAGGGACGCAAATTCTGGAAACTGATTATACTTTATAAAACACGCAATGTGCATTTAATGAGGTTCTTTTTAATATGAATGCAAACAGATGTAGCTAAATATTTGAAATACGCCACGCTATTGCAGCTCTAAGTCTAAAATGTGTATAACTTTAGTAAAAGCTAATACTGCACCTAAAAGCTTGGATTACACTCTCTTTTATTGTAGTTGGGAGTTTTGTTTTTTTTTGTTTGTTTTTTTTATCAGTGTAAAAAAAAAAAGATAATTGTGGTTATAAAAATATTTGTGGATGCCCACACAAAACTTCTGGACAAAAGTTTTTAACGCAATCAAAAGTAAAAATGATAGACTAGAAAAGATTCAAACTTCAGACTGGCTTGATCTGTTTCGTTTTTCATTTTAGACCAGTCCTTTGCTTATAACTCAAAAGGATTTTTGTTTTTACAAACCTTTAAAGGTAAAAATAGGAGCAAAATCACGTGCACTGAAAGAATCCATGAACAGAATATTTGTGTGAGGATAGTCATTTGGTCTTTGTCTAAGAGCACACACCTTGCAAAACCATCAAATGAGTAAGCATTTTATCAAAAGGGCATCTTAAAATTACAAAGGCATATTTTAGCAGCACTCATTAAACTCATCAGAGCAGCAAAAAATGACAAGATATGCTTTGCCTCATATGTTAAGTCTGACAGGATTCCTGGTTGAGTCTGAAGGGTTCTGTCACCTCCTTGACAAAATATGCCACGACTGTTGGCTTGGCAACTCCAAAAATCTGCATATCCACATAGTATGTGAGTCTATATGTATATACAAAACAAAGTCATTTTTAGTCCTCTTCTAAGGTTTCCTTGTTAAAATTTGGTAAAGCCTTGCAGCAAGTTTACCACTGTCTAAATGACTTTACAAGCAACCCAGTTGTTAAGACTGGACCAACTGACACGGCACAAACCACTGACACTTGCAGACTTCATCTGCTACATGTCTGCCTAGTAAGATGAGATCCAACTGAGAGTACATTTAAACCGGCAGATATCTAAGAAACAGATTTCAGGTCAGCTTGGATTTCCATGACTCTTCAAATGTGGGGAAAATATAGTTTTTTTTAATTGCTGCTTCAATTTCTCATTACCAGAAATGTAAATGGGAAAGCCTGGCCTTCTACAGTTCATTAAAACCAGTTTTCATGCAGCTTTCACTAAAAGCACACTTTTGTCATTATTTTTAATAAGGTAATCCTGTCATTTTCCTCTTTTCATGAAATACAAAAAAAAAAACTTTTTGTAAAATATGGCGCATGAAAATATTTTGTATGGTCCCATCTGCTTGTAGTTTCCAAGTTAAAAGGGCCAGATGGCAGACTTTATTATCTCCAAAGCAGTTACAAAGTACCAGCAGAAGATATTGACCAGAGGATGAGGTCAAAAGGAGAGAACTGCTTGGAGCTAGAGATCGTTAAAAATAACTTCACATTAATCTAGGCCATAAAGGCTGGGCCATATGTATCGTCACCATGGAGGATAAAAAGACAAAAAAGTGGTTCTAAAGGGATACTAACGTTTGTACATTTTTCAAGGGTAGAAACAAAAAATAAAAATTAAAGCCCCAAGTGGCGTTGGATGGCCCGCAGGCGCTACCTGCCCTCACCCATGCCCTTGCGCCCTCCTCTATGCACCACCACCTGCCTACTTTAACCAAACTTACTTGCAAAGCAGAAACAACGCACCCCTGACGCCTTCCCTTCTCTTTCTTTAAGGTCGATCTGAGCTTTTTTCAAAATGGTAGATTTTCTATTTGTTTTACCACCATAGTAACCATTTTATGCTTTGGTTGCCTGGTGATACTGAACAGGTTAACGTCAGTTTCAGAAAAATTGGCAAAGGTAAACTTTTGAATTTCCTTGGCAACTGAGGTTATTTGCTAGCTACGCCCACAATGCTATAAGGTCTTATAATATTTTGTTCAGCTCTAGTAAGGGCTCAACATATTACATTTTCATAATAATCCGTCAAAAAATGTTTGAGTAAAAGGAGTACGCCACTTTTGCGAGCTCGCTACGCGCACGCCGTTCAAAATCTACAATTTGTAATTGCAATCTTTTTTTTTCGTAATTGCTTGTCAATGTTGCCCAAGAAGTTACAAGACGATCACTGAAAATCCCTAGGACGAGTTTTTGTTTGTAGCTAGTACTACAGAATTCAACATGGCGGCCAATTCTCGAGGTCAGAGGTCAACAAAATTCCAGGGATCGTTGTATACTCAAGCTAGTGGCATTTCATTCAGATTTTGAAACAAAATGGCCACCAAACCGTAATAATTTAAAAGCTTCATTTGGATATCTCCAACAATGTATCATGGTTTTGTAGGTGGATTCAAAGTTTTTTTTTTTTTTTTAATTTGCCTAGTCAACAATTTTTTGGCAATGTTTTTTTTTGTTTGTTTGTTTACCGTGGCCACAATTATTACATTTTCGTATCGTATGCTATATTATTATGTTCAGCTTCAGCCACCTAACGCGTGGATACCCTTTTTATGACATTTCAATAAAACGTGCAAGCTAGCTAAGACCGTAGCAGGTGCAAGCTCGCCATGTGCATGCGATTAAAAATCTACAACTTCTAATCCCATCATTTTTTCCACTGTACCTTGGCAATTACGCCTGAGAAGTTACACGATGATCAATGACAATCCCTAGGACGAGTTTTCGTGTGTAACTTGTACTAAAGGTGTATTTTTAATTCAAGATGGCGGCCTCTTCCCAAGGTGTGTGAAGTTTTGTGAAAATCAGAAGAACCAAAGTGTTCATTTTGTGAAAAAGCAGGAAAATTGCCAAATCTCACACTTTGCTACTAAATGGCTACCAAGCTGTGGGTCGTGTGGGCATCCCATAATAATTTCAAAAGTTCTCCTGGATATTCCCAACATGTGTGTTTTGGTTTCATTTGTGTATTTGAATTTTTTTTTTCTCCAAAAGCCATTTTTCGGCCCATTCATTTTTTTTTCGGTTCTGCTAGTTGTGATGTCATCATCTTGGGGGTGTGGGGGTGGTTCACTCTGCTGAAAATTTATTTTACATTTTTCCTAGGTGTGTGCAAATTTTGGTGACTGACTTTTCATACTTTAAATACTAAAAACATGACTTGCATTGGAGTGGGTCTTTAGATATTAAATAATTGCAAGACACATATTTCTTGCCCCTGTAATGTGGACTGGCAACCTGTCTAGGGTGTATCCCACCTTTGCCCAACAGTAGCCAGGATAGGCTCCAGCAACTATGTGACCCCAAAAGGGATTGAGCAGGTTTAGAAAATTGATGGATATTTATATTTTTAAATATTTTATTAATAATAAATTATTCTCTAACATTGCTTTCTTTGTATGGTACTTAGTATGTACACCACTATGGTTATTTTTGATTTGCTTGTTCAACCAGTTTAGTATGGTCAAATTATTGTAAGCTATTGCTAGAAATCTCATCTATGTTTTGTTATCTGTGCCACAAATGTTTAATTATTTCCTATTTTATCCAGTGATTATATTTATTGATTTCCTCTTCATGTGCATGTGACCTCTCCCTGATACAGACAGTAGTGAATATCGCTTCTCACAACATGAACTTACTTCACCCTGGCATCAATTTGTAAGTTCTTAGGTTTCAGGCATAGTTAAGTCATTAGGCTTTTCTGTTGTTTCAGTAACCATCGGGGATTAGTCAAACAGAGCGATAGGGTGATATCTTACTGGCTGGATGACTCTCTCCATTGATCTCAGGATTGCATGCAATGTGCACATCCTCCTGGTGTGTGCAGTCGTGGCGTAACCACTCCTTTCTGTTACACAACAGCAGGCTAGGTTCTTTTCCGGTGCAGTTCACATCATCTAGAAGAATGGGACCTGACCCCACCCCAAAGCATGGGCCTGCAGGTATGTCTGGCCCTTCAAGAAGGAGAGTTTCGCCAATCCTGCAAGCAATAAGTGCCCATGTTTCTGAGGTTAAAAATGTGCTCGACACTTTCTACAAGATGCATGAACACTTTTGAGTACCTGTAACCGAGCTGACGACACACCACCTGCGTGTTGGACTTAGTCCAGCCATCGTCACAAACTGTCCCCCACTGACCCTGATAGAAGATTTCCAGACGGCCCTCGTGACTCCCTGCACCCCCAACCAACCTGGTGGCACCATCTGAAGAGAATGAGGAGAGCATGATTTATTTCAAAATCCTTAAAATGTGTATTTAGTTCATTTGTTAATAATCAAGTCAGAATCTAACACACTGACATTTTACAAAATACAAAACCTTTTTTGGTTTTGATGCTAATAATGTGGTTCGGGTTTTGTTGTATTCCTTTTGATGTCTGACTTATTAAACTTTTCACCTTGACATTGTGCTTTAAAGCATGATGAGGTATTCTCTAAAATGCTGTCATTTTGGTGTCATTAGTGTCTGCAAACATGTTAAAGCTGAAATGTGCTCAACCCATTTGATGAAAAACACAATCCAGCAGTTACAAACTATGGCTTCAAAGATTCCTGTGTGTATACTTTGTCCCTCTCATTAAAAATACATCTTTCCACTTCAAAATTACAATCAGGTCTCTCTCCTGAATCATTTTGCACAGAAAACACTGATCAAACTCAGTTTTTAAGCATGATCATACCTTGTCCCCACTGCACGTATCACACATTCTTTGGTGTGGTGAAATACCTGTAAGGGGGTGGCAAGAAACTCCTGCATCCTCCGAGTGCAGACAGTTGTGTTCTCCCCATGTACTTTTTGTACACTGCTCCAGAGAGAGTTCATTGCCGGTGCAACGCACCTCATCCAGCCACACACGGCCTGAGCTTTTGCCAAAATGTGCCTGGCCCCATGCCTTAGCAGCACCACTTCAGAAACAAAAGAAGTAAACAAGGCAAAAACATTGTGCGGTTACCCTTTAAAATAAAGGAAAGTAAAATAAAATAGCTTACATTTATTTTGTATTTTTCTTTCAGAGAAATTGCTCGACAGTGCAGACATTTACACACATGTGCAGAGCACATACTGTTGCTAAGTATGCGTCTGTGTTTGCTACTAGAATTCATTCAGGAACAATAAGCCCAATTCACTGTTTGACCCCAGATGTTCCTTACAGCTGACTCTTCTGTGTCTGAATGGAGGGAATACTTGTCATAGTTCTGGAAACTGAGGGAGAGAAAGACGATTTGACCCCCACATCAACTCATTTCTGCTTAAGTCTATCACTATCGTACCTTTTTCTTTCTTTCTTTTTTTTTTTTTTTTTTTTTTTTTTTTTTTTTTTTTTTTT
>BSAI01000119.1:11669107-11705545 GCA_036245035.1 Adrianichthys oophorus | reverse complement strand
TTTTTTTTTTTTTTTTTTTTTTTTTTTTTTTTTTTTTTTTTTCTTAAACAGCAAAATCGCTATTTTATTATAATTGTTGGCTGTATTGCAACAAAATGCAGCATGCCACATATTTTATGTGTCTTTTGTGAGAGTTTCTTTACCTTAGCCCCAGCTGTCGACACACCACCTCTGCATCACTTTCATCCCATTGGTCATCACATATGGAACCCCACTGCCCTGCATGGAAGACTTCAACTGTGCCCTCTGACTCAGATTCCCCTCCAATCAACCGCATAGGAAGTGTCACAACTGCTGTAGTGCAAACAAGCATTCAAGTTTGAATTCATTTTCTTGTGAAATACCCAATGACTGTATTTGAGAGCTGGATCGAGTAAGTGGGACATATCTCATATAAAATAGCTTATTTACGGCTCCAACCAAATGAAGTCAATACAGTTGCCATTTTTTTTTGTGATAAGGGCACAGCCATGTTGGAACCAGACACGGTCATTAAGTAGTAATTGGTTTGAATCGGTCTGAGACATCGTTTCTATGACAACCCCTCTCACCAATCAGGAGTGAGCTTATTTGGAAGGTCACACCCCTACAACTTAAAAGTTGGTCCAGGAGAGTCTATCGATCAAACATTTCAAACGTTCAACATAAAACCACATTCTTTTATGGAGGCATATCATTGATCAGTTTATGTCTTAAATAACTTGCAATAAAGAAACAATATTGTGAAAAATAAATTAGGATTAGCAAGAACATATTAAAAAAATGTAGCAGAATAAAAATTATTTTGACAAATATAATGACTGAGAAATAACTGTTCAATTCGCAATAGACGTCTATGGTATTTTGGATTCTTGGATCCAAATGGTAGTTCCTGTTTAGGGGGGGGTGTCATTCAGTCCAGTTTTCATATACAGTCAATGGAAAAACCACATATGAACTGTTTTTTTTTTTATTATTATTATCGTTTTACAAACAAAATTGAAATAGATTCAGAGAATACTAATTGTTATCCTATTTTCATTCACGAAAACCTCAAGTCTCAGATTTCATTACTTCAAATAAGATTTGTCTACTTTTCTGTTGGATGCAGGTAACAGCTGCTGCTGTCAAACACTCCTCTCCATTCCAGGTAGTCTTGGAACAATGGAGTAAGTCTGGCTCCTCTCCACGGCAATGGACTTCTTTCCAATGGATTCTGGTCTTGCTTGTACGGAACAGAGGAACTGCACGGGAGCGACCTGAGATCCTGGAAGTGAATTGACAGTGATACTGACGCTCATGTTTAGGCCTTAATGAAATTTTGAAGAAAAAAAAGCAAACAGTTAAAAACTCCTATGCAGTTTGAGCCAATAGTAAAGCAGATTTTTATTCATAGTGGCAACCTGTTAAATGACTTGTTTGATCATGACGTCCAAATACAGAATTGTCAAAGTCTGCAGTGTTTAAACAATGGACCATGTGTAAGTCATCAGCAGGAATTCCAGCTGACTTATGGCTAACATCTGACCTCTATCCTTTCCACTCTACACTTTATAGACTCCTGTCCACATGCTGGGATGAATGCACACAAAAGCTGTATTTGGTGCCAGAGAGCAGGCCAGCGCAGGTGTTGGACAACATGTGCAGTAAGTGTGTCCCTGTTATCTGGTAAAAGCGCGACTCCTCCAATGACTGCACCCTATCCTGTGAGCACTGATATATGTAGGGCCTGTCTGCAAATTTCCCTTGAGGCCCAAGCCAATATGACGACACACCAAGTCCACTAATAGACCCAGTGTGAAGCAGAGAGATGTAGGAAGAGAAGAAGCTTGTAAAAAAAAAAAAAAAAAACCTGAATACCTGCTTTTTAAAGGTTTTTCAAACCTCTGGGGAGAGTAAGGAAAGAATGCCTGGGTCACAAGACTTTGCAGAGAATGGAGGGGAGTGCCTTTAAGGTTAGTAAGTGTGGTTAACATCAATGACATTCCCTTCACTCCGTCAGGCCTCAGTAAGCCGCTACAGTTTGAGTCTGTGCGGCAGATGGTCAGTGCACTTGCACCTGTGTTTCATGGCACGAGTGAGAGGAGTAGGCAAACAGTGCACATTTGAGCATGTGTGTGCATTTGTGCATGTGTGATCGGCCTCTCACCCTTCATCAAGCTGTCTGCAAACCACGGCAGCGTCTTCATCCCCCCAGTCGTTGCTGCACACAGACCCCCAAACTCCACCCAAGTAAACCTCCACCCTGCCATCTAGCTTTGAGCGCCCTCCTTGCAGGCGTACTGAGCCTGGGGTGAAAAAAGTTTTTTAAAAAAGAAAAAAATGAGACAAAAAGTTGTATTAAAAAAAAACATTGAAGACTTAAAATAAGGCAAATTGACTTTTGTGCAAATGAACACAATCAAATATGTGTTCAGTCCAATTACAGAATCCAAAACAGGATAAACTATTATTTTTATTTGTAAAGATGGCACACGTTGTAAGTCACTGACTGAAACAACACAAACATTCACCAAAAGAGCAAGTAAACTTCTTCACTGAGGATTCTGTCAACACATCTTTGGACACAGAAACACCTAGGTTAATTACCAACTTTAAGCCAGACCCATTTTTTCCTTAAAAATTAAAATTATGTGCAAACAAATTTCTGGAATTTTTCTGTTTTACTGATGTCACCATGGGTTCTTATGGGTTAAAAATCTTCTATTGTGGTCTGTCTAAATTTTCCCTCATGCCTGCTCAAACATTTTTATAGCATCATTTACAAAACAGTCCAATTATGTTCCAACATTTTTTTTCTCAAGCTTACTGGAAATTTCTGTCTATTTTTTTAATTGGTTCAGCTATAAAACCTCAAATGAATTTCAGAAGCTATCAAAAGACTTAATATTTTTTTTCATTTTGTATATGTTTTAGCTTATTATTTTGCTACAGTTGTTATTATTGGATTATTGTTGTAAAATAAATATCTTTTGAGCAGCAACATGTTCTAACTTTAGTGAAGAAACGTTGAAAGCTTCAGTTTTGTCCTGTAACTTACGCAGTGAGAAAAAATGACAAGTGATAATGACAGTTACTTTGTTTTGTTTTTTTCTTTTTAAACAAAGCTTGCAACTAACTGTCTTTCAATTAGGCTAACTTGCAGCTTTATTGCAAAGCATTTCACATCAAGAAGAAAAAAAAAGTCCCCCAATGGAGCCGCCTTTGCATTTATGACTTCAATATGAGTGCCTTCTCGTGCATAAACTGTTGCAAATGCAAATTACTTTTCTTTGAGTTTCTGCTGTCCAGCGATACAAAGGTGTTCCTTTCTCACCTGCAGCAGAAATAAATTCCGACTCATTAGAATTGTCGACATGCACCTTTTCCTGCCTTACCCAGTGCACAAAAGTTGCCTTTGCAACATCTGATCCACCTTTGCGCAATAATAATAATAATAATAAATCTCCACCCGCTTTTCTGTTGCGCATGCACTTTTTTTGTTAAAATATCCCATGTTTCTTCAATAAATATTTGCTATTGTAATTATTTTTTTTTTATGCAACTCCATGTGGGCTTGCGTGTTTACCTTGTTTACAGTCGCAGTACCCCCAGTCTACCCTGCCTTTGTGGTTCCTGAAAAAGCACCAGGGTCTGATCCTGCTGTCTGGGTTGCGACAGTGGTTGTGTTCTCCTATTCCTTTGCCCGGATGGCGCTCCTCGAATCCGGCCACCTCGGTCCAGTTCATGCACCGGCTGCCAGACTCGGTCACGTCTATGGATCCCCGGTAAAAGCCGTCCTTTCCCCGGCTCCGAACGCAGTCGGTGAACGGCAGGATGACCGAGGAGGAGGAGAAGACGCGGCTGGAATAACAGGCACTCGCAGCCAGAACCACGGCTAGAATGGACGCGAGCAACGCCACACGCATGTTTAGGTCCCACAGCTATAAGCCGCTGATAACGGGGAAAATGTCAGCTACTCATCAGCTGACGGGTTCATGTCAGCCGCGTTGCTTTGGGACGGGACTGAGCCCCGCGTTAGGAAAACCCCGCAGATCGATGAAACCGCTTTTGCGTGGCTTGCTGAGCAGGCACCCCTCCAAGGAGGAAAAAAAAGATCCATTAACACCGATGCATCTGATCACTGCAGTGCAACCTGCACTAAAACCAATGAACATGTATGCAATAAGACAAAAAAATGTGCAGTACTGCAAACCAGTTTGAACAACTTTTTTTTTTCATATCTAAGCATTTATTTGCGCTCGGCTATTTTTGCATTTCTGTAGAGATGCATGATCAGCTTTGATATTATTCAGTTGCATTACACGTGTGTGTGTTTAATGTCAATTTAGCTCCAGAAGACATGCAAGAGTTTGGATTCCAGATGTTTTATAGGCTTCATTTCAGGAGCTGGATACACAAGTATTAATTCCAAGCCCCACAATGACAGTGGTGTGTGCAGGATTTCTTTCTTTTTTTTCTTTTTCTTTTCTTGTTTTAAATTAAATGGCTGAACTTGGTTATATTATCTCAGCACATGTTAATGAAGACCAGGTCAAAAAATGCATAGGTTCTAAAAGTTGCCTTGCACAGTTGGCAGTAAGTCATTAAATTTTACTCAAAATGGGTTTTTTTCTCTTTATGGCTACCCCCCCCCCCCCCCCCCCCCCATTTTGGCTGCAGATTTGTACAGAAATGTTGGTAAATATAATCTACTCAATTAATAAGATATTCCACAAATAATTCATTTAATGAAATATGTATTACATTGAAACGTGCAAAATGCTCAATCTGAGTTTTCAATAAAAAAACTGAAGTTGAATATATTACTACTATAATGCTGAATGATCAATAAATGTTGTACATGTCAATCTTGCAAATACCCTCATTGACTGGTATGTGTATTCCACTTTACATATACATCTTTATTCCAAATAGCCCTATGCATCAAATGTTCTCTCATTGGTCAGTTGTTCTGATTAGAAATCAGTTTTCAGACTCAGTAGGTAAAAATGGCAAAGTGTTAGGTTAAGTGGCACTGAAAGGCAGCTGCAGAGCTGGACCTAGCAGTGATCTCTTGACTTTGTTTTTACTTTGCTCTTTTTAGAAGTGGTGAGGATGGATAGGATAATGAATGAAAACATCAAAATAAAAGCTCACTTTGATGCATTGCTGATACATGCTATAAAGGACAGGATTTTTTTTAGTAAAAGGATGCTGATTTTAGAGCTGGCAGGAATGAGGCCTATAGCTATAGGGACAGACCAAGGGGAGGTTCACAGAAATGATGGCAAGTAGTTTGTGTAAGTGGGCAGGGTAGAGACCATTGACATAGAAAGGGATACATTTGTTGACATTGTCAATGATAAGAGACTCAGGAAGTGTAAAGGCTGGTGATTTACTGTGGCAACCCCTGAGAGAGAGAGAGAGAGAGAGAGAGAGAGAGAGAAAAGATGAAAATAAGGGGTAAAGTTGGTCCCTATCCTACATCAAAAAGACCACGACCAAGTATTTCAGCATTAGTCTGCGATTGAGGAATGAGAGAGCATAGCTTGATGGATGGGATCGTCTATTAATTAGGAGGGAAATTATCTCGGGGTAATCACAAAGGTAGCCAATTAGGCTCTATGGGGTGGGGGTGGGGTGGGGGTGGGGGTGATCTGATTTCCTTGCCATGGCCATTCTCTGCACCCATCTACAAACACCACTGAAAAACACGTTTCAGAAAAGGTTATAAGGTCTCTATAATTGGCACTTCATTTATAACATGTTGATATACTCCGTTAAGTCTGTTAATTTGTGGTACAAGTGCATGTTTGGTTAATTTATATGACCCAGGTGAAGGCAACAGATGGGGGAAAAAAGACCCCTGCAGATCTTAAAACGCCGCACCAGCTTGTTTTCCAAGATTTAAACGTCAAACACATGCGTTCTGAAGATGACATCATTAATACGCGACAAGTTACAATTCTCCTGATGCGTATAGTGCGTAAGTTCACCGGCGTGCTCCGGTTCTTCTGTGTTCAAGTGACTTCGTGCGCTCAATTCTATAGTTAATTTCTTTAGATTAAAACGTTTATGTAAATGTGATAAAATAGAGCATCAATATCACAAAGTAAATAATTTAAAAAAATCAACGACGTTCATGGCAAATTTGATAAACTCAACTTGGTTCAGATGTGCCGAGGTGAATACCGAGCGTACCCTTTAAGATTTTTAGCGGCTACCTCTGAGAGCTAGCTAGCTACTGCTTGCTGGTTGCTATCAATGCTCAATGAAAGATTTAATGAATTATCAGTATTAAAAAAATAAATGAATTTAAAAAACACGGTTTTTACAAGAGGAAATATGAACAGTAGACTTCAAGAGATCCGCGAGAGACAAAAATTAAGGCGGCAACTGTTAGCCCAACAGGCAAGTACACAATTGTTTTAGCAAATAGCTATCAAACAGTCAGCTCACATAAACATACTGACACTTTAGGATGGAAAAAAAGAAGAATACATGTCTCAACTGGTGCCCACTTTGCATATTTTCCCTAATAGTATTCAAATCTCCGTAATGCTAAATTATGAGTTATCTACGCATTTTGCAGTGTGTGCGCAATGTTCCCTTACAGATTCTTTTATCCCCCCACAGTTGGGGGCAGAGAGCGCTGACAGCATCGGAGCTGTTCTCCACAGCAAAGATGAATTAAAGGAGATCGAGGAAACCAGAGAAACTTGCAGGTAGTCAAAAATACATCCACAGAAAACACAGAAATCAAGATAAAATAGGCACGGATCTGTACAGTTCAATTGTCCAGTACAATCAAAAACGTTTCAAGATGATCAATCTGTTTAATTTCAGGTGTACGGTAGTTTTAGTCTGCAGAAGAACCACTGTCGTTGTGTCTTCAAAGTTGGTGCATGGATCTTTCTGCATGTTGACCCAAATAGGTTGAATCAAAAGTATGAATATTTGTGTTGTGCAGGGCTTCATACGACAGCCTGCTACCCTCTTCCAAAAGGAAGCCTCCGACAGAAGGAGAGGACACAGAGGAGGATGTGGAGGAACAGAGAGTGAGCACTACTTTTTCTGACTGTTATCACGACTGTGAACCTGCACTGCATCTCCATCATGAGCTGTACTTCTAAATCCAGTCTTGTTTACCTTATGAATTCATTTATGTTTTTGTTTTTCAGTACTTAGTAAAACAGTTTTTGTAAAGGTGATCCTGACTGAACACCCTATTTAGGAAATGGATATGAGTAATAATAAATAACCTCTAACTGCTGGGTGTTACTTTAAAGCAAGATTAACAATAAAGCTATATAAACTTTGGACAATTCAAGCCAAGGAGCAGTTTGTAGACAAATTACATCTTCAGAATTCTGTTTGGATGTTACGGTTGCTCACAGTCTGTACTTAAAAAAAAATATACATATATATATACACATTCAAAATGAGGGTAAAAAACTTTAACCAAAATATATTTTAACAATGAAAAAAATGAACTTTTTCCTTATTTTTGTATTTCATAAAACTAAATTGTATTAAACATACATTGATTTGATTGAAAAGCATATATAAGTTTAAGTAGTAAAAATTTTAAATGTGAAGCTTCTTTCTACATGAAGTTGGAATAAATGTGAAATCGTGTCAATCGTAATACTGGCAGCACCATGTGAAAGTGCAGAGACAAAACAGCATGAGCAAAAAAAACTTTCCCTGTTAAGTTTTAAGTCTTTGCAAGTCTGTAACCTGCTCCTAATTCATAAATTTTCAGAACTACGCCATGACGGCAAACTTATTTTTAGATTTTTAGAAGAAGAAAAAACAGGAGGTGGCTTGTTGAGAATATTTAGTGTGTAACAATTGCACAGATTGGAAATCTTAGTCTTTAATTTTGCCACCCTTCTGTGCATAGTTGCATGTTATTTCAATAACGACACCTGTTGGTGCCTTACTTCAAAAACACTGTCAAGTGTCTATTTTTTTTTTTTATGTCATGCAGTCATGTTGTCAATCAGTGCATCATTCACTTTGTTTTTACGTCACCAAAATATGTCACCTCTGCCTACCAATGCTTTTGATGTTGGACTACAAACAAACTTATCTACAAAAGATCTACAACCACTACCATCACAACTGCATTCCAGTGTATGCGTTATTTTTATTTGCTACTAATATTGGGCTTTTTTTAAAATTGCATTTCTTTGTGTATTAAATGACTTTTGTAATACATTAAAAAAATTTTTTTTATATTTGTTGCCTGTTTTAGGATGAGGTGGAAATACAGCAGCCAGATGAGAGTTCTCCCTACGAGGAAGTGTATAAAGATTCCAGTACATTTCTAAAGGTTATAAAACGTCTCTTTGTGTCATGTTTTCTTGTGAATTCTGCTTTCTTAGCTAACATTTCTGTGGTGTTTGTTTATTTTAAATCTGGGATTTTGTTTCATTGAGTCTAACACATTTTCATTCTGAGGCAACCGATATTCCAGTCTTTAATAGCTTTGCAAATTTTTACACACATCTATAAATAATCTTTTTGTACGCAACAGGTTTGTGTTCTTTTTAAACTATCAGGTTTTTTTTTGGATGTCCTACAGGAAGTGCCGCACATTTAAAAAAAAACAAAACAAAGCAATTGTAGAGCCAGAAGAAAAAAAATCTATAGCATAGTATTTATGGTAACTTTCTCATCAAAAAAGTTGAATCAAAATTTGTAATATTGACTGTTTAGGGGTACTCAATCCCCTTGAGGGCCACCTCCTTCCTGGTTTTTCTGATGTCCATGTCCTGCCTGCTGCTGATGATTTTTTTTTTTGGTTTTTTTGTTTTGTCAGGTGTGTTCCACCAATGAAAAGCAACTAAAGCAGTGGAAGGAGACTAGGATTGGTCCCCGTTTTGTTTTGTCATTGGAATGCTTTTAAAGCCACTGTCTAAGGAAGAGACTACCATCCAGCAAGCTAGTTTTGGTATTCGAAGACCAGGTGTAGGCATATTTTTTAAATTTAATGGATAAAAAAATCCATTGTGCACAAACACTTAAAATAAAGAAAAATGTGTGAAGAAAGTGCTTTTGTCAGTAACATATTAACCGTACGTGCGAATGAGTCTGACTTGACAGGCTCCTTGTGATGAACAACCCTTTAAGCTACCTATCAAAAGCTGGAATACAAGTTTCTTTTGACAGGTACATTCTCTGAAGCTCGGGCGTAGCCTTTGGTATGTTCCAAACAAAGTCATATGAATCATGCATCATTAACCTGCGCATTCAGTCTTTGTGCTGCGCTGAACACAGAAGCCTAATTTTGGGCAGCAGATGTTTTCACTTTGTATGAATCACTTGAGCATTGATCCAAAGAGTTATGAGAAAAAACCCCAAGCAAGCAAGCAAGCAAAGCCTACAATGACAAGGAAACCATCTGAATAGAAAAGGATTTTGTTGTGCAATCCCTCTGGGTAGTGAGGTAGTGATTCTGAAACTGCACCTCACTGTTCATTTGGCATGGTGTGGTTATTTGTATTTTTCAGCAAAAACTAATAGTTTAATTCCCGACTATATGGTTGTCTTTGACAGATGAGTATTTTCTTTGCGTGCCTTTGCATTACAGACTTTTCACATAATATTCTTTGAATAAAAAGCCTAGACCATTTGGTTTTCATTTGCATGACAAATTAAACATTTTGTTATTGGCCACTGGTACAGTCTAACACTCACATTTTCTGTCTTTCAGAACATGCACGTTGTCTTTTTTAGGAATATTTTCTTTTTTTGTGTTTGTATGTTTTGAATAATAGGAAATGCCGTGCATCAAGCAATCATGTCATTAGATTATTACACTGTAGTCAAAAGTTTATAAAAGTATATGAAGGATTTTAGGGCTGGATTCAATTAAAAAAGTTGAAATCTATTGATCTGAGCTTAAAAATGCAAAATTGATTAATCAAATTTGTCATTTTCTTTTAAAGAATTAAAGAACAAAAAGGTTTTAGAGTTGAAATGTGATAATTAAATTAGCATTTAATCCAATCATCTTGAGTCAGAAATGAAACTGTAAATGTGTTTAGGAAATTTAGGTCAATACATTAGTTCGGCAGTGATAGACTTTTTTTTTTTGTCTTTAGCATTGATGCTGAATTAAAAAAGAAACATTGGGAAGTTAGAACAATAATAATAACTTTTAATTGAAAACTTCTTGAACTAATTTCTATGAAACTTTAAAAATGAATACTTTAAATTTCTGAAGAAATCTGCAAAGTTTTTTATTTAAATGTTTTTCTTCACCCTTTCCTCTATCTTCTCCCACCTCTCCTCTCTCATCCTCAGGGTACCCAGAGTTTGAACCCTCACAATGATTACTGTCAGCACTTTGTGGACACTGGACACAGACCACAAAACTTCATAAGAGACGTTGGTTCGTATTGACCTATTTCTGAGCGTTAAGAATTGTCTGTGTGCTCTTTTATGACTTTCAACTTGTGGTTTGGAAGGTTTGGCCGACCGATTTGAAGAATATCCCAAACTGCGGGAGTTGATAAGGCTCAAAGACGAGCTGATTGCCAGCACCAACACCCCTCCCATGTATGCCCTATGATGACACCAATGTCACCTTTTGCACACTTCTTTTAACCTAAAATGTTCATTGTGAGCTGTCTGGTGAGAATTATCCAGGGTGTGGGTCTCTTTATAGGTACCTCCAGGCTGACCCCGAGCACTTTGACTTACGGGAACTGAAGAGCCAGTTTGATGTGATTCTGCTTGAGCCGCCTTTAGAGGAATATTACAGAGAATCAGGCATCAGCCATACAGAGCGCTTTTGGACATGGGATGATGTACGTTTGGCTGTTTTTTTTTTTTTTTGCTAATATTGTAGGTTTACAAAGAAGTGCATATATGCATAAGATGTTTGCGATCAGATGTAATTTATAGTTAAACTGTACCTTGCCGTTTATTATTTAAATGTCAGAAGTGAATCTAAGGATCAGGGGAAAGTCCAACAATTCCAAAATGAGACTTTGCATTTTTCCTCATCCCTTTAATTATATATTTATTGGTTCAGCGTGTGCAAGTTTTATTTACTGTAGCTTTAAAGCAATCTCACAGCCATCTCTTTCCTGCTGCAGATCATGAGACTGGAGATTGAGGAGATATCGGACTTGCGCTCTTTTGTCTTCCTCTGGTGTGGCTCTGGGGAGGGACTGGACTTGGGCAGAATGGTAACACTGTCCAAATATATGCACAGAACACTTCACACCTTTTATGAGAAGTGAAGATTTCCAAGTTATAAACAGGAACTATTTATTATTTTTTTATTATTATTATTTCCTGGTTCCTTATTAGGTATTAAGTCACATGCATTAATTCCTCTTTTAAATTCTTTCTGTCCATGAATTTGTTCAAAAAACCTGTTAATCTCCGAGATCCCTCAGAATGGTATGATGGAAAATGACGTGTCCCCCGCTCACCTTTTAAGTATCATCTCCATGTGATGAGCTCTATTGAAACTATCCAACCTCATGTCAACCAAGCAGAGAAAATGCAATAACAAAGAACTGACTTTTGACATGACTGTGACGCAGAGGCTTTAGAGCTTATCAGGGAGACGGCATTATAACCTCGCCCTTATACTAAAAAAGATTTTGAAAATACCTTGACTGGAGTTAATATGTACTACTAAATTTATGCATGTTGTTTCAGTAAATATTTTTGACAAGGTTTGAACTATTTTTGGGATTTCAAATGTCAAACCTATAGAGATGTCAGCTTTTACACTGGAGAAACTTTTACATAAGAAGGCAAGCTCTAATGACGAATTCTAACTTAGAAGATGACAATAATAAAATATGAAAATAAATATATAAAATAAATTAAAAAAATAAATCTTTAAATTATTTCTGTTGTTGAATACTTTCATTTGCTTTATTAGAAATGTTTCAGAAAATGCTGAAGTAGATTAATAAAAAAAAAAAAACATAATGAAACAATCACTTTCAGTTTTTTTTTTTTTTTTTTTTTTTTTTTTTTTTTTTAGAAGTCAGATGCTATAACTGCCACATTAGCCACTGTATTTCACTAATATTCATTTACTGACTGCAGATCTACTTCTACTTCTAAGTAATTTGTTTAGTGTATATATCCTGGAACCCTAATCATAATGAAGTGGATACAGACAATAGAGCAGAGGTGTCAAACTACAGGCCGTGAATGCCAGTGTCCTACATGTTTTCCAACTAACCTGCCACTGAAGCTTATTATTGGCAGAACACATCTTATCCAAGTAGTCAGCATCAGGTAAGACTGGGTTTTTACAAAAAACAGCGGGATGTTGGCCCTGGAGGCCTGGAGATTGAACCCCTGTTAACAGATGGATCTATGGTTTATTGAATAAAATGCAGCTTGCTTGTTGTACGTCTTTGGATGTTTCATGTGTGCATTTTAACAGCTTATTCTGGTTATAGTGCCTGCGAAAATGGGGCTTCAGGAGGTGTGAGGACATCTGCTGGATCAAGACCAATAAGAACAATCCTGGCAAGACCAAAGCCCTGGATCCAAAAGCTGTATTCCAAAGGACCAAGGTGAAATGTCACAAAATAAAAACACTTGATGAAAAATAATATTATAATAATGCCAAACAAAACTTCATTCTATTTTTTTGGATAATTTGCCATCTTGTTATGAAACAGAAACTGATCCCAGATGCTGTTTTTGTTTTTTAGAAGTGGACCTTCTAGAACTATGGAAATTATCACGCAAAAGTAACTTGGACATAATTGTTTGACTATTTCAAATTTTTTATTTAAATGTCACAAAACATGTTTTTGTGTTGTTGCTATGACAACAACAAAACAAATATGCTTTGAACTTCTGTTCCAAACTGCATGCTTGCATACACATTTCAAGGATTCCTATCAGCTGCACTCGTGGGGCTATTAAAATCATGAAATTCATATTTGACATTATAACGTATTTTCTTTTACAATAGTAAATAATTATTATTATTATTATTTGCATTTGTTTTCTTCAAACAACAAAAGAAAAAAAAGCAAACACCACACAAAAGATAACTGAATCATCGTGCATTTTTCATGTCTGATTGCATTATACTTCAGAGAGCATTTAGCCCTTTATCTAGCTTGTGCATTATTAAGAGCAAGATAATGCATTGATGGGGGAATACATCTACAAATAGCAACAAGGAAAAGTGAGCATACGGGCAGCAGGCTTTTGGTTTTCTTTGGTATCTGGTAGTTTGTTTACACTGGTTTGTCGTTTGATTTCCTGCAGTTTCCTTATCACATTCTGATGCAAACAGCAAGTTGCCACAAACACAATTTATGTGGTTTCAGTGACATTCTGCAGTAATTAGACCAAAGCTATTACAGTTTCTTCTGTAATGTAAAGTTAAGCTAATAGCACTCTGTAGATATGGAGCTTCATTATGACATATATATATATATATATATATATATATATAAAAAAATTTCTTTTAGGAGCACTGCCTGATGGGAATCAAGGGAACAGTCCGCAGGAGTACAGATGGAGACTTTATCCATGCCAATGTAGATATTGACCTAATCATCACGGAGGAGCCAGAGATGGGAAATGTTGAGAAACCAGTTGAGATCTTTCACATCATCGAGCATTTCTGTTTGGGCCGAAGAAGACTGCATTTGTTTGGACGAGACTCAACCATCAGACCAGGTAAAATAAAGATGCACCAAATTTAACAATTTTTGTTCTTTACTCATGCTTTTGTGTTGGTTTCTTTTACATCTAGGCTGGCTAACGGTTGGTCCTAATCTGACAAACACCAACTTTAATCCAGAGACGTATGCGTCGCATTTTGCTTTGCCCGACTCATACCTGTCCGGCTGCACAGAGGAAATTGAGAGACTGCGGCCCAAATCTCCTGTCAAGCTGAAGTCTGACCGTGGCGGGGGAGCGCCCAGAGGTGGACGTGGAGGACCAAATGCTGGAAGAGGTGGAGACAGAGGGCGAGAAAGAAACCGTCCAAATTTTAGGGGTGACAGGGGGGGTTTCAGAGGAAGGGGAGGGCTACACAGAGGGTTTCAACCTCGATAGAGGAAGACTGAATTAGGGACAGGTTTTTTTTGTCTTTTCTATCACAGTTAATGTGAACAATCTTCCTAATTCATTGTGGTCTGGATCGGACTCAAATAAACTTTTTTTAGTCTACTCTTGTATCCTGCTTTTCTTCTTCAATATGTTTTTGCCATATTGCCCATCTACAAAGAGGCATAAAAATATTTTTACTTTAAAATGCTGAAACAAAAAGCAATTAGTGAAAAATTACCTTCATTTTTTTTTCCCACTTGCTCTTTTGAAGAATGTTCTGATTTTTTTTTAGATTGATAACTATGGGTGTTGGCCTGTACATGCACTTCCTGCTTGCTCCTCGACATATTTTTAAGTGTCAGAGAAGGAGTGGCCTGTCTTGGGACTGGAGCACATGCCTGGCGCCTCAGGTGGTGTCTTGCACCCAAGTTTTGAAGAGTAAAAATAAACTGTAAAGTCACTTATAGATTTTATAAAAGTTAAAAGGCATTATTACAAAAAAATAAAATTTCATGCCTTATTCCATCCACAAACGCAGTTGTAAATGCATCTGAGTTTTTTTTCCTACAGGATGACAGACAGCTCTCTCGCATCTTACGCAAAATTACTTGACCTTATGTGGACAGCAAAAGCAGCATCCATACGTGATGCTAAAGACAATGTAGTCACAAAACACCATCTTTAAAAGGGTAACATTAGGGAATTTAATGAAAATGAATCAGATTTCCAGTGTGGAAGCGATGGTTTAAGATCTCTGAAAGCTTAAGAGCAAATATGCTAAAGAAAAATAAACAAGATTTGTTATTAAATATAAAATACAATGACAAGTGAAGTGCCAATCATTTTCTATTGGTGATTATTTTTCTCTGAATTGCTTCACCAGGATATTATTGCCTAAATCTTGATTTTTCTTGAACCGCATCTTTATCTTTGTTAAGATACTTTAGGCCCATAGTTGGATGATGAAATAAAACAAGCATAATTAAAAAAAATGTGTTCTTGTGCTTCTGCACAAGAACACATTCTGGGAGATCTGAAAAATTTAAAGCTTCAGTTAAATGACATCATCAATAAACAAACACAATTCCAAATACAAAAACTTCGACTCGAAAATTTTGATAACTCAAACAAATCGGGTAAATTTTTAGCTAATCAGCTTAAAATTAATAAAGAAAAATCAACAATTACCTCTATTATGGACCACACAGGAACTGTCACTCACGACCCGGTTAAAATCAATAAAACGTTTAAAGATTTTTATAAAAACCTATACACATCACAGGTCAATCCATCAGAACAAAGTATTAACTCATTTCTTAATAATGTAACTCTACCCAGATTAAATGAGGATCAAAGCTCAAACTTAGACTCTCCGCTCTCATTGGCTGAACTTCATGAAGCTCTGTTACTGATGCCCAACAACAAAGCTCCAGGGCCTGATGGCTTTCCTGCTGAGTTTTATAAAGAATTCTGGGAACAGCTGGCACAAACTTTTTATAAAATGGTTACTTTTATCAAGGAAAGCCAATCACTGCCACCTCACATGAATTCAGCTAACATAATCCTCCTTCTCAAACCAGAAAAAGATCCCACAATTCCTTCAAGCTATCGCCCCATTTCTCTAATCAATGCAGACGTAAAAATTATTTGCAAAGCACTCGCGCAGAGAATGGAAAAAATCACTCCTCATATAATTCATCATGATCAAACTGGATTCATCAAAGGTAGACACTCAAGTGATAACGTCCGCAGACTTGTTAACATAATAGATTTTGCCACTATTAAAAACCAGGAAACAACCATACTCTCATTGGATGCTGAAAAAGCATTTGACAGAGTAAACTGGAAGTTCCTCATTGCTGCCCTCCATAAGTTTGGGTTTGGGGAATCCTTCATTGATTGGATTAAAATATTATATCACAACCCAAATGCATCAGTCAGAACCAACAAACAGACTTCTGACAGGTTTTTTCTTGGTAGAGGGACCAGACAGGGTTGTCCACTGTCCCCCTCTCTTTTTGCTATATTTATTGAACCTTTGGCTGCAACAATAAGACAGCGCGAGAGCATTAAAGGAATTACAACAAAATACAGTAATCATAAAATTAGTCTTTATGCTGATGACATATTACTTTTTCTAAACAATTCACATTCCATTAGTGAAACAACAACAATTATTAATGAATTTTCCTCTATCTCAGACTACTCAATTAACTGGAACAAATCAGTTTTATTGTCACTGAATAGTAATGCCGAGCAAAAGACCTCAATACCAGTCAAATCAGGCAATATCAAATATCTAGGTATTTATTTCTCCCCGAAACTATCAGAACTGGTGCAACTAAACTACACCCCATTACTGAAAAGTATACAGGATGATCTAACCCGCTGGGTCAACCTGCCTCTGTCACTCATGGGTAAGATAGCCACAGTAAAAATGAACATTTTACCCAAAGTTAATTATCTGTTCTCAATGATCCCCACACAACCACCACTAAAATGGTTCAAAACATTAGACTCTGCCATATCCAGCTTCTTATGGAACAATAAACCTGCAAGAATTAGTCTAAAAACTTTAAAATCTAGAAAAAGCTGTGGAGGCTTAGAATTACCTAACTTCCATAACTACTTTCTTGCCAACAGACTGCAGTACCTCTTAAGATGGATAAAAAACAATCCAGAAACCAACCCATGGATGGATCTGGAACAGGCATTTTGTGGAAAGATCAACTTGTCAGATCTACCATTTATAAGCCCAACAATAAAAAAACATGACTGCTACCAGAGTAGTAATATAAGTACTACTTTAACAGCCTGGTGGGATTTTCTTAAAATGTCAAACTCTTCACTACTACCATGCAAAATGACACCCATCTGGAACAACCCAGACATCCTGATAAATAAAAAAATGTTGCACTTCCCTGCTTGGCAAGCAGGGGGCATAAGACTACTCGAGCACTTGATTATCGACAGAAGATTCATAACACACCAAGAACTACAAGAAAACCATGGAATAAATAAATTCTTGGAATATCAGCAACTTAAATCTGTAATTACTAAAACATTTAAATCCAGTGACAATGACTTAAAATTACCAGAACTAGTTACCTCTATGATTAATTTTTCATTGAATAAAACTCTCTCCAAAATATACAAGCTCTTATGCAACTTGGATAACGAAGTCTCAATTCCAACAACAAAATGGGATGCAGACTTAGGCAGAAGTACAGACACAAGCTTCTGGTCAGAAATTTGTCTAAATACCTTTAAATTAACCAAAAGTCCAAACCTACAACTAATACAATTCAAAACTCTTCACGGAATTTACTATACTGGACAGAGGATGTTCAAGATGGGTCTCAAAAACTCAGACATTTGTGAGCATTGTGATAGTAATTTACCTGACAATTACATGCATGCTCTGTGGTTCTGTACACCTGTCCAGGCTCTCTGGCAACAGGTATGTGCTGATTTATCAGTCTGGCTTAAGGTTTCAATCACAGCCTCACCTTCACTTTGTGTGCTGGGTGACATGAGTGCCATCGACACAGAGGGAAGTTTAGCATCTATAATCTTCATAACTCTTTGTATAGCAAAAAAGACAATTTTATTAAACTGGAAAAACAAGAAAAATATTAGTGTAAGTCATTACATGAATCTGCTATTGGATCATATCAGCTTGGAAAAAATGTAAACTAAGAGCTCAAATAACTTAAAAGGAATTCGGGCTCTCTGGTCTCCCATAGCTAAATCCATAACTTAGGGGGCGGGATTCCTGGGTGTCGCCGCGCCTTGACTGTCTGCCGGGGTCGGGGTCTACCTGGTGCCTGGTGGGGGCAGGGGGGCGCTGTTGGTCGGGGGGTCTGGTCCGGCGCCTGGGTGGGGCAAGCGCGGGGGCCGCATGGTCTCCCGGGCCTGGGCGTGGGGGGGTATGGATGGTGCATTGGGTGGGGGTCTGGCTTGGCTGGGGGGGTGGTCTTTTTGCGTGTGCTGGGGGGGCTTGCGCGGGGCCCTGGCCCTGGGGGGTCTGCCTGCGCTGGATGGGCGGCCCGGCTGCACCTGGGGGCTGGCGTCACTCCTTCTCTGGCCCTGGGACGGGGTGGGGCAACCCTCTTGGGGCCTGCGATTGCTCCAGGTAAAGCCTACCATTGCGGGGTCTGGGGGGAGCGGGCCAGGGGAGGGGATGTCTGTGGGCAAGAGGGGGGGTCCACTACCAGTACGGGACCCTAGGGGCTTCCTCGGGCCCGCTGGTACCTGACCAGGTAGCTACAGGGGCGGTGCTTGGGGGGGGGGCTGGGGCTTGCCCTGGGGGCTGGCCCCCTCTGGGCTCCTCTCTCTTTGTGTGGGGTGGGGGGTGTGGGGCCTGGGGGGTTGGCTTTCGGGCGGTGGGGCCTCTGCCCTGGGGAGACTTGGGCCCAATGCTGGGGGGGGCGGGGGGACGGTTGTTTCATCATCGGGGGTCAGTTTGGTAGCTGTCCCCGACCTTCCCTCCTTCCTCATACGACCACTTATTAGGTTGGAAGGAGGGGCGTGCTTGCGGAATACCTCGAGGGGCCGAGCCACTTGGCAGTGGTCCACCCCTCCCATGGTCTCCGCACAGTTTCGCCCCCTTCTCCTGGTTTTAAATGCACCTTAGACACGTAGGATCCTTGGTGGGGGGTGCTAGGACATCACTGCCAGCAAGCAGGAGATGTCCTCTCAGTGCTCTACCCTCCAATTTTAACTGCACCGTAGACATTTAGGGCTCCTTGGTGAGAGGGCGATTGGACATCCCTGTAAGCAATCAGGAGATGTCCTCAGTGCCGTGCTCGCCAATTTTAACTGCACCCTTTATTACACACACCCATCAATCACAAGAAACACACCTCAACACACACACAAATACATTACACAAGGAAGGTGGGACTACTGATCTTCTGTCCCTTACCCCATCCCTGGTGGAGGGAACAGGGCCTTCAGCGGCGGTGGCCTTGTCTCCTGGGGGTCGGCCTCCTGGGCCCGGCGGCCCCCTCCCCGCACAGGGAGAGGGATCCCTTTGTCCTCTGGCAAGTCCATGAGCGGGGGATCATATTCCATCTGAGCCTGGAGGGTGTCTGTGTCCTTGTGGTGCGGGTTCTGGCCCTTACCCTCGGGTGCCGAGCCCCTTCTGGGTCACAACATTAGGAGAGCCTGGTCAGGCAATGTACACCTTCGGGGACCCCCACTGCTCTTGGTCATCCCTTTTCTAGATGGGGGTAGCTGACCCCCATCGTGCTCTCTTCTGGATCTCCGCAACTGCCTGGAGCTTTGGAGCGGGTCTCCCGTGGGGGGCCCGGGCTCGTACCCGGGGCTGGGGTGGGGGGATGCCCAGAACTCCTGGGTGGTGGTGGGCGGCTTGTCTGGGGTGGTGGGGCTCTCGGGGGTGGGGCCCCGCGCTGGGCCACCTGGCGCGGTGGGAGGGCTGCTCTCCTGACTGGGCTGGGCCTTGCGCTCTGCGCTTCCGTACCTCACTGCACTCGGGTGTTGGGGGCCCGTGTGGCTGTCCTGCGGGCCCTGGTCTGGGTGCTTGGCTGGGCTGCCTGGCGGGTGGATCTCCTCCATTGACCCCACAGTATGGGTGCGGGGGCGGGCCCTGGTCGGCGCGGGTGTCTTGGTGTGGGGATGGCTGGGGGTTCTCCCTCCTTTTTTGTGCATTCCATCATCCACTTCAGCTTAACATAACATTCACCTTAGCACAGGCGTCGGCTCACCTTTGCACCTTCAAATAGTGTGCATGACAGAATGTAATGCTTTACATGTGTTGGTTGGTATGCACAAGTGTGCGTGTGAACTGGATGTGGACAAGTTTGTGAACACTCTCGGAGCCGGCAGGTATGTAACAGCTGAGTGTGTGGACAGGCCGTGCCCATTTTAGACCAACATTCACTATTGCAATGGGTATAAGCTCCAGCATTTTGTTGCCTGTAGATTAACAACTCTACCTTCCCTTCCCTGTAGCCATTCTCTAACTTCTATAATGCACCATCTCTCTTTCCCCCCCTCCACCCCCCAACTCTCTCCTTTTTCCCCTTTCCTTTTCCGTCCGGTCCAACAAAAAAGACACAAATAAAAAATATATATATATTAATAAAGTTTGGTTTAAATTACAAAAGGGGCTTATACCAACATACATTTTGTGTTCGCTATGATTTATAACCCCTGATTGTAAGAGTAAAATCTGTCTAATACAAGAGGTTCTCAGCTCATATCTGTTTGCTCAGCTGTTGGACAGGACAAGTAAAAAAAGAAAAAAAAAACAAAAAACGACAGTTTAATGTAATACTTGAATTTTTAAAAAGCAAAAGACTAAAACTTAATGTAAAACGTAAATTATTTCTTTGTAATGCAAATAAATAATAAAAAAACTTGTTTTAGCAATCACACACGAAGAGGGTCAAAAAGAAGAAGCAGCTGTTGTCAAAGCAATAATATTTTATGAAATAAACATTTTACAAGATAATTTAAAGCAAAGTTTTCTTTAAAGCGTTGTATAGAGTATTTTTCCCACCATTCTACAAGGAAGCATTTGTTTTTCTGCCAGTGGAACAACTAAATACGTTTGATTTAAAGCTATTTGGCTGCATGCACTGCATCTTTTGAAAATGTCAGATCAAAGGAGTGGCCCTACGGGGAATGTGCTACATTATTTTCGAAACACAGTATTGTAGTGTTGTCAAAAAAAAATCACAGAAACCAGAATGAGTTCAATCAGGGGAATTACAGGGATTTAAAAGTTAAATAAAATAAAAGAAAGAGAAGTTTTAATAAGGATAGCCTTTGTTGTGACTAAGAAATGTATTAAAAGGACTGCAAATTGCATAACTGCTATCCCAATAAAATGTAAAAATAATTTAGAACTTTTGAAAAGAGTTTCGCTATGATATTCTTGTCACAATCGGACCTTTTTTAATTCATAAGAAATATAACTGCTGTTTTTATTAGAGCTATGATAAGCTATGGTAACAAGGTAATCAGTTGAGTTCTATTCTATTATAATGATAATGCAAACCAACTTTTCATAAATTTAATGGAGCAACAACTCCTGGCAGGTGCTTTTCCCATCTGCTTGCAGGTGATAACGAAACAAAGCTACTGCTACATAGAGAAAGATTCTCAGTTTCAGTTGTATAATTTTTCCACATCGCTAAACGGTGTTCTTTTAATACTTCCTATTTGACGACTTATTTAAGGTAATTAGTTAACTTTATGGTTCAAAAAGTAATTGTCATCTGATTCGGCTTCCTGGTAAACTGGCCAAAAAGTATAGCGGAGATTGGGATCAACTTAAACAAAAATGTTAAAACAATTTGATACAGGCAGAGACAGGATGAACTCAAGACGTCTCGTAGGGCCACACAGACGGACAAGACATCTGCACATCCTCCTCCTAAGCCTCAATTTAAAGCCACCATTGATTGTTTTAGACTTTATGTATTAACAGACACTTTTCTTGTCTTTTCTTTTTTTAAACTATTCATATCTAACTGGGGACATTTAGTATTTCAGTCCCTCTTATGATTTATTCAAAAACAAAATTCCTGTTGCTGAAGCAAATTCCTATCCTGCTAGGTATTGTCAACTTTCAGGTATTTTTTTTCCTGTCTGACATGGTGGGTCACATGCTGTGAGCTGGAAATGGTTACTAAGCTGCCCAGATAAAGAAAAAGTCAAATAGGTGAAGTGTGAGGTCATAAATGTCCTTCTGTCTCATTTTGGTTTGTCCAGTCTATCCTGTTAAACAGTGATGGCTTTAATTTTCACTCTTTTGTTTTTTTCTTTTGAAACAGTTTTTCATTCAGTAATCTGACACAAACTTTTCTGTCCTCAAAAGAGCCACTAATCCTTGAAAAGCTCAGAAATGGATAAGGCCTCGGAAGCTGTCTGTCCTGTACTATACCAAACACTGACGTGGTGTATAGCTGCGCTTAAACAAACCTCTTTCTCCTTTATGTCTTTAACCATCAGAGGTACGCTCATGCAACAGCTTTTGTTGGTTAACACACTAGTTTACTCACTAGAATGCTAAAGATACTTCTTAAACATTTTGAGTACTAAACCAGATAATACTGAGTTAGATATTAGCAAAGCAGGCAATCATACATCACCAACATCCACTGAAAATTTTCTTCCCTCCAATTCCAACGAAATTAAGGCAATACAATCGCCATTTTTTTCCACGATACAGACGTCGCCATGATGAAACCAGACGACGTTAGTAAGCGGTGATTGGTCCAAGTTGGCCTAAGTCAACATTTCTATGGCAACCACTCTCACTAATTAGGAGGGAGCTTGTTGGAAAGCCACAACCCTTCCACTGAAAGCAGGTTTGGGAGAATCTGTCAAATGTTTTGAACAGTTGAGGTGGGGGCCAATGGGGTCACATGCTTTTATTGAGCATCTAATTGGGCATTTTATAATTTGCAAAACTTGGGATTAAGAAAATATATCATGGAAAAAAAATTGTGTAGCTAAGGCATGTTTAAAAGCTTCCAGAGCAAGAATGGTTATTCTGGCAAACATAATGACTGAATAATAGCTGTTCATTCCTCTATAGAAGTCTATGGGATTTTAGGTATGCATGAGCACCAAGATTTTGACTGCGAAAAGCCCAAAGTGCACATAGGCGTGCGTTTACATGGACTTTTCATTGGAAATGGTTGCTTGAGCATTTCCGAGCCCAGTATGAACGTAGCATTAGAAGTGTGGATTTCCAACAAGATCAATCCTGATTGGCCATGGTAATTGCTATAGAAATGATGACTCAGACTAACTCGGACTAATCTCAGCTTACTGAAAATTTCTGGTTCCAATGTGGTGACATCTGTATCATGAAAAAAATGGCAACTGAATTGACTTCATTTTGGTTGGAGCCACAAGTAAGCCATTTTCTTTGGGTGATGTCACACTCACTTGGTCCAGTTCTCATGTAGAGTCAATGGTTTCACCCATATTTAAAAAAATATCACCACACAATGATTCTTTACAAAAATATACTTGTAAGTATTGTACTGTAAAAGGAAGCGTTATAAAGTTGGGATGTGTTTACATGTTAATTTCTTTGTCTAAGGACTAAAACCTGTCAGCTGTGTAAAAAAAAACACACAAAAAAGACAAATGTATTTAATTGTCAATGTTATTTAAGAAGAGAACTTTTGGTTTTAAATCGAAACAGTAAAATTCAATTGCTTAATTGTATTGTTAGAATTCTTTTCCCCTTTGTGATTTTGTCCATTTCAACACTGACTGCCAAGAGCAAACGTCATAGGTCAAACGAAAACTGTAGTCACGCTACATTATAAATAACTTAATAGAAACAAAGTCCTGCCAATCTAGAAATTGAATCTCAGGTCATTTATATCATTAATTTAGCAGAGGGCTGCATCGACAGCTCACTTTCTGTAAATGAGCTTAGCCTCCTTTTCGGAAACAATGGAGAAGCAGTTGCTAAGTGCATTTAACACATAACAGTGAAGCTCGCTTTGTTAGATGTTCCTCAAGGCACTGGAATCATGAGAGTTATTTTGCAATGTGACAAGGAGTGACGCACGAGCACCTTGTCGAACAGGCTACTGTCTAGCTGTCAGACCAAACCCTTTTTTTTTTTCTCAGCCTTGGATGCTCACAAGGGTGGAGGTTTGATATTTAAGTATTGGCTGCCACTGCCACTTAAAGCATACAATTTGCAAAACATTTAATGGTACTCCAAGTGTTCTAATTGAGAGAAGTTAAATAAAAGGTTACTTTGATGCAGACATACTGTTCATTCTTTTCCAATCACTTTAAAATATGCCTCTTTTATATTTTGTGAAAATCTTTACAATAGAATACACCTTTAAAGGGAACTTTTCCTCATTGAAGGTTTATGTCAACTAGAAATTAATCAAAACAGCAAATGTATTTTTTAAACTGCAATCTCTTTGATGTGAATAGAAGTCCTTAGCTGTGGCAGATACTGCACAAGAAAAGACAGAGTTAACATCAGTTTCATTATAGATGCAAAATTTGGATAAACATGGAAATGTTATTATTGTAGCTTTTTATACTATTGGACATGTGCTGCTAAGACAGTGAAGTTGCTTCAGCTTTAAATACAATTGCCATTGCAAAATGTCCTGCATGTTAAGCATCTTCAACACTGTGAAGATTTATGTTGGAACCTTTAACACAGTTGTCATAACATGTAAAACATCATTTTCTGCTTCAACTACAGTTTTTTGCGTGTACTATACAGTAGCAGATATGTAGGTATGTGTCACAGCAGCAGCCAACCTGCTGCTAATCATTTGATTCCCTCCACCTGTACCTTCTCCTATATATCTCTTCCTCTGCCCTTCATTCTCTGCTGAATCGTTGCCCTACAAGCTCTCAGAAAAATCTCCAGCTGTGTTCATGCTCACTACTTAACCTGACTATCAGCTATACTGCTCAGCCTTTATGTAGATGTCATACTGCCAGCAGCTGCCTTTACATTCCCCTGTCTCTCTGCTGCTCCATTTCTTCCAAAGCCTTGTCCCCACACCTTCTCCTTTTTGGAAACCTTCCCAGAGATTCCTGGTGATTTTGAGTTAACCTATGGCATCAAGAATTAGTGACTAAGCTCCAGGATCCTGGATTTTGCCACACCCACTTGGAGTTCTCCCCACTATCACCTTTACCTGGAGCCACACCTTCCTTGCCGTACAGAGGACTCCACTCCTCTTCTTCCCTGCAGCCTTTTCTCGCCACCACAGTAAGCCTCCACTCAGTTTTTGCCTTCCCTGCTTCAAGTCATGTCGCCATCATTAACCCTCTCCTGTCTCTCTCTAGCATAGACCTGCCGCTCATCTCCAAAGCCTGAGGGAACCAGAGTCAAAAGCTTTGCTAAACCTGTTTTTTTTTGCACTCCTGAGTTTGTCGTATTTTAGGTCCCTGAAGCAAAACCTGACAGAACATTTCCATTGTATGGCAACTCTCATAATATACATTAGTTTCTTCCGAGCAAAAGTAGTTAATTGAAAATTCTTCTGAGTTTTTTGCAAGCTTTTACCAACCACATGTTTCACCTGCTTCTAATTCACAACAGCTTGAATAAAGGAATACTCAGAAATGCTGTTTGAATTTTTATTTTTAAACATTTCCTCCATTGTGAGAAAAATAACTCTTTTAAACATCAATGAGACCAATTTCATTGGAGTGATTCTTTTAAAAACTTGTTAGCTGCAGGTTTTTCTTTTTTTCTGCAAAATTTGGTGGCAAACATGTTTTTGTCCAACTGCAGATGCCGTAGTATCAGTTTAATCCCTTATTTTGTCATATCTTTAACATAGGTGATTGTCTTTTTTAAAGATTTGGATGTCATCCTTTAATTTTCCAAACCGCTTATCCCTTTCGGGATCATGGGGTTGCCGGAGCCTAACCCGGATCCTCATGGGCGAAGGCAGGGGATACCCCTGGACTGGTCGCCAGTCTGTCACAGGGGCCACAATCACATACCCATGCACACTCACATTCACATCCCCACCTAGGGACAATTTAGAGTGACCAATTAACCTATGACGCATGTTTTGGAACGGTGGGAGGAAGCCGGAGTACCCGGAGAAAACCTACGCATGCACGGAGAGAACATGCAAACTCCACACAGAAAGGTCCCCCATTGGTGACACTGTTTCAAGTCCCCCCGCCAGGGAGCCTTCTTGCTTTGTTGCAACAACAACTTTTATCTTACTCTGAATGGCTGATAAATTGTGGCAAAATTAAATGTTTTCTAAAGGAAAAATTACTTGACCGTTTAAACTCATGGTGTAGTTCATCATCATCATCAGAAAACACTAAAGAAACATTTACACTAAAGCCTAACCATACAAGCTAAAAATAATGTATAGCAGAGGATCTTATAGAATTTCTTTAAATAAAGAGAAAAGTAAAGTTTACACAGGCTCAGTCTTGGATAAAATGAAAAAGTGATTCATCACAGGACACAAAGTTTTAATTTTACATTCATTAAATTGTTGACCATTTAGCACATCAGAAAGCAGTCTCACACCCTGGATTATCTTCTTACGTAAATGCTAATTCATGTTTTTTTTTTTCACGCTATAACACTGGTTGCCGCAAATTGACACTTTTTCAAGCTATAAAAGTAAAAACCCTCTCCTGACATCAACTAGACTAAAGTATTAGTTATTAGACAGACATTTTAAAACCCATCCAATTTTTCCTAGTTTTTAATGACAAAAACTGCAAATGAAGGTCTTAATGTCCTTTATTTTTAAAGAATAAAACAACTACAGAACTTAAATATTTAATAGAAGAAATTAATAGGCTGAACTGTTTTAATCTTTTATTGTCAACCCTTGGAAAGTAAAGCTTTTAACCCCACGTAAAGGTAGTTTGGCCTTCCTCCGTTGCAAAAGTTCACATTAATATTTGGGCCTCATTAACCCTTTAACACTGGAGATGTCACTGGTGACATCTATGATCTCTGACCTGTAACATAACGTCTCGACTATTGACGCGATCAATATGAATCAGTTAATTCTAACATGCAGAAAAGCAGCTTTGCATTGATACGCAAAACCAATATGAAAAGCAGATATTCTTTGTAACAAAATCAGCTAATTTACATCAATTGCGTAAACAATTCACGACTGTACAGTGCGGCATATCAGTGCAAGGCTAATTTTTTCCATTCAGAATCTGGTGGAAATATATTAATTGCCTAAGCGGTAGAAAAATTGTGATAGCCAAAAGAATGTAAATACTTGAGCAAAAGTCCCGGTGCTAAAGGGTTTATTGCTTTGTTTTCCAGATCATTCTACTAAAATCTGAAGTTATGTTTCGGGTCATCACCTTACTGCAGGATGAATGCCACACAAAAAAGAACAATGACGCCACAGAATGCTGCAGCCATGTGTTTGCTAAAGATGCCCCTCACTCTTTTCCCATCAGCAACCTTTAAGTTAGCACAGCCATGATATTTCCTTGCCCCGCACCCTGCAATATTGTCATCTCTGGAAAGAGTTGAACATATCAGCTTACTCCCAAGACAAACTAGAAATGAAAAAGGAAAGTCTTTCAAAAAACCAGATAATCAAGATGAAACTTGTATGGACAAACAGTGAAATCTGTGCATTGACACACCCCATCCAGCATGATCAAAGAGGATAAACAAAATCAAACAAAGAATGATGAGTCCAACCTAGGTTTTTGATTTTCACCGCAAGTATCCATTTAAAAAAAAAATCTATATTTTATCCACAGCCATAATCCAGAAATGTTTGTTTTTCTTTTGTTTTGCCATTGCTGATCAGAAAGAAAGTCTGATGAAGGTCCTAAATATACATGAAAAAAAATAAAACAAACAAAAAACAGTGTCCAAAACTGAACAGTAGATATTGCTTATTTCGCTTGAGGACACCTTGCATAACCTTTGTTGGTTTTGTCCCATTTGCTTTTCGTTCTCTTACGTCCATTTCATTCAGCCTAGCCCAGCTATATTTAGTTTCACAACACACAGAAACACTGAGCTGAATACAAACCGAAAAGAAAAAGATCTCCTGGGCGGATTATCCTCCGAGCCAACTTTTGTCTTCATGAGCAGGGATGGCATAGATGGTATTGTTGTTTTTATCCTGGCAAAACACACCAGTGTCTTTCCCTATTGTAAGAACAACTACCACAATAGAAGGTTTAAAAGCTTGGCATGTCTGTCTGCAGATAGCTTTTGTCAACATGAAAGCTTCAGTGAATTATGTGAACAAAGCTTTAAAGGTGTGTAAGTGTCAGAGTTGCATTTCAAGTAAGCCAGTGGCACATTAGAGTATCTGTTTAAGTTGCTAGAAAAATCTTTATATTACCTGTAATGTGTACTTTTATCTGTGAAGTTGTAGGAGTGTAATAATTAATTTGAATTAGTCGATTTATGTAATGATTTCTGGTTTCTGATACAAGTCACAGTCAATATTGGCTCATTTTAAACAATCCAATTCGCTGATGTAAAATCAATCCAGGACATCTTGACCTAACATTGGAACTCGACGCCCCTCAAGCACGAATCGCGTTCGTTGTGAGTGCAGCTTCATTATTGTTTTATGCTGCCAATCACATGTGTTTTCTGCTATGATGGCACTTGGTTGTTTTTACCTTACAGTAAAATAAACCTACAGTCTCAATCCAAATGGTATTTTCTAATTAGATATAATTGATTTATTTTCATTTTGAAACCATTTTATAATGGAATAGGTAAATTCTATTAACAACTTGCCTCAGAGAGATCCATCTGGCTGGGTTGTAGGAATAGAAATCAAATAATCAATTAAGTCCATTAATTGTTACATCACTACTAGATTAAATATATCAGGTAAATTTTTTGTTCATTTACTTTTTTAGTTGTGTTCTAGAAAATTCTATAGAGATTTAAATTTTCCAAAAGCTTAACAGAAGCAATACTATTGCTAAATTTTAGTGTCAGATCTCCATGAAAGAAGTTAAAAGTTAAATTATCCCACACTGCTGAAACAAGAAATTCATGAAGAAGAAGACACAGAATGGGAACTGAGTGAACCTGCATCTATTCCAGAACCGCTCCTGTGTAGCAGCACGTTTGCCGCTGTTGGATTTCAGAATGGACCAGAAGACAAAAGAAAGACCTCTAATGTGCCTCGCAGTTTTGACTGTATCTATCAAATTTAGATGTGAAGCTCCCAGTCTGAAGCAGAGCTATGTTACTCTCAAGTTCAACCTCTTAGTGTGGTGCCAAGTTTGCTGAATGCATCAGTGCACAACTATCACAACTTTCTTTGCTACTGTATACAGACATCATTGTGGATTTTATACTTTTAGAACCAGCTGCCAAGTATGCACCGCAATGACTTGAGCATTCCGCATTAGAGCTCTGAAAACGTAAAAACAGCACGTACTTCATGCATGATGGACGTCAGACACACTTTAGGGCAGCAGCTTGTTTCACTTGTCTCTGCATCATCCAGTTTCTGCTCTCATTTTCTGCTCTCCACTGCACTAATTGTGTGCGTGATAAAATATCCATTTAAATAAAGCAGTTTGCAGCTGTATTCCCTTGCATAATCTGTTTTAGTAAATCTCCATTAAATACTCATTGAATGTCCACACAATCTTACACTCATTATTTGAATCTTAGTAAGCTGGGTCCTTGTTTTTTTTAAATCTATTGACATTTAATTTGAAACATGTCCAGAATTGATCTTCCAATTGTGTGCATCACAAGGGTTAAATCAGACTAAATCTTGTTTCAAAAATTAACAGCTAGTTTAAGAGAAATTCACGTAGTATTTAAAATAACTGAAAATGACTGAATAAATGTTTGCTGATTACTTTTGTTTCCTCTGTAATATGTGTTTGATGAAATGGTTCAATACCTGCAGCAAACACTTTTTTTCAAGTCTGACCTGAAATGTCGAGATGACGACATTTACTTCTGCATTCCAACCCAAACTTGTCCACGCTCTAGTGGGCGCCAGGTGTAATAAGGTCCCAAATGTTTATCAAACAGATCTAATTTCACTGAAAGTAACTGACTTATCAATTTAGGGTTCAAAGCAAATATGATCTATAACAACCATATGTTGAAATGATTCTGAACAGTTCCAGTCATTGAAACTTGTAAAACACAAATGCTGGGAAACCAGATTCATTGTCGAAAGACTAAAATTCCTTTCTTTTTAGAAGCCCCTAAATCAGGCTTGTGACATATAGCATACATATTAGGCATGACATTCAATTTGGCTATTTCAAAATAAGTAGAAAAATATAATAAATAGAATATTGCTGCTATACCTGGGGGGCTAGCTGCCCTCCTATAGCCCCCCCTGTAGCTTTGTCAGATGGATGGATGGATGGATGGATGGATGGATGGATGGATAGACAGAAACTGTGAACCTTAACTGAAGAAAACACTGCTTTTTGTAAACATATGTAATTGTATGCTAGGCTGCCCTAAATGTCTCTAGCAAAACTATAGAATGATAAAATAGCAAATACAATAGCAAGCAAAACCACTGAGTTTAATAAGAACCAGTAGTGCTTGAATATCTATTTGGTTGTAAAAAAACGTCATATCTACCACTTAATACCAGTTCTTCCTTGTGCTTTGAAGCTTTGCTTAACACTACTACCATTACTGGAACTGCATTACACACTAACTGGACTGGCTGCATCGAGTCTAAACAGAGCCTTCAAATGAATGTAGGAGTTTTTCGTGTGTCACCATGACGAGAAAAGTACCATTGAACAATTGCAAGTACCAAGTTTTTAGTAGGAGCGACTTGAGGCTTAAACTCAAAGTTTCAATGGGACAAATTGGACAAAAAAAAGGTCTTTTTACCTAAAGCATCTACAGATTATAAACAGAATTATTATGTTTTTTATTTTTGGCATCTCTACTGTGAAACTAACAACAGGCTTTGAGGATGATAACTGGATAGGGTGTGTTTCCAACAAAGAATTTAAATTATATATCATTAGCTGAAGGTGCTGCAATAAACAGCAAAGGTTTGGTAAAGCAATAAATCAAGTGAAGCGTCATGGGTCAGCTTTCATTGATACACTTTGGCAGTGTTTTACGCTGGATGCCCAAAATTTAAAACATTTTATAGTGCTTTCCCTTTCAGAAACAATGGCTTTCATCTCTAAATTTATATAATTTTGTCAAATTAAACAGAATCAGAAAAAATAAATAAAACAGAATAATACTGTATTTTTTTAGGTTTCTAATCAAAGTTTTTTTTCTTTGTTATTGGCTATTGTTCATTTTAAAGATAATACCCATAATAGACATTTATGTAATTACATGGCATGCTCATAAGCAAATGTTTGATTACATTGAAACACACTTTTTTTTAGAGAAAGCTTTCAGACAATTCGACAATACTCAATAATCTTCATTTGAGAAAAAAGGGTGAGAAAGAGACATGGAAAAATATACATGCTATTATGTGTAAACCATTTTCATGTCTTGAGTTATTAGAGCCAGTGTAAATTCCAGAAAGTAGCTGGTGAGGTGTAAGGTTTTACTTCATGTAACTATAGGAAAAGTACAGTGTGTTACTCTGTTAGAGTAAAAGGGGGAGAAAAACAATTTAAAGGTGAATTTGGGTCATTTTCTGTCAATCAAACTTCATTTTGTGCAAAATTTAAACATTTTTACACAGTGTTGGTAAAAATGCCACCTTTTAAAAGTTAATAACTTGGTAAAAAGTATCACTCAGACATTTTCAACACACTACAGGTTTATTTTTATAGATTATGTACGCATTTTTTGTAGAATTTAGAGTAAATTGTTTCCATCCATCTTCTAATCCCACTGACTCCATTTTGGAGTCACATGGTTGCTGGAGCCTATCCTGGCCACTGTAACAACACACACTCACATTCATAATTAGGGAAAGCTCAGAGTCACCAATTAACCAATGAAGCATTTTTTTTGGACCGTGGGAGGAACGCCTAAAGAAAACCAATAGTATGCACAGAGAACATGCAAACTCCACACAGAAAGAACCCAGCAGGGATTTGAACCATAGCCTTCTTGCAGAATAATGAGAGTGCTAATGAGAGGTCTAAGACAATACACCTTTGTGCCACCTTGTTAATGTGAATTGAATAAAAAGAATAAAAACAAGATCAAAGTAAAACAAGATTTGCAGCATAGGCTTTAATATTGGGTAACACATATCATGTGGCTCATTTCAGTTCAGTCTCAATAAGATGATAAGACGCCTGGAATGGCTCTTCAGGAACAACAAGCAGAAAAAACACAAAAAAGAAAACGGTTATGTAGTCAAACCTGTTCTTATTTCAGAGCAACACCCAGCGACCGGAAGACTGTTCATAATTAAAGGGACCTGTAGGAGAACCAATATCATGATAGAGAACAGGGTTTTGAATTTTGAAATTGAAACATTTCTGCAGTCATAAGTGAAATGAGCACAGAATAAGTCATAAAACACACATTTTTAAAAATGTATTTATTCATGTTCTGCACAAACTAGGATTAAATAAAAGCATTATTTAAAAAGCACTAAGTACTTTACAGAATAAAAATATATTTCAAAATCGAAAACTAAAACATTTAGATAAGAATAAAAAATTATAAGAACATGCACAATGCCCCCACATCCCTGACTTCTATGTCTTGCACATTGTGAATCACAAATTGACATAAAATTAGGAATGTGAATGAAAAACTAAATGCAGTGAGTAAAAAAATCATCCATCTATCCACCTTCCAAATTTGCTCAATCCATGTCAGGATCACTGAGCTGTTGGAACCTATCCCGGCTACTGTTGGGAAAGGTGGGGTTCACCCAGGGCAGGTCACCAGTCTGTCACGGATTGTGACAAATTTGGCTTGGCTCCATTTATGTTTTTGAACTGCCTAAATCTGTTGTTTGGTACACTAATAACTAGGACGGGGTATTGACTTATTTATTGCCAGACCGCTTTATTGTACTAAGCAATACATAGTAAAACAAAAAGGTTACAAAAGGTCACAATACTTACTATAGAACATCAGTACACATTTTCTAAGATGATACTTTATTTTAGGGATAGAGTCAGCTGAGCAGAATTTCTGCTTTTTGACTAGATTTGAAACCTTATTAGTTTTACTAGAGCGATTTGATCAAAAGAAATAAGAAGCAATTTTGAAGGAAGTGGTCAACTTTACTGACTCCCCTCTCTGAACCCCACCACTAGACATCATATAAGTACGTTTCCTGCACAATACCAAGTTGATCAAAGTCTAGATGCATCAGAAGTCTTTCAGATTCTTTAACAATTGCTTTGGTGTTGGTAACTCATAATTTGAAGCTACTGAAAGAAACAAGAAAGGTTGACTTTAGTGACCAAAGAAAAAACAGTCTTAGCAGTACTGCTATGTCAAAGTATCATAATAATGCCAAGACATCTGGCATGGAGTAGTAGTTGATAAATATTATTCACTTCCCAAAAAAAAAAGAAAAAAAAAAACTGTCTTTTACTTCATCAAATCCCAAATAATACCAAAACTGTTTTCGAGTTTTTTTATTTTCTCATTTATATTTCTATTTAGGAATTTAGACATTGTAATTTGAAGTACCTTGAATTACTGAAAAAGATGTCACCACAAGCTTATTTGCTGTTTTCACTCCAAAAGCAGCTGCACTCCAATGCTTTTCACGTCATTGTGTCTCAGTCTAAAATTAGATCTGTCTGCTGTTCTTTGCTGGGATGACTTTGCAATGCGTGTATATATATATAAAACTTGCCCCCTGCTTTGGGTTAAACAAATTGCTGCAGTGGAATTTTGTTCATGGCAAATTTTAAAAGTTCAAAGTCCATTTGCATAAAACAAATTCATTCCGGCACCTAGATCTCCATCTGGCCATTGCACTCCAGATCAGTCACATGTAAAACTTTCTTTTTAAAAAGAGGCTGCCATTGTGCAGTATTGCAATGCTTAGTTAAAGTATTTTGAATCAAAACTCTGCAAAATGTCCTTTTCACGCTTCATGTTTATTTCTAATGAATGTTTATTTCTAATTTGCAATATAAATTTATAGTGTCATAGTCTGATGATAAATTCTTGAAATATACCATGTATCCACGCAATAGAATGGATGCCTCAGTCATTACTCAGGGAATTTGACTTATTCACGTCATTACCCCCTCCCCCACAAGAAAAAAAAAACACACACACCTCATAAACAGTTGTATCTACCCTCTCAGACATGCAGGACTGCCCTAAACCTGGTTCATTTATTTGTTTTTTTTTTTCCACAGGAAATGATATTCAGCAAAACAAGTCAAACAGGTTTTGTTGCACTTTAAAAAAGACACATTTCTGGCCTCCCTTAACAGAACACTGTACGCGGATAGCTGCTCACATCGTTGGACTTCAGGAGTAAAAGCACCAGTTGTCCTGTTTGTGGCACTTTATTACCTATACCTGTGAGCATAAGGGTCCAACTGCATACTCTACGAGGGTGAGACAAAACTTTTATGAATATTTTGCTATTTTTTCTTTTGCATAAAAATATCTCTTCACAAAATGAACAAATTGACATTAAGATGCATAAATTATTTTAATATATTTCTTATTTATTTATTTATTTATTTAATCTTATTAGAGACAAATTTTTAGCTTTTATCCTCTCATTTTGTCACAATAGTAAATTTGCACAAAGGAAACACATAATATATTACATTTTTAATTCCTACAAGTTATCATTACAACTGCAATGCAATGCAAATTAGTTTTTTGTCAAGCTTGACTTTTTTGGGTGTGGCCAAATGTTGTCTTACATTTCAAATCAAATTTTCAGACTAAAATATGCTTATACAAAACAATATTGCAACAAATTATTGAAGGAAAAAAACATTTTGGAGCTAAATAGGGAATATATAAAACTGTTGTTCTATCTAACAAAAGAAAAAAAACATGCCCATTCTCACCACATACATATATATATATATATATATATATATATATATATATATATGTGTGTGTGTGTGTGTATAATTATGCCATTATCTTACATTTTTACATTTACAAAATATTCTTCTGTTTAGATATCATTAACAAATCCAAAAGAAAAGAAGAGAAAAGGGGATTATGTAAAGCATTGCTATAAAGACATTTATTGTAAAAGAACTACACAAAAAGAACAATGTTCAGAGATCTTAATTTTCTTTGGGGGAATTTTCAGTCAAATTTTTGGCATTATGGGAGACTGATGCACTTGTGGATGAAATGTTTAACTGCAACTGGAAGTACAAGGCTTTGTCTAGAACACAAAAGGTTTTACAGACTGGAATTGTGGAATTCCCTATTCAAAGAATGTCAAAATCACAGTGTAAATGCTGTACAGTGTGTAAATGCTCTTTTAAAAATCTGATATAAATGTGTTATTCAGTCAATTTTTGAACATATACCAGCTGCTATCTTGAAGTCATCAAGAAGTTATACTTATTTTTTTCTACATTAGACAGGCAATTGTGTGATCAAACTGTAACAGAATGGTATGAAAAAACTGTCCCTAATTTTGTCATTAAGTTTTAGACAAGTGTGTGTGGATTATAATATTCAACAAAGATTATAGTATCTTATATCTTAAGAGAGCTCAGCAAATGTGCATACAAAATCTTTAAACATTTTATTGGTATTTTTTTAAACAGGAAGTGGACTCTCTGTAGATGGAACCTTTTACAGTCATTGTCCTACTAGCAGGTAATTGTTGGTCATGTTTGCTTTCGTGTATGTTTTAGTTTATATATTCTAAAACTAAAATGTTGGATTCATTATTGATTTTTTTTTTTCACAGGGCTAGTTGGATCGCTTCAAAATGCAGCATCAGGTAACACATATACAAAAATGCAGGACTCTGGACATTGAATTTGATTTTTTAATGTATAAAGCACAATTTAATAACTACAGCTTCTTTCAAAGGCTGGCAAGATCAAAACAATGTCTCAAGAATGTCAGCATCATTTGTCTAATTTGGTAAAACAAAAAAGTCCCCCAGTCTCTTTGAAAAAAAAATGTTCAGAGATGTTGTCAATAGGTTTCATTTTATGCTTTGAAATTTCATCATTGCTAAAAATTGCCATAATTTGTTGTAGTTCAGCACATATGTCACCAGATGGCAGCAATATTACAGGAACCTGAAAAGAATGTGGAAGCTGAGAAGATTCATTTCCTCAGATTCCTGAATTGTTAGACATAATTTCTAAGTCTGAAGTTACTTACTTCAGGTCTCCTGATTTTAGTTAAAACATTATTTATATTTATATCTAGCATGGCTTATTAACGTACAATATTTTTTTTTAACCAAAAAACTGATTACACTTTCTTAAATAAATGACAATTAAGTACTTTTTGGCCAACAAGTTATTTACATTAAAACAAAAAACATAAAAATTAACAGTATGGGAAAATATGCCTTTCTTAATCCCAGTTAAATATTAATGATAATCATTCTTCTATGAAGACATTTTTGTTTCTAGAGTTTGAACAACATTCTTTTTACCACTTTATCTGTATCACCAGACAACATAACCTCACCACAAAATGAAGGAGTAACTGCTGACCCGACTATGACACCAGTCATAACAGATTCAACCCAGGATGTCTTAACAAGCAGCACAACAGTGTTACCGGTCAATACAACCACAGAACCAGCTGTTGTAACAGCTTCTTCAACAGACACAGTGACTATATTACCTGCACAGGAAAGCTCAACTGATGGCACTGCCACGCCACCAGACAATGTGACTTCAGGACCCGCCCAGGATAGCACAAAAACTGGAACAAATACACCCACCCAAGAAAGATCAACAGCTGGAACAGATGCACCAACAGCATCAGAAAGTTCAGCCTCACAACCCGTCAGTGAAACTTCACCA
>BSAI01000119.1:11609086-11635736 GCA_036245035.1 Adrianichthys oophorus | reverse complement strand
ACTGTCCCTGCTACAACAAATGCAACAACTGTCCCTGCTACAACAAACACAATTACAACAGTGTCCCTGAATACGACAACGGCAACAACAATAACAACGACTTTTGCAACAGACCCTCCAACTTCTACAGAAGGAACCCTTAGTCTTAGATTTAGTCTTATCAGAGACTTTAAGCAAGATTATGGCATAACAACTTCAGAGGCTTTCAAGGCTCTTGCTTTAGAAGTCTACACTGAGGTAATATTCTAGCAAAGTACCACTTTCTGCTACAGCAAACTGCCATATACTAATTTAAAAAAATGAGTGGACAGAGGAAAACAGATACTGCATTGCTTTCTTTTTGCTTTGAGATTTTTGCATACATTTGTCTGACACTTTCACTGTCTTTCAGGTTAACAGAATTGGCCGTTTACTAAACCCATTATCCTTCAGGCGCTCCATTATTAATTCGTTCAAGTAAGTCATGACTGGAATAACTGTTTACATGTTTTCAAATCAATTGTCATTTAACTTGGTTAATTGAAAATGTTCTCTGTATTTTTTACCACAGGAGTGGATCAGTGGTCGTCAATATGACTCTTGTTTACAGTGATAAATCCACAGTTCCGGATGTAGCTACAGCTAATCGACAGTTCCAAATTGAACTTGAAAAATCTAGCTTGAATGTTGTGGCTGGCAGTGTGGCTGTGGGTAAGTTACCGCAATATGTTTTTGGTGTGTGTTTAGTGGTAAATGTATAGTAAATAATAAAAAAAATGCAGTCATTAATAGCAGAAAAAGTGATTTGACAAATCATACAGACTTTAGTGCTATTTCTGCACTTTGAGAGATAGTAAAGTCTAGGTTCATCAAAGGTTCATCTGTATTAATCAAAGGATTTTTTTTGTTCAAATGTTTCAGAGTCAACAACGACATCAAGCAGCCCTCCTCGACCCACCATGGGCACACTGACCATCTTTTCACTGACTATGCTGGCTGTGGCACATATGTTCTTCAGCTCATAGAACCTAAAGCTTTGACTTCCACAGACTTAGCCCACAGCTTTCTTTAAATGTACAAAAGAGCAGAACGAAAATATGTGCATTGTGAATTTTGCAACTGCAGCATAAGGTAAAGGGATGAAAACAATTAGTCAGAAATCATGACAAATTAACAGTATTTTCCAGATGTAAGATCACATGTTATTTAGGTTACTAATAAGATCTCTGTGATGAAAAAAAAGAAGTTCACTTTATGTGTTAAATTTATGTTTTGAGAATGGAAGTTATTTAATTGAAAAAAATGCACATATATAAATGAAAATGAACTAAATATTTATTTCTTATTTAAAAGGGCTTTTCAGTTAACGATCTAAAGGCATTGTGCACTCTGAATAAGAACAAGAAATTTAGGTTTGGATGTAGATTTCAACAGAAATCAAACAACTGTTGTAAAAAACAGGGAAACCTGGGATTCCTGTGCAACATCTTAGATTAACTGTTCTCTACTATTTTCAAATATTTATTTTGAAACTACATTCATAATAATGTCAATAAGTTCTTATTAAGAGATTACGTGAGCATGTAATTTTGAATGTGTTGCTTTTGCAGGATCAAAGCAGTTTTGAAAGAATGTGCACTGCCTTTAAATAAGTTATTTTCTGCTAGTCTAAAATGTCTGTGTACTGTTATTATATAGTTATTTGTAACCATTTTCTTCATTACCAGATTCTACTAAATTATTTCTGTATATGCCTTATTGGGGGGGTGGGTATAAAAACTGTATTATTAATCAACGGAGCAATTAAAAAGCATTAAAAAAACGTGTTTGTATTTGGATTTTTTCATGTTTCCTATACCATTTTTTTTGACAGCATAATTTCCAAGCTGGTGTTGCTTAAATAGTTTTTTTTTTTTTTACATTATTTAGAAATCAGAGTACCTTTTCTATTACACCACAGCTGAAAAAAACCCCATATGAATATATATATATAAATGATTTCAGAAGGACTTCCCACTCTTTGTGCCCCCGTTTGACAGCTTGCCCTCTTCGCGATTTAGTGCAAGTAGGAAAAAAATAAAAACATTATTTATTATTTATTATTGTCTTCATACAAACAACAAAAATATAATAAAGTTCAAGAGGAAAATGATCATCTTCTTCATGTTGTGTTTAGACTTCACCCGCTGATCACGTCCTTAACACGCCACAGGCCAAAGCTGAGTTCCTGACACAACACGTCTTCTTTGCCAAAGTTCAGATATTTGATCTCTCAAATACTGCAAATTAGTGTCTATTAGTAATAATACTAATGACCACCCAAAACATCCAACACTAAAATTGCACTGCAGGACTTCTGATCACATCTGTACATTGACTTATGAAATAAAATTAAAAGTGGACACCCCCAAAGCAAGAATCACATTTGAACTTAGCTTTAGGTAGCTGTTGAAGAAAGGTGCAACTGTTGTCCATTCTTGATCCTTCTTCACGACCTGGTGGCTAATGATTCCTGAACTTTCAGAGACACAAAGGTTCCATTACTTTATGCCAGTTCCTACATGGTTGCAGGACGGTAGAATTTAAAGTACTGAAACTGGCAACACTCAGTTCATGCTCAAAACATCACAGCAATGGTGACTAGCAAAAAGAATGCACATGATGTGCTTTTGTTTACATTACATCTCCACCAAATACTGCAGACACACAAAAGTTATTATGCATCGTTGTCTTTATCCGAAATGACAGACACTTGCAAGCAACAACCAGTGATCAGCAGTTGAGAAAACTTTCAGAATGAAAGAGTGGGGTTGAAAATTTAAAGCCACGAAAGTTCAGACCTAAGTGTAATAAATTTATGGACTCAAATGATGATAAACTGAGGCCGTCATATTGCTGTAGATTCATGACACAAAAAAAATGTGAGAAGTTTTTACATTGCTTGTGATGGTACTGAAATAAATATTTAATATTACATGGTAGAAGATTGTGCACGTATGTCCAGTATAAATGGCCTGACAAGGATCTTACATTCATCCAGAGCTTTGCTGGAATGACAGCAGTAGTAGCCAGTTGTAAAAGTTGGGGTAAACCTGGACAGTTACACCACCTTAAAGCTGATTGGAGCTGAATAATTTTTCTGTTCAAATCTCGAATGTCTTGAAGACAGTTCTTTTTTGTTGTTATTTACATGTGTACATGCTGCCTAAACTACTAATTATTAATTATGTCCTCCAGAACATTGTGTTTCCATTTCAGCAAAGCAGATACGATTGTAAAATATCAGCTGTAAAAATGATACATTTTACAATACAAAATGACTTTACAGCTTTGTTTCATCATTAGGTTAAAATTAACATGAGTCAAAAAAATGCACCGATGGTAATGCGATGAGTAATCAAATCAGATTGATCAATTTAGTCATGCCTAAATCATTGTCGCTTTTCTAATAACAAAAGAGCAGATGTGCAGCAGTCTGTAAAGGACCATTTCATTACACATATGAATGAGTGGTCGGATAAAACATCAGTTATTAGGCTTTCTATTGCACCCTTCATTAAAATTTCCCCCATGTTTAATTAGAATACATCTGCCACACTTCAAGTATGTCTGTCACTGGCCCATGCCCAAGATACTGTAGCTCTGCCACAGCGGTTGTGGTCTATTGCATACAAGGGATAGACACTAATTGCTGTTTCATAGGTGAGTATAAAGTTGCTTAGACTGGTTGCCATGACAAACAATCTTGGAGTTGTTTCAGCATTATCCTTCGCATTTTTGACAATCTGCTGGCAGAAATGTAACATGTTATTCATCACAGCTATGGGTGTAAAATCATATAAAAATAGAAGAAGCCTGGTTATCTCAAAAATAAATGTCCACTGTTTTAAGTGTTGTAATTATAAGGACACAAAAATTGAAAAGGGCAATGACATTGACTAAAGAGGATTTGTCACCAGATACAAACTAAAATAATTTTTGGGTACAATCATGCCCTACCTTCTGTTCCTTGGCTTATAGGCAAACCTGAAGCTTTCCATTCACCCTCTCTTAAAAATGTACCACTTTGCACCAACAAAAAACGTATGTGGAGCCTGCAGTACTTTATGAATTAAAGCCCAAAAAAGAAAGAAAACTTTTTGGACATATATTTTACAATCCACATCTGACATTTGTTAGTTAAAATTTGGGGAACTGGAAGTTTATTTGAATAAGACATTTTAATACGTACTAAATATTACAAGACATGGCAATTCAATCTTAATTTTTTGCTACAATCTTTTTTTAAGGGTTTGAAACCCATTTTGTTCAGTACGTTTTTTTGTAGTTTTTTTTCCAGTGTGAGAAACTGCTTGTAGTTAAAAAAGTACATTCATGTTTTTTCGTCTTTTATCATCAAGTAAGTAGATCAAAGCTGCATTGCAATATTAACTTTACACTTTTTTGTATTATTGGTAAAATTTACAGTATTTTATTTTACCAAAACATTGACTGTGTCATCAGAAAGTGAAAATGTTAACCTCCCTCATTGCTACAGTCATTAAAAATCACTTAAAGGGGAGTTGGCACCAAACTGTATTTCATTACCAGGGTTATTGTTGCATGCACTCATTACCTCCCACCTCTCTCATCGCTTCACCCCATCAAAAACCGGGCTCGCTGGAACTGCTTTATGGTACACAAACAAGAACATACAGACACCTCTTTTTTGTTCAGGTAAGTCTCCCAGATTCAAGGGTTTTTCTTTACACCCGACTAAACCTCTCAATTTAATGTTATCTTAGAAAAAATAATTGAAAATTTGTATTTTTTTTATAAATGTGACATCAGTCATTCCTGACAGATATTATTTGTAGATTCTTTGAGGAAAAAAAACAAACAAACATTATTTAGCTTGATGCTTTCAGTAGAGTTTGCCTTTATAGAAAAAGTAACTTCCTTAAATGTCATTAAGAGATTTTTGCTCCAGCATCACACTAAGCATTTTTTCTGATTTTTTCATTACTGCACTGCATCAAATAAAACAGTGAAAATGTACATCTTTATGCCTGCTGGTCTACAAATTCATAAGGTTAACAGAAAACTTTGAAAATAGCTTCTGTCTGTATTTTGCTGGACAATGAGAAGATGTTGCAATAGGGAGTAAGCTCGTTTTTAAACCAGATTTTTTTTAACATGAGAGCAGAAATGAGTGATGACAAGAAGGACACGCATGAATGAATATAGATTAACCTGTGTTCATCAGTGAATGGCAAAGGTGACTCCTCCTTCTGGTTAGCAGTAAATAGAAAGGTATTTTCTCAACCTCTAGAGTAATTAAATAAAAGCCCTTAAATATAATCAAGAAACAATGGAATGAAATATATTTGTATTTTTATGAAGATAGGTGCTGTTTTAGTTACTTTTTTCTGTTTTTGTTTATGGATTGTGGATTTCATTATGATTAGTAAAGTTCAGGGTTAGTTGTGTTTTCGGTTCCTCGGACACACCAGGTTTCATTAATAATCATCCTCAGCTGTTTCTGTTTTCTATTTCACTCAATTGTTCTTCAGTCTATTTAATTCTTTGATTTTCAGTGGCTAGCTTTTGTGTCTTCTTGATCACTTATCTTTTCATTTCTTGTATTTCTGCTTAAGAGTTCTACTGCTAAATGGCTGCCAAAAGGCTTATTAGATAAGTTTTATTTTCAAATTTAAATTGGGGAAAAAAATGAGATTTTTCTTCAAACATTTAAAACTGTTAACCGAAAATAATGAAGTGCTTTGTAAATGGTTTCAACCAATAACATAAATTTTTATGCAGCCTTTGTGCAACAAAACAAAGGTTTTGAAATCACCATAATTTTTAATGGCTGAAAGCTCCAGCTCAAAAGAATTTTACTCTGAAACATGGCATATTGTTGTAGCTTGAATCGCTGTCAGTGATTGGCTTTTTTTTTTTTTTTTTTGATGAAAAGTGGCTTTGAAAATCTTTGTTGTTAATTTCAATTGCAAAGAAATAGGTTTGAATCAGTCAACACTTTTTTTCTTTGATACCGATTACCTGTGGCAATAAATTGAAGAAAAAAAGACAAAAGATAAAAAGAAGAGCTGTTTTTTCTTTTTTCTTTAAAGTTCCCCGTCAACTCTGCGCTGTCCCTGCGGTGTTCATTAAAATCTTTTCCTAGTCAGCTGGAACATCTGCTCACTTAACTGGCACGATGAATTTCATCTAGTTCTGTGACGCACCTTGATATGCAATGCAAAGCAATATTTAGCGCACACACACATAAACAGGACTCCAAATAACCTTAATTGTATAAAAATCAGGCAAAGAAAGGGAAATTGCTCAATGCCTAATCTCTTTTGCAGTACAAGAGTTCAGTAAACAAGTACTAACATAAGAGTCACTGCACGTCTCCAAAGTATGTTTTAACAATTCTAGATATTAGTTAATATATTTTAATATCACAACCAAATTTACATAAATATTGGGTTTGAAGTTTTGGTTCATTTGTTTCAGTCAGATTTTCATTCATGTTTAAAATTTCAACATGTCAGAAAACTGGAAAATGGTGGTTAAAGGCTTAATCTACTGTCTGAGTGGTTAATTATTAAAAGAACCTTTAAGCATTATTCATAATTAATAATATTTATATTTTTCCAACTGCAAACAGTGTCTACACACTGAAGTTTATTCCTTTTTTATACTGCTATGGGAAGTTTTCTTTATTCAATAGTCAGTGTGTAACATTTCAAATATTACAAATAAGGCAATAATTAAATTTGTTCTGCAGTGATTTTGGCTCAGAGCAGGGGTCTGCAACTAACTTAACACTAAAAGAGCCAACTGGTGAAATATGGTCTTCTGTGCCACAAAGGGGAGGACAGCAATGTCTTTAGTGACTAAATACGTCATGTTTAATTCTTTACTGAGCAAATATTAGTTTATTGGAACTTTCTCCAAAAATAAAGAACCAGCAAGACACTTATTTTACTGCCCTCAAGTGGCAACAATCATTTATGACATGTTTTGTACTAATGTCTTGTAATGTACCCAGTACAGTACTTCAGTAATGTAGCTACAGTGAACATTTAGAATGCAAACAATGAATAAATGTCCAAATATGCAAGAAAACAAAAGAAGAAAAGATTTTTGATTTAATTAGTTCTCCTAAAATGTTTCTAAAAAAACCTGCTTTAAAAACCAACTTTTTTTATTAATTATAAAATAAATATGCAATCAAATGCACATTACTTCAAAAATATGGGTAAGGTGAGTTGGATCAAACAAATAAATGTGTTATTGGCACAGTATTGTTTTTTTTTTTTTTTTCAATATTTGTTTGAGACATGACCCTGTTTTGTTCAGACATATTTTACTTTCACCTGTTTTTCCCCAAGTAGACTTATGATAAATAAGTAAATATCAGGTTATTGATAATGACGTATTAAGTCACACTTTGACCAGAGAATTGCAGACAACATATCAGTGTCTCAAACTAGTTTCTACTTTGCAGCCAAAAGGAGCAAAGTTAAAGAAAATTAAACTAGCTCTATTTAACAGATGAAACAATGGAATACAAAAAAAAAAAAAAAACCAGCAAAAAGACAAAGGCTATAGAGATTTCCTTTTTTTATGATTTCTCTTTTCTATCTCTGCGATGTTGGGAGCAGACATAAGCTTTAAAGCCAGAAAGGGCAAAGAAGCTCTTGAACACATGTGGATGAAATTCCTGTAAATTCCACAAACAGTGTTACCCAGCACGGATTCCCTTCTGGAGTGCAACAGACTTCTTAATGATGGGCGTGTCGTTATTGTGTTCATTGTAAAATGAGAAAAAGTTTGAAGGTGCACTAAATTCTAAATGACAGAAAATATTTTGGACTTGACCTTCTTGTGTTTTTTCTTTCTTTTTTTTAAGTCACGTAAATGTGCTGCAGCAGGAGGATCTAATTTGACCACAGGTGTATTTTTTTTTTTTTTTAAAGGAACTTGATGTGCTGCAAAAGAAAACGAAGGCAAAATTGTTCTAATGGATATTGAAAACAGTGACATTTTCACTGTATTTATTTATCATTATTATTTAATCATTTATAAAGCTACACTTTATAAATTATTGTCTTAATGGCCACTAAAACAAAGTGTTTTTTTTTTTTTTTTTTAAGCGGTGAGGTGAGACAGCAGCTTTGCTGGGTTGTGATAAGTAGAAACTAGGCCAATTGGTTCTTTTAGTGTTTAATGTGCCAGACCCCTGCTCTGGGCCAAAAATCACAGTGACTTACACACTGACTATTTATTGAATTAAAACAATTCTCAAAGCAACTTAAAATTATAAAAATGAAGTGCTTACACTGTTTGCAGTTGAATCAAGATGAATAAAAAAGTAATAAAATATTCACAGGAAATTATCATAAAACAGAAAACAATCATTTGTGACTCAGAGCTAGTAAACCCTCAGGCTCTCTTCTGGCAATTGACTCCAAATACAAAATTGAAAACAAGTAAAAAGCAGCAAAGAAACATCAGGTGAACCTGTACTCAAAGTTGGTTTGTAAAGCACTTTGCTGCCAGTCTACTTTTGGAAAAGTGTTTCAAGCTGCTTCAAAAGGCCTCACTGGCATCAAAATTGTATTTTCTAACTGGATGTGTGTGTTGGACAGGTTTGACGTGACCATGGACAACAGCAGCTTGGATTGGCATGAACGTATCAATGGATCTGAACTTCAGTCCTGCACCACACCGAGGAGCCAGTTCTCCCGCCTTTTTTTGTACAGCTTCTTCACCGTTGGCGTCGTGTCCACGGTGGTGGGAAACTTCCTGGTAGTCTTGTCGATTGCCTACTTCAAGCAGCTGCAGTCTCCCACAAACTGCTTTGTTATGTCACTTGCGGTGGCTGACTGCTTTGTTGGTCTTGTTGTGATGCCGTACAGTATGGTCCGAACTGTGGAGGGATGCTGGTACTTCGGCTCTCTCTTCTGTAAGCTCCACTCCAGCCTGGATGTCATGTTGTGTACCGCTTCGATATTCCACCTCAGCTGCATTGCATTTGACCGCTTTTATGCTGTCTGCAACCCGCTCATTTACTCCTTAAAAATGTCTCAAAGCAGGGTTGCTCTACTCATAGCCATTTGTTGGGCTGTTCCGATGCTCATTTCTTTCGGCCCTATAATGCTTGATCTTCAAATTGCTGGTGTAGACTTCCCAATTCCTGAGGATTTATGCGTGTTCTTGGTCAGTCGCATTTATGCCGTCATGGCCTCTTTCGTGGCCTTTTACTTGCCCATGGCCATCATGCTAGTGGCCTACTGGAAGATCTTTAAGGCTGCAAAAAGACAGGCTAGGCAGATCAGCGCCATGGAAAGTCAGATGGCTGCTGGTGTTGGCAAAGACTCCAGCAAGAAAAAACGACACCGCAACACAATGAGAAGAGAAAGAAAGGCGGCGAAGACTTTAGGTATTATCATGGGAGTTTTCCTCATTTTCTGGATGCCTTTTTTTACTCTCAACGTTGTGGATCCATTCATTGGATACAGTACAGAGGTGGTCGTTTGGGATATCTTTCTCTGGCTGGGATATATAAACTCATCCCTGAATCCGTTTTTGTACGGGTTTTTCAATCGCTCTTTTCGCAGGGCGTTCCTCATGTTCATTGGCTGCAGGGTTTGCCTGCCTGGGTCATCTCCAGGGATGGAGTTATCACAAACCAGAAAAGAGGCTAATGATTGTACAGATTAGCCATCAAATCATAGGATTTAACAGCCACTCTTATGACAACAGGAAATATGCTATACATTTGATTAGGGATCACGTTTTAGTGTGATTAGTACCCAAAATTGTTTTTGAATATATGCAAGCTTGTGGGTAGTTTAAAAGCAGTTGTTATATATTCAGCAATTTTTGGTTTAAATATTAAAAGGTAAATCTAACCTTGTGTGCAGTATGGAATGTATTCCATTCCATACTGCACACATTCCATTCAAAATATATGTAAAATGAAAATTTTTATTCCTTTTTTAATCATTAATTTATTACCTGTCAAGTGGTATTTTGCTTGGATACTTGTATTAAATAAAACAATTTGATTCCATGTCTTTATTGAAATACAGCATTTTTAATAAAGAGCCTGTGTACTAAGAATAAAAAAAGGCACGGATCATTCACATGTTAAAATGTTAAATATTGTCTTCAACACTGTAATTTATATGTGTATATTTCTTGACTGAACAAATACTAGTCCATTGGAACTGTTTCCAAAGAAAGGACCAGCAAGTCATTTCTTGCACTGCCCTCAAGTGGCAACAATAATTTATGACATGACAAAGTTCCTGTTTGGTGCAGAGAAAGATTGTGAAACTCACCTGAATGAACTAATTTAGCTAAGGCGAACAATTACAAATGGAATACAAACAATAAATAAATGTTCAAATGTGCAATGAAACAGAGGAAAAATATTTTTTATTTATTTATTTTATTGTTTTTTTTTACTTTTTTCTTAAAAAGTTCCCATAAAAATGCTTTAAAACCTACTTTTCTTTCCACTAAATATAGAAAAAACCGAAAATAAATTGCACATTACTTCAAAATATGGGCAACATGAATTGTATCAAACAAATAATTGTGTTATATGTACAGTGTTTTTTTTTTTTAAATTATTGATTTATTTATTGCAATGTTTAATGTTTGAGCCATGACCCTGTTTTGTTCTGACATATTTCACTATTTTTTCCCCAAGCATATTTGTGATAAATAAGCAAATATTAGGTTATTGATAATTAAACATATTAAGTCACACTTTTACCAGAGAATTGCAGACAACATATCAGTGTCTCAAACTAGTTTCCACTTTGCAGCCAAAAGGAGCAAAGTCCAAGAATATTGAACTAGTTTTATTTAACAGATGAAACAATTAAATACAAAAAATACTGCAAAAAGACAAAAGCTTTTGAAATTAACTTTTTTTATGATTGCTCTTTTCTATCTCTGCGATGTTGGGAGCAGACATAAGCTTTAAAGTCAGAAAGGGCAAAGAAGCTCTTGAACACATGTGGATGAAATTCCTCTAAATTCCACACACAGTGTTACCCAGCACGGATTCCCTTCTGGAGTGCAACAGACTTCTTAATGATGGACATGTGGAATTCTACCAAAGGTACCTAATAGGCCAAATCTCTTTAGGAACATAGTGTGAAGGGACTGCACAGAACCAGAGTATCACAGAAATCCAATGAAAAAAAAATCTATACAGGGCTAATTAGGACCTTTCAATTAGTTTATTGTTTCTTTTTTTATTTATTTTTTTATTTTGGGGGGGTTTTAAAGTTAGATTTGTGCATTTATCAGAACTTTAGGACTTAGGCTACTTGTTGAAAGGTACAAATAAATATTGTATAGTTAAAGGACTTTTAGAATACCTTCCCTTCTGTCTCCAAGGCAACATACAATCACACCTGAAAGAAATCAAAGCATGACTGAATATACAAATGGAAATACCTTTATAAAATTCCTTGCCAGTTTTATCTAACCTAAGAGTAAACTCTTATAAAATCACTGTGCTCCAAAATAGGACAAATAGTCTTATTCTAGAGTCACTATACTACAAAATGTAAGCCACAGCTAAAGTTGCATTTTTACTAAAACAGTTTTCAAGTCTTGCTTTGCAATTAAAATGTCATCAGTCAGTTTCTCGGCTGCCTTAGAAGATTAGTGAAGTTGCAAACTGTTTAAATGTAATCAATATACAAGACAGTGATTCACTGTTTAATTCTAGTTTGATTTTAGCCTTGGAAAGTCTAACTGGTCCAACAGTCCAGTTAAATACTGACAATTGGACAGTTTTAGTTTGAAATGTCCTTTTTCAATTGAGAACCTGTTTACAAAAGTTGTAGTCTTTAGAGTTAAATTAAATTAATGTTTTTCAGTACCAAGACATCAAAAAGGTATTTCAATAAGGAGACATCTTGAAAGTGCGATTGAAAGATTTAATTTAAGGCCAGACCACGCCGAAGCAAAGAGCCAGGAGAACAGGGCGGAAGTGGGCCAGTGAAATGTCTAGAATGCAGATAAATAAACTTCTATGAATTTAAAGGCAGGAATTTGATTTTAATTGGTTGTGAAGTGAGCACAGCTATTGGCTCAGAGTGACGACTAATTGAAGAGTGACACGGAGTGAAGAATCAGCAGCCCAGTGTACTTGAAAATGAGGTAGATCTTTCTTATGAAATTATGCCAAAGCTTCACACAATCAAATATGAAGCAGAGAAGATGGGACTGATCACCTTTATGCCTATTGGTTCTGTGTTGGAAAGTAACCAATCACTTTTGTTTTTTATTAGGGGCAGGTTGAAGCAAGAAATGGACAAGAATGGGCCATCTCTAGTGCAAGAGTTAATATACTTTGAAAACTGGCTCAAAATATAGAGGGCAGATTTATTTGTGGATCTACTCATGCCCCTTACCCAGGATCAGAAGCTCTGAACATCCAAAAGAATGAGAATATAAAATAAACTGTAGAGAAGGTGACTGAACTGACCTACAAGGACTGAGAAGGAAAGTTATCCTGGAAAATATCAGCATTAAGTCGGTGCTTCTGGGCATTTCAGGAAGCATGCCGAAGTGGTTCAGTCATCTGGTCAAACTTGCCCCAGGCGCCTTGCAGTGAGGTGTTTCAGACGTGTCCTCGCTGGAAGAAGCCTTAAAGGCAGACCAAAGGCTGATTGGCAAGATTGTAACTTTCAGCTTTAATTTAAATGAGCCACAGATTGTTGTTAAGGTTGCTCTGTTGTCCTGGTAACCCATATTATCTTTTTTTGTTTCCTTTTATCTGCACTGTACGTAAAATCTGTCTCAATATCAGATGTGTCCATTGTTGCAAAGTATTTCATTTCTTAAACTTCCTTTTATCGATATTTTTAAGTCTGTGTCTTAGCTTCGATAGAAATTTCAAGTGGATGAAACTGCAAAGTACCAGCCTTACTCCTCGCCTTCTGGACAAAAAAAGATCAGCATGGTAGGATTAACCTAATAGCAGGAAGCGATTAAGATTAATTGATAACGCCCTTTCTCTCCTGCAGCTTTAGCTAAAAAAGTGCTGGTTGTATAATTCCCACAGTATTTGTTTTTTGTTTGTAAATCTCTGACACATTCAGATTTTTGATTTTGGTCTTGAATTCACTTTATTTTTAATACAAAAAATGTTGTACCTCACTCATCCATTGTTTGGGTTTCATGGTAATGAGAAACCAATGGGGGAAAAAATGCACATGCAATAGTGACATCTTCAGGAAAGGGTAGATATTGCATCTCAAACATGGTGCCTTGGTGTATTTTGTCAAAACAAAAAACCTGATTTAAATCAACTTTTGTTTTTCAGTTTAGCTTTTTATTTGGCATAATCATAGCATCAAAAAGTACATGTATTTCACATTAGAGCTTAATTGGATTTACAAGATTTACTTCATGTTTTTCCCATAAATCCAACAAAATAAATCAAGCATTTATATTCTTTGCTAGCCTTTTTCATCACAAAACCTTCTCAAAATGTGAACGAATGCACATGGTCAAATTAAATCCAGTGTAATTTGATACAAATATAAAACTTTCAATCATTATACTTGTTGATAAAATACTTTACTTCCTTCGAGTAAAAAAAAAAAAAAACTATTAAATTTGTCATTTTAAACATCACATAGGATCGATAGGCTAATCTTTGAAATCAAAGAGACATTTTTGTTCAAAGGAAGGAAATAAAATTGAATGTATTTGTGCATTTTTTGTAGTTTTTATTATTACATTTTTGTATCTCATCAAAACACTTGGATTTTTTTTTTTGATACAGACACATGGTGCCTTTAAAGGACAGCAGTCAATCTGATGGGTTTGCTACTGTTGCGATCATCTCCACAACCTGGTTTTCACAAAATATTTCTGAAGAAAAGTCATATTAGTGAAGAATTTTAGAAAAATTCTGAGAGTTTCACAAAATTGTGCCTTATCACAAACTTATTTGCAAAATGGTCAAGAATGGCCTCTTTGAAAATAAATACGTCTCTGCGGGGGCACTCTAAATGTCGGTCTCTTTCAGGCCGTGACATTCTGTCAGATCATAGAACTGAAAACTGCCCTGCTCACAAGAATTGCAGATTCCCATCGAAACTGTGTCCACAGTGTCCCTCCTGCCTGCTCCAGGTGTAGCTCCTTTCCCTGTCCCTCCCTTGATCTTGTTGGACAGATTGTTCACTTTTTCCTTAAACTGGAAGGAGGAATTCTGCAGAGGCGGAAAAAGGCTCCATCGCTTCAAACTGAGTGAGCGGCCTTTTTTCTTATGCAACAAAGAGCTGCTGCATGATTCATGCGCGGCATAACCAGGTGTGTATTCTCCCTTCTGATCCCCTGCCATTCCTTTCACAGCTGTCCGCCACCTCTGGTCATAGAAGCGACGCAAGACCCTCCGCTTTTGATGGCACTGACATTTGAGCAGCCGAGTGAATGCTCGCTGGAACTCTTTGCTGGAGCAGGGGTAGATCATTGGGTTGATGCAGCTGTTGAAGTATCCAAGCCAAAACGCCACCTTGAACACAGTTTCAGATGGCTTCAGTGCTGGGAAGAAGGAACCTTGAAAGAAATGGACACATGAGGATTAGCATCCGCTGAAATCAAATCTTTGCAGAGTAAGGTCACTTTATTCCTTACATGTACATAAGGGATAGTTCAATCAAATATGAAGTGAAGCGTCATTTTGGTTTTAAAACAATACAGTCCTTACAGACAGGACCCTGCTGCTGCGGGCCTGCGGGTTTTTTTTTTTATTATTATTATAGTAAAATGGGGTTTTAATTATCATAAAGAAATGAGTTCAAATTAAGTTTTTAAGTTTCTAAGCAACCAATGATGGTACAAGTCCAGAATCAGATTTTTTTAAACCTCCAACAGCCACATATTTGATTTTTTTAGTTGTCATTTTTGAGAAGGTGTGGTCATTTTTTTTATTAACAGAAGCAAAATTACATTTTGATCATCAGAAATCTGACTCTCCAGAGTTGAGGCCTGTAAAAATAAGAGGTGATAAAATGTTAAATTAAACCTAGCTTTAAAAACTGTTGGGGTGCATGGTAACAACACGTCATGGTTATTTCCAGGTGTAAAGATTCTTAAAAGGTGATGTTTTCAAAAAGAGACACTTTTTGATGCTCGTTTGTCATTTTATCTTCGATCACAAATGCATTCAGTTTATTTCCACTAAAGTGCCGGTATGGGTATTTAGTTTATTGGTATTTGACATTACCTGTATATGAGAATTGGACCGAAATGACTCCTCCCCCTTTCGTGTAACAAATAAGAAGTTCCCGCTGGTTTCAAGAAGCCAAAATCCCATAGACATTTACAGAGAAATAAGCTGATATTATTTAGTCACTACTCAGTTCTTGCTAATTGTATTTGCTTCATATCTTTTCTGCAATGCAAGTTATTCAATTTAAAAACTAGCCCAACATTCAAAACATTTGACAGATTCCCCTGAGCCCACTTTTAAGTAGTAGGGGTGTGGCCTTCCAAGAAGCTCACTCCTGATTGGCCATAGTAGTTGCCATTGAAATGATGACTCACACCAACTCAGAACAATCACTGATTACAGACGTCTGGCTACAACATGGCGTATTGCAAAAAAATGGCAACCAAATTGACTTAATTGGATCAGAAAGCAAGAGTGATCAATTTTGATTTACAGTCAATGGTTGTGCTAACAAACATCTCCACCCCATGTGACCCTTAGCAGGAAAACAGAGTACAGAAAATAAATTGAAAGACTTAAACTTGTGATATAAACAGTGTGACATTTTGGCACATTCTTAAGTCTCATTTTGTTTTGTTTTATTGAATATATTGGTCACATTTTCTCTTTTTTGTGCTTTTAGACCTTACCAATATGCCGGTCGTTCATGATTTTATTTTTTCTCTGTACTGTCCTGCTGTTGCATTTCAAAAAATGAACCAAATTTTATTCTGTTTTACTTTATTTATCATGCATCTACCGCAACATAAAGTTTATTATGGTTCACTGATGGCTTTTCCAAGTGGGTTGCTTTTTGTTATGACAACTCAGCAAGCTTTCTCCAGAGAATCCTTTCTACTAATAAAGAAGAGACACTGCCTTGAGCAAAATAACTAATACACTGAAAATAATAATGTTGATTTTTAATTTAAACTGTTTCTGTGCATATCAGTGAGAACATATTTTGATGCCTTTCTCATATTCCCCCTTTTATTTTTTTTATTTATTTTGGGATGCTATGCAAGGATGTATTTATGGAATGTTTTTTTTTTTTTTCTCATAATGTTCATTTTTCTCTTCTCCCCGGGCTTCTGATGTAACGGAGCATCAATCTCCAAAACAGAGGTAGCAAAACAGTCCTAATGTGAACTCAGCCTTGGTACAAAGAAGTCTATCATCATTTTATGTAGAAGCAGAACGATGCTTGTGTGTAATTTTCAAAGTAATGGCTTCATGCTGTTTCAGCATCAGCTACCTGCAGCATACAGTGCCCTATCAAATGGAGAGAGGAGTAATGGGCCATCTACTGGATCATAAAGCTGAGTCCATAATTTGGTTTGTTATTTTTCATGCAGGTTGGCAGTTTGTTGTGTTTGAGATATCTTTCCTCACCTGGATTGAAATTATTATCGCAAATCCCATGACCCACTTTGAACGCAACACAAACAAACTGTAATATGAATATAGTTAAGAAAAAGGAAATCTTCATTAAGATGATGCCACGTCAAAGCTCACTTTTCTGAATGAAAGAAACCTTTGGAAACCCTCTTTGATAATGTCTTTTTTTTTGGGTTGACATTGGCTAATATCTCAACAATGACTATAAAGTGAGCAGGATGAGCTCTATACCGGAGTCTAGGGACCCGTCAGGTATCTCAGACAATGCTTTGTGACAGGTCTTTTGTGTGAGCAGGCAGAATCTTGAGCAGCCCTCAGTTACAGAGCTTTAGAGAATTACTTCCTTCACATTTGTGTGAAGGTCCGTTTTTTTAAAGCTTCTTTAAATTTGTCCCTCAAAGGCCACACTGCAATGCAATTAATTTCAGCAACGGAAGCAAGTCAGCTATACTGCACTTGTTCCAGTACATAATGTACTACTGTCAAATCTGCACACATTTGACATTTCTGTCAGGACTTTGGAGGCCAATAATACTTATTTTTGGCTTTTAATATTATTTTCTAAAACAATTGTTCATTTCAATGTAACATTTGTTGGTAAACATAATTTATTGGTTTATTGAAAGTTTTCAAATCTAGACATTGAATGTTACATTTTTAATTTGATGTTTCAAAAAGTGGAACTTCTCAAAGAAACTGCCATTTATTTTACCAGTATCAAAAAATTGTACAGGTGGGTATCAAGAAATTTCTTTAACAGATAATGAATAGTGGGACAAAAAGTATTTAGCAGTCAATGATTCTTTATGTTGTGTGAGAGTCAGAGTGTAAATAAACAGGATCGAGGAAATCCCATTGTATGACATTTAAAGAATAATTAAAAAATAAGTATTTGGCCCCAACAGACAAGCAATAATTCTGTTCTTGGCAGACCAGTTACAACTTCTTTGTGAAGCTCCTCTATCCTCCACTTGTTACCTGTATTAGTTTTCAATTGTTTAAATGGTTATCTGTTTAAAAAACACCTGTCCACACCCTCAAACAGTCAGACTGCAACCTTTCCACCATGACCAAAGAGCTGTCAAAGAACACCAAGGACAGGATTGTAGACCTAAATAAGACTGGGGTGAACTGATATACAATAAAAAAGCAGCTTGGAGAAAAGAGATGGAGCAATTATTAGAAGATTGAAGAAATACAAGATCGCTGATGATCTTCCTCTACTTGGGGCTCTGTACAAGATCTCACCTGGTGGGGTAGAAATTATCTATACACACAGGGGGAACTGGTCAATGACCTGAATAGAGCTGGGATCACTAACACATTTTTTTTCATGGATTCAAATCCTGCAGGTCTCAAAAGGTCCCCCTGTTTAAGCCAGAACATGTCCAAGCTCGTCTAAAGTTTCCCAGAGACCATCTGGATGATCCAGGGGAGGATTGGGAGAATGTCATGTGGCCAGATGAGACCAAAAAGGAACTCTTTGTTATAAATGCCACTTGCCATGTTTGCAGGACAAGAAAGGCGATTGCATCCCAAAAACACACTATTCCCACTTTGAAGCGTGGGGTGAAAACATCATATTTTGGGGCTCCTTTTCTGCAAAGAGAACAGGATAGTTGATGTGTATTAAGGAAAGGAAGAAAGGATTTTTGAGCATAACACCTCCTTCCATCAGTAAGAACATTGAGGATGAAACACGGCTGGATTTTCCAGCATAATAGTGATTCCAAATATATTGCCCAGGCAACAAAGGGGTGGTTAAATAAAAAGGCATTTTAAGGTTCTGGAATGGTCTAGAAAGTCTCGGACCTCAATCCAACAGAGAATGTGGAGGGAGTGTAAAAATCCATGTTGGCTTGGAACAGCCCGAAAACGCAAAGCTCCTGAGAAGATCTGCATGGAAGAATGGACCGAAATAGCAGAGTGTCCAAACAAAGTGACCAACAGTAAACGTATAATGCCTATAATTGACTACCAGGATTACACTATTAAATATTGAGGTGACTTATACTTCCTTTCTGCATCATAAATAAAAACAATTCTTAGAAAATGTGATTTCCTGAATTTTTTTACAGTGTTTCTTTTGAAGTTTTTCTATGATGGTCATTACATACCTTCCTCACCTTAAGTTGGACAAACTGCAGAATCAGTGACTGCCAAATACTTTCTTGCCATGCTGTACTTAGTGACCACTTTTTATTTTTATGGAAGATTGTTTCTAAATCTAGCCTTAATGATGAGAGAAACTAGGCCTCACTACACTCATTAAAACACATTTTGTTGGTGTTTAGGTTACCTTTCATAATAGTTTTGGTGTATCAGGAAAAAATGGGAATTTGATGTCCTATCACAACTCCAACAGCCAGACGACAGCGTGTGGACCTCTTCTGCCATTAATAAAATGGCACATTGGCATCCAAAACTTACACGTCTGCCAGGTAAAAGGTTACTCATTAATGATTGTCCTAACTGTGGAGAAACGTCAATCTGGCCTAGTTTGTGTGAGCAGAATGGAAAGTCCACTCTCATCAATCAATCATTTAAACTCATCCCACAGAGATTAATCAGCGCTGGCTCATTTGATCCCAGAGGGGTCTTCATGGTTTGTTATGCATGGTCTGGGGACTGCATTCAACAGTATCTTTGACAATAAGAGAAAAAAAAATGCATGCCACATGGTGTCTATTTTGAAGCGAAAGCTCTTGGGAGCTGTAAATCTGTTTAGACTTCATTCAAGTGACTTCTTTTCTCTCATATTTCTCATATTTTCTTAATAATATGAACACTAAAAGGCATAATTATTTAATTAAAATGCAACTAATTGAGGGAGAACTTGAAAAAAAAATATTCTCCATACTAATCCCTTTTTCTCTGAGCTGCTTCAGAAAAGATTCCCATTTGTATTCTGTGGGTTCATTCTTGAGAATCTTTTTCTGCCACCAGGGCACAATGTGCTCACCAAGTCACATTATGTGATCGCTATGATAACAGTAATAAAAATTATATTATGCTGAACTGATCTGAAGAGTCTGTTGTCAATTAGATCCAAATGGAATATCCATGTTCTTATCACACAAGGTGACAAATGATGAAAATGAGTAGCTAAGCACTCAGTCCTTGCCCTTGCTCATCTTTTATAACTCGAAGAGGATTGATCTCACACCTTTGCATGCAAATGAACTCGGGACGTGATTAGTCGCAGCAATTTTTATTTCTTGCAGCATTTCTCTCCCTGCAGGCGGTGCTCTCGTAATAACACGCTGTTGATGATATACTTGCTGTTTCCCACCCCCTCACTAAAATTACTTTTAAACAGCTAACAGACTCATACACCAGGAAAATATGTTGTGCCTTTGATACATTTATTTATTTATTAAAAAAATTTTTTATGGAAAGTAGCAACAATTGGATTTTTCCAATGAACTGCACAATTGCTATGCAGAATTTTAAAAGGAAATTATAAATAAGTAGTACTGTAGTTTTTCTTTCTTCCAATATCCTGCACATAAAAAAAATGTGTAAATGGAATAAGTCTGGTGATTTAAGACGTCTAAGTTGCATTTAATGTCTTGGATTTGCTATAGAAAGGCACTGAACAAACACCCAAAGTAAAAATAAAAATTATAATAATATTATGATTGCTGTTTCTGGTCATCAGTATGCTCATTAGTGAAGAATGCTTTTCTTGTTATCTGTCAAATGTTACGTGAACTATCTGAAGACCTGACAGAGAAATTCCAGGCTGTTTTTCCTTCTTTTCTGCATTTTTTCAATAGATTTTGCATGTGAGGGGGGAGTGGTGGGGATTATTTCTTGGTGTTGTTCCCAAAACAGGCTGCCAATGAAGGGGTCAATTTCAGATTTTGCTTTGCCCCTTTCCCCCTCCCCACAAGTGGGTTGTGGTTTCATTATAGTATTCTAATGTAGTTCCCATTAAGAACATGCGTGACTAGGACTCAAAGATGAGAATTGCCCAGATTATAGATATATAATTCCACATAAAAAAAGAATTATTCACTGCATAATTATGTATTTGATATCGCTGCAAACGTTCATGAATGAATGAAATACAGACCCTAGAAATGGTGCAAATTTGACCCCCCCTCCTTTTTTTTTTTTTTTTTTTTTTTTAATCTGTGGTGTGATTTATTTATTTGTTCGATGTGTCTTAATACCAAAACAGTCCATGTACTGTGCGTAATGCCGGGCATAAATCGCGCCCCAAAGCCTAGGACTACATATTGGGGACAAATTTCAAAATATCATGAACATACCGATTGGTAGAAAGAGGAAAAAGGGCAGCCAGCAGACTATAAACATTCCCACCACGACTGCGAGGGTTTTTGCTGCTTTTTTTTCCCTGGAGAACTTCATGAGGCGCACTGACAGCGAACTTCGAAACGGGTGGTTCTTGCTGCTCTTGGAGCTGGCCAGGCGCGCGTCCTCCAGCACGCTGCGACAGTGGATGCGGAGCACTACTTCCACAGACTTGTCTCTTTCCCGCTTGACTCCTGCTTCCAGGCTCTTTGTAGTCCTGCGGGCCACCACATACACCCTAAAGTACATGATGAGAATGACCAAAAGCGGGAGGTAGAAGGAGAAAAGAGAGGAGAAGAGCGCGTATCCGGGCTCCTCCGTGATCCTGCAGATGCTCTCGTCCACCGGCGGCGGCTCCTTCCATCCCAGGAGCGGTCCCACGGAGATGACCAGAGATGAGACCCAAACGATCAGGAGGATCGCCACTGCCCTCCTCTCAGTCATGATGCTGGGGTATTTAAGGCAGTGTTTTACACCAATGTACCGGTCGATGGAGATCATGCAGAGGCTGAGGATGGAGGCTGTGCAGCAGAGCACATCAACGGCTGCCCAAATGTTACAGAAAACGCGGCCAAACATCCAGCATCCCAGCACCTCCAAAGATGCAGAAAAGGGCAGCACGATGATGCTCAGCAGCAGGTCTGCCATGGCCAAGTTCACAATGAAGAAGTTTGTGACAGTCTGCAACTGTTTGTTACAAACCACTGACAGAATGACAAGAATATTCCCAACAATTGCCACCAGGATAAACACGGAGAGGAAGATCCCGACGCCGACGACCTGCGGGTCCATGGTGAAGTTCCTGCATGTTGTGATGCTGATGTTTGGGGAGAGGAGCTCCAGACCAGATCCGTTAAACGCTTGGTTGAAATGCAGCCCATGGTTGCTTTCGTTGCTCGGGTTAGAGTCTGTCATTTTGAAACGCCATACAGACAACTTTTTGGAGCAAGTTTCCTCTTCAGAGCAACGAGGAGCACGGCGTCTGCGCGCTCCCTGCGCGCACTTTCCAACAGGAAAACCACGCAGCTCTCCTCTGGAGCAACATTTGCCACGAAGCGCACGAAGGAGGCAGAGTAAAAAAAACAGAAATGCATTTATCAGTCTAATTGCAACTCACGTTTAAAACCCGAAGCACCGATCTGCAATGAAACGGCACAAAAAAACCACAAATCTAAGGACATAGAGGTGAATTCATTTTACTCTGTTTCCTGCCGTGGTTTTCCGCTCTGCAACAACTCTGATGAGAATGAGGGCTGAGACAGCAGGTCTCAACCTACAGCGCCACCCACACACACAAACACACACAATGTTAAAGGGATATATGTATTGGTATTCCCTTAATAGCAAAAAGCAATTTCAAATTACTTATGTAAGCTGCATGCAGTGGGGAAACGTATATATCCCCTGTTTCCCCCTTTTAAAGTTTGTTGGCATGGTTTCCTCCATCACAATTCTCCCTCATCCTCTCCCTTTCCAAACCGAGACATGTCTGACACCTGTCTTCAGCAGATAAGTCACTAAGTACTGCAAATAGCTCCACTTGGCAAGAGAAAGGAAAAAAAGAGAAACCTTAAATGTTCCCTTCCCTGTCTTGGTATAAGGTTCTTTAATTCGTACATTTTGCCATATGAGAAGTTTTTTTTCTCAGTGTGAAAATAATGTCTTGCTTTAATATATTTTATAAGGCAAACAAAAATAGGAATAAAAAAATACTTGGAATATTTAAAAATAAAACATATCTTATCAGTCCTGGACCCCTCCTGTTGCATGGTTAGGACATCAGCTACAACATCTGCACTGACCAGCATGCCTGTGCTGACCACTGACATTTGCCCTCAGGCTCAACTGTGAAGTTTCCCAGACATTGTGTCTACCACTTCCAGGCCTGGTGGACTCACAAAGGAGAACAGACTTGTCCAAACATTCAAGGATCTTGGAAGAGTATGAAGGGTCAGCAGGCTGAGTCACAGAGATAACATACTTATCCTGGAAAAATCCCTGATCCAAATTGTGTCCATGGTTGCCACACCGTCACTTAGGGGTGCATTTTAGAAATCCAATGGAAAAAAAAAATCCTTGGTAAGCTGACACCATTCCAACCTGTTGATCTAAAGTAAATACAAATGGAGAAAATAAAAACAAATGCAGAGAACTATTTTTTATTTTTTTATTTCTAAATTACGGTAAAACTTCACCGAATACTGTTAGGGTCAGCACTGCTAAATCTAAGGCCATGGCTCTTGACTGGAGAAAGGTAGTTTGCCTTCTCTGGGTGGGTGGAGTGTTCCTTCCCCAGGTGGAGGAGTTTAGGTAGCCTGGGGTCTTGTTCATGAGTGAGGGAAGATTGGAGATCAACAGGTGGATTTGGTGCAGCTTCCACCGTTATGCGGTTGCTGTATCGGTGAAGAGAGAGCTGAGCCAGAAAACAAAGCTCTCAATTTACCAGTCGATCTATGTTCCAATACTCATCTTTGGTCATGAGCTCTGGGTCATGACAGAAAGAACAAGGTCCCGGATACAAGCGGCTGAAATGAGCTTCCTCTGTAAAGGGTGGATGGGAGCTCTCTTATAGCGTGAGAAACTCACCTGGAGAGAGCTCGGAGTAGAGCCTCCAGTTGAGGTGGCTCGGGCATCTGGTCTGGATGCCTCATGGACGCCTCCATGGGGATGTGTTCCGGGCATGTCCCACTGGGAGGAGGCCCTAAGGAAGACCCAGGACATGCTGTAGAGAAAATATCTTTCGGCTGTCCTGGGAATTCCTTGGGGGTTCCCCCTAGAGGAGTCAAATGAAGAAGCTGGTTAGAGGGAAATCTGGGCATTTTTGCTCAAACTGCTGCCCCCACAACCCGGTTCTGAATGAGCGGCAGAGGATGGACAGTAAAACCTTGAGAGAAAATACAAAAAGTTGTTTGACACATAAATTTTTTCTTCACGTCTAAAGGTATAATGATACCGAAAATGACACATTTTGATATTTTTTCTTCATACTTCACGATTTGTTTTTTTTTTCAGATTTTTATTTAAACCTGTAAGGTTTTCATTTAAAACCTAAAATAATTTATTTTTACAGGCAATAATAATTGGTAAAAAAAAAAAAAAAGAACTTCCTGGAGGCTGAAATCATGATTTTGAAAACTATTTTGTCATTTTAAGCTAAAATGTATTTTTAAATAAACAACAGTACCATTTTGAAGACATAGTTTCTACAAAGCAGCAATGGTTCATTAGAAATTTGGCTCTGAGTTGTGGGTGGGACAGTTGGTGCAGAGCAACCCAGCCCCCCTTCACCTTTTCCATTGATGAGAGCTCTCGGTTTACACACTTTCCCACCAGCATACAGTCCCTCACAACTACAACAAAACGTTACTTGTGCGACAAAAAAAGCAATGTTGTAATTATCCAGCTGAATGGTTTTGAGCAAGATACCAGCTTGAATGAGGAAAACAAACATTTTGGACCTACATGGACCTAGTCGTCTGCAAGTGGATGCATCAGAATGGAGTGGAGCATGGAGCTTGTGCCCCCCAGTGTATTTTCTACGTCACAAATAAACTCTTTTTCAAACAGCATTTTTTCGTCTGCTCCTGAATAAAGACATACTCAAAAATGTAACTTCAAGCTTACTTTTCTTAATATGTCCTCCATCATTAGAGAAATGCCACAGGAACATATTAAAAACTCCAAAAACACAGTTTCCTTCGGAGTGAGTCTTTAATGTGTGTTTAAAATTTTTTATTCAGGAATGTTACTGTTAAAATCTCCTAAAATAAATACAAAAATAATTCGGAGTTAGTCTGCAAAGCAGATATATGAATATTTGGCTTGAAATGGTGTCATAAACAGATAGCACATAGATATGTGCTCTACTCATGCTTTATACATCAAATAATTGCCAATATATCAGAGTGGACCAATTTGATTTTGATTTCTAGTTTAGTCATCTGGCTGTGAACAGCAGGCCTTCTGCTCAGTCACTGAGTCCGCTCAGCTGTCAGAGAACATCATTGTTATTGGATTCATGAAAAAAGCTAACATCTCATCAAGCCCACCTGCTCCCTGTTATGAGAGGACTGAACCTGCATACTCAATGTGTGCAGCACAAAACTGTATTTTTTATATTGGTTTTCTCTAGGCATTTCCTAAGAAGTGTGTGTGTGTGTGTAGTGGGGGCGCACGTGCACAGGCCTAGATAGACTGGGAAAGGCCCCAGCAACCCCAACCCCTGTAACCCTAATCAGGATGAAGCAGATTTATTGAGAAATAATTTATCAATTTATTTGCATAGTAGGATTTTATCCCTGTGAACAAGCTCAAAGCACACTTAATTTTTTGACTCTTCTCTGCTTCATTTCTGAGGTTTTCACTTTGAAGACAGGAATTAAAGGATCAAATCCAACTTTATTTGTACAGCACTTTAGCACAACATATGGCTAACTAACATGCTTGTCATAAAAAAAACAAGTGACGTTGAAACCATAGATCAGAAACTGTAATAGAAAAAAAAAATCAAATCAAGACAGATTTGAAAAAAACAAGCTAAATGAATAAACTGCGAGTTAATAGGCCAATGAAGGAAAAGTCTCTCATTTAGATTTATAGGTGTTTCTTCTCTTTTGTTTTAATTTCTTTAGTTGCCCGTCTAGCTTTTAATGGTTAAAAAGCAGATAGACGTTGAACGTTTGGAGAAATATAAATGTAAAACAAAATAATGCATGGGTTTATCACAAAAAAGAATACAATCTTTATCTAGCTTGTTTGATTTGCACTTGTCTTTAAGATTGCATGTCTTTATCAATAATTCCTGCATGATGTGTGAGGTTTTCAGAGAAAACTCTCAATTCCTTTGGTTAATGGGTTCTGAAATGCCATTTATGTATGGTGAATTTAAATACAACTGTGATGAAAACATTAAAAAAGTCTGTGTTGGGCTGAAATCTCTTCACGTGTCTTCAAAGAAAAAGTAGATTCCATCACAGGTCCACAGGGCTGGGCTCAAAGTTCTTTTGTTGGCCATTTCTAAATAGAGTTGGACAATTTACTTTTAATTAATTATTGTGTTCATTTTTGTTTGTTAATACTCTAACAGATCTGTATTTTATTTATATTAAAATACATTTTTTTTGCAATTTCAACCTGAAGCTGTGATTTTGATGTTGTAACATGTAGTTTGTAACATTGCTCAAAACCATGTGACTACAAACACCTACAAATCAAGACTGATACCACATTGTATTACTTTATTGATTCCTTGATCCTCTAAAATACCAGAAGGTTTATGTGATTATGTTTGTGTGTATCGACAATAATATGTGCCAGATAACAAGAGCTGTTGTTTTTATTCAGTTCATCTGGAACTGATTGGCAGTCTAAGGAAAGATACCCAGACTTTTATCTCCCCAGCCACTTCCTCCAGCTCCTTTTGGGGAATTCTGAGGTGTTCCCAAGAAATCAAAGAGACATAGTCTCTCCAGTTTTTCCTGGGTCTTCCTTTAAGTCTGCACCCAGTAGGACATGCCCTCCCCAGGGAGGTGTCCATATGCCATCCATACCAAATGCCCAAGCCACCAGTGCCTCTTGGAATGGAGTAGTGGCCCCATTCAGAGCTCTCTGCAGACATATGAGCTACTTTCCCCAAGGGAGGCACCCTGGGAAGGAAGAACATTTGCCGTGTTCTTCTGGTCATGACCATTGACTGTACAAGAGAAC
>BSAI01000119.1:11521625-11605271 GCA_036245035.1 Adrianichthys oophorus | reverse complement strand
AACAGAATGTGTGCATTTTCAAAAGAAAAAATAAATGATCAATGCTTACATAAGTCAAACATGCACATTAAAAATTATATGTGCCCTATTCTACTGCTGCATGAACACCACCACTGACAACAAGGGCTGATAGCAGAGCCTTCTGCACACTTGATTTATCCAGGGGTGCACAGCCTGAACCAGAAGCTCACTTTTCCAATGCGGAGAAGTAGATTAATGACACACATCACCAAGAAACACAGCAGGTCTTGTAAATTCCTGGTGGCCATACCATCAGGCTGCCCATTGCCCTCAGACAAACAATAAATGGAGAAGCATTAAATCAGTTAGCTGTCGGTTGCATATTCTTTTTACAAGATTCCTGGCTGTAAAGTTACTAAAACTAAAATGCTTTCTGTGGCTGAAAACAATCCTATCACTTATAGACATATAACACTGTGACTTATATTTAAGAAACAGTTATTGTTATGACAAAAAACAGAGTTAAAAAATGTACCTCATGTTGTCCAAATATGTCAATGTCCTCCAGCAGAACAGAGAAAATCCCACCGAGTTGGCAGATTTGTCCGCACATTAATCCATTATTTAAAGCTTTGTGGATCGAAGTTTGAAATTGAGTATGAAGTAAATCCAGAAATATTTGGACAATTTTCCTCCTCAAGCAATTTGCTTCCATATCTGGCAGTTGAACAGCTGTGTATGTGATAAACCATAGATTATCATCTGTCCCGATGCACAGTACATGCATGCAATCAGACATGTGCCTTCTTTTATTTGAAGATTGGTTCTGACTTGCAAAGTCACACATTAATCCCCCAAACGCAACATCCCTCACACACGCATTCGAGGTCACTGTCTGTGTCAATGGAAAGTGTCTGTGTGAAATAAATCTCAGAGCACCAACAGCGCATGAAACAATCAAAAACAACCAAGCAGCAAACTGCAGATAACGCAGAGACTCTTGAATGTGGCCTAACAATTAACAAAAAGGTAAATAGTTTTAGCAAAAAAAAAGGCTTTACAAAAGATTTTATTTTGACAATTGCATCAAAGATCCTCCATAGGCATGTGTCCTTGAGGGGAAATCCATGTATTAGAATAGCTGAGCATTTTTAGGACTGTGGCACAATAAGAAATGCACACAAGGTCGCAGATTCAAACCTCAGTACAGTCATGGTCTGAAATTGTACTAGGACAGGCATCGACCAGTGAGGCCAATGCTAAATTAGCATCTGATTTCCTCTCCTGTAGTGACCTCCAAATAATAGGAGAAAGTCAAAACACTGACCATTTTGTGATAACCACAACTGAAGCTGGAAAAAACAACTAGAATAATCTAATCCAAACAACTTGTGCTGAATTCTGCATTTACAGCATTGAGTGTATACCAAAATTAGCAAAACAATGAAGAAACATTGATAGACTCACTTATTTGCTATTTATTTGACTTTAATCTGTGATTGCCTTAAATATACATACAGGATCAAATTTTATTTGAAATATAAATAATTAAAAATAATGTAAAATAATAAAACTACACTGTTTATAAATCCCTGACTTTAAAATAACATAGTTGCCTTAAAAATGTCCTTTTTTGAGTAGTCCAACATCTACGAAGACCCCACTAAATAAATAAATGAGTGAAATGTCAAAATTCTGGTGTACAATAACTTATTACACACACATAAAACCTTTGAGTGTTCCTTTCTCAACCATTAAGAACATTTTAAAAGTGAAGGCTGGCTGCTCCAACTGTCTATAAAACATAAAAATCACAATCAGCTTTGGTCTTGGAGCCACATTAAGCCACAGTGGCTTGACTCAGTACGATTTAACAGCTTATTTTAATGTAACTGTTCAAAAAACACTGCAAAACAAAGGCGATTGCACTAAGTTTAAAGCTGCAAATGTGGACTTGTTATGACATGGTGTGACAACCTTATGGAAAGTGTTTGTACTTAAGACCTGTGGAAGGAAAGGTCAGAAAAACCCATTACGGGTGAAAAAAAGCTGTCCCTGAACCAGAAGGGAAGAAAATGTGCCTTTTCTTTTACCTTTGAGTTCCAGCTTTAAGATGTTGGAACAGAGTGGTGAAGCTGTCTCACTAAGTCTCTCCTTAAACAATTTTTTTGATAATTGCAACTCAATTAACTTTGGATTTGTTGAGTTTCAAACAGATGGGAGCCCTCTTACTTGTAACCAACCCTCTGCTGTGCATCATATTTACACTCCACACTTTAATAATTATTTCTAGCACCTGCCAGATTGGAAAAGAAGCTTCCTCTCCAGAAGACAAATTCTGTTCCAGGAGTGGAAATGGAGCAGCTGTAACCTGACCAAATTAATTAAAATCTAGAAGTGTGTCCAGCAGCTCTTTGAATGTTCCCATTTCTATGTGTTTCCTTTGCATTTCTTGTCACAAAATCTGGTATGTTGACTCTTTAAAGACCCACTCCGAGGATAATGTGTTTTTGGAGTATTCAACATGTTTTAGTGGTGCTTTTTAAAATGATTGAGGACATTTATAAAGAAAATTAAGGACACAATTGCATTTCTGAGTATTTCTTTGTTCAAACTGTTGTGAATCAGGAGGAGATGCAAAAAAGTTGTTTGAAAAAAGCTCAGCTCCGCTCTTTTCAGACGCATCCAGTTGTAGATGATTGCATCGATGTAGTGTATATCTTTTTTTCTTCATCCAAGATGGCATCTGGCTCAGAAACCATACTGCTGGAAGGCTCCATTATTGCTCACCATTTTTGTTCCGCCAGTAGTAATAGACTGGGGGTGTGAGGGGCTGCAAGCTAGCAGGAGAGCACATGAACAGATGAATGATTTGGGAGTAGGCTTTCTCTGTGGCAACAGTCTTGCTCACAACTCAGAGGTGAATGTCATGGTGCTCCCATGGCTCCTCCAAATTGTACTGGCTGTCGGCACTCATCTCATCTACTCCTGATCACTACATAAGTTAGTTTGTAACCCTCTCTGGTGCAGTACCTTGGCCTCGTACTTTTGGTTTGTCTATATGAAAATCCGTGCCCACGTTCATTATTTCTAACGGCATATCCCTGTCTCCAGGATTATTTCTTCATGTGCTGACCTGGGTCCTCCTCCAATACCCCTGCCTGGTTCCTCGCCGAGCGCTCTACTGACTGTCACGCTGCACTTTCACGCCAAGCCATTGTCTATTCCGCTCACCTCCAAGTTTTTCGTTCAGCCGCTCCTGTGTTCTGCCCTCACATCACACCAAGTCATGTTCAGGCTCCGATCCCCGACATTCTCTGCCGCCGAACTCCGCTCCAGCTGTGGTCCACCTATTAAACAATAAAAGCTTTTCTTTCATCCATTGGCTTTCCATTGTCCTTACGGGTTGCTAACATCTGGGTCTGCTTCACCTTGCACAACATTATGACAGTGAATTTCTAATAAACGTCTCTTTTTTTGGCGAATAAAGGATGTCTTTTGTGAACAAAATGCTCTATATGATATTGATTGAGCCCATGTATTTGTCAATTATGATGCATGAATATTACGTTATATATACATATATATATATGAATTATAATAATATAATTTGTTTTCCTACTCTGCGTTGCAGCTGTCTGTTAAGGTCTTCTAGCCCTGGATAGGTCAGGTGGTGAAGATTTTCCATTCAATCAATAATTTACCCCCAAATACATATGGGAATGCTTCCCAGGTAAATAAATAAATAAACCCTGATATCTTCTCTTAGATCTGAGATATTCCAGTCTCACGACGGGACATGAAAGAGCTGTGTTGATCCACTTTTTTTTCTTTTTGCTTTACATTTAGATGATATTTTCACATGGCGTCATGTCACACATCAGAATTTAGAACAACTTTGTAAAAACTAAAGAACCTCTCTACATCTCCTGCGCTAGCAATGTTGATTTTGTCAGAAATGACGGTGAGTGGATGACATTGATTCACAGCCATGGAGGCAAGGTTCAATGGTAAAACACCAACATCTTCTGGAGAGATGGAAAACAGTTTTGATTAAATATGTCAGAATACAAAGAAGGAAAAAAACAAAATATGCAGGACTGAATGATACAGATCTGTTTTCCAAATGTCACAGGTTGTAAAAAGAATCTCAATTTCTAAAACTGCAGATTGTTAGACGTGTTACAAGCTGTCTTGTTGACTGAGTTGGGCTAAAACAAATGTATTTGAACATGAAATATATAGGAAGATCTGTTTTTTTTCTGTGAAAATCAAAAAAATCGGTTTGATGGTTTTGGCTCCTTTAGGTGTTACACTTGTTTTTTTCGATTAAAGTGCGTAGTGTTCAATTTTCAGGTTATCCTGTTTGGCTATTTGATTGTTTTGTTGTGCACAGAACTGTTTGGTAGTAATTGTTCACACCTAGATTGATTAGCAATCAGCACAGCTGCTTACTGCTCGATAATTATACCCTCCGTATATTTAGCTCGCTGGTTTCACTTGAGCTCCACCAGCCTCTCATGGCGCTCTCACTGCTCTGTGATCTGCTGTGTCACTGGCTGGAATGTCTTTTTGTTTTATTTATTTTTGGATGCTTTTGCTGCTGCTGTCTGACTCTTTTAAAAGTTTCCAAAACCTGGTCCAAGGCACTTTGATTAGAAATACGAGCATGAGCGTCATGCAGCATCATTACTCTTTTAACAATCATCTGTCAAACAACATAATGCATTGGGATACTGAGTTGAAAATCATTATACTTTGACCTATGCTTGTATTCATTTTTTTTGGCAAATCAATCTATTTTGTTTTTTTAATCCATTCATTATGAGTGATTGTAAGGAAAGAGGAAAGAGAGTTTTTGAGTTTGCCAAAATTTTGGCTTAAAAAAATAAACTGTTTATGTAAATGGAAACAAAATTAAAGCCATGAGTGGCGGTGTATTCAATTCAATTTTATTTATATAGCCCAATATCACAGCCATAGCCGTCTCATTGGACTTATTATCAATATATTATAAGAAGCAAAAAAAAATTATTAAACATGTAAAAGTAAACAATAGCTGGTTGTAAAACAGACTAAGCTGAACAAACATCTCTGCCCTTACACCCTCCTTCGCAGTGAGGAAAAACTCATAAAAAAACCCTATCTTTTTTTTGTCGTAATGGTCCGTATTTGCTACCTACCCCCTTTAGACCTGCCCTCACTCACCGATCGGCACTCTGGTCAGGGGCAGGGGCATGAAGTATACTTCATGAATATTTTTTTTTTTTTTTGGCAAAATGGCAGTTTTTCTGTTGGTTTTGAATCCATAACAACCATTTAATTTCTTGGTTGCCTGAGGGTGACGAACAGATCTATGCAATTCTTAGAAGAATCTGCAAAAGTAAACTTTTGGATTTCCTTGGCAACATAGGTTTTTTGTTCATCACAGCCACATTCCTGATATATTCATATTGTATGTCATATTATTTTTTTTCAGCTTGAGCCAACAACACAGGCTTTAAATTTTAACAACACTCCTGTAAAACAAAACAGGGAATGCTACCTACTTTTGAAAACTAACGCTCTCAAAATTTACAAACCTAAATAAATAAATACATTGTTCCCAAGTATATCAACAATGTTTCTGGAGTTAGGAAGCAATTGATCAATGACCTTGGAGAAATTTGAATTTATAGCTGGAAAATTCAAGATGGCAGCCCATTCCTGTGGTCAAAGGTCAAAGAAACCAACCTGGTGGCGTGTGTGTGTGAAATTTTGTGAAGATCACTCAAACAGAAGTTTGTTTTTCCCATAATGTGCAAAACTTTGAAAATTGCTGTATTTCACACTTTGCCACAAAATGGCCGCTAAGTCCTAGGTCTTGTGGCCATCCCATAATTTTAAAACTTCCTCTGGATATTCCCGACACGTATGTTTTGGTTTTATTAGTGGATTTTTGAATATTTTTTGAAATCCCTGAGAGAGATTGGCCACATTTTTTTGAGGCTTTCTCCCGCTGTGATGTCATCATTTTTTGGGAGGTGTCATTAACTGTGCCCAAAATTTTACGGGGTCCTAGGTGTGTGCAAATATTGGTTCGCTTTTGAGCATATGGCGGAGGTAACATTTTCACAACACAGAGTAAAAAAGAAAAATTGCAAAGACAATATGGTTCTTGCAGTCCAAAACTTCTGCGGGACAACAAAATATTTACTGTGACAGAGGTCAGAGGGCACGCAGATGATCAAAAAACATGAAAAACTAACTGACCATGTTAGAGACTAACTTTAACGCTTAAGTTCTGACTGGGGGATTCAATGTGTTTATTATGTTGTGGATAAAACTTTAACGAAACTCTACAATGTTTGTGTTTCCTGCTGGCGGACAGCTCTGCCTCTCAACAATAAATGATCAACTATAGATGTGCAGTCATTTTTATGCCTTAATAACTGTTCAGAGTAATTCATCTTTATTGTCATTGTTAGATTTCATTTTACAAGTTTAAAAAGTTGGACGTGTGGGAGGTACCAAGTCTGCTTATGGACGCGGTTTTATTAGTTTGGAAGTTTGACTTGTCTACTGTTTACATATTTATAGGTCTTTTACCATTGCTGGTTCCTCATTACTTTCAGATCAAAGCTGCAAAATGTCAAAAATAAAAATATGCCTAATAACATACTGGAATTGTTTAGATAAAACGTTGGATTTAAGATCTCAATGATTAACTGTGTTTAGTACTTCAGCTATATTAATGTGTGCAAAGTAAAGCTGACAGCTGAAATAAAGCTCTTTTTAGACTACAAAGAGGATCACTGTCAGTCTGTTAACAAAATATGCTATTTGTGTTAAATGTACATGAGGTAATAACCTCTTACATGTTCAGTCTGCTTTTAACAACTCAAAATCTGCAATAGTACTCATTACTGTGCTGTTCTTAAACATTTTAAAGATCTGAATTGGTATCATCTATTTTCAAAGCAAAAACTAATTATATAAATCTAACAAGACTAGGATGCAATTACACTCCGATTCATGTAATGTTGAATTTGTCCTAGCTTACTTTTTCAGTGATTGTTTTTGTTAGTACAGAAGTATGACCAGGTCCTTCATTCAGGACTTTCACTTGTTTGCTCTTCTGGGTTATCCCACTTCCCGGCACGCATGATCAAACTGGTGGTCTCTTCCAAGTTATTTAAGTTATTACTGCATCTGCTGCCATAAGCAGCCTGTTACTTGCTACAGTTGGAATTCAAAGAGAACAGCTTGGTACAGAGGCACAAACTCAATAACAATCATTTAGTCCTCATTTAATGTGGAAGGAGTTAAGTAGCTACACATTTCTCCGTTTTTCAATTAAAAAGTCCTACTTAAGTGAGGACTAAATGTCTTAACAGTAAACACCAGATTATGATTTACTTTAAGGAGCATTTTGCAACTGGGACTTCAGTGACATCACCTATCAGTGAAGAGAACATGGGCCTGGTGATTCATAATGAATGTAACTCTTCATTAAAAAGCTTTTGAAAATATCTGCATGTAACCTCAGAGCCATAGTCAGATCTGATACAGTTTACTTATCTAAAAGGGGCAACATCTGGAAGAAATTTCTCAGTTCCTTGCAGTGCATCCCTTTTCATTTTCAGAAATAAACAAGCAGCTGAAATGCATTAGCATTCATCAAAAGGCTAATTGAGAAAGTGGCTCCACTATTAACGTATCTCTACTTTAGTTCTACTTGTTACAGGGATACATAAAAGTGTTATCTAAATGTTTTAGACTTTATAAAGTAGGTCTACTTGAACTTCCACTCCAATCGTACTTTGGTCAGCTGTAAAATTGTTCCCAGTGGTTTTTTAGTTAAGGCAATGTTGTTTTGAGACCCCCCCCCAAATTGTGTTTTTTTTTCTACGTCACTGATAAACTCTTAATAAACAATTTTTTTTGGTCCACTCCTGATTCACAACAATTTGAATAAATAAATACTCAGAAATGCAATTTTCAGCCTTTATTGTCTTCCATTATCAGAAAAATGACACAAGAACATGTTAAAAAAACACAATTTTTATTGGAGTGGGTCTTTAATGTTGCACATTGACTGCTGCTGGATTTTGATGTTGGCCGCCTCAACCCTAAAATTGTAATCCTAAAGGTGTAATCCACCATCACGGCTGTAGAGCTGTTGTTGCTCTCCCCTGTGATTTCTCTCTGTTTCTGTATGTAAAAAGATCTCCACCATGACCATATCTAAAATTCTATTAGCCCTGGTAGTGCTCTGTGTCATGATTTGCTTGCTTGAGTATTATTTTGCTTTTATTTTCTCTTGTTTACGTGACTCCACCCATTCATCTTTGGATCCTGTTGATCAGTCATAGGTGCCTGCACTTTAGTGATTAGCCACACAGTATTTAAGGACCTCTCCCCTTTGTCTTGTTGTTGGCTTGTCTTGTATGTAGTCCTTGTATGTGCTCCTTAAGTCATGTAACTTGTAAACAATGTCTTGGGACTTTGCAACAACCTTGCTTGTGATTCTTCCTGCATCCAGGTTTTAACCTGCTTGCCTGACTGTGAAACTTTGAATGTTTATACTAGCTGGGATTGAGAAAACTCCTTAATGTGGAGGGACTTTCTGCACTCTCTGTAGCCCGACGTGGATGTTGTGAAACACGTCACTTGGACATCTCCTTGCACACTGTGGTCTATGGTGCTTGCATGTCTAATTCAGGTGTGTTCCCAGAGTTAATATGCTGTAGAAATGTTTTGAGTGTCCAGATGGTGAATTTCTAAGCCTATAGGTAAAAATACATTCTTCTCAGATTCAGTGTGTTTTCCAAGGACACTTTGGCATATGGGTGGGCAAGGCAGAAATTGAACCTGCAATCTTCTGATTAGAAGTTGACCACTGTACCTCTGCACCACAGTAATCAAAGCATTGATCATGTCATTATTTTTCAGTGTAATCAGACCTTAACACTTAATTTAGAGGACACTTCACTGCCCATCAGCTTCTTTTGATGTGACTTTTAAAAAACATCTAGAAGTCAGTGCAAATACAGGATATTTCCAGTGAAGACTTGTAGGAATAGAGAGGATGTGTGTGTTTGTGTTTCTGTGTGTAGCCGGACTGTTGGGGTTCTTAAAAGGAATCCTTCAGGCCTGTCTTGCATGATTACATCATTTGCCCTCCCGACTGAGTCTTGCAGTGATACAGTCTGCTATCTGAGGGCAGGATCTGAAAAGTGCTGCCTGTGGCTTAATCATCCAGATACATGGAACAAAGATGACGTTCTATTGTTTCATTGTTGCCCTTTTCTTCTCTTAATGAGTTTCACGGGAGCAGAGCAGTGCAAATAGTTTTCAAATTACAGATTGCACTTTAAATCATCTCTGTGTAAGGAAAGTGATTCATAAAAATAACGTTCTATTTGTAGTATTTTTAAAATGTGTCCTTTACCTTGACACGTTTGAAGTTTTTCTACACAGATGAGTGGCCCCAGGCCAGGCACAGTGCGTGTTTTCAGCACAGCAGTCACAGTCAGCTTGTGGAGCTCTACCTCGAACAAAAGGTGTCCACAAAAACTGTCACCCACATGATTTTAATTACACCAAATACACAAAGGTGTAGTTCAATTATATTTTTAAAAGTCTGGCTGAGTATTCAATAGATAAAACTTTATTCTTATTTCCAATAAGAGAGTTGACATGTTTATTAATGTGGTTGGAGAGAAATTTTATTTAATCTTTAATTTTTATTTTTGCAAGCAAAATGCTTGCAAAAATAAAAATCTGCAAATATATTTTTTCAATGAACCTTAATCAATTTTAAATTGCAAAACTGTTTTTTATGTGTGTGTTTTCATGATACACAATCCTGGTTTTTATTCACAATTCCTAAAAATTTAATTTATACAAAAAATCTGTTGGCTTCAGCTGAGACTCCAATTACTTAAGGGGGTTCCGAGTGTCTGAATAAATCCTGCTTAGAATGGATTGATCACTAATGCACCTTTTTATAGTAGTACTTAGCAGCCATTCTTCTCATCCCGTTTCATTCATACCTGTTTCCATCATTGTTCCGTGCTTGTTAATTGCCTGTTTGGTTCTGGGGAGGGGGCTTCTAATAATATCCCATAATTATTTCCACTCTTGATTTCTAATAATACCCCACAATTATTTCCACTCTTGATTTCTAATAATACCCCACAATTATTTCCACTCTTGATTTCTAATAATACCCCACAATTATTTCCACTCTGTTGATTTCTGATAGTAACTCAACATTATTTCCACTCTCCAGCTCCTGGAGAGTGACAGGTGCAAGATGCTATGGCAATTATATGCTGTAGAGTGGAGCCACAAAACTAATAAATCTGGGTGTTTGCTATCATGACAGAGCTTATGGGATTGGATTCAGTGTTTTTCTCCCTACATATAGTCTCTGGGGAAAAACAAGCAATACCATATATTGCCTGTATTACAGATCCCATCAAGTTGTTTACCTCCAATTTCCAAAATATGAGTTGGCTTTTTTACCAAAAGGTTGCTTTAAATCTGCTAATTGGGAACCATTTGCACTTGTTGCTTAACACAGGTTAGAAAACGACTTGAATCAGGTCAGTCAACAAGGTGGCTTACAACAAAAGCAAACCAGGTTTTATTCTCTTCAATGTAAAAGGACCTAGTTTTACAACAGCCTCATGGTTTTATTGTAGGATGTTCAACCCCATTGAAAGCGTCTCTTAGCAGAGCAGCATTAAGTGCTGCTTCACCTACTTTGAAGCTCTTAAAATAGCCACCACATTTGCGGTACAATCTGCATCTTACAACAACATTAAGTATGCAACCATACATTTTGTAAAGTGTTCTGCCTTTGATTAATAACAAAATCTTTAAAAATAAAATTAGTAACTAATATTTCGAGATGAGGCCATGGACTGTATATGAGAACTGGTCAATAGTGACCCCAGAGTACCTGCTGGTTCCAAGATGCCAAAATCCCATAGACTTCTCAGTCTCCTCAGTCATTTTGTCAGAATTACCATTCTTTACATACATCTGGTACAAACAGACCAAATAATCTTACATTATATCGATTTACAGATGCGAGGAGGATCGGTGTAACAATTATTTTATTTTTCACTCAGTTCAGAATATCATATGCATTCTGGTCCAGTTGGAGTAATACATTTAATTAATTTATTCTAAATATGGTAGAATTTGTTTTTCCAAATCCTTAATCAGGATGTCAGTTTTTCCATCCTGAATTTTTCTAAGACAGTTACGATCATGTTAATAATGAGTGTGTCTAAGAAATTCATGATGTTCCCAATCATGATTTTTTTCATAGTGAGTCAAAACTACACATACAGAATCATTTATTTGAGTGAGTGAAAGGCATGTCACAAGTCCACAGATTGTCCACGACTTAAAACTAGCATCATGTCTATTTGGCAAGAAGTCTGAACCATAAGCAAACTGTCTAAAAATGTGCAACACATTTTGTTTCTGACATATATATCGGTTACCTTTATCCAGATCTTAAGTGTATGAGTCAGCCAAACAATTCCCAACTTTCCCAAATAGCTCATTAGATCCTTATCAGCTATAACAGCTTGAATGGAGAACTCAGAAGAGAAGTTATGTTCCATCTCCATCCACCTTGCCACATGCTTGTCATCAACGGTGGAATATTTTATTTTCGGTTAACAGCCCTGTCAGATAAATCTTGAAATCCATTTATCCCACTCCATGAATTGGTTTTCTCACACCTCTATAGGTAAGTTAATATAATTATATAGTATAAACCATTGCTAAAAAAAGCTGGTAATTATATTATATAATAATATTAAATGTCTTCAATAAAAGGGGGCATAACTCTTTGTTCATACAACGATACCACTTGGCATTAAACCCGTCCGGGCCAACTGCTTTTCCTGGTTTTAGCTTATTGAGAACTGATTTGATTTCTCCCTCTGAAATTGGTTGTATGAAATTCACATTTTGAATATCTGATACCGAAGGTAGATTCAGCGAGTCGTGAAAAGCATGAACATAATTTTCATCAGTAGCATTAGATTGTGAATTCAACTTTCTAAAGAATGCCTAAAAGCATTCCTGAATTCCTTTCTGTGTGGTTTCCAAGATATTTGTTTTATGGACCTTGATCTTATTAATTGTATTTTCCTGCTGTTAATTGCATAGTTTGTATGCAAAGTATTTAGCTGATTTTCCTCCTCTCATAGTATTACTGTCTCAAAAAGTTTTAAGTCTCTCTGGGCTTCCTCTGTATAATTGTAGTTCATTTCACCTTGAATTTTCTTAATTTCTTGTCTTATACAAGAAATACAAGATATACTGTTTACATCCTCCCATTCTTTCAATTTTAGTTTTGCTTGAAGTTCCGCCAGTTTATATTCTCGAATATTTTTTTTTTTAAATATGAGGCAATAGATATTAATTTGTCTCTCATTACAGTGAGTCCCTTAAGACAATTGGGGAGATCTCATCTGTTTCATTCTTGAATATCCTCCGTTATTTTAGACACAATCATAGTTATTGTGTAGGTGTGAGTTTATTTTACATGCATGCTGCATTCTTTGATCTTAAATGTATCCACCTTAAATATAAAGAAATAATACAATCTAGCATAAACTTTAAAGATGCTGAGTAATGTATAAAATATTTGGTAGTTGAATAAAATTCTTTCAATATATAAATTACCTCCAATTCTTCCATATAAGATTTCACTTTTCTAATTATTGCGTTAATCTGATTATTTGGATTATAGGAATCCATATTGAGATCAAGCTTAAAATTAAAATTCCCCACACATATAACAGTCCCCTTAGCCTCCAACATTAGATCAAAAATGTGTGGATGTGGATTTCAACAAGCTCACAAGAGTGGTTGTCATGGAGATGTTGACTCAGACTGACTTATAACAATCATTCTTTACTGACAATTTCTGGTTCCAAGATGGTGACATCTGTACAAAATGGCAACTGAATTTACTTCATTTTGATTGGAACTGGAAATAAGAGATTTTCCATGGGTAACCTCACACTTTTTCATATACAGTTGAGGCAAACATTTGGTGGAAAGACTAGTTAGATTATGTGATTTGATTCTAAGTAAACGGTTTTCATTGTTTTTGCTGCACTGATCTTCAGTGAAGCCTCACTCCTAAAATCTTATTTTTCTTCAAGGTTAGCTGTCAACTCCAAGATTAAAAACTTCAGCAGAAAAGACTTATGGGAAATCAGCCCTCTTTGCCTTTCATTTCTTCTAGCAGTTTGCTTTTATCTCAGTTTAAAATAACAAACACAGCAATTAGCCACCCTGAGCTGAGCCAGCAGAGGAAGAAAGAAAGGTCGCTGTGGTTGCTGGGTCTTAGTGTGTTCTCACAGGTCGGCTCACATAACCTCGGTTTGGGGCCGAGCAATCTAACATCCCATTTTTTGTTTCCTTCACAGACTCGTGCAGATGCAGCAGCCATCTATTATGCAATCATGTGGGGCAAATTGTCACCAAAGTTTGTTTGGAAACGTGTTGGCGGACGTAAAGAAGGGGTTTGTTGAAGGTCGGCAGATAACTCAGATTTTTTTTTTCTGCCCTTACAGAGGGCACTAACACAGAAGATGAAAGGATCATTCTTCAGAATTTCTTAAGATGGTCGTCTCTTTTAGCCTCAGTTGAAATCAGTCAGCAGGCCTTTGTAAAATAAAATTTAAGACATAATGAACAAAGACCTCCAGGACAGGGGAAAGCAGGAATTTCTCATTGGATAGTTTTATATGCTGTGTGACAGACTGAATGCATCTGCTTCATTAGCCCTGACAGGTAAATGACAGTGCGCTATCATGCCCCACATCTTCAGACTGCGCTGCGTACGTGTGCCTGAGGATAAGAGCATACTTTTAGGATTCATCAGTGTTTTATTTAAGCGGTAAAGTCGACTTGGACAAAGTGTTGCTAAATATAGTACAGGATGTTCATTGATATTCCATGTGGCAAAGTCCCTAATTTAATGGACAACCAAGAGGAAAATATTTCCCCCTGAGACTGGTTTTCATTTTTGCTGCAAACATAAAAAATGAAACAGCACTTAGTATAATCTGGTAGCTTCCAAAAACTGAGAAAAGAGACCGTTTTTTTATATTAATGTATGCAATTGAAAACACTCAGCAGTGCTGTGATTGATGCTCAGTAACAACAGAATAAGTGAAGGCATACAAAAAAAAAAGATTTGTGATGGGCTTTTAGAATAAACAGACATATTTCTGAAAAGAAAAAAGATGGATTGATACAAAAAAGACAAGAAAGATTGAATCTACAAAAGTTAATTCATTTTGTTTTTCATGAATGGTGCAGGACTATTGAATGTTGAATCCATGTGAAGTTTTCCAGTTTTAATATGAAGCTGAAACATTAAGTGATCCGTTTCTGTTGTTAGATATTTATCTTTTTCATAATAAAACACTTTATCTTAACTTTTTTTACATTTCTTTTAATATCACAGTACTTTTTTTATAATGGTGATTCCTAAATAGGAAACTTGCAGATTGACTTTAAAGGGAAAATGAACAGAATTCCAATCTGGTTCATTTCTTTCACAGTTTAAAAATGTTTCAAATGCATAGCCACTATTGGAGAAAAAAAAGATGGGATATTAACAGGGTCTAAAATAATGAACAAGCCATCTGCATAAAGAGAGACTTGTTGCTTTTATCTTGACCCTCTTGTATGACGTCATTAAAGTCCCACCCCGATCACCTTTTGATCTGTTGTAAAAGCATTTCCAGTGGTATTTTAACTTTGATTATGTTGTTTTTAGTTCAAATTCCTGCAGAGCGTCAGTAGTTAGTTAGAAATTTACCTCTAAATTGTGTGCGGGACCTTTGGTCTGGGGCAATACTCCCCCACCCCCACCCCCAAATTCCCTTGGCCATTGCAGAGCAGGGAGCTTGTTGCCCACCCAGCGTATTTTAAACAGGATTTTTTTTTCATCTGCTCAGAATACTCAGAAATGCTATTTTAACCTTAATTTTCTTGTCCTACATCATCAGAAAAATGCTACAAGAACACATTAAAACTAAAAGATGCTCAATAGCTATGGCAACAAGAAGAAGAAACAGTGGACAGCCTTGTTCTTGTGACATTGCTTTACTTTTGATTGCTATGATGTAAAATAAACAGAGATGTTAGAAATGCAGATTTTGCATGTGAGTGTGTGTGAGTCTGAAGCCACTTCACCCAGATGGGGGTCACAAAGAGTCCATCCCAGCTGTAATTGAATGAGCCAGTGTTCAGGACCTTTGTACTGTGAGGAGGTGTCGACTGCATCACGATGCCGGCTTCACCTTGAGTCTAATTAGGCAAACTTCTGCTATGCATGAATGCAAAAAAGGGTTTTTATCTAAGTGTTTGGATTCTTATATTTTGTAGTCTCAATGAACACAGAATCACTCCTGCAAAATGTTTAACTCTTGCATTTCCTTCTCACCTGTAATCAAAGGTGTAGAAAACATCAGAGATTTTATTTTCTATTCCTTTAAAAAGCAGTTCAAGGATTTTGTGAAAATAGTCTCTGTATTTTGCAGATTTTTTTGCAACACCTTTTGCACAGGAAAATTTTTATTCAAGTGCAATCTTCCCTTTTAAATTAAAATTAAAGTGTTCAACAACTCTATCAAATGAAAACAAAAACTCAACAGGTTAGCACTGTGGTGAATTGGTAAAAGACAATTTTTAAATAATAAATTTTCAAAACTAAAAAAGCAAATTACACTTAATCTATAACAGCCTATGTTTCAATGTTGTTTCAAATTAGGAGATTATGTTGTTTTACCTAAAAAGGTAAAAGCAGATAGGTATTTTAAAACATTGAATTTAGTATGTGTTTTTAGCATTAGTTTGCATGCTTATTTTTTATGTCCATTAGCACCATACTTTTCCTTTGGGAAGTTTACATTTTTAAGTAAATAAGTCACATCCTTAACTTTTCAGAAAACTTTCTACACCTGTGGAAAAAAGATTTTAGTTTTAGAAAACTTGTTTCCGCAGGTGGAGAAAACCTGTCTAAGGAGGAACATTCAATATCAACCATAAAGGATGGAGACAACTCTGTGCACAGTTCTTCACAAAAATGCTCTTCCAGTTGTTGGCTGTGGAGGTTTTTTTTCTCACGGGAGAAAAAACTTTACTTCCTAAGAACCATTTGAAAGGTTTACTCAGAATTGCTCCGTTTCTACATCTTGACAATAGTCTGTTGAAGAAAATAGAGAAAACTGTTTCATTGGGTCTTGATTGACGTCCAAAAACGATACATTTGTAAAATGTTTCATTTTCTAGTTATGTCAGTCCATGTTCTGTTTTGGAAATTTTTATTTTCAAGTGATTGCTGGTTTGCTGACAAATGTTTGAATTTCAACATTTCCAATTCAGATCTACAGGTCCTTATGTGATCTTGGGGATTCCAACTCTCCATGGGTTATTGTTCTTGCAGATCTTTTCACAATGGTTTAACATGCACTCTAACATAAATCATTATTGATTCTCAACAATCACTAATCATCCCAGCCTATCATGCAGCATGTCCATGAGAGGATTTTGAATAAAACTGCCCATGTAAGCAAGCTTTTGTTCAACTTTGGAGCATGTACAGCATTTTTGTTAAATGTAAGAAATGCCAAGTATTTCAAACGAGTTGGGATTGATGTTTAACTAAATGCTTTGTAACTGTCACATAAAGAATAAATGAAACCAATATTTTTAACAAAGAAGAAACTTAAACAAAAAAAAAAACTAAATCTTGTCTGCATTTGTGCTTTCAAACAAAATCCAAGAATTCCAGGTTTAATTTTGGTCCAGACGTTGACACAAATACGGTTAGCAAGAAAACATTTGGCAGGCAGGAAGAGATATCTGGGGAGGCAGCTATAACTGGAAGCTAATCATGCCATCTTTATCTCGCTGTGCTTGGTTGACAAGCTAAAAGAGTCATCAAGACGTGAGGATTTGCTGAAGATTTGCTGAAGCCAAAAATAGTTCATGGAGCAAAAGATGTGACTTCTACAATCAAGGTGGGTGATAAAAGAAGATGTGTAAAAGATGGATCAGCTGGAACATCTTCGAATGTTGACCTATTTTTTGACATCAGAACTATATTTTTTGACAAAAGGAATTTGTCAAAAAAATGCTAATTATTATCATTTAGAAGTACCAGACTGCCAGATAAGATGCAGGCACAAATAATTCTGAGAAGGTGTCAAGATCTGTCAAACAGCAAGGTAAACTCACTTGAAGAGCCTTAGGCAACTTTTGACGTCACATGAATGAAAATAGGGAAAAAGGTTTGCATAAATAAACAGAAACAGACAACACAATACACATTTTTTTTCTGTATCTAATCCTAGAGACTATGAGGGTACAGATCAGCAACCCTCAACAATTAAAGAGCCATTTGAGTCTATTTCTCACTGATCACAACCCAGTAGCAGCCACAAAATCCGACTTTAACCTTTGTATTTATGTTGCTGTTACTATTATGATCAATACGAAACTTTTGTTTTTTGTTTGTTTGTTTTTTGTTTTGGGCATGAAAAAATAAAGAGAAAACAGCCCTTTTTTTCTTAAAATATGAAATAGTTAAAAAACTTTGACAGAGGTTCAAAATAAGACTCTTTCTGTCACACAGGATAATCTCAGTTCAGCAGATGTATTCTAATTCTTTAAAAAAAAAAGTTTATTTTACCATTTGAGGTGCATCTCTGCTAAAAATTCATAAATCAAACTTACAAAAATTAAATCCAAGTTAATTAAATGAGCCTACCATGATTTTCAAACCATCTTTTTACATGTCTGTTTCAATTTTCAAACCACTTAAAATATTTACTTTTTCTTCTTCAAAAAATAGAAAATCTGTCTTACAATCCAGAGTGCTGTATTTCTGGTTGTGCTTTCTGACCACCAATTGATTTTCTGTGTTACACAGCACACAGAAATTAAAACTGTTTTAGTTTAACTTGTGATATGTAGGCTACTGTCGTTCAAATGTTTGTGAATGAGTTAAAGTTAGAGTTAGTTTACTTTATTTGTACTTTACTTACTTTTTACTAATTTCTTTTTAAACTTAAAACCTTTTTGTTTTTCTTTTACCAGAGAGCCACAATGATTAGATTGAAGATCCACATGTGGCTCTGGAGCTGAGGGGTTGCAGAACCCTGGTACGTATCTTGATCCATCAGCTGGATGGATGAATGGATGGATATATAGATAATGCAGATAGACTGCTAACGTAGAGAATGTAGATGACAGATAATGCAGACCCCGTGGGTAACACAGATATCGTAGATAGATATAATTTCATTATCTTCAGACATTCATGCTTACATGACTTGACTATCGATTATTTATTACACAAACTTGGCTTTTTTTTCCACACAGGCTATACGTCCTTTAGTCTAATTATCTGTATATACAGTACATGGTTAGAACCTTAAATGTCTGAAACATTTAATGTCCATATTTTCCTGATGACTGCCATGTGGTATAAAACACAAAGGAATGCCTCTGTCCTTCCGAAAGTATGCATTTTCAAAGTAAATGTTTTGTTTTTTTGGTTACTTTCATGTGAACATTTAAGCTCTGTTTTTGAGATCACCATAACTTGTGAGACACCACAAAAGAGTCAAGTCATTCAGAAGATATTGCTCCTGAAATGTGCCTGCTGCTGCAGGTGAAGTTTAAATAAATTATGTGAAGGTATTGATTGAAATTCTGAAAACGTCTCTGGTGCAGGAGCAAAGATGACTTTGGCCTCACATCCATCATGCTGAAAACTGAGAAACGCCGCAAAACTTTTGTTCCTTTGGCCCTTCTATGTCTATTATTTCAAAACTTTTTCTTCTTGCTCCTAAACTGACAGAATCGCTCATTTTAAAAGATTCCAACCCTTTCAAATAAATATGAGAGCGGGTTAGACATATGACCCAAAGGAACATGCTTCATGCAAAGTTTTCTGATAGCTAACAGAAAGCACATAAAAATACATACTTTTGAATTCTTGCTGGACTTTAGATGACTTTTAACTGATGGAATCTCATGGAAGAAGAAAAGCCTTCACAGACATGTGATCATTCTGCTTAGATGGAGTCTGCTAATCAGATTTTTGTTATTGCTGTGTTTCCTTTGAGCTACCTTCTGGCTTTTTTGGAAGTTTTCGTTTGTTATTATCCTGCTGAAACCCCACACATGCTCTTCAGCAACTTTTATGCCTGCTTTCTGTTTTTCATGTTCAACAGATTCTCAACCTGAGCTCCAGTCCAAATAGATTCCTTTGTTGTACGTTTGTAATTTTTTTTTTAATTGCATAGCATGTGCTTTGTCAACACATAGTCCAGACATGTGTTTCGGGTAATGTCTTGCCATGTAATGTATTGTTGCACTTGTACGATGGCCCTGAAGTGCAAATCACACAACAAATCTGTCAACGCAAAAACAAATTAAAGATCACAACAATAAAAAACAACAGTACATTTCAGAAATCAAAACAAAATTCCAAAAAATGAAACAAAATAAAAATGAAACATTTTGGAAAACAAAAGCAATTTCTAGAGATCCACATAAAATGTTAAAAACAAAACACTATAAGAAACTCGAAAGTAGATACTGAGGAACATTTCTGATTGGATGATAATATACAGGATCACTTCATGCCAAGTAACATTTTAGTTGAAATGATGGACAAACGTCATCATTCAATCAGCATGTTCCCACAGTACCCACCCTTTTTGACTTCTGTATAAAAAAAATTTTTAAAAAGCATTTTTGAAAACGAAAGCAATTGCTGGAAATCAAAATGTAATGTTACAAAATGAAAAAGGGAGGTACAATGGGACATGCTGATTGTATATCATGTGTCCATCATTTCAATTGTACCTTATTTAACATGAGGTGATACTGGATGTTATCATCCAATTAGTGGCATCCCACGGTACCTACCTTTTCTGATTTCTTGTCATGTTCCCTTTTTAAACATTTCATGTGAATTTCTGGAAATTGCTTTTGTTTTCCGAAATTTTTCATTTTTATTTCGTTTTTTCAGAGTTGTTTAGGAAATTTGTTTTGATATCTAAAATGTAATGTTTTTTGTTGTTATAAATGTTGTATTGTTTATTTTTTTATTTGTTTTTTTTTTTATGTTTGTTGTTGATCTTTAATATGCTTTGCAATGAGTGATTTGTTGGTGTGATTTGCACTTTAGGGCGACGGTACACAAGAGACATTGTTACATTTCGTGCTGTTAAAGCCTCTAAACGCAGGTCAAATGTTTTGTATCTGAGAACAGAACAGGAGTGACCACTACAACCAAATGAACTGTACTGTGGGGCCAAATAGATTCTGGGACAGAATGAATGGTGTGCTGTGAGAATACCCTACCCCTTTCATACATAAAATGATCAAACAAGGTGTTCATTGCCGAGTGTTTGACTCTTTCCTTGTTGAATCCAGAGCTTGTCATTTTTCACGCATTTTTACAATTGCACTCTTCAAACATAAACAGTCTACAATGGAATATGATTGTTGTCAGAGTTCAGCACTAACCTTCAGCATATTAGATTCATATTTGTATTTAAATCTTTAAAAAACACCTTACAAAATGAAGCATTAGGTGAAATGCATAACCTCTGTTTTAGTTCAAGATTTTGCAAAGAAAAAAGGTTTTCCTGGCATTTTATTTAGTTTAAGTGCATATTTAATAAGATATGCAGACAAAGATCAAATACAGATAAGGTCACTGTGACTGCTGAGCTGCTTTCTCAAGAAGCCCTGCCAAGGAGAAGGAATTTACAAATTTACTTTTCTGATATGCAGACTATTTTAGCCCTCACATTAATACTTATAGGTTTGGGTAGATCTGAGAGTATAATTTTATTTGACTCTGACGCAGCACACACACATAAATGATTCAGGTGACTATAAACGGCTGTTTGCTTTCATTGGAAGCATAAGGGTGAAGGTGATTGTTTCTTCCAGAGCTCATCTGCTACTCCAGAGCCTGTGCTAGTGCATAATCAGTGCCAGACATGTCTGAAGCTGAGCAATTCCAAACATGTAGGACCACTTCAGGAAATTACTTTATTTCTGCTCTCCTTTCTGAATATGCAGGCACGATCTCCAAATTTTGCTTCTGTTTTTTTTTTTTTTTTTTTTTTTACACCAAAGTCTTGGTCATCAAGTACTTAATTTCCTCAATTTAGACACCAACAATTGCTTGTCTCATAATAATTAACAGTTTACCTTTATTTTGCATTACTTAACTTAATTAAACGAAAATGTATTTTAACATGTCAACTATTTTTTTAACCTCATATATCAGTGGGGTCTGTTTTTTTTTTTTTTTTGGCCAAAAATATACATGATGGTGAAAAAATTATATAAGATGATATAAAATAGGAATAGTTTGGATTGAAAAAAGAAAGAAAATGAATTTTACAGTGAGGATCACACAAGGGGTATTTACCCAGAACCTTTATTGTTGCTTATCAAAGAATTTATTTTAAATCCCTCAGTTTTATTTTGATTTTACACTTAACATTCTTAAAGGTGACAGAGTGCCTATCTAAATAATCTAGTTTTTTTTTTCTTTTTTCAAACGTTCCTTGACATTAAAATGAACAGAAAAGCATTGTAAATGACTCTCCTCTATGCAGCTGTTTGTGCAGATGATAGTTTTTATTAACAAAACACAATAAACAGGGGAAATGGAAGGTGTTAGGAGCGCTGGGACCCCATTCCAGCCTCCTCCATCCTTGAGACAGAAGAGAGATGAATCTCTTGGCAGTTGTCTTCTTTAGCTGTGGGAAAATTCCTCAGATGTCATTAGGGGAAGCTTCCTTCTTCCGGTCATACACAAAAAGTGTAAGGAAACACACGAGGAACGGAGTTCTCCCCGCAGAGCAGAAGGCTGAATAACATAACATCATGATACCATGTCTGGGCTATTTTTCAGTTTGATCAACCAGTTAAAACTCTTCCCATGAATGTCACCAACAAAACATAAAAAAACAACATTCTGAGTTTTGTTTGTGTAATTGGTGGAAATCAGCAAATTTCCCATATCTATGTCAATTTTGAAAGCAATTCATTACATTCTCACAAGTTCCTAAATCCAAAATACCAAAAAAAATCATAATAAATGGATACAAATGCATCATGCTCAGTCACTCGTGTTCAATTTGTTCTGTCAACTATCAGCAAGTATATAAACACATTCATCAGCTGTTAGCCTGAGTTTATTTTTCTGGGCTCAAATCTACTTTTTAAAAAGCCAAACTCCAGTTTGGATATAGTTTATCATAACTCTCTAAAACAAGCTTGCGTTGAAAAATTGCTTCTCTTTGGAAAATAAATAAATAAATAAAAAAATTCTTTTTTTTCCTGAAGATCTGGCCTTACTTTTCAAAGCTTTTACAATCCCGTCTGTTTTACTTCATTTTTCCTTTTTTTTTAAAGGTTTTTAAGTTTTTTTTTTTTTTTTCTTTTTTTTACATTTAGCGACATTAAACATTACTTTTATTACCAGATCATTGTGCATCATTAAAATTGATTTTTAATTAAGGCCCACATTTGTGAATTATAAATATCCATGACATAATTTTCACATAACTGAGCAAGATTTACATATTTATTTTCAGATTCAGACTCACGTTTTTGTCCCCCCCCCCCATCTTTCACTGTCCTGTGTTGTGTCTCCCTTGTTCATTTTCATCTGTCAGTTTTTTTGTGCTATCAAATATTTTAAAGTCCTATTGTAGGTAATATTTCGAAAGTTTACAGAAACTAAGAAAAGGTAGATTTTTTTTTAAACCAGTCTCTAGTATGATTTTGTAAAAACCCACAAGATTTTGGCAAAAAATCAAAACAAAACAACTGACTATAAATCCCTAAAAGTTTATGTATAATTTCCTGCAAACCCTGAAAGGATCAGGAGGTTAAATAGTTCACACCTTAGAACAAAAAGGTGAAAAACACGGTATTAGATTATAGGGAATGATAAGGTTCTTATAATGAACGCATAATAACATTTTTAAAGCCGCCTCAACATTTGCAATCAGTTGTAGGCCATCTGTTCTTTCAGGAGAAGCAGTGCCGTTGCTGGACCACCCAAACAGCCTTTCCTGAAATCCTTCAAGTAAATAAGATTTTTTTTCCCTTTTTTTTTGCATAATTCACTACAGCATTCATGATGTATGGAATGATGGTAACATCCATGGAAGCAGGAAGAAATGTTATTTTTGGTGGAGTAACACTAAATTTCTACAATAGGTTCAGTGGCAAAGTTAACAAAGGATGCTTTGGAATATGTAGAATATGAATGTATTATAAATAGGGCACTTCATTTAAAGTAAAAAAAAAAAAAAAACAATGATATAAGCTACTGGGATAACCTTTTGGTTTGAAAGATTTATGAATATGTTTCCAATTATTTCTTGTTTGTCATCATTAAACAGCAGGAACAGCTGATTTTTTTAATTATTATTATTATTATTATTTCACAATTGTTATCCAGTTTCTTGTGTTTAAACTCTCAGCATGTTTTAATCCTTTTTTATTTTAAATTAACATCTGCTTGGTCACTGGTCCCGCTAATGTTGACCTCACTACTGCACAGGCACAAAAACATGCTCGCGTGCAACCTCGCAGTTGCAAGCAGTGATTGAGATCACATCATGTATTTTTTGAACAAGTTTGGGCAGAGGGGAAAAGGGAGGGGGAAACTCTTGATTCAAACTTTTCCTCAGAAAACAGAAAAGAAAGCAGAGTTGCAAACTTGATTTTATCTTTTTACTTTTTCAAGTGGAAAATTAGGGTAAACTTAAGGGAGCCATCCAAGTCCAAGGTTTGACTAATGCAGAAAGAAACAAGTGAAAAAGGGAGGAATGTTTTTCTTTGACAGTATTTTCATAAATTTCAGAAAAACTAGTAAAAAGTTTTACTACAGAAGCTGTTTCTAGAGCTGAATTTCTTGGGGAAAAAAAACCCCAATATCTCAGGATAAATATGTCCACGTTTTCACAAAATGTACCCCTGCCTGATTGAATTTGTGAAAAAATGTGCTAAATATTAAAGCTGCAGGCATGAGGTTTGCTGTTAAAAGGTAAAGCAGAGTGAACCATTAGGGCCTGTCCTACTGCAACGCATCACCAAGGCAACCAAGTGCTTTTCTGATCTTATCCAGCCGAAACCTTACTTACTACAGTGAACAAACGCACAACATGTAACTTTTGAATGGTTACAGATGGCTAGAATTTCCCTTAAAGTAGAAGAAATTGCAAAATGTGTTAGAAAAAAAAGCCAGCATGCATGAGAGAGAAACCAAAAAAGAACAGCAACAGTTGATAGAGCAGGATTTATGTGGATTTTGATCTTGAAATAATCTTTAAAAATCATCATGTCAAAGAAAAGAAAAAATAAATAAACAAGAAATTACTGTTGACAGTTGAAACAATAAAAGAAAAACAAGTGCAGAGTATCAGCTTCCTGATAATTAATAAACAACTTTGTAGCTTTTCTGACTTCACCCCCTTCATGATACATCTGTTCTGAGGGGTTTAAAGCATGAATTTCTTCATTAAGTTGTTCATGCTGAGCCATGTTCCTTGGGGTTTCTATGTTTGGATTTTAACCTGAGGCTCTGTAGGCTATAGAGCAACACAACCATCCTGATTTATTGTTTTCCTAAAAAGCGCAGAACACTGTTTGAATCAGGAAATGACGTGTAAAGCCATCAGTGTTATCTTTTCTGTTTTCCAGACACAATCAGAAAGTTATTCTGCCCATGTAATAAAAGTTTTATTCCTAAAACGAAACATTTATTTCCAATTGTTTTGGCTTGGACTCTCAAGTCTGTAATAATTCTAGCCATCTGGATTATTTAACATCACTCATAAAGCTAAACTTGTGTCTGCTGCTATAGTTACAGCAGCTGTTCTTCATTCTGTGTTATGCTCAGCCAAACCAATCCTCCCACTTTTGTTTCTTAGTGAGATTTGTTAAGATTGACCAGATCTTTGCTGTTCCTGATGGTCTTTTCCCCTTTTCCTTGATTGGCATCCTCCACAGCGGCTGCTGCAGACTCATTCAGCACCTTCAGACAGACACCAGTTATCTTTCATCCGGTATGTCAGCTCTCCGCACATTTCCCAATTATCTGTCTTCAACCTTCTGCGTCAACAGCAATCTTCCTGCTTTCTGATTCTTTGAATATATTCTCTGATTACTCATTGAGTCTTCCTTTTTGATTGTGTTTGTATCTAATGCTGTTTTTTTTTTTTTTTGTCTGTCCTATGGTGACTGAAATTTCCACTTTTTGGACAAATCAAGCAAATTTTTCCCACGACAAATTTAAATGTTAGTGTTTAGTATTAGTGATCATGTTTTTGTCTGTAAAAACCCACCAAAAACCCCCTGTAAAGCCCACAACAATAAAGAATTGACAGAAATTTAACATTTTTTTTTAAATTATCCATCCATCTTCTTTTGCTTATCCAGGACTGGATCCCAGGTGCAGGAGTCTAAGCAATTTTTTGAATTATGTTTTTTAAACTCTTATGAAATCCACAAAAAATTGTATTTGTCAATGTTATTTTTTTGATAAGATTTAGATAGTAGGCTATCAATTATGAGACGTTGGGTGATTTGGTAAGTTTTTGCTCACAATAGTTACTGTTGTGCTAATATATAAATATTATAGCTAGATTAAGATGCAAAAATATTAAGAGTGTTTGGTAAAAAAATCAACTTATTTACCCACTGTCTCAAATTTGTTCCACACATTTTTAACGTGGTGTAGCTATAGTTATAAGAATATCCTATCAACAAATGTTGCATTCTTTCAACAAGTAGTCATTTATCATTAAAAATAACAATACATGGGTTATTTTCACCATAGGTTTTTGAAAAAAAAAGGGCAGAAAACATGAACTAAGTCATATACTATGGGTTTATAAGGAAAGTTTGGATCATACTAATCCAATAGGGGTCTCAGAAATGTGTGCAGTAAATATAATACAAATTGTAAATGCTTGTATGTATAATAAACACTCATCAACATTTCACAATATTATTATAATATTGACTAATATTTACACAATTTTGACTGAAATTTTGTATTTGTTTTTTTTGTTTTGTTTTTTTTAAACCACACGCAGGGCAGTGGATTGAAGCCAAGCTTTGTCTTGTTTAATCCCATTCAAAGATCATGGTTTGTTAGGATACAGGGTTATCACAAGATTTCTGTTTCTCAAAGGAACTGAACTATAAAGGCTCATCTAGAAAACTTGGTAGCTTGTTCAGTTCAAAACTGTCTTCCAGATGAACCTTGAAAGTTCAGTTGATCTGAAGAATATACAAACCCTGTAATAACATCACCTGGATGAATGGAAACCTTCGCAGAGATACAGGGTTATGAACTTAAGGAATGCTGTAATGTTTATTCAAAAGAGAAAAACTTTATTGTGGCGGCCATTGCTTCTAGAGTAAATTATGCACCTTTTCTCTGACAGATTGTCAAGAATCTAAACAACTAGAACAATTAGCGGGGCCCTATATTTTTATTTTATATTAAAAGTAAAGCCGTCAATCGATAAACATTTTTTTTATCAGATTAATCAAATTTCTTTGATTATGATTGATCATGACAAATCACAATGTTGTAGGAGTTAAATTTTACATGACAATATGCAGCTTTAAAAAAAAAAAAAAACGTCCAAAGAGAAAATGTTTCCCTTCCCCAATGTTCACATTTATAAAGTGTTAACTTAGTAGTTCAATTTGTGTGCAAAAAACACATCAACAGTAAGATAAGCAGAACTGGAAAGACTTTGATGTTGAGCTTTCTCTCTGAACTGATGCTTTATTTAACGTATTGTGACAATCAGCACATACATTTAGAAATTGACCCACGACGTGGAAGCCTGAACCGTCAGAAGACAGTTGCTTCGCGAAGTGCAATTAATCAGCGTCAATATATATTAATGCATTATTTTTTTAATTAATCACATGTGTTAACGCATTAACGTTGACAGCCCTTTTTGTAAGTAAAGTTTTGGAAAAGGTTTCAGTCATGTTTATTGTAAAGTAAGAAAAAATAGCAGGACTGCTGTGATTTACTTGTCTAATGGTAGTCATTGGAACACAGGCCACAAGAAGTTTAGGAACTGAAGAATGTGATTAATCAGTTGGCAAGATAAGCAAGGAATGATAACAGTGCATTTTGGACCAAGAAATAAAATCTTGATTATCTCTAAAAAGCTAGGATTTTAAAGAGATTGCTCTTCGTGTGTGCGTGTTTATCTTACTGATAAATCTCTTCAGTAATGCCATTAACAGTCCTTTGGAAAGGAACAGTGGAACTATTTATCAGTTCAGCTTCCTTCAATTTATGGCACACCGTGGTCTAACAATAAGTGGTGCAAGACTACAGCTTTCTGACGGCCTATAAAATGTGGTACTTATTACCTTTTCGGCAGTGGTGTTAGCATCCTGCAAATTGGCATTTACACACTGCCGTACTTATGGTTAGAGTCAGAGTGCATTTCCCTAAAGATTGTCCTTAAATTGTGTGCACGGTTTGCAGCGTTTTTGCAGCAAAAACTGAGTCGCTGTAAGATACTAGCATGTAGAATTAAGATGCTAGTTTAATTTGCAATACACTAATGCACAAATATTTAAAGTCCCACTCCAACTATTATTTTTTTTTTATTGCGATATTGTTCCCAGTAGACTTTTAATTATGATTATTCAGTTTTTAGCCAACATCAACAATTCCAAGTCGTTTTTGTAAGACATACTTTTTTGCAGGAGTTTATTGAAATTCCCTTCTGGGTTAAGGTGAACTGTTGGCAAGGAATTAGCCCTATGTCCCAGCATGACTTTGCTTACACTCTTTCCCGTTACCCTCACCACCCCAAGCCAACATTAGCATAGCAAAAAAATTGGCGAGCAATATCTGAGATGTCCAGATCTATTGGTCTGCAAGTGGGGGACTTAGAATTGGAGTGGAGAAGGAAGACTTTGGCCCGCCCATGGCAGTTGCTGCATCACAAACCCGAGCTTTTTCAAACGAGTTTTTGTGTGCTTCTGATCCACTCCTAAATGCAGTTTTAATCTTACATTTTTTATTAATGTCATCCATCATCAGAAAAATGCTACGAGAAAATGTTAAAAACACCAAAAAGCGTTTTTTTTTTTTTTTGGATTTGGTCTTTAAAAAGTATTCAGCTTTGAGAAGACAAAAGATTTAAAATTATTTAATTGCAGCTCACAAAAAAAAGCAATTGTCTTTTAATTTAGTTTGGGAGTAGCACATGTAAAAAGCAGATTATTGTTTAAAAAGTTGATGTTACACCACTTTATTTTGTAGACAACAGGGACCTGCAACTTCCTGTGGGAAGTCAGTGTTACAGAAAACCCAATTTCATTCAATCTTCAAAGAAAATTATCAGAGTGAACTTTTTAAATCCACCTCATCTTAAAAGAGCAAAATAAGCCATTCAAAAAAAGTTTCTACATCTCAAAAAAACAATTTCCTAGTGTTTTTTCTACATTTATACACAATTGTTCATCTGGTTGCCTGGTTTAAAGTTATGCTTTGATCCTCTCAGAGCTCCATCGTGAGTAACCTTGAGTTTAGTAGATAAGGTTCAGATGAAAGCAGAAATCCTCCATCTAATTAACTTGTTTCATTTGAATGCACATGTAAATGTTCTTGTCCTCACGATGCTTGTTGACACTAAAATGCAACGCCCATTTTTAACATCTGGTTCATTTCAAATTGGATGATTGCAATTCCTTTTTTTTTTCCTCAGTGCATGTGGAGTAGCTGTGTTCTGCATGAAATCTTACCAGTATGCATGCAGACATGCATTTTCAGCTTTTGCACATGGCAAATCAATAATTATTTATTAAAAAAAAAATTTTAATGGTTGGCTAATATCAGAAAATAATTAGGAGCTACAAGAAAGCAATTTTCTGCATTACAAAAGTTTAAGATGTACCCACAACAATCAAATCATTTTCCAAGTTGCTTTACCCCTTTCGGGGAGCCTAACCCGGCTACTCATGGGCGAAGGCAGGGTACACCCCTGGACTGGTCGCCAGTCTGTCGCAGGGGCCACAATCACACACCCATGCACACTCACATCCACACCTAGGGACAATTTAGAGTAACCAATTAACCTATGAAGCATGTTTTTGGATGGTGGGAGGAAGCCGGAGTACCCAGAGAAAACCCATGCATGCACGGGGAGAACATGCAAACTCCACACAGAAAGGTCCCCATTGATGATACTGTTTCAAGTCCCCCAGCCAGGACTTGAACCGGGAACCTTCTTGCTGTGAGGCAAGAGCGCTAACCACTGCGCCACCGTGCATCTCAATCAATCAATTCAAATTTACTTTATTTTTCCGGTAGTAACTTCCTTTGCCGGTAGGAACACAGAGCACAGAAAAACAATCATCAGTAAAATCAATACAACAGTAAAATCAGTAAACAGCTGATTACTTATAGCTTCATATCTATTTTCTTTTGTTTTTTTTCTTTTGTCTTTAAATTTTTCTTTATTTTTTCAAGCTAGAACTGGAAGTTTTTCCATCAAAATACTGCAACTTTTTTTCAGCTAAATGTTTTAATGCAAACAAAAATATCAAATGCCAAATTTTTCAACACATTTAGAACTTGTGAAACAATTTTGGCACAACTGAGAACGAATTGTACACCAGCCAGTCTCTATGATCATTACAGCCATTATTCTAAACCCAAGCTGCAGACCTGTTGGTGCAGCTCACAACGTTCCAATTTGGATTTCTTGACTTTATTCAGCAGCCGCAAGGAACGTCTGCAGTTCTAAGGAGTTTTGTGGCCAGATATTAGCTCCAGATAGAAAATGGCATTTTAACCCGTGTGTTATATAACATGGAGTGTGACCTGACTCTAAAAGCAGGGCTATGCGTCATTGTGTGTGTCAGAATGGGGTCGACTCACAAGGTGTCTACAGTGGATGATGGCGTCTGGGTGGCAGAGTGACAGAGAAGGATGAAAGGGAGCAGGATGTGCCTTGAAAGAGAGGTGAAGGCTGTGAATGACGGGTAATGAAATCAGCTGTGAGGCTTTTTATCTCAGCTGTAAGTAAGAAAGTGTCAGAAGAAATCTGTAAGATTTTTCCACAATAAAAAAAAAAAAAAAAAAATTGAATGTGGAAATGATCATTTAGAAAGTGGTCCAATATAATGCAACCTACATGAAAATGAATAATCTTGAAATATTTATACTCGCCTCTGTTTTCATTTTTAATATTAATTATTTAATCCTGCAAAAATTCATCCTCTGATTTTTTTTCTACACTTCCTTCTTCCCATTTGGGGTTGCAGGGCTCCTGGTCACCTGTTGAGTAAAAATAGGACATTCTCATACAGTTATTTTATTGTATAGAGCTTCGAACAGTGGAGGGGATTCTGACAATCCTTGAGAAAAACCTAAGCATGCAAACTCTGCACAGAAACAGGAACCGTAAACTAAACTCTGAGTGTATTTCTCTGAGGCACTGACTACTATACTAGCATTCCAGCCTCCTACAGTCCCAAAACATCAATATTTGTTTAACTGATGGTTCAAAATTGCTCTCATAGAAAAGTATGTGTGTGGCTGTGTTGCTGTGCAGCCTTTTGGATGGACCTGTAATTCCCTTATGGACATTTTACGACACAAGACGTTCTTTTGGACGGGCCTTTATTAGTGGGCTGGCGCCATCAAACATGCCGTGAGAACTTGTTGTCGCGATACCAAAAGGGGTTAAACAAGTCTCGTTACTCGAACAATGCAATCAACTCCATGCTTGGAACTTCCTTTTTCTTGGTGCACGCTGGATGAATACCGTGTTACAATAATACCAGTCCTGACGGAAACAAAATCAACTAATGGTTCCATGACATTATAAATCGACTATTAAACACTTAACTAACAGGAATGATCAGGGACTGTTTCAATGAACATAAATTGTGTATTTAATCACTGTAATGAATAAATAATATTAAACTTAACACAGTGTAACGTAAATGCCACAAATGGCAGCTACACTCCGACCAAATCACTTGTGATTTCCATACAACTTAAAGAAACACAAATAAACCCACTAAAGAGTTTTAATGTAAGTAGTGCATGCTCATGACTCTGTGTTATGTGCTTCAAGGAGTGTTACTGTTTTGTTGATAAGTCTCTCCAAATACACTGGCTTAGTGAGTAGTTTTCCCTGACCATCAAGTGCTGAATCACTGATCAAGAGTCGCAGTTTCCTAACATGGCCATTTGCACTGGGATAAACCTTTGTAACTTTAGCCAGTGTCCATGCATTTCGAGGCACGCTCTCATCTAAAAGAATCACTATGTCGTTGACTCTCGCGTTTCTGTGGGTGTTACGCCATTTTTGTCTCTGCTGCAGATTTAGCAGGTACTCTTTTTTCCACCTGGACCAGAACTCATTCGCCAAATACTGCACTCTGTGCCATCTTTTGCGCAGATAAACATCTTCTGTCACAAATTCTCCTGGTGGTGGCAAGATGACTGAAGATTTCATCGTCAAAATGTGGTTGGGTGTGAGAGGCTGTGGCCCAGTGGGATCATTAAGCAAGTGTGCCGTTAAGGGCCTGCTATTTACGATCGCCATGACTTCATAAAAATACGTACGCAGGGATGAACTATCAAGTCTGTTGGAGGACTGATAGAGAATAGATGTTAAAACACTTCTTATTGTCCTGATCTGCCTCTCCCAAGCTCCGCCCATGTGGCTGGCAGCTGGTGTGTTCATGACAAACTCACAACCCAGTCGTTTTAAGGATTCTTGGTCCATTTCTCTTACAGTTTGCTGAAGCTCATGTTTTGCACCCACAAAATTAGCCCCTTGATCAGACCGAAGTTGGTGCACGTTTCCACAAATGGCAATGAAAGCTCGCAATGCACTGATAAAAGAATCAGCAGTCATGTCATCCAGTACTTCTATGTGAACAGCACGAGAACATAAGCAAGTGAATAGCAGACCATAGCGCTTGAGCTCTTTCCTTCCCTCTTTTATGTAAAATGGGCCGAAACAATCCATTCCACAATAAGTTAAAGGAGGTGTTGTTTCTACTCGATCATGAGGCAAGTCTGCCATTTTTTGCACTTCAGCACTTCTTCTGAACCTTCTACATTTGACACACTTTTAGATGAAGGAAGACACTGCGTGGCTACAGCCAATTATCCAGATGCCTTTTGATCGCAGTTCATTCATTGTTATGCCACGACCCTGGTGTTGCACTTGTTGATGATGGTGTTCAATCAACAGCCTTGAAATGTGGTTGCTTCTTGGCAAAATTGCCGGATGCTTGATGTGTGGATGCAAGGTAGAATGTTTGAGGTGACCCCCCACTCTCATTACTCCTTGTTCATCCAAGAAGGGATTCAGTCTATGTAGCCTGTTAATCCTGTCTTGTGTTGTCATCTTTTCTTTGTGTTGGAGGTTTTGGATTTCTTCAGGAAATGTTTCTTTTTGGACAATGCTTATGATGATAAGTTCTGCTTCCTTTCTCTCCTCCAGACTTGAAGCTACATTGTTTCTTAATGACAAGCCCTTAAACACTATGACACACCATCTGAGCCTAGCAATGCCCTTGACTAACCTACTCCAATTGGAAAACCTTGAAAAGCGGCTTACCAATGAGTCCTTTGTGGTCAGAATTTTATGCACCATGACCTTTCGAAGTTCTGGGTCTTCCACTGGTATGTCTCCCACCTTAATGTCATCACTGGGAAGCTTCTCACACCAAAGAAAATCTGGTCCAGTAAACCAATTGGAAGCAACAAGCCCCTTGACTGTGCAGCCCCTTGATGTGTGATCAGCAGGGTTTACTTCAGAGGTCACATATCTTCACTGACTCTGATTTGTACTCTGCTTAATGGCCTGAATTCATTCATTCATTCATTTCCAATCCGCTTCATCCCTTTCGGGGTCACGGGGTTGCCGGAGCCTAACCCGGCTACTCATGGGCGAAGGCAGGGTACACCCCTGGACTGGTCGCCAGTCTGTCGCAGGGGCATGGCCTGAATACGGTTCGCCACAAATATGTGAAATCGTCTTGCTTCATTGTTGATGTATCCCAAGGCGACCTTTGAATCAGTCCAGAAAAAGTCATGAGTCTCAATATCCAACTCCTTTCTGAGAAGGTTACTGGTTCGCACAGCAACAACAGCCGCTGACAGCTCGAGCCTCGGGATTGTGGTGACCTTCGAGGGCGTCACTCTGGCCTTACCCATAACCAGCGAGCAATGGACTTGGTGTGAAACACTGATTGCTCTCAAGTAGGAACAGACTCCGTACCCTGAAGTACTTGCATCTGAGAAATGATGCAGTTCGTAACGCTGAACTTGTCCAAAATTGTCTGGAATATAGCATCTCTGAATTTTAACATCAGCTAGGTTCCTCAAGTCCAAGAGCCAATACTCCCACCGTGGGAGAAGATCTTCAGACAGTGGCTCATCCCACCCAGTGTTGCGGCGACACATCTCTTGAAGTATTTGTTTTCCAACTAGAATGAATGGCGCAACAAACCAGAGTGGGTCGTAGATAGATGCCACAGTTGACAACACTCCTCTTCTTGAGAGTGGCCGCTCTTTCACCTCTACCTTGAATCTGAACTGATCTGAGACTATGCACCATTTAATCCCAAGAACTCTCCATTTGTAGCTCACCCAGAGCCAAGTCTCGATTCTGTGCTGTTTCAGCGCACTCTTCCTTGGGAATTGATGCCAGTACCTCATTGGAGTTGGAGATGAATTTGTGGATTCTTAGCCTGCCAGAACTGCAGAGCTCTCTTGCTTCTTTGATCAACGTTATTGCTTCATCCACAGATGTAACGCTCATCAGCCCATCATCCACATAAAAATTTCTTTCAATGAAGCGTATGGCTGCTTCACTAAAAAACCCATGCCTCTGGGCCGCAATGTGTTTTAGACCATAGTTTGCGCAACCAGGTGATGAGGCTGCTCCAAATAGGTGTACTCGCATATGGTAAACTGCTGGCTCCGTGTGAAATTCTCCATTGTCCCACCAGAGAAATCTCAAGTAATCTTGATGTTCTGCTCTCACATGAAACTGATGGAACATACGTTCAATGTCACACATCACGGCTACTGGTCCCTTGCGAAAACGACAGAGAACACCTATCATGCTGTTAGTTAACTCTGACCCAGTAAGAAGGTGGTCATTTAATGACACGCCTTTAAACTTAGCGGAGCAGTCAAACACCACTCGTATCTTCCCTGGTTTGTGGGGATGATACACTCCATGGTGAGGAATGTACCAGGCTGGACTCTTTTGGATTTTATCATCTGGAACCTTTTCTGCATCACCATTTGATATTATTTCATTCATGAAGGCTGTGGAATCTTTATGATACTGCTTGTCTCTCTCAAATCTCTTTCTCAGACATTTGAGTCGATGATCTGCACATCCTTTGTTGTCTGGCAGACTTGGGTTGTCTTCTTTAAATGGGAGAGGCATCTCACAGTGACCATCTGATTTCATTTTCAGTCCTTCTTCCATGATTGACATGAATCGGAAATCTTCTTGAGAGAGCTGAGCTTCTTCTGCAGATCTCTCATTAAAGTCTGACTCGAGCATTTTCATCACATCTGGTGGAGTGATCAACTCTTTGACTTGAGTTCGGCATATGAATCTCACTTCGTTCTTGAGTGTATTAGTTGGTTGAGGATCAGGAATCACCTGTCTCACAACAATCTTGTGGCTGTTTCCAATCGAATCATTATAGTCCACACATGGACTAACACAGCCAACTATGCTCCAGCCCAGATCTGTTCTTTGGGCGAACGGTTCATTGTCATTTCCTGACACCACTTCTCTGGGTAGCAAGGCTTGTGGACAGTTATAGCCTATGAGCAGTCCAACATCACACTCAATCAGTGGAGCGAGCTCTTCAGCTAGATGTTCAAGATGTGGCCACGCCCTTGCTGTTTTGGGTGTACGAATGTGACTCAGGTTAGAAGGAATGAACTCTCTTGAGTAAGTTACTGGGAGAGGGATTCTTTTTGACGCATATAAGCCCCTAACTTGCAGAACAGTTAATCTATGGCTTGGAATGACTGTGTTTCTTTATGCTAATGTAGATAGTTTTAACTGCACTGGCTCTTTGTGTGACTTCAGCATTTCTGCCTTCTCTTGCAGGATAAATGTAGTATCACTTTGGTTATCTTGAAGGGTATAAACAAGAACTTCATTCTCTGGATCACTTGTGGTAGACAACCAAACTGGAACAACTGTAGATGAATATAAACTGTTTATATCTTGCACCACTCGGTTTGAAGTTGCTTGGCTTGATGTTTCGTTAATCTGTTCAGAGTCAATCCTCTCACTTGATTTCTCTTTCTCCTTGCAGTTCTTCTCACTCTCTCTTTTTGTTTGGTTTGTCACGATCTTCATGTAAACATGTCGGATGTCTACGTTTGCATGTAGCACATACACTTCTTCTTTCACAGTTCTTTGAATGATGTCCTGTTTTCAAGCATCCAAAACACAGTTTTTTAGTTCTCACAAACTTAATTCTTTCAGAGATTGGCTTCTCCAGGAACTTCCAGAATATTTGAATATCATGATTCAATTTCTCACAAAACACACACCCTAAGTGTGTACCTTCCTGGGAGCTACTCATTAGTACCTTTGCTCCAACATTTTGAGTCCTTGTTGACTTAACCCTTTCAGTGTCATTGGACTTTAAAGCATGAAGAGAAGTGACTGGATTGCAGGCTATTTTTGCTTCTCTGGTGATAAACTCAACGAACTGACTGAAGCTGGGGAATGACTTGGTTTCCTCTTCAATCTCCATCACTTTTCTGTTCCATGTGGCAACCGACCAATCAGGAAGCTTGGTGAGAAGTTTCCGGTTCTCATCACTGTCATTTAGAACTTCCAGACGCTTTAGTTCTGACATTGCTGCTTCACAGCCTCTTAAGAAGTCTGAAAACTCTCTTAATTCAACACTGTCCTTGGGTCCTATTCTTGGCCATGAACTGAATTTATCCTTGAACGCTTTAGCAACCACAAATGAGCTTCCGTATCTTTCCTCCAGAATGTCCCATGCTGACTGGTAGGCAGCATCTGTACTCAAGAGGAAATAACTCTCTATTGCCTTTCTTGCCGGTCCCCCGACATACTTGCGGAGGTAGTAGATTCTTTCATTCACTGAAATTTTCTTTCTGCCTATCAGCGTCTGAAATGACAAGTTCCACTCCTTGTATCTTAGTGGGTCTCCAGTAAAAACAGTAGGTTCAGGTACCGGTAGACGGCTCACATTAAAAGACTCTGCTATCGCTTCAGCAAGAGCTGTTGTACTGTCCTCTGAAAGTCCTTTTGGTTGCTCTTGGGTGGTATTTTGTGTTGCTGCCACCTGCTGCTCTGTATGTTTCCTTAAACTTGTTGCACCTTTATTTCGCACAGGTTTGCAGTCATGAAATGACTCCATTTCTTCTTCTGAGCTTCTTTCTTGTTCATAAACCTGTAGGCGTGCCTTTGCAGCTTTCACATTTTTAACTGTCTCTAAGCGCTCTATCTCTCTGCGCTTTTCTTCTAGTGCATTTTGTCTTGCAGCATTTTCTACTTCCTGTAATGCAATTCTTTGCCTTTCTTGTTCTTCAAGGACTTCAAGTTCTTGCCTTTCACTATCTATCTCTTCCAAAACCTTCAGAGTAGCTTGGTTAGCAGCAAACTCCGCTGCAGCCTCTTGTTTCTTTACAGAGGAGACACTTGAATGTTTTGATCCAATACTCCAGCTGTTTACTGACCTCAGACTTGGTGAGCTTGAACTGCCTTTCCGGGATGCTGCAGATGAGAACACAGAGCCAGTCTCCACCCAGTCCACTTGTACCTTATTAGTGCCTGGATTCCCTTCCATCTCTTGAAGATGAGAATGTCCACATCTAAGGATTTTGCTTGATATAGCATCGCAGGTGTCCACTCTACGTCGGGTTTCACTGTCTGGAGTTGTGCACTGACGTAGATCTTCACAGGCTCCCTTTGCATCTGTTGACAAGGACTGTATCTCAGTTAAAAGATCTTGTAGGATGTCACTGGAGGGAGCACCATCAAGCACTTTCTTAGCTTCCTTGGCAACAACCTTCCATTTCTCATAACTGACAGTAAAGCGATGCTTAAGTTTCTTTGATTTATCACCATAAAGTACTTGAGCTTTCTCAGTAAGTTTACGGGTTCTTTGGCTTCTTCGTGGTACTTCAGAAGAACTTTGAGGCTCAACTTCAACATCAGAGTCATTTGCTACAACATTCTTGTCAGATCCACACTCATCCATAGTAGGTAATGTTTTAGTGTGCTTAATCTAGCTAAAAGAAAATGCAACTAAATTAACCAGCATGAGCTGCCTTGTGGTTACTAGTGTAGTAAAATAATAAAAAAAAACGATTCCTAATGTAACCTCTTTTCTTCAATGTAAAATGTACAAGAAATATAACCAATAATTTACAGCTCAAATTAACTTAAACCCAAATAAGTGTGCACCTGTTCTCTTAATATTCTGTTAATCAGTTATATACAGTAAGTAATATAACAGAACTAAGTCAGCAAAATCTTCAGCTTGACCACGTGCAGTACACCACAATACTTGTTTTTTAGCACTTATAGAGTCTCTTTCAGCAAGTACTGAGTTTATCCATTTCTTTACATTTAACTTGTTTTTAATGTATCTCTTCTTGGATCATACATGTACTGCCTTCCCTTTCTTTTTATCTTCTTTTGCTGGTGTACAAACAGCCTTGGAAAACTTGCTTGCAGCTCCTTCAACAGCGGGCGCCGTTCGTCGCGTTCCACCTCCCGTCGAGCGGAACCCAGTTCTCACTGTAACTCCCTTATGGACATTTTACTACACAAGGCGTTCTTTTGGACGGGCCTTTATTTGCGGGCTGGCGCCATCAAACATGCCGTGAGAACTTGTTGGCCGGGATAGCAAAAGGGGTTAAACAAGTCTTGTTACTCGAACAATGCAATCAACTCCATGCTTGGAACTTCCTTTTTCTTGGTGCACGCTGGATGAATACCGTGTTACAATAATACCAGTCCTGACGGAAACAAAATCAACTAATGGTTCCATGACATTATAAATCGACTATTAAACACTTAACTAACAGGAATGATCAGGGACTGTTTCAATGAACATAAATTGTGTATTTAATCACTGTAATGAATAAATAATATTAAACTTAACACAGTGTAACGTAAATGCCACAGATGGCAGCTACAGGACCGGCAAAGCTATTGGGGGCTTTCTGCTGATGTTACCTGGAATAGGATGCTGTGACCTGAAGATTAGGGCAAGAAAAATTGATGAGCACCACAATAAACTCGTTGGTGTGAAACCAATTAGACTAAAAAATAAGTCATTGAAGAGAAGTTGAGCCTGTCTTTGATTCTCTACTCTCCATTTTTGAAAGGCATTGTTTTTGCAGTAATAAAGCTTTGCACTTTTGGTTGCAAGTTGCTCGTACTTGTGCTACGTGAAAACACAAAGCACGCACATTTGTTGGATTTCTGCTTGTTCATATGCATACTTTAAAAAATACATACACCTGTTGTTTTAAAATCTTTTTTCAAAAATGTGTCAAGCTCTTTGTGTTTTGTTTTTTATTGAAAGTGCTACCTTAACAAATGTTAGATCAAAAGATCTATTGAATGCATCAATAATGCAATGAAAATTCATTCATTCATTTTCCAATCTGCATTATCCCTTTCGGGGTCACCGGAGCCTAACCTGGCTACTCATGGGCGAAGGCAGGGTACACCCCTGGACTGGTCGCCAGTCTGTCGCAGGGGCCACAATCACACACCCATGCACACTCACATCCACACCTACAGACAATTTAGAGTAACCAATTAACCTGTGAAGCATGTTTTTGGACGGTGGGAGGAAGCCGGAGTACCCAGAGAAAACCCACGCATGCACGGGGAGAACATGCAAACTCCACACAGAAAGGTCCCCAGCCAGGACTTGAACCGGGAACCTTTTTCCTGTGAGGCAGGAGCGCTAACCACTGCGCCACCGTGCAGCCCGACTGCAATGAAAATACATGTAAAAGTTGTTTCAAGATCTGGAAGGTGCGGCAATTTAAAGAATCTTTAAAGTTTTTAGACGCACTAATCTATGTTACCAGAATGAGTTTGCAAAAACTTGAACGCAATGCAAAAGTCACTTTTTTGTACTCTTGAGCACAAGTAAAAAAGCTGATTTATTGCACAGTTCAATTTGTCTTACTTTTTGTAAGTATGGACAGCTGTGCCATTTTGATGAATTTGTATAATGTCAGGGGTTAAATACAGACTGAAAATGTACAAACTGTCATTTAATAATTACAATGAGATATTATTTAATTTCTCTATAAACCTGGGTCATAAAGATAGTTACATGACAAAAACTAATAGTGTTTTTGTATATGAACTAAACTACAGTCTGGTAAATCGGGGAAATGTGAGACATATGAGACATAGAAATCAGATCTAAAAGATGTAAATGGTTTGTTGCAAGAATGACTTACAGTATTGTTCCTTCTGACATTTAAGCTCTCAGTCTTACAAAAAGGCCTTACAGACAAAGTGCTCTTTTTGCCTTTCTGTTCCAGGGAGGAAGGTTATCAATGACAGATAACACAGACAGTGAGTTGACTGTTCGTCTTTCTATTGCCACCTTCAAGGACTTGTACTCTCTGTCAGTAATAGAAACTGTATTTCTATGGAAGTAAAGCATGAAGTTCTTGAAGCATCCTGTCTTAATTACTTTATGATACTTTTTTTTGGCAAAACCTCCAGATCCTCTGAGCATGCTGTCATTCCTGTGATGAAAACGATCAATTACATCAGAGTACTCAAAATGACAAACTAATTCAACAACTTTTTCTCATCACTGGATGCTCATTTTCTGATGACTCCTTTTTAAATGATTTTTTTTTTTTTAGCACTTTCCTTACTAGTCAAGCTTACTAGTCTTCATCTTTAATTGCTTTTCAACAAAAACTACAATCCTATGTTAAAGTTCCATCAGTTGTCACACTCATGGATGTGTGAAATTTGTTCTCTACGTTTGATCCATTCCCCACGGTGGTGGTCAGCAGTCACAGCTGCTTTTTGGATTTGGTGGTTTAACCTCCTAATCCGATCCCTTAATGCTAAGTGTGGATTTGAACCCACAACCTCCCAGTTGCAGGAAACAATCCACCTCTAAACTTCAGGAATTACACAGGTACTTCAGAAAAACCTGTTTGCTGTGTGGTCTGAGTTAATGATCTTTTGTTCTTTATCATGACCGTGACAATTGACTAAAATCTTTCAACCTATAGTTGAGTGGTTGTGGCAGGTACTTCTGCTTACTTCTCACAGAGCTTTAAACAAGATGAAAATGATGAAAAATGAATTCAGTATTAATCCCAACAAAATGAAAGCTAATTTTCCATGAGCCCCTTAGCCCTTTATTTCACCCCACAAGATGAGCATCTTTTACAATTACAGCACTTGTAATGTGTCCATATAATTCCTGTCTTTGCCAGCACATTTTGTGTGATTAGTTGAATAAATCTTGACCTGATTGTAGTCTTGATAAAAGCTGTCTTTAGTAATATGTCCTGGCTTTCTTTCTAAAATTGCTTTAAGCTCCGCTCACCATTATTCTCCATTCGGAGTAATTGTGTGATAAACCGCTGAATGCTTGCAGATAATTGGTACCATTTTTGCCATCAAATTATGAGTTTCTTTAGACTATGTATGACGGGCCAAAATGGACAAATGGATAATGAATGCTTTTTTTTTTTTAATCCTCTCAAAAGATCACTAAGTTTTCCATTTCTGAAAATATTAGATGTGCTGTCTCTCCTCCAAAATACTCACATGATCTAAATGCAATGCAAAGTTAAACCACACTTGCTCTTTATTAAAAGTCCAGCCATCCATTTTCTAAACCTGCCTATTCCCTTAGAGGTTGCTGGAGCCTATCCAAGCTACAATTGGGAAAAGGTGGATTAAATCCTAAACAGGTTTTTGTTGCTCCGCTAAAGTTAAGATGAAGATACTTATGAGGTCTGTAAGCTAGCGAGAGAAAGTGTGAACAAATAGCTCCAGTTAAGGGTGACTGAAAGCACAGTAGGGTCCCTCCCAAAACTCAGGGGTGAGTTTCTAATGACCTATAGCTGCTCTGCAGAAACTATGTCCAAGAAAACGAAGACAGTTTTGTTTTTTGTTTTTTTTTGGCTGAAAACGGTGTAATCATATTTATAAGATCACTGAAAACAATAGATGAAAAGATGATCAGAGTAGAATTTGATGTATGTTTTTGGACTGTTTGATGACACCATGGTGGAAATTTCCTAAATGTTGCTTATTTGTTTTTTCCTCCCCCCTTTTATTTTGCATTTTGTGGCAACAGTGCCACAAAGGTAAAGTACGATGAATCTTTTTACCACATCTTTACATCTCCTCTTTAATCTGAAAGCACTTTGTTCTTGGGGCTTGCCTTTTAAAATTAAAAGAAATGCTGGCCCATTTGTTCTCAAAATTGGTGTGACTGGTTTATGGCTGATTTCCTTTTTTTTTTTTTTCTTTTTTTTTTTTTTTTTTTTTGCCAGAGCCTCCCACTTTTTGATGTATTTGGGCCAGAATTACAGTTTCTTTAAGGCATTACTGCTTGAGGTGCATTGATATGTTCTGGCTCTTTGGAGCCATCTGGACCATAGCTATCACAAATACCTGCAAGATACTGACACACACGCACGCACGCACACACACAAAATAATTCCACACTATTGCAGACTGATAGAGAAGTGCAGGAGTTGCAGCTTTAGCCTTAAATATTATCATTTCCTGGGGCTGTAGCTCAGCCACAGGCACTGATCATTGCCTTTGGCACCATTTCATTGTAAGTCAAATAACCCAGGTTCAGAAAATACTGAAACATAGACAGAAATGCAGAAGCAGACATGTCTCAGTTCCCATTCACTTCAGAACTCCACCATTTTAAAGGACCTGCAATATGTAGAGTAGAAACGTGTTTTTTTTTTTTTTTCATCTTGTATTCAGGAGTTATCAAATGAAGTGAAGGCATACTGACCTAATTACACATCAGAGTAAAAACTTAGAAAAAATATACTAAATCCAAGGGTATAAACACAAGCTTTAAAGTCATCAGTACAAGTTTAAAAGCTGTAATTTAGGTTTAATTTTTTTTTTGTTTTGTTTTGTTTTGTTTACGCCAGTGAAGAGATTTTCCTGTCCTCTTTATCACCTGTAAAATGAACTGCTGCATTGAGAATGCGTCAGTCAACACTACAGTTAGTGAGGTGTAAAGAAGAGGCTCCAAACTCTCATTACTGTGAGGCTGGATTAGTCTTCCTTTTATTGGTTTGTTAAACCGTCAAAGTCCTTGTGCCGCCTATTAGTCAGATTTTCTGGACATCCTAAACAATCCCTTTCTGAAGTTGATTTTTTTTTTTTACTTGGGCTTAAACAATAGTGCTATTTCATTTTAAGTTCCTCCCTGAACACAACAGTTGTTCCTTTTTCATGAGCAAGCTCTTAAAAATGATCAGTCTTTGATCATTTTCATTTTAAATAAAATGATTAACCAGGTTGAGTGGTAATGCTTTTTTTCTGGTTTTGGATACAAACATACAACATTTAATCACCTGAAACATTTTAAAAGTTGAGAATTTTATTTTTTATGCGTCTTTTGTGTAATTAAGTTCTGTACCCTCACTTTTTCATGTTTGCCGTTTGAGTGTAGGAAGATTGATGGTTGAATTAGTTTATTTGTTAGTTTTTTCACTTTCTTTTCATTTCATTAGTTAAAAAATAAATTTTACAGGTAAAGCTGACTTATTATAATTTACTTATAACTTACTTAACTTACTTATAATTTGAAATAAAAATGTGTGTTGATTTATTAAAAAAAAAGAGAAAGGGTGAGTATTTATTTTGCAACATTGCAAAGTCTTGTGATTCACATCTCGAGGACTACATGCAATGCAGGTTTTAAACAACTGCGTTTGTGGAACCAATTAAAGTCGTAAATACTTTTATCTTATTGTTACATCAATAAATAAAGTAAAATCAAGGACGAAAATATCCGAGTCATTACATAATTTTTAAATGCAGGGGAGTCAATGTGGAGCCACAGCATCATGCCCTACAGTAATCCATCTTCATACAGGATGGAAATAAAGTCCCATTTTAATTCATCAGCCTTCTGCCACAAGCAAAGGGAAGTCACTATAACAGCAACTAATTGAATTTATTTCCAACATGACTGAGCAGCAGAGCAGAAACACTTGATGAAAGGAGTTCAGGTATATGGCAGACCACATCCCACAAAGACACGTTGAATACATTGTTCTGATTCTCTGCTTTTAAGTGCTTTAGTAATTTGAAAAATGCCTGAAGCAGATTCTGCTCAGATTACAGTACTTCTGTGCTGTTCAGAATTAGTTTTTTTAGAATCCGACACCAGAGAGTGTTCTCCCTCTGGCTAAATTGATAATTACTCTTGTTAGACCGATGGGGACAAAACAGTCCTCACGATTTTTCTGAATATAATGGACCATAAAGGGAACAGCACTTTGTGTCATTTCAGCAAAATAACAAAAAAAGGATGTTCTTTTTGTTTATCTTTTTTTTCGTCTATAGATACGAGGAGTCCAAGTGTTGATGTCAGTGCTGCAGGGGCGAGTCATGCATCAGGTGTAACCCTATATACGTTAGTGTGCATATTAGTACTGTGTGCAGACTTATTCGAGCTGTGCATTTTTCAGTTTCTAAACTTAAGTACCCTCACAATAGTTTACTTAGCTAATTAAAAGAAATCATCCTAAACTCAGAATGACAATGAACAATTTGTTTGTTTGTTTTTTTTTTTCTGTCTTTCTTACAATTAGTCTGCAGGGATGATGCAATTAGGAGGACAGGCAGAATGAAAGAGTGCCCACAAAGATTTTTGGGGCTCCTTCAGTTTTAATTTGATGTTCTGTACTTTATTGCCTTAAAGCTATGACCTGTTTCATGCAAATTTGAATTTTCGTACAAGTTCTTTTTTTTGCTATTAGTTGTGTTTGCCTATGCCCAGATTTCAAAAATCTCCTGTAGTTTCCCCCAATTTCTAAAACACATTTTCTGAAACATTAGACTAATTCCATCAATTATCAAACACAATTTTTTAAAAATATTGGCTAACTGTACAGACACAACACACTACACAACAAAACACTTGACTCTATATCCAGAATGGTTAATAAAAAATAATAAAGTCCTCCCCTAAACAAATTAGAGAAAAATAGTATTCAGAATTTATTTTTGTATTTTCACTGTAAAGCCAGGTTCACATTTATTGCACTTCACCATCTTGTCTCTGTGCCTGATCAGGCCAGACGACTTCATCCACATCATAGGCAATGTTCTCCCTAGCCAGACAAGAGGGAGGAAATGATCTTGTGTGCCTGATCCAGCCTTGACAGCACAGAACTGAAATGTCATCACAAGCCATGTAAATGGCCAGCAACGTGTTTTGTCAAGTGTATGGTTATCGCTCATAAACTTTCCAACGCCAAGTAGAAAAAAAAATCTTTAATTGGGTTAAGGAATGTAGAACAAGGTGAAAGAAAGCTAATACAAAGTGGAGATTTATTCTGAACTGTCTGAAAACTTTTGTGAAAAGCAACAATAAAATCTTCTCTGCCATTTTCTTGTTCAATGTCTGTATGATTGATGCCACAGTGAACCTTGCCTGCTGAGTTGAGGGTTGACCTTTTGACCTGATTCCCTCATGGTCAGTTCATGAACCAACATATATAGTCAGTAATTGAGATCTAGATCTCATCAGAGCTTCTGTTCTTTGTCTGGATCCAAATCTTGGTTCAGGCCTTTGGCTGATCTTGGTGTTGGTCTGGGTCTTGATGCTGTTTCAGGTCTTGGTCTAGCTTGCCTTACTCTGTTTCCATCTTAGAAAAGCTGCTCAGCTGTTCCAGAATTGCCTTTATAGTCACAGCAGTTGATTTGCAACAATTGTCTCCAGTTTTGATCAGTTGTGTTGATGGTGATCACTGTGTTGAAGCAGTTTGTGTTAACGTTTTCCATCTTTTATATTGTGAATGCTGACTATGTTTTAAAATTGATTGAGAAAGTGTCATTTGTTTTGCAAAGAGTAGACTCAGAGTTTTGCAAATTATGTGTTAACTCCAAATTGTTTTGTATGTTTAGAGTGATGTTTTTAAGAAAAGAGTTAAGCAGTTGATCAGCTGGTTTGGAGAATGGCACTTAGTGTTTTAGCATTTGGGAAAATCTGTAAATGCGGAATATTATTTTGTTTAATATAGTTTGAACTTTTTGTATTTTTTCCGCACAATTTTAATGAAAATTTGCCCTTTAAAATAGAACCTTAGTTGATGTAAAAATGTGTTTTCCTTTTTGGGAGAGATTTTTAAAGAAAAAACAACAGCTTGTCAGTGACATCCCGGTGCCTGCCTCCCGCTCTCCCTTTCGTGTACTCCAGCACTTCTAATGAGGAGTTGCTTACTTTGAAAATGGCTGCAGTACAAGTGTGACTGCGGTCAACTCAGATTCCTAGCGATTTGTTCGCCTAAATGCCTCCGATCTGAAAATATCCTTGCAGTCTTTGTTTTGCAGCCAGATACTTTTTCTTTCCTCATTACAGCACTTTATCTGTTTCATGCTTGAAGTATCTGTGATTTGCCACACACAGACTAGTTTCATAACCCTTAGTAGTACTTGCATGTTGTACTTTTTTGCATCTTCAAAGCCTCTTTTGTTTCAGCTGTTTGTGGTTAACAACACCTAACTATTACCTTTGAAACACTCTAAATTCTTATTTTTTTTTTGTTTTACTTATCTCTAATTTGAAGTGATAGTTTTGTTTTTTTTTTGCAGAATTTTAAGATCCAGTCCAATGAAAATTGTGTTTTTGGAATTTTTAACATGTTATTGTCGTAATTTTCTCATGATGAAGGGCTTATATAAATAACATGAAGCTTAAAACTGCATTTCTGAGTATTTCTTTTTTCAAATTATGGTGAATCAGGAGCAGATGAAAAAATACCCTTTGAAAAAAGCTTGAAGCTGTAGAAGCTACAGTCGGCGGACCACAATCTCCCTGCCGAGGGGTGCCGTGGTGCAGTGGAAAGGGCAGTCGACTTGTGATCGAAGGATTGCAGGTTTGATTCCTGCCTTGCCCGCCCATGTGTCAAAGTGTCCTTGGGCAGTGTTCATCAGTGTGTGTGTGTGTGTGCGTGTGTGCGTGCGTGTGTGTGTGTGTGTGCAAATCGTTATGAATAGGGAGCAAACCAAAAAATGCAGTTTGAAAAAGCCTTGTAGCAGCACATATGTCCCACAATCGTCTGTTTTTGTTTTTTTTTTTGTTTTACCACTAATGTTAGGTTGGGGGGTGTATAAGGTTGTAAGCTAGCAGGAGAGCATGTAAACAGATGAATGATGGGAAATTAGGGCAGACTTTACTACACACCAACAGTGCGTAGTATTTTTTAATGAACTACTGCTACTATGCAGAAACAATGTCCTAAAACAACAACACAGGTTTTTACATTTTGGCTAAAAAAGGCAAAGTCATATAAAAGACCACTGGGAATGCTTTTACAATAGATCAAACGATGATCGGAGTGAGACTTAAAACGTACTTCAAAGTGCGCACAATGAAACTCCACAAAAGCTTCAAGAGTTTTGATCTACAAGCAGCTAGGTGGGCAAAAGGTCTAAATAAATTAGACACAAAAAGATATTTAGATGATAAATAATATTTAATAATAATATTAACTTACAACCGTTTTAAAACGACTGTAGAGAAGCTTAGAGTTGCTCTTCCCAGTCACTGAAAATGCCCATTAAAGTGTGCCATCATGCAACCCATTGAAAAAAAAAAAAGCATTATGAAAGTAATTTAAGTTTGGTATCTTCACTGTTACATCATTCCTTTTCTTATAACTGGGCTTTTAACCATAACCTTCAGCATCCCTATCATCTCCTCATTTAAGGCGAACATTTCTGGGTGTTTGTTTTGGCCACGGGTTTAATTCACCTCATTTTTCCCACCTATCTGCTGTGTGGATATCAGAGTAGAAGTGAAGGCTGCACGAAAATACCATTAAGCTGAAATGTGTCACTGCACAGTTAAAGCACAGGTTGCAAGTTGAAGGTGGGGAAAGGGGGCTGTATCTGTGAGTGATGACTCATAACACATGATTACATGCCGTTGCTATGTAATGACGGAGAGCACCCAGGCTTGAGTGTCTGCTTGTGTGCGTGTGTCAGTATGAAGATGGGGGAGGCAAGCGACATAGAGGAAAGAACAGAGAGGACAGCCGCTGTGGGCACGCTGTGGGCAGGTGATGCCCACAGCAGCAACAAGAACTTGATAGAGTGCTAATGTGTAAGTCTTCAAATGACTTTTCACTAACATTGTTTGTCATGGGAAAGCTCTACTGTAGTATTGACTCAAGTCACAACAGTTTGACCTCAAGGAGAGCACAAATCACCTTTCCAGTCCCGCAGAAACCATTCTTATTTTCAATTAACAACGAATGCAACGGATTTCAACAAATGACAATCTTGGAATTGAAAAAAAAAAACTACCAGCGTATGACTCTCCTATGTCATTCCTTGATACATTGCATGGATTATATTCACTTCAGAGTGGTAAATACACAGTTGGTAAAAAGTTTTATTTAAGAACATGCCAAATGAATGTGTCTTAAAACAAAGCAAATGTCATGGGTGATGTTTCGACTTGGTCGTCATTAAGGGTTTGTTTCATATAGACACCAGGCTCATACTGTTTAGGTAATACGTAAACAGTACCTGACACTTACACTTGATCAATTTTCATTTTTGTCATATTTCTACTTCTACTTTGCATCTAATTTATCATTTTATGCTTTTTTGTATGCGTTTGGGTCAGGAGGTTATGGAATTGTACGTGTTTTATCATTTTTTGTGCATGAAGGTCTATGTTTTGCTTTTGGTTTTCAAATTAGAAAAAAAAAAAACTGATACTATGTAAAGCAGTTTAGGATAAGAGTTATTGTGATTTGGATCAAGTTACAAACATTGGTAAGAGATTGTGATAACGCTGATGTGGGGTTTTTGACCCAGGACCATGGTTGTGTTTTGTTGGGGTTTATTTCCTGTTTTATTTTGTTGTTTGTTCCTGCTTCCTGTGTTTTCACTTGTCTGCTCATTTCAGGTCTCTTGACACTCCCCTCCTATTGTGTGTTCTCTCCTTCCTTAATGTGGCACACCTGTTGATACTTGTCTCCTCCTCTCCTTCTGTTTATAAATCCTCGTCTCCCTTGCACTGGTTGTCGGGTGGTTTTGGTAGCAGCATGAGTACATGTTCTGCTTTTCAGATTCTGACTAAATAATCAGACTTTTTGCTGTTACGAGTGCCATCTGCATTTTGTGTCCCCACGTCAACCCTGACAACTGAAGGTAATGCCAAGTCCCCACAACCCAAAATGCAAATGCATCTACAAAATTGAAAATAACTTTTGTTGTTCTTTTAATGGGCCTATGTCATGCTATTAAAAGCCTTTCAGAGGAAACTATATCCACATGTATGATAATAATTTATCTTTGGCACACTACAGAACCATTTTTTTAAATTAAATTTGAGTTATCTCCACAAGCTCTTTTTCCAACCCAGAAGTAAGACGCCCCAATCTTTGAGGCAACATCTTTCGCTCCGTGTGGGTGCCGCCCATTTCATGACGTCCTTCAAGAACCGGCCTTGGCCTGGCAACTCTTCCTGGAAGGGGCTGTTCTTTCACATTCATATAAACGTTGGGGACTCATTTGTTCTCGTGGATTGGAAGGGGCTGGTGTTCAGAGAGCATGGTTGGAGATGAATGTTTAGAGATACGTGATTGTAGCAAAATACCACTTTGGGGGTGTTTTTTGTGAGGATCTGACATTCTAAGACACTTAAAAGCTTAAAAAAGTTGATTTTGCATGATACAGACCCTTCAAAACAACACAGATTTTTGCATAAGACTAGCATGTATGTGACATGATTTTTAAAGGTTAAAATCGTTTACACGGTAAAATTTAACTCTGACATTCACAAATTCACACATCCTTGTCAAAAGGCAAGTCAGTCTAGAGGCTTGGTGCATTTCTATTTTTCTGTCCCTCCAATTTCAGATACACGGCCTGAATCACTGAACAGGACTATTATGCATGACTAAACTACAGAGAGTGTCAGAGGAACAAGGAACTCAGACTAGACGGTCTGACCTCCAACAAACTTTCCACAGCGGGCTAAATGGCTATGATGTAACTTTGACAGTCCTGTGGATCTTAAATTGAGTTTGTTTTTTTTTCTTGACTTTGTTCTAATTAAAGATATTAGCCTTCTGAGTCAAATCTTTATGGACAGACAGAATCTTGAAATTAGATTGTTTTTTTTCCGGTTTTTTATTTTGCCTGTCTGCCTCTGGTGCTTTTGTCTAACAAAACCCATGACCACACCATTTAAACATGATACATCTATATGAGCAAAATATGAAAAAAATACCTATAAAAGAACCCATGGTCTGTTTTCAGTCAGTGCTCCTTTTTCGTTTTTATCTCAAACTCCCCTGTGCCTGTGCTGCTTAGCCATCCTTAGCGTGGTGGGGAGAGTGAGGCAAACCCCCATGCAACAGTCAGACAACAAACAGCAACCAGTAGCACACAGGTTTCAGAGCCACAGAGGACTAAAAATAAATGCAGTGTTACTGCTTCTGCATTAAAAGAGAAGCAATTAAGCAATTCCCAGCTTGATATTATAAGGCACAAAACTTTACTATCAATCATTTTCTTTATAATAGTTTCACAAAAATGTCAATGTTGTTAAATTGAAACAACTTCAGATTGTTATACTGTTTAACTTGCAATTTAAAGTTTATAAAATAATTCTCCTATACCTTCCTTTTCTGAGTGTGGATTTAAAATTAAATTGGTTTTATACGTAATCTTTAGAATGGTGGAGGCTCTCAAAGATTTTATATTGGTACCTTCCAGGGATTTTTTACCACTCCCCGCTGATGTGTTTCACGTGTGTTCTGTTGTCAGTTCTTTTCCCCTTTCAGTATTTAAAGAGTTTCCTCTCCTCACTTCCCTGCAGGTTTGTTTTGTTCTCTGGGTCACCAACTTCTCATCTCTCCTACCAGGCTTTTTTTTTTAGAGTAGTTAGTTACATTTTTTGACTAGAGTGATTTTGGGACTTTCCCTTTGTGACTTTTACCTGTTTTTCAGCAATTTGCTCTTCCTAAATTTTTTGTGAAACTTTTTGTTAACAAAGACTCATTGTTTTTCTTTTTTTGTTTTGCTGCATTTGTGTCCGCTTACCAAAACCCGACAATAACAGCTGTATATCAAATAAAATCTGTATGAAAAGTTTTTGTAAAAAAAAAATCCTTCAGTAAACTTTATTATAACAAGTGCTCAGGAAGAAGCAGGTCACAACCACATCCAGTCAGGCGACAGCTATATCAACTGTACCAATGTCAAAATCAAAAATGATTATTTCTATACTGGGTTATAATGGTCTGAACATCAATATATGTGAAAAGTAATGTTTTTTTATGTTAATAATTGTAGGAAAGTTATTAATTTTAATTGGACTATTATTTGCTGAACTATGAAAAATATAAATTTGGAATGTCACTTTGCAAATGTGTTCTTTGTAAAAATGTGGTTGAAATTAATTACATCTCAAACATACAATAAGATATGATACAAGTGTACAGCAATATCTGAGATCCTTTTATGCACAGCTGATTTAATCTAACAGCCAAACTATGAAAACTGCAGTAATTGCATAACAATAAAATGTCTATACGTGTTGATGAAGACAATGCGTGTGCATGTCTGTGTATGTTTTAATTAGAGATGCATTACAGTAGGACGAGGACTTTCAGTTTTCGACAAATCATTTTTCTAATTATCTGGGAGAAGAGTCTCACCTTCAAGGCTAAAAACAAAGATGCATGCGTGCATTTTAAGTGCCTTGACAGCAGATATTTACTGGAGAGGGTTCAAATTAGTCTTTTTTCTTCACTGATAAGTGTTCCTCTCAACCCTGAACTCACTTACATAATATAGTGACATAACTTTCCTTAATGTGATGATTCATCATGTTTTTCTATGTGTACTCATTCTAAGCCCAAAAAAAAGACATGAATGTGAGGATGAATCTGTAAATAAAATCTTCAGGTTTTTCTTTGAGTCTTGGTTCGTCCATCCTGATTGGGGCTAAGTCCAAAGACTTTTAATAGTTGAATATTGACATTTAATAAGTTTATGATAAAAGCTAAATTTGCTGCATCATAAAAAAAATCTTTGTTTTAAGCATTCAAAGATGTTCTTCTGTAAGAAAACTTGTTTGAGTCCCACTCTCATCATCTTTTGATCTATCTTCAAAAGCGTTACTAGTGGTCTTTTAATTACGATTGTGCCATTTTTAGCCAAAATTTAAAAAAAAAAAAAAAAAGGGTGTGGTGTCTTCTAGCACATGATTTCTGTAGAGCGGCAGGAGTTCAATAGAAATTCATCTCTGGGTTATGGGCATGGCCTCTGGTGTGGAGTAAGCCTCCCCAACCTCCTATCAATCTGTTTACACTCTCTCCTGCAAGCTTACAGCCCCTCACACTGGTGCAACAGAAATACACGAGCAATATTGGAGCTATCCAGCCGTACAGTTTTGAGCCAGATCCCAGCTCCAATGAGAAAACCAAAGATGTGCATGCATCTATTCTGTCTACAAATAGATGTCTCAGAATAGAGCGAAGCAGGGAGATTGTGGTCCGCCGACTGTAGCTTCTACAGCTTCAAGCTTTTTTTAAAGGGTATTTTTTCCTCTGCTCCTGATTCACCATAATTTGAATGAAGAAATACTCAGAAATGCAATTTCAAGCTTAACTTTCTTTATATGTGTCCTCTATCATCAGAAAATGCCACAAGAACATGTCAAAAACACTAAAACAAAATTGTCATCGAAGTGGGTCTACAAACTTTCTTACACCCTACAAAATTGAGTTCAACAAAAATTCAAAAAATTTAAATGTTCTTTTTAGCTGTGATTTTGAGGTCTTTTTTATTTCTCTTTCATCTTCATAGGCCTGATCTACCCAGGTGAAGTAGCTGACTTGTAATCCTCCACTCCCCGTACACGTGAACCTCAACTAAACCCAGGGATTTCCTTTTATCCTTTTTTTTCAGTTTTAATGTTTGTTGAGAAGCAAGAAAACATAAGCCTTTTCTTTATGATTACCTTTGATTCGAAAGCCTCATGAATAAATGCTTTAGGGCCGAAAATAGGTCAGGACCACAGAAAATATGTGCACAGATAAAAGTTATCATTAATGTTTCATTTTTTATCTCAGAAGAAGATTTTGCCAGCACAAACGGAGTTGTACTGTTCCTCCAAGTCAAACTGGCGTTGATCCCTTGAAAGTTCTCCTGTAAGTCACAGATCAATTCTTTCATGACATCATCCTTCAGCAGGGACTGACGTAACTGCACACATTTTAAAGGCCAATGCATCTCTAATATTTCTAAAAATGATAAAGAGATGACAGCACTAGTCATGATCTTGGATGAACTGTGAAATAGTAGAGGACGTTCCTAAGAGCTATTTCTTGCTCTATCTATAAATGTCTAGTATAAAATATGATTTTCACAGTTTCTTACTTTTTGTTAAAGCACCACTGAAAGTCCCACTCTGATCATCTTTTGAACTATTTTAAAGCATTCATAGTGATCTTTTACTAATGTTTATGCTGTTTTTGACCAAAATAAGAAAACCTATGTCGTTTTTTAGGATATAGTTTCTGCAGAGCGGCAGGAGGTCATTAGAAATTTGCCTTTGAGTTATCGGTAGAACTGTTTGCACAAAGTAATCCTGCCCTCATTTCCCATCATCCATCTGTTTACACGCTCTCCCTGTCACAAAATGGGCAGAAGGCTGGTTCCAAATGCAGCAGGTTTATTGGCTCAGACAGGAGCAAAAGCTCAGACTAAAAGTCCACCCAGCTAAACCAGGGTCAGAGTCCAGGCAAGGGTCAGGGCAGGCGGCAAAGAAGCAGAGTACAGCAGGTACATTGAAGATCAGGTCCAATAATAATGGTTGGTATGCAGGCAGAAAGGCACAAACAATGCTTCCCACGGAGCATGGTTCTGAGCTGTGCTTAAGTGTCCTGTGGCTGAATAGCAGATGAGGGTCAGGTGGACATACGTGGATCTGTATGTCTGCAAGTGGATGTATCGTGCCAGCATCTATGTCACATCTACAAACTTTTTCCAACTGCATTTTTTTTGTCTGCTACTGATTCACAATAATTAAAAAAAAAAAAAGAAATGCTCAGAAACTCAATTTAAAGTTTAATTTCCTATAAATATATATTTTATCAGGCCGCACGGTGGTGCAGTGGTTAGCGCTCTTGCCTCACAGCAAGAAGGCCCCCAGTTCAAGTCCCGGCTCGGGGACTTGAAACAGTGTCACCAATGGGGGAACTTTCTGTATGGAGTTTGTATGTTCTCCACGTGCATGAGTGGGTTTTCTCCGGGGACTCTGGGTTCCTCCCACCATCCAAAAACATGTTTCATAGGTCAATTGGTCACTCTAAATTGTCCCTAAGTGTGGTAGTGAGTGTGCATGGGTGTGTGATTGTGGCCCCTGTGATAGACTGGCAACCTGTCCAGGGGTGACCCCTGCCTTCGCCCATGAGTGGCTGGGTTAGGCTCCAGCTGCCCCATGACCCCGAAAGGGATAAAACAGTTTAGAAAATGAATGACTGTCCTCCATCCTTAGAAAAATGCCACAAAAATATTTTAAACACAAGATTTTCTTAGGAGTTAAAGTCAATTTGAAACTTTTACTTTTCTGATGTTGAAGGGATCGCTTAGTTTTGTTGACATCAAGTGCACAGAATTGCATAATGCTCACATGACCGAGCTGGTATCATTAAACAGCACATGGAGTTGAAGAATTTAACGGAAAGAAGGAAGGTCTTTCTTGCAATTCATGATAATGGGATGCAGTGTGGTTATTCAACCAGGAAAACCCTCCATTCCATTCTTCTCCAGTAAGCATTATTGGTGCAACATGTGCTGATGATCACCACCAGTTTTCATTCATGCTTTTCTAAAAGTGGGTGGTCATGAAATGTTTCGTTTACTATATGAGATTCAGTTTGTTTTCTTTTCTGTCATTTTTTACTTTCGAGCTTGGTTTTTCAGTGGCAGGGCAAGTTCAGTACAAGATGTGCATGGACTTTTTTTTTGTTTTTTCTCCGAAATTGCATGTGTTCTCCTCTAGGCCGCGTGTGTATTGTCTCAGCCACATTCGTACTGAATGCCCTTGGGATCCAGTCAGTTCAAAGGCTAAGTCAAAGCTTATGGGAACTAATCTTCACCAGTGCACTGGTGAAGTCATCCCAACTGTCTGGAACGCAGATCTGATGTTTGTATAAAAAATAGCCTCAGAACTTCAGACGATAAGAAAACAAAAATAACAGCAATGATATGTGTTCACATATTTACGCATAATCTTGTTATAAGCGATAAGTCATGATGTGAATTAATGAAGAGGTGCATTAGAAAATATTAAATCCATGTCATAATCCAAATCTCAAAGTTATTGCAGACAAATTTGATAATCAGCACTCAGTCTCTCTGCACTTACAGTCCGCAATTTCAGACTAAAAGTCTTTCACTGGAAAGCATATAGTTAGAATGTATTTATTTATTTTTTGTATTTATTTATGAAGGGTGTTGGGAGTATGATGTGGCTTTCCTGGTCCTACAGCCTTGTTATTATGTAGATTATGTGTGCAGCTTGCAGACACATATGAATATTTTATGCTGACTGAGATGCTGTTCTAGAGGGTATGTTTCTAGGGTTTATACATCTGCATCTTCACGAAAAAAAAAGAAAAAAAAAACAAGAGCATTTCAGATCTGTCATATTGCAAAAACAAGATGACATTTTTTTCTCAATTTTAATGTGAAAAGCTTATTGGAGAATTTTAGCAGAGATTGTTTAGAGTCAGAGTGACTGAAGAAGACTAAAAGGTTTGAGACATTTCTGTTTGCAGTCATTAATCTGTTGAAATGGGCCATAAATCTGAGCTTTTCATTGAATTGTGCTTCTTTGTCATGATTCATATTTAGTGATCTCATATGTTCTCCTTCACTTTGTGAGCAGTAAATCAATAAGCAGGCGTATACTTTACTGACCCTGACTTTGTGTCTGGCACAACACAACCAAGAAGAGGACTGAGAAAATAAACACAAGGACTGAATTATTTTGAAGAGCATTTGGAGAACTTGAGGCAAAGAGAAGTAACCTAAAAATAGGAAAAGAGCAATCAGAAGAAAATCACAAAAAAGGAAAATTATCTGTCCACTAATCAGGTATTTTTTATTTAATTAAAATTTTAATAAGATATCAAAATTGATAAACAAGGAGTTTAACACAAGCATTCAAAAAAGGAAAAATAAGCTAAAAATCAGTTGAATAAAATTACTTTAAATTGAAGGTTATACAGTCCTTGCTAGTTCTCATCAAAAAGTTTTTATTTTGTGAGTTTGTATGTACCTAATTGTAGTTCATTTTGATTATAGTGGAAAAAAGCTGGTGATATAAGTGGGAATGAGTCATTTTAGAACAAAATTTGAACAAAATGAGAGTGCAATCTTAGTACAAGTTTGCCTGTTTAAATAAATCCTCATAAAATCTAAAACTAGCACTTATTATTAGAACAGAAATATAAATTTTAAAATCTACAAATGTTAAAAGAAAGGCCAGGGAAGTTTAACATGGCTTCTCTCTGCTAGTAATTCATTTTAATAAAATGCATTCAGATGTCCTATGAACATTTCTAAAATCAAGCTCTTTGTATTTTCTTTTTTTGTCTTAAATCAAGATTTTCTATTGTCTAGAGGATGAAGCAAAAAGATTTTGACTCCTTTTAATGGCAATAATTTCCTTATTTCTAGATTCTAGTTCATAATGAGACAAAAAAATTGATTGTGCTGATTTTGGTTAAAGCTTGGAAAGTGCTGTGTAAAGAAACGTTTAAAGAAACGTCTAAAAAACACGATTTTAAATCTTAGAAAGCTTCAAAAAGTTTCCAGCGTACAGATGTAAATGTTATTGAGTAGGATAAAAAAGGTTATTGTAAATTGTTCATAAATGTGTCACATCATCATAGCCTGACAGAGGAATTTTCTTCTTTGGTTCATGCAACAAAACTTTAATTTACTAAAAACTGAAATGAAAACTTGAATATGAATTTGCTAGATTCAAAAGGTATAGCATGTAATGCAGATTCACCACCGCATTCATCGCTCTGGAGAGAACCTCTTCTTGGCCAGATGGGAGCTCTGTTTGCACAAGTGAGTGTTTGCCTCTGTAGCTGTAAATTTGACTAAAAGAAACAGTTGGAAACAGGCAAGGTCGTTGGTGAACCGTTGTGAACTGACACAAGCCACAGTTTTTCATGTTATGCCAATTTTTCCTCAGAGAGAATACAATCATACTTTTTTTTAATCATCATTTTTGTCTGGGCACACAGGGATACTAAGCTGATTAGTCAAGCAATGAATGCATGTCTGTGAATGAAAGCGGGTGCATTCAGGGACATGTCACTGTTTGCTGGGAAATATCTGTTCAACCACACTACTGCGCTGCAGATTAGTGGTCTTGTTGCTTTTGTATTCAGACAAAAGTCCTTATTTTTTCATGAACACAATCATAAATAGACGTGTTCATGTTTTATTTGATTTTATTTTTAAAAAGTTAACATTGTCCTTTACTGAGGTTCCGGACATGTGTTGTTTTGTTTGAAGGCCCAATTGTGGCCCAATGTAAACTTGTCTTGTGTTATCAGAATTACAAAAAAATTAGAGAATTATATACACCAAAATAAACCTTTAATTTCTACCCATACCAAGAAGAGTGGAGGAACTGTGATGTCCTTTATAAAGTTTTTTTTGTTTTTTTTGTTTTGCAGATTATTAAAAGAGGCCTTGAAACCAATGGATGTCTTTTTATGTTATAATGTGTAAGAATCATTCACTGGGCCCCAGAAAATGTTTTCTAATCATTTTGTCCAAAACTTTGTCTTCTTTTCATGTTACAATGGTTTAAAAATGGTGGTATCCTCAAGCATTTGAAACCCTCAGGTCCACTTAAGTTTCCATTAAGGCCACTCTGATGAACTGAACAGCCAAGAATACCTAAAGACAGCTACTTATGTTTCACAGTGAATTTTGATTAGTTACTAGGTTGCTGACATAATTTTACGGTATTCATTTATTTGGGTTGTGGGTTATTTGGGTTGGGTTAGTATCATTGGGGTGTTTGTTTTTATGACAACATGTATTCCTAGTACGTTAAATTGTCGTTTTTATTCAATATTTGAGAATTTATTGTTCATTTTATCTTTTACTTTTGCAAGGTACATTTTTTACATTTAAAGGATAAAATGGTATTTTAAAACAATCTAATTCTCTTGTTGCCTTGACAGCGCTGGAAATCTTAAATAAATGAAAACATCTTAATGAAATGTTGTTAATCTACACTGAGCTGGCTCCCTTCTTTTATGTTGCTGACTAGATAAAGAACACAGTCACTAACCCGACTATCAAGTTCTATTACAACCCAAAGCACACTTTTCTTTTGTAATACAGGAACAACCAGTGAGCTGAAGTTTTTGATGAATAAAAAGCGAAGCCTGGGGAGAATAGCCATGAAGGTGGACACATAAAGATAGTGGGACACAAACTACAGGAAAAGCAATTTCAAAGGTCTGTGAATGGGCATGAATAGGCTTGAAGATCAAAGAAGGTCAGCAGCAGGAAGTCTGGACAAAACCAGCACATTCAATCTGTTTGTTCCAGACCCACTGCCAAGATTTTACACTGAGCTAGAATCTTTGTCATTAAATAATTTACCCCACGAGTGGTCTCACTGTCCACAGACTGCCCCATATCCATTTCTGATACTTGTGACTTCTTGCTGCTGCACAGGCTAAAGATTACTGAGGTTTTTAAGAAGCATTACCTTTTTATATAATGGAAGACCAAAGGTGAAACATTTAAATAAATTAATTTAACATCAATTAATGTTTCATGACATCATTAAAATAAGAACTAATTAAATACGTGTCATAAAATGTGTCAATATATTTCACTGAAATACCAATTGATTTCAAATAAGAAATACATTTTATTATTTTAGGATCTGGTGTTGCAGTATTTCATTAATTCATTTTATAAGTCAAATTCTACAGTTGTAGTAAGTGGGCAGGACTAACTCAAATCCAGTAAATTCGGTTATTCTGAAGTCTGGATAACCAATAAGTCGCTAAGTCCTGCCCATTTGACTTTGTCTTTGACAGATACAAATAATTAAATTAATAAATTAATTAAAAATAATTTACTCAGTTGATTAAAATGTTGATGATTTCATGATGCATTATTTGTGTTTTTTCTTTTTTTTATCTGTCACCTTTCGTCCTCCGTACTACATGTAGATGTTTTAGCATCTCATACCACCTTTAAACAATACTTTACCTTTTTCACATGCATTGAATTATCATGTGATTCCTGCTCCTGTGGTCTGAATCTCTTGTCATTCTTAAAACATATTTTCCTCTTTGGAGTGATCAACTTCAGGCTAAAACTCATGATTGTGAAGTATCTTACACCTCCCCTTGTTTTGTTTCTGGACTCTCATGTTGGACTGCTTGTTTGTTCTTGTTTTTATCATTTAAAAAACATTGCCAAATTGCGTTCAATTGTGTCACACTCAGAGATGGAGATGCTCATCCATCAATCTGGATTATTGAAACTCAGTTTTCACATGCCTAAGCAAAAAATATCTGGAACGGCTTCAGGTTGTCCAGAACGCTGCTGCAAGGCTTTTAACCAGATCTTCAAAATTTTCTCGTGTCACCCCGTTACTAATCCAGCTGCACTGGCTCCCCATCCGCTTTAGAGTCCAGTTTAAAATCCTGGTTTTGACATAAAGAGCTCTGGTCTATATAAAAGACCTGCTGCAGCCGTAAACTCCCAGCAGGTCCATGAGATCATGTGACCAGGGTCTGCTGGTCACATGAGAGAACCCATTTAAACCCGTTTAAAAACCAAAGGTGACAGAGCCTTTGCAGCAGTGGCTCCATCCCTCTGGAACTCCCTCCCTCTCAGCCTCAGATCCAAGGACTCAGTGCTTTCTTTTAAAAAGCTGCTAAAAACACATTTTTTTACTATTGCATTTTCTTAATTCCGTTTTTACTTTCTGTGTTTTCATCTGTGTTTTACTGTGAAGCACTTTGTGATCTTTTATCTTGAAAGGTGCTATATAAATAAAATGTATTATTATTGTTATTATTTTTGCCAACTACACTAAAAAGTAGTTTAAGACTTTATTTAAGGAAATCTTAAGTTTGGTGGTTTCTATTTTTCTGGATTTGAACTGTGATAGTTTTTTATGTTTCTAAACTGTCAGAAACTTTATTTTGTGAAACAAATAAATTAAATTTATTAGATTAGATTAAACAGTTTTTTTCAACTAATTGTTTATTTCTTTGAACGTCACAGAAAGAAGCATGTAGCAACTCAAGCACAACACAAAGACAGCTTAGAATGTCCCTTGCTTCAGCATTTGGTGAACTTTAATTAAATGTTGTGCTTATCTATGTCTTAAAGTATAAAAAGTCAACTTTTTCCCCTATATTTGTATGCACACATTCATTGAAAATAATAGATCGTTCTGGTAAGTATTATGAGATTCCTTGATGAAGATCTCTAATGCTTTAATGATCCTCCAAAGCATTGGAGCACAATTAAACACTGCAAATGTAGTGATTATGTTTGGTTTTATCAAAAGAAGTTAGAAATTAATAAGGAAGGAGTAGAAAAACTGAGAAAAAAAGTCTTTCAAAACACTTCATAAAGGGAAAAATAAAAGAAACAGACCAGTTCGTAGTATTTTGGAACATTATTATAATCTGATCAACATTTTATTGCAAGCTGATCCTGTTGTTAATCAACACAAATCCAAATCTTATGCAGAGCTAGAACATTTTAATGACAAATGAAAAAAGCTGAATGGAAGGCCAATAAAAACTAAAGGTTGAAAAAAAGATATTTCAAATAGTGTTCTGATTTTTAAAACAGAAGGTATTTTAGCTGAGGTGCTATTACTTATGCTTAAAGAAACTTGCATTCGTGATTTTTAATCTTTGTCCATTGTGATATCAATATTGACTCAAGAAGGGGGAGATTTTTGCTGGGAGTGGGGCTGCCTGCCACCCTTGAACCCCCTGTAGCTCCACCCCTGCAAATATTGTCCTAAGAAAGATGCTGTATCATGTGTTTTCAGAGGAGATTCGGGAAAGTTTATGCCAAACAGAGATGAGTTTGCTTTCAAACTGCAGTTTAAATGAACTATTCAATTAAATAAAAAAAACAAATTTAAATAACTGTTGTCACCAAGCTTCTGACCAACTTTAAATGCAAGACACAGTTTTAGGGGTGCTGTGACGTTAAACTGTGATGTCAGTAATGACTAAAAATGCAGAAATCCTTCATTTTATGCACACTTCTCTGAAGTCTCTGAACAACCTGTTGATCAGGTTTGGACAGTAATCAGGTAACTACAACAAACTGACTTTTGCAATGCCAGTGATAATGTATTGGTGTGCTTGAGGTTGTTGGCCTTTTTAAATAGAATTTGAGCAAAATACATTGTTTGTGACCTAAAAACCCTTTTTAAAGAAACATCATATACATACATGAAAGTTTTAATGGAGGCTTCAAAGTTCCACAAAAGAAAAATGTAAAACAAATTGTTTCACAGAAGTTGTTGCTTAGAATTATAACTGCTGTTTAATTTTACACTCCAACAATTATTATTTAAGTTTTTTTTGCCTATCCTCCATTGTGATAGAAAGTGCTTTTTACTTAAAAAAATTTTGGAATAAAAAAAGGCAACTGTAGTGGTTATTCTCTGTTTTCTTTTCTAATTTGTTGAATTTACAGTTCTTTGAAACTGTCACCTGGGTCACACTTGTTACATGAATGGAGCAGCTGGTGCTGTTTCACTGACACCCCTGGCAGTAGAAAAGCCAACCCACTACGGACAAACCATTTCAAATGTGACTGTCCTCACCCAAATGAAACTCTGGGTAAACATGGCTTAAGTCATCAACTATGTGTACAATGAGCATTGAGGATGGGATACTTGACAAGAAATATTAATTGAGGGGATAAAAAGTGTTAGAAACTCTCTACATTTAAAGCAAATGAGTTAGTATATCCACACTTATATACTGTAGCTAAAAAAAGAGAGGTGAGACTACAGAGGAGCGCATCCATGGGCTGCCCTCACTCCCTGATGATCAAAAGGGAGACACAGGTGCACAGAGGGAGCTTGTAAAGCTGAATTCCCTTTTAGACGAGAACAAATGCACAACATTAACCAGCACATGATCTGATGCTGGGAAATCATAACCATCTTTGAACCGTTGTTCTTCTATCAAAGTACTTCCTCGGCCTTTAGCAGAGAACTGTCAGCACTGAGTGCTGCTGAACATTATTGAGCATATAAGACTGTAGACTTATATTCTGTTAATTAATAGCATTTTGCTCAGAAAAACTATACTCTACCAGTTATTTTAGTATTACATTTTCTTAGTATTCATTCTGAAATTCATATATATTTAAATGGTAAAGTAAGATTTTTTTAATACCCTTTTTTAACCATGAAAAATGATCACCTCTTGTTTGAGGAATTACTTTATGACCTTTTCCAGATTGACAGTCTGATGTAATGTCCCACTTGACATTATGTTAACACATCCTGAGCAGCGAAGTTATAAAATGTCATCTCAAGCAGAGACGGTCATAGCAGCTGATCATCCTTTTGTTGCTTGTGTTAACTTTAAAACTGCTGCTTTTTAGCCTATTCCTTTCTGTGGTATCTTTAGGTGTGACTTGTGAAAAAACAATAATAAAGGTAAAATAATAAAGTTTAATTCCAATATTTTAGTTAGAAGGTTTTTAGACTTTTTACAATTATTTCATAACTGGCTTTACACAGACATAGAAATGTTATACTTAACTATTGAGATATGAAAAACAAGCTCCAAATAGTGTATGTATTGGCGACAAAAAACTAAATCAACAAAAACAGACACGCTTACTTTTCTTGGTTTGAATTTGATTGCCGTTCCTTTTCCATATTTTACATCCTAAATAAGAAAAAGTCTGACGGAATATTTAGATACTGTCTGGCTATCTTAGAGTTAATTTATTCATGAGCATCGTGCCACAGATGGTGGCGCTCAATCCTTTGGGGCACACTGTAAAATCTGAGGCTGCATTAAAGCAATATGCTCAGTTGAAGCATCACTACACAGCTGATCAGTCTAAAAATATCACAGTGATCTGAAAAAGTTTTCATTACTATCAGTTTTCTGTCAATATTTTCATCTGGTAAAATAAGCCACATTAAATTTAGGGAAAGTCAATAATTGACTTTGTAAATTAAAAGTACTTTTGTTGCTGCTGTATCTAAAAATCACCTCAAGTGCACCATTAATTTGTAAAGTAGTTTTTAGGGTCACTTACCTACAAATACCTTCCAAGTGTAATGTTTCTATTAAATATTTAAAGAACTATATAAAAAAACAATCCCAAAGCGGTATTTTTGCTCTGTTCACACATCTCTGAGCATTTCTCAAGAACCCTGCGCTCTGAGCAACAGCCCCTCCAAATCCACAAAAACGATCGTATCCTGACATTGTGACGTCACAAAGTGGGGAACACCCCCTTCCAGAAAGAGTCTGTGTCACCAGCACTGCTCCCAGGCTCACACACACCCACTTTCTCCACTAAGCTGGGAGTGATCGGCAAAAAGCTTTAATTTATATGCACAATATGCACATTCTTCTTTGCAAAAGTTTGGATGTTGTTTTTTTTTTTGTTTTTTTTTTGTGCGCAAAATGCAGACACGATGTTGAAGGCGACTCTAGGATGACATCAGGAAATGAACAACGGTACCCACAAGGAGCAAAGGGGAGTGCCTCAGAGGACACGACATCTTACTTCCGGGTAGGAAAGAGCTCACAAAAATATCTCATTCACCAAATATGTGTTCTTTTGTTTGCCAAAGGTGGTAAATGATCATGAATATGGAAATAGTTTACTCTGAAAGGCTTAGAAAAGCATGATATAGGCCATTTAACATATACTTTGCATAAAAGAACCACAAGTTTACATCAAGAGTTTTACCAGTCATATTTTTGGGGGAGTAAAATAATATTTATCAAAATAAATTATTGGAACCTTTTATTTGTTTATAGTCACATATATTTTCACAAGATAAAAATACTTGCAAAAATATATTATGTCTCAACTGTGTATGGAACAAAAAACATGTTTAAAAAAATAAACTTTCCTATTTTTAGTTTAGAAATTATATGTTTTTCTTCCCTCTGGTTGTTTTCATTACCCTCGCACTGATGTTTTTTCATTTTATTGGTAATGAAATAACCTAAAAACAACAAGTTTTCGTACCAGCTGCTGAGACAATGAGTTTTCTCTCATCTAAAGCTTAAAATTAACCACCCTCTCAATATTAAAAGATGAAAGATGTAGAGTCTCTAAGTGCAGAACTTTCATACTGCTGACTGGGAATTAACCATAAAGTCAAAAACTGTCAAGAACCACTTTAAAAAAGATACTTGGAATTCATTTTGAGCCATAAAAATTTATTAAGCTAAAAAAGTTTTCATTTTGATGTCCTCTTTCCCCTAAGGATGTTAAAAAAGAGAGAATATAAGCCCAGCTTGACAGAACCCATGTGAGGACCATATGGGCTGCTGAGCCCTTAATTATGTTGCAAATTACTTTCTCTTTCATTTAGACAATCCCTGTACAGTTTGTTACCATTTCCTGATGCAACCATAGGGAACGCCTAAAGTGTTTAGGACTTGAACAAATGTTAATGGTGCATACAATTTTAGCTGAAGGTTCTTTTACGTAAAATAGATACAAATACACTACTGTACTTGTAAATATGATTAAATGCGTAAAAAAAAGGCTAAGTCGAATGTGGACCAGCAAGTTTCGTCAGCCTGTCATTTAGGAAAATAGAATATTACTCAGTAATTTTCTTTCTATAACTCATTTGGATGTGTAATGTTGTCATCACTCGAAACTGTGATGGCAAAGACTGTCTCAGGTTGATGGGAACCTTCATTTTCATGCCCTTCAGGAAAAAAAAATGTACATTTTGTCATATTTTTGCATCACTTTCCTATTGTCCTCGCTTGGTTTTGCAACCCTCAGTAAAATTACTTTGTCATGCTCCAGTTCAAGGACAGGAAAAGAAAAAAACTTCAAAGAAAATGTCCATCTTGATGGTCCCCAACCCTACACAAAAATTGCATTAGGTAACTTTAATAAAAACGTAAAATGTATTGGGAGTGATTGGAATATAACAAAAGGAGCAGAGGCAAAGGAGGTCAGGGTGAACTGATGGCAAAATAGCATAACCGCGGCTGCCTTCCCTGAACTGAAGAAAAGGAGAAATAAATGGCAGGCAATAATCCCAATTCTACATTCTAACAAAAATGGGAGAAATATGTTTTCTAATAAAACAGGCATTTCACTCCAGCAGTTTCAATAAATAACAATGTAAAAATAGACTTGTGTGACTGTAAATAGGAAAAAGCAACGCTGTAAAAGCTGCCATAAGGAAACGGTTGAAGATAGTGACCTTTTGGGAAGGAACCTTGGGGAGACTCAAAGCTAAACAGTTGAATCAAAAACCTACTAAAATAATAAATGTTAAAATTAAAACAACACACTTGTCAAGAAATATATATGTATAAAAAAAAACACACAACTAACTTTCCGAAGACATGTTAAGGATCTTTTTTTGTCACTTTTTTGCTGCAAATATTTTGTACAAGTCTGGTTAGATTATACAACATTTAATAACTCTCCTCAAATGTCTAGCAGTAGAAAACAACAACAGAAAATGTGTTGGACTCCTAACTTGACTTTAATTGTAAGAAAGTGAAAAAAGCACTAGGAAAAAAAAAAAAGAAAACAGAACAAAAGGAAATTTAGGAATCCTAAGCTTGCACTTGCTGATAATCATAATTCTTTATTTTAAAAAACTAAAAATTGAAATCTAAATATGCTAACTAAAGATATTCTTTAAATAATGTTTTGTTTAAATCAAGACATCTAATGCACCTTTTTCTATTATTTTTAACACTTTAACAACCCAACTAAGAAAAAGTAAATGAAAAGAAGGGTTTTATTAATCTATTTTTTTAGAGGTATGTTTTCAAAGTGTTTTCTGTAATTTGGTTGAGCAGGCAATGTAAGGGTAATGCCAACTGCAGTATACAACAGCAAAAACTTTAAAATGGTAAAGTTGGCTTCAGATTTATTGAAACTGGTTGAGGTTTGAACTTAACTCAAAGACAATAACGAAAAAGGAAACTTATGGAGATTTTTTGTGAGGACTGTGCACTCAAATTAGTTTTTCAGCAATATTTCTTAGTCATGGTTGTGTTTTCTTTGAGTTTTCCCCTGCCAGTCACACCAGGTTCAGGTTGATAATAACCCTCAGCTGTCTTCATTTCAGGTAATTACCCTCATTAAGTGTCTGGTTTACAGCTCATCATTGCTGGGTCATCTGCTTTGTTATCCTTTTGTTTCTCTATTAGGTTGTGGCTTTAATTTGTCCATATATATTGCTTTTTACTACATCTCCTTGTAAAAAATTGCTACTTTCAATTTAACTAGCATCTAGATCAAAAGATACATTTTTGAAGATATTGCCAATATATTTTTTTTGTAATCTACTACATTAGGTGAACTCTCATTGAAGTCCACCAGACCATCATAAAAAGGCATTGAAAATATTCCAGTTTTTCTGTCCTGTTTTATGTCCACTGAAGTAATTTCCCCCCCATTTTTTTCAAATATCCATGACCTTTTGAGTGTCAAACAATACATTCAATTAGTTTGTGTCCAAAGGAAAATCAATACTACTGTGCCAGTGCAAGAGTCTGTATTGGCAGAAGTCTCAACTCCCTCTTCTTTCATGGGCATCTGCATCAATTATTAAAAGCTGTGGTTACAGGCTTTGCTCCAGAAGAAAAAGTGATGCAGACGTAATGATTTATCACAGAAAAACACTGAATGATTTGTGTTTCAATGAGCAAAACGATATTTGTATTCATTTCCAGCCAAGTGTGTGATTATTGGGTTTATTCAGGAAGGCTTTCATGTAATCTTTTTCACAGCGCAAAAGAAAAAAAAAAAAAAAAAAAAGATCCCCATTGTAAACTCAATTAGGGAAATATCTGTCTAAAACCCCAGAAGCCTGCAGAGACAAAATTCTAAGATTACTTTGCGTTTTGAGTTGCTCTCCTAAGAAGTGGATGTGAACTGCACATGCCCTCCTAAATCAAACAAAAATCAATCAATCAAGGGATAAGACCATCGTTCTACTTTTTGAGGAAAAACCTCAAAACGTTTAAGTTTGGTAAGTTTTTATCTGTCCACTTTTTTATCTGTGAATTTCAGAGCAATTTGTGCATTTTTTTTTCAATTGGAACTCTTATCACTTCATTCACCTCAAAGCCAGTTTAGCTTAGTCTGTTTAGTTTGTCTAGCAACCAGCTATTGTATTTGGCTGACTTTATGTTCTGCGGCTATGGTTGTGATATTGGCCTATATAAATAAAATGTAATTGAATTGAAATTAATATAGTGCTAAAAATGATTACAAAAAATGTAGAGACATTCCAGGAAAAGAGACTTGATGAGTGAGCATGCTTTTAATCAGAAGCAGGACAAGCTGATATATTGTGTGTTGAGATTCTTAAGAGGGAAATAATGTCTGAAATTCTCCTTTAAAGGCATCTTTTGGAGGAAGAAGCTGAAAATATGCACAAATTGCAACACATTTTTGAAAAACATTTCATGTTCTGTTTCCAAATACTTTTATCAGAGAAACAGTTTTGAACTTTAAGAACTGAAATCCTAATCGTTGAGTGCAGATTAGCTAAAAAGAGTACATTTTGAGAAACAAAAAAAAGATTGTGCACATAATGAAGTTCCACCAAAATCAATTAGCAGAAGTAAAGTCATGAAGACTATTGAGACTATCTCCCTAAAACACTGTCAAAAAGTATAAAGCACGATAGAACACCATTATTTTTGCCTACAACTAAAATTATTTAACCAGCTGAGTTATAGTTTTTCCAATTAAATTCTTTTTTTTTTTCAAACTGCCTACTCATTCAATTTTTTTTTGTAGCAAATACACCATGTATGTATTGTTAGTGGCTATCTGATTTGGGACAAAAAAATTGTTTTTAGTGTTTTTCTGGCATTTTTCTAATGACGAAGGAGATATATTAATAACATTAAGCTCAAAATTACATTTCTGAGTATTTCTTTGTTCAAATCATTGTGAATTACGAACTCTCAGCAAGGGAGAGGGGAAGGAGAAGGGGGCGGAGGCTTATTCCACACCAACAGTCCTGCACAAAATTGAGATGCAAATTTCTTATGAACCACTGCCGCTCTGCTGAAATGTTTTCTAGGAAACTACACAGGTTTTCCAATTTTAGCTAAAATAATCATGATCATAACTAAAATAGCACAGGGAACACTTTTAAAAACAGATCAAAAGATGATCGGAGTGGGTCTTTAAAAAAATGATGTGCCATGTTAAGTGAGAAGACTTTCATTACAGTAAAAGACCACACACTATTCAAGTGTTACATAGTGTTACACTGGAGGCTTTGTTTTGCTGTCACACCCCAACCTATGTGCAGCCCTAATAACCAACAAAGCAATAGCAACCCTTATACCCACCCTCTAGAAAATCAGTTCAAAGGCATCACACAATTCAAATTTTCAGTCACTGCTCGGAAAATAAAGCTCAAATTACAACAAAGCAGTGCTTAAATAATGTCTGCTGTCTATTGTTAAATAATTAAGCAACAGAAGTGTGAAAAAAACTATAAAGAAGACAGTAACACACAGGTGTGGTCACATCTGGCAGACATTTGTCAGCCAGATTCAAATGGAACTCATGTATCTTCATGTACTTAATTGTTGCCTTTAGAAACATGCAGCATTATTTATGTACACTCCAGAAGAAAAGCCTCTTATAATCATTTAAGCATTCAAGAACTTCAGAAAAATTACATGACCAGTGAAACTGGATAATATTTCTATCCTTGAAATAATTGCAACAAATTGCTTTTGGTACCAGAGTATAATCAAGAAAAGCAGACATTTTCTTATTTGAAGGCAAAAGTCTGCAACTTGCTCTGATGATGTGCGGTTGACCCTAAGAATGGCTGAGGAGATTAGTTTTGGCTTGGCTGCACTCAATCCCAAATTATATTATTAGAACATGTCATTAGCAGTTACACAATATTTTTTGCGGTTATTAAGAAAATAGAATTATAGTACAGCTCAAAAGTTTTATCCTCTCCTAATTTTGCAATGTTTTGCTTTAAGTGAGCCTCACTTTCTTGTCATCTTTTAATCTTGAGAATCAGTTCTTTTGAGGACTTGTAGCTTCTTTTTTTCCTTTCAGAAAAAGGTGAAAATATATTTCTTTGCCACTTTTTTGTTCCTCAAAAACACATCACTAGTTTATTATTTGAAACTTTTGCATTTTTAACCTTGAATTGATTGATGCCACATTTCGGAACAAGCAAACAATAAAAAAAATAATAAAAACAAAGGGAATTGGTTGAAATCAAATGAGAATATAAAAAAGAAAAGCTTCATAAATCCTTAGATAACATTTGTTTCGTTTGTTTTTGCTTCTTTTGAAAAGCAAACTATGGTTCAGAAAATTTCCGTGTCTAGGATCCACGTCATGTGCCACTCTACGAACAAATAATCTCATCGACCTTCTTCAGTAGGTTTTGAGGTATAAATTGTGCATGCTGTGTGCAAAGCCTGCCTTCCCACAATCACACGCCTCACCCTCAGAATGAGAGCACACTTGGCTGTACGCCTGCTTCTGCCCTCTGAGGCAAACAAACACGCTCCCCGAAGCTGCAGAGGCAAACTGTATCCATATTTGCATGTTTCCACTGACAGTCTGCAGCAATTATTTCAGCGCAGAAAAAAACATGTTCAAGTGTACTCTTGGCCATAATGTGGCAGCCCTTCATGTGCTGCCAAGTTGTAGATATGTTTTGACACCCCATCTCCCTCCAGAAGTTTTCTCCAACCTCAGCGTAGAACTGATGCAAACCTGAGTGCTGATAAGCGTCTTGAGCTGAAGCCTCATCCAAAATTCAGAGCTGGAAAGAAAATCTGGTTTTGTTGTGGCTTCACTGATCATCAGGCTCACAGCAGCCGATACAAAGATGTTTTTTTTTTTAAACTCACCATAATCAAGTAAACAAGAAAAATGTTTGTCTGGGAAAACTTTTTTTTTTTTTGTTTGGAGGAAAGCAAAAGTCATGAATCAAAGTCATCTCCATCTTCCCAGCCGAGCTGTTTAAATAAACTTAAAAACACACCATTTATTTAGAAATAGACTTTATCAAGGCATCTCATTTGGTATGTGTCTTATCCAAAACTGTTGCCTCAATCCAGAAATGTTCTGTTTGAGTCACAATGACCCACTCCACAAAACCCTGAATCACAGGGCAGAACATATCCCCCACCTCAATAGAAGCCAGGAAAAAAGGAAGACATTCATCTCAAGTTGGCTCTGATTTCTGTGGATATCTCAAATGGGCCTTCAATAAGACATCATCCCACACCAGAATGCAGTAGAGGGCTTTCAGGACAAAAACAAAGACATTTCCTTTCCGTACATGGGGGGTGGGGGGTGCGGGGGCAGTGTAGTTTATGCAGTCCAGTGCAGGGAAGAATGCTGATTGGAGAAACAAAACAGCCATTTCACAAGAGCATGTACCAGACAGTTTCTCAGTTAGGTGGTAGATTCACACCCCAAAGAGACCAAAGAACTCATCCTGGACTTTAGAAGACATGGCCACGCTCTCTACTAATTAATGGAGAATGGGCACACTGTGTAGACTCCATCAGGTTCCTGGGCATTACCATATCTGCTGACCTGTCCTGGTCAGCGAACATCAGGGGCATGGTGTAGAAATCTCAGAAGCGGCTGCACTTCCTCTGCATCCTGAGGAGGTGTGACCTGGACCAGAGGCTGCTGGTGAACTTCTGCTCTGTGGAGAGTATTCTAACCTACTCTCTGAATGTGTGGTACTCGTGGTCCAAGGAACTGGACAGAAAGGCTGTGCAGAGAGTCAATACAGCCCAGACAATCATCGGCTAACCCCTGCCCCCCTTGTGACTATATCAAGATCCCGCTGCCAAAAAAGAATTAAAATAATTCTCAACCATCCAACGCACGCCGCCCACCACCTGTTTGACCTGATGCCCTTAGGATGCCACTACAGGTCAACCAGGTCACAAACCACTAGACTCACCAACAGCTTCTTCCCCTGGGCCACAAGCATCCTAAATTCCATCAAATGACAACACTTTAAAATAGTCAAATTTGCACAAAACCGCACATTACACTTTAACCATGTTTATTATTGTGTTTCCTCTTTTTTATTATTAGAATGTCTCTTTGTATTATTCTCTTTTCAAATTGCTTTAACCCTTGTTTTGTTTCTTACTGTTGTTGTTATTTTTTTTTATTTTTTTTAAATGTATTATTGCCCTGTTCACTGCTGCTGTAGATGTTGCTGACAGTTACAATAAAATCTTCTGATTCAGATTCTAATAGACAGAAGACACTCATTTGAAGACCAAAGCGCACAGTTTTCTAACAGAGGAAATAGATGGGTTGAAAGAGGGATCAGAGAAGCAGTACATGTGCTAATAACCCTTCCCTCAACAGAAAGGGAGGCCTCTGACACAAGTTGTCTCCAATTTACCATGCTACCCTTTCTTTAGTTCATATGAAGGCGAAACCCAACACCCATTGACCCTGTGATGGGGGTGGGGGGATTACAAGAGGAGAGGTGTTTACTGTCACTTCTCTTCTTTGTTTCTGTTTAATGAGCCATCCATTTGCAGGAAAGTGGGAGTCCCACCTGAACGACACAAATGTGGACTGAATCCTGCACCACTCAGGTTGATGAAGCCACTTGGATGAGTGGCGGGACATTTCAAGAAAGAAGATTTTAAGTCCAGTTGCCATGATGCAACTTCATGATAATGTCACCTGGATAAATAAGAACCTTCATCAATCTATTCAGAAGGCACACAAGCTTTTGTGCCAGAACTATTGCAGTGACCAGCCTGGATGATGTGGGATTAGGTTTTAAAAGGTACCTAATGTATTTTCAATTGCAGTTTAGGTAACGGCAACAATTTAGTCACAAGATGCACTGCTACATTCAACTTGATTCAAACTTAAATGGTCTTTATTGATTCCTGAGAGGAACTAAATGTAATTCAGTCAATGATGAAAACTGAAATGTAATTAGTCTGGAGGGGAAAGTGGAAAAAACAGCTGCAAAATTAAAGAATGTTGCTTTTTGAGCCACTTTAATGGTGTAGTGGATTGTCCTAAATGTCTCGTGCTTTAACTTTGTGTAGGGATCTAAATCTAACCAATAAAACAAAAAAACAAGTTGTTGGATGAAGGAATCCATACGCACAAGTCAATAATCAGTGTTGTGTTTCTTAACACTCATCCCAAGTGACAAAGAAGCAGCTTTTGTAATTACCTTTTCCAAGAGTTCCTGAAAAGAACAAGAACAATGCCATAGTGGATTAATTGTGGATTTTGCTGGTGCCAAGAAACTCCCCTCTGGCTTGGAAAACAGAAAAGCATGAGAGTGAAAACAAGCTATTTTAAATAGAATTCTTCGTGGACATAAAAGCATGAGCCCCAATGAAAACGCAAAGGAAACTAAAGGCTCTGGGGCAATGTCAATGTAGTAATTCAAGCATAAAGCGTTAAGACGATTTAATATTGAGTAGGCAGGTGGCGTTTAAAAATAAGTTGCACAAAAGGAAGAAAAACCCCTAGGAGGAAAGAAAACAGTGATACTGGGATTAAGGAGAGCTATATTCTAGTTGTCAAAAATACAAAACAAAAAACAGCATGCATCCTCAATTAGTCTGTTTGGACACAAATAGTACACAGGAAACCAAATGATTGTTGTTTGCTTTACACTAAGTTTTATTTGTCTTTGCACTGATGATATTCTTGGAATAATTTTGAAGTTACAGCACTGGAATAATTTTGAAGTTACAGCACTGAGAGCTAATAGGGTTTGTCTGGAGAAACTCTAATGACAAAGATTGCTACTTTGCAGATCTTAACGGAGGGCAGGCCTGAGCCGTGTTGCTTCTAGGTTGATCACACTGACGCTGCACTATTGAAATGTAAACATTGTCAAGCCTTGGCTATGGTGGCTCAGATGGACAAGAGCAACGAAAACTCAGAAGCATAAACACTATAGAATTGACCAAAAAACGAAAGAAATATACTTTTGTGGGTATACTGCTATGACTGTGTGCTTGTGGTTTATTACAGTTGTTTGGGTAGAATTTATTTAAAGTCCCACTCTGATCATCTTTTAATCCACTGTAAAAGTTTTCCCAGAGGTCTTTTAGTTATGATTTTGTCATTTTTAGCCAAAATTTAAAAAACCTTGTGTCATTTTCTAGGACATAGTTTCTGCAAAGAAACAGCAGTTTATTAGAAAGTCGCCTCTGAGTTGTGGGCAGGACTGTTAACAAGTAGCAAAGGTTTACGTGTTCTTCCACAAGCATACAGCTCCTAACACCCCGAACCTAACACTGTTGGTGCAACAAAAATGGCATGCACTTTTGGAGCTATCCTACCGTACAGTTTTGAGCTGGACACCATCTCAGACAAGGTAAACAAAGATGTCCATGGATCTATTCGTGTACATGTGGATGTATGAGAATGGAGCAGAGCTGGGAGCTCGTGGCCCGCCCAGCATATTTTCTGCAAAACAAATACATTTTCTTTCAAATGTCATTCTCTCATCTTCCCCTGATTCACAACAATTCAAATTAAAAATACTCTTAAATACAATTTTAATCTTAATTTTCTTTATATATGTCCTCCATCATGAGATGTCACAAGAACATCTAAAAACCCCCAAATCACAGTTTCAAACACTCATCGTGACCACCAAAGTAACACAAAAAGATTCATAGTTTATTTTGCATTGAAAATTTGAATTAAAAAAAAAAAATGCAAGACAAAGCTATGATTAGTTATGTATGACATTTTTTAATACTAACTCATACACTAGAGAATTTTTTGTTTATCGCTGTGAGATTCTGTTGGGTACAGCCAGTTCCTCTGATGGAGTCAGGTTCCCCCTGAGAGTTTGTCACCATCAGCCCATAAAGTCATAAACAAGCATGGTTTGTATCTTTTCACTTTTTAAAGATGTAGTTAAAACAGTTTTTCTTTGATCTGACCAACATTATTAAACTAAAATGTAGCTAAACAGACATGGGTCCCTGAAAATATCTTTTTTTTTAAGAAAAACAAACAAATTTTAGGATTAAATAATATTTTAACAGTTTAATTGATGATAAATGCTTCAGGTAGATCAAGTCTTATTTAAATTTGACTGCCGTCATGCATTAGTTTGGCAGCTGGTTACACATTTCCCATATATTAGAGATAAAAACACAATAAAAACATTATCTTAAGGAAATCATCCTGTTATTTTCTCTCCCATTGCATGCATTGCATGGGACAAGTTAATAATGAGAAATATTAAAAATGAACTAGTTAAACTGCCGGAAATGTTTAAGCAAAAGTTCACTTCAGTCTCTGTGGGAAAAAATTGAAAACTCAGGATTTCTTTGAGCAAAGACAAAGGCCGGCAGTCAGTTTGGGAATATGAGAAATAATGCAAATTTTTTATTGATTTTCCTGCAGTAAAGACAGATTTCTTCCCTTTCTTTCAAAAGATTTTAATAGATAACCTAAGGTAGTAGAGGATTTTTAACAACCAGAAACAAAAACGTGAAAAAAATCAAGGATTAAAAAAAGTATTCTAGGGCTACTTTCCTGAGAATGTATGTATTTTTTCATTTAGATGTCATCTGAGATTGTTTACTTATTTATCAGTACTAGAAGGAAAAGGAAATACATCCTTTTTCACAGTTAATTATTAGTTCACTTGCATGACAGCAAACAACGCAGCAGAAACAGCTGACTGACACTGGCAGCAGCATATTGTGACAAATCAACACTCCAGAGATTGATGCATTTTTCATTTGTATTTATGGTTTTTTATCATCTGCTCTTTGATAAAGCTATCCTGCCCCCTAGTGTTCAATCTCTTAAAAATAAATAATCTTACTACTGGTGCTGGTTCTGTTACAGTACGCCTTTTATCAGTTTTGACATCAATTTCAATTTAAAAAATATATATATATTTTAAATTTAAAGCCAAATGAAATGAAAAACTTAAAATTGTACAGTCAATCTTGACACAGATTTACCCACTCTCATATTTTGAAACTAAATATGCAAATATTCAATACATTTTGAGGAGAAAGTTTTGATCTTTGCAAAAAATGTAAGCGTTTTTTTTTATTTAGTGACTGCACTCAGGAAGAACACAAATTAGGAATAGCCTTCCACCTAGTGGTAATCTTGTACACCTACAGAAAAAATCGCCAAAAAAAAGTATAAGCCATGTACACCTTACGCTCTCTCTTTTTGTCCTTTATCATTTTCTTTCTATCTACCATCCATCTAAAACATTAGTAGAAGAAAATGTAGAAAATGTGCCCTGACAGTTTGTGGGAATAATTACATTGAAAAAAGGACACTGCAAGTTTTAAATGAAGTGAACCCAGAATTTCATCAAGTCATGAGGAAAAAAAAGGCTTAAATGTTTTTGTTCTTTAACTTAATTCTATTTTACTTTTGCCCCTTAAATATAGTTTTAGACGCTGCCGGGAAACTAAACGATAAAAAAGCAGATAAAAACCAGTCAGCTTTGAGCAGTTTGGAGACATGGGGTCCACTGTTGATTTTTTCCTTCATTTCTTTCTTTAATTCTTTTTGTTTTCCAATTAGATACTTAAAAAAGTAAAGGAAATGGGCTCTGTTTTAACTATCAAAGCAATTAAAAGTTTAAAAGGTCCTCATTTAAAACAGTAAAAAAACAAACTAAAAAAACTCATCTACATTTTTACAGAGCACATGGCTTTTCATTTGTCAAAGCCAGACATTCATTTTCTAAGTTTAACTCTCCTTAGTCAAGGTTGTGGGATTCTGCCGAGGCCAATTTAGGTGTTTATCAGGCAAGACTTAACAAGCGAGTCCCCCATGCAGATGCACAGTGGCTTTCTGCTGTGTGAAAAAGCCAGAGTTGTCTGAAAAAAATCTCTTTGCAATCTTTTTAGAAATGGTAAATCAGTACTATATTTTAACAAAACACAATTAAATAAATTACCCTATACTGTTATATCACACACCTCTGAAACAACAAAGTAAGGGAAAAATAATGATGGCAATTTGGTTTTTCTGTGTCTTATATCAATTTTCCACCAAAGGTAACAATTTTAATTTTCAAAAAAATGATTTCCAAGTGTTTTTCTTATTGCATGACATCATCTGCTGTCTGTAGCTGAAAACACGGCCAATGCAAAGCTTCTTGAACAGAGGTTATTTTATACCTTTCTTTCGTTTATTTCATTGTTATAGTCTCTAGAGTAACCCACAACTCAAAAAGGCACCAAGGATAAAATTTTTTTGTTCCAGGGGTTGTTTTTGTGAGCGTCAACAACAGTTGCCAGTGTGCACGTGGCATGACATTTACCAAAGGAAAACACTGGCTGCAGGATTGCTCCAAATTTGATTATTTTTTTGCAGAAATTACTCTCGAATTGTATTACCTTCAAATCAACAAATTCATCAATTTAAAGAGGATAAACTTAAAAACCAAAAGTGCAAATATTAATTTATAAGATATAAAAACTTTTTAACAGCTGTTTAGAGAATATCAATGCTGCTTCCCGTATATCGAGACAGGAGATTAGACACCTGCTTTGGTTTTTGGGGTTTGTTTTATTTCTTCTCAGTTTTCCCACATTTTCTTTGTTGTCAAATCATTTGACCTTTCCCATTTAAAAACGAAATAATTTCAACTATTCTCTTCAGTTTCTTGCAACAAATGACTTATTTGGTCGCACTGGGGGGAAGGAAATTGGATGTTTCCATTTGATGGCTGCAAATTGAGAAAGTCTGCTTTCAAATCTTGATTTGAACAGAAGAAAATTGCTTTCTTTGTTTTGGCCAACTGGCTGGTGTACCATTATGCTTTCCAGGGCCTTAAAGTGGGCCAGATAGGAAAACCTCATCAGAGGCATGAGCATTCTGTAGCTGGCCAACTAATGCCATGTCATCAGCAAATTTAATCAATTTTAATTAGCTTCATTTGTTGGTGAAAAGAAAAAGGGTATTGGAGAAAGAAGTTTTGCTTTTGCAGGCAGCAACAGACAGAGTGCCATTTCCATCCACCCTCTAAGAGCGACATAAGAGAAAATCCTTGATCTGGAAAACCAAGGTTTTGTTCACATCGAGCTTAGCCAGGCTTTTCAGTAAAACGGAAAGGAAATTAAAACTGCACATTAGAGTCTAGAATGTCGATACTAGCGCAAAGTTGTAGCGTTTAATGACCGTTCATTTTGTACATAGAGCCTGACAACAGGAATAAAAACGTCTGAAGCTACACGTGAACCTGCAAGTTTTGAGCGTAGCAGCCTAAAATGTGCATACGCATAGACTTTTCATTGAAAGCGGCCTCTTAAATCCGAGCTGATGAGGGTGGTGTGAATATAGTTTCAGGTTAATTTGAAGCAGATCTGACACAAAACCCACAGTCAAAACATCTCAGTTCAATATTAAGGTTGATAAAAAAAGTTACTTAAAAAAACAATATCCTGAAAAGATTTTTGACCATACTTGAGCTGAATGGTAAAACCGAGTTTCTCTGAGCTGCTCTTCTCAGTACTTTAATAACATTTCCATTTCACAACTCTCTGCTAAAACAGATTGGAACTTTTGAGCTTTATTCTTCTTTAAGCGTATTTGGTTGGAGCTGAGCGGCTTCTTCTTTGCACAGGTTTACTTCTATATAATAAATAAATAAACCGCCCCACTCATCCTTCGCAGGTGGTTTCTCACCCCAAGCTCAGGTCTTCTACCAGAGGCTTGGGATTTCTCCAGTTTCTCATGTTCCTTCTTCTTGATGCCACCATCGATTGGTAGTGCCACATCCACCACAACAGCTTTTCCTCTGTTCTTTATCCACCATGTCTGGTTGGTTCGTCATTACCATCCTGTCAGTCTGTATCCCACAAGATCTTTGCTCTCTCATTCTCTACCACTTTCAGGGGTGTTTCCGATTTGACTTTGAGGGTTTCCAGTCCACTTGGTTGTGGCGCTCCATGTATGCATTGCCAGCATATTACACCCTGCAGTTATGTGTTTCAGGTGTCTCTTTGCATAGGTGCAGTAGAATATATAGGTTACAGTGTGTAATTTATTGAGAACAGCAGTGCTGCTGTTCTCAATAAATTACACACTGCACCTGTGCAATGGCACAGATCTTTGCATGTGCTTCTTATGTGGCCAAAAACTTCAGCGCGACACATCCAGAAAAAAGACAACCAAGAGACAAAAGAAAACCTGCAGCACTGACAGAAAATGTGAAATTTCACACACCACTTTGTATTCAGAAGGTTTAGAAGAAACAGTGCCGCAAACACTTTTTTCTGGGTCAGATTCACTGAGAGGCTGTCTACAATCATAACTGTGCCGCTGAACTTGGTAAAACTAATGAGCAAGAGGATTAGTGGTGAGGCTTGTAATTTTGATAGTCATTTATTCGTAACAAATCCACAGGGTGGGATTTAAAGTATCTTGTATTGTATTTAAAGTATCTTGTAAAGTACTTTGAAATTTTTCTACAGTTAATAAGCTAATGAACCACATAATGTAATTTTTTTCAGTCGTAAACTCAAAACGACACCTTTTCCCCCACCCACACCTTTTTGTAATTGGCTTCATAGCTTTAAAAAAGCATTTTTAGATTCAGTTGCAGTTCTACAGACTGTTGAGAACGTGTCCACCCACTTAAAACAAGGGCTGTTAAAAAGAAAATGAGATGAGGAGGACTTTTTAAAAGAAATGTTAAGAAAATTCGGATCGGAGCTCACTTTGAATTTGGTTGCAGAGTCCACAGTTAAATATCACCTAAGATACATTTGAAAAAAAAAGATTGACTCAAAATCTTACAGTTGTAAAAAAAAAAAAAAAAAAAAAAAAGTTAAACAATTACAAAGAATAGTTAAAAAATACATTCATGTCAACCATGGGCAGAAAAAAATATTTTCAATGTATCTGGGGGATGTTTGGATCTTTAAGATTTGCAGAGAGGGAAAATAATTTTGCATTGTTATTTTTCCCTAAAGTTAATTTTCTTATCATAATAAAACTTTTTTTTGTTTTTAAAAAAAGCCAAAATGCTATTTAAAATTCTATAGTCTAAATACACCAGTTTTAAAGGGTAACTAAGTAAAAAAAAAAAGGACAATTTTTCATGTTTTTTTTTTTAATATATTGTTCTAAGAATATTTTCAACTAAGCTATTTCACAGAAAGGTATAAACTGATATCTAATTAAACAGAATTTTTTTTTCTTGCAAATAATTGATTTCCTTTGCCTGTTCTTCTAATTCCAAAAAAAACAATTGAAGTTCCTCTGTGGTTTAGCCAATTTAGATCAAATTTGAACTAGTGTGTAAATTGAAATGGAATTATACAATTTCAGAACTTTTCACATTTAATAACAATATCTTTTTTTACTATTATTACAGTTTGTTTAAAATCGCATTAAGTTTATTTGACAGCCAATCCAATCTATATTAAAACATTTGGTAAAAAGATTTGGTCAAACGTTGTTTTTTTTCCTTCGTCACTCTGTCTAAAAGCAGTTATCAGAGTATGAAATGCCACTTCTTTGGCTGCAATTATTTATACATCGTCCACTATTCTGCAACTTCCCCATGACAACAAGAAAAGTAAAATTTGACAACCACTGTAAATTGCTGTTGGCAGAAGTTTTCCTTTCATCCTTTGCATACCATGTGAGGTGACTATGACATGTCACCTTACCCAGTTGAGGTCAGGATCTGGCAGATGTAAGTAGTTGTATTTTGCATTATGACATGCTAAATTATGCAAAAGCAAAGGAGAATCATAAAAGCACAAATTACAGGTCAGTTACCCTTTCTAAAATGAACTGGTCAGATTCCATAAAGGTGACAAATAGTTTTCACCACCGGATCCAAGGTAACTTTGCAACATTTTACTAAAAACTTGGATTTTCTAAAAATCAGTTCATGCCTATTTGTAACTATATAGCAATCTGTTCTTTAAAATATATTAACTAGGGGTGTAATGACTTGTTTTAACAACGATTTGATCCATTTTATAATTCATGGTTGCTGATCTGATTCATGGTCAATACTGGTTAATTTTGAACGATCTGATCCACTCACCTAAAATCGATCCAGGAGATTATTAACTAAAAAAATTCAACCACTGTGACTCAGACAAATGCCTGGGTACTAAACAGTGTTGCTGAACTTTTCCACATCCCATGCAAGATAATCAAGAGTAAATTAAATATGTGTACAAACAAGAAATAATGGCAAATTAATCCACATTTTAGCTTCATAAATTCAGCACACTTTTGTGTTTCCATATCAAAATAATACAAACAGAACATTATTATAGCAAGCTACCATACTGTATGGTCATATGTTTTTGCAAAATTATGTGTTTTCATACATTGGACTGTAATGATGGCTTGATCCTTTTTTGCTGCCATCACCTTTCTGTTGTGTTGGCACTTGATCACTTTTATGTTATAGTTAAATCAACCTTCAGCATCTCATTACAAATTGTATTTTCCAAGATGGATTATCAATTTATGTCATTTTGAAACTATTTTTTAATGGTGCAGATTGATTCAATACGATTCAATTTTGCCTCAGACAGATCCATCTGGTTGGATCGTGAGAATAGAAATCAATTCTTTACTTAATCCATTAATTGTTACACCCCTAATATTAGCCATACATTTTTTTCATCAAATGATGACGCAGCGGGAGTAAAGCTCACTGTACCGGGAGAATCTCTGAATGATCTCATGAACTCAAACATGGAGTTACTAATGTTTTTGTAGCGCTCTTCAAAATAAATAAATCTGATCTCTCAACATCATCTGTGTCTTCCATGCACTGTAAATGAGAAATAAACAGACATCGCTTCATGTAGTGATCAGGCGAAAAAAACAATTAAGCTGGGGTGTCAAACTTATGAACGTACTTTTAGGCAGACAGCAAGTAGCAAATTTGTTGTGCAGCAAAGGAGATGAGGTTGATGCAAATTTGACATGCAAACCGCATTCGGTGTAAATGCAGCTTTACATTAAATGGACCAAAATATTATTCACTCAACAAAGTTATCTATTAGTGGTTGGTTTTCAGTACATGAAAACATGAAAACACGTGCACTTTCATGCATTTCTGGTTTCCACAGAAATGCTAGGAAGTAATTAAAATAACTTCCAAACTGTTAAAAAGGTAAGCACAAAAATATTCAAAAAATAAGTAAGCAGAGGTGAAAGGCTGGAAACAGAAAACTCCTCATTACCCGATTTGCAAGAAATTTATGGGATTAAAACTCAGTCTAACAAGGCCAACATAAGACTGAAAGACCGGTCTCAGAGAGCGCCGTGAACACTGCGGGAATAATTACTGTGAAGGTTGATTGGGAGCTGTTGTATGGTGAAAGCAAAAAAAAAAAAAAAAAAATGCAGGAAAACAGCAGTGGAGAAATTACAAACATAAAAAAAATAAAGCAAAATGTATGTCAAAAAAAGTATTTTCTTCTCCACAAGAAGAATTCTTCTTCTATCCCGTATTTGGACAGGTGTTCCGATTATTCTTTGTCTGTGATGAACAATAGCAGGGCCCTTATTCACACAGCTGGGCATTTGGCAGCAGTGATATATAAAAGCTTCCTCTGGGTAGAAATGGAGGCCATTGTTTTACCAGCAGTAAAATGACCACTCACACTTTATACGACAGTCCCAATGAATCAAGCTGCACAAGTTACAAGTCAGATCTATTATGTAACAGCTTGAGCTGTTGATAAAAAAGCCTCTGATTTCCCATTGTTTCCATAGAAAGTCTGTAATACTTGTGCATTATATGAACCTCTCAAAAATTACCTTCTCTGTGTTTTGGGGTTATTGTGTTGTCTTTGACACAACATTTTGAAACAACAGAAGATGCAGGTTCAGTTTTTTAGCTTTTTGTTTAAAATGTTTACTTTTTTTCTTCATTGTGGGAGAACTTTAACTCTGACACTGTCTGTTGATTTTTTTTCACAGCATATCCATCTTTACAATGAAGCATCTCCATGTTGATTCTGTTTTTTTCCCCTTTAATATCCTAAAATATCTTTGATAATCTTTTTGCACATTGTTCTGACATAACATGACAGGGAGTTTTCACTGGTGGTGGTAGAGAGAAACTGTACTCTGTGTTGAAAAAAATCAATAAAGAGCTCAAGCACTCAGCTATAGCTTTTACAGTTGTTTATCTGCATCTGCAGGGCTTTCAAAGTCCTCATCCACACCAATGCAGGGCATGACTGATATGGGGCTACACTGTGATGAAAGATACTGGGTTGAATTTAGAGTCATGACCTTTGTCTACACATGCAAACATTGAACACATTTTCATCAAAATGCTGCTTGTAAAACTCAGAACTGATCCTCTGCAGATATACTCTTCTACACTACAAAACAGTGTTTCGGTTCTCAGGTTTACTTTTTTGAGTTTGGTGCTTTATAATCCAGTCTGAGACATTTTCTTGTACGTTTTTTGATATTTTCACAACATTTATTAACAAGCGATTGTTTCCCTTTGGGGATCTGATGGTTTAAGTGTCCTTTAAGTCATTTTCACCACGTTTGAGATCAAGAGGAAAAGCATTTTAAAGAAAAATAGAAGCTTAAATTTGAAACGGAAGTTTGTTGTCAAAGTTAAAGTGCTTTGAGATGCCTAAGTGACCGTGGAGTAATAATAGTAAACACTCAAACCCCAGTCATAAGTACAGTGTGGGATGAAATAAACCTGTTCAACTTATGCTCATCGAAATGTGATATTCTCTCAAGTAAGAGCCCATAAATGCAGATCAGGATTCCAACAGGATTTCTTCGAGATAAAATAACTTTAACATTTCTTGACAACCCAAAAGCAAACTGTGAAAAAAAAGGATGTTGACAAAGTCTGGAGTTTCTTTATGCCATATTTATTTATGTTTCATATCAGTACCAAGGCACATGGTTTTCAGCTTTTCAGGAAGAGTTATTCAAAATCTGAGATTCAAAGTAAGAGAACAGGAAACAAGAAAATGTGCTCTGTATACAGGTCACTGTTACCAAACAGAATTAAATGTCATTTTTCAGACATGGATTTTGGGCATGTTGTGAAGCCAACTTTATCTGAAAATCTTTCTAACCTTTTGGCTGCATCTTTCCAGGGTCTCTACAGTGAATATTTTGCCTCCATCCAACTCTACCAGGAAAGCAAACTTTACATAAAGGATTCATCTGTTAAAGAACTGCCAGTTTCTTTTCTAAGTATTTTTCATATCTGTGCACAGATTTCATTAACAACATGCAGTGAAAAAGGCACATTCTCTTTATCTAGTAAGTTATCAGTGTTTTGATAATTCACATCTCATTCCTAAATGAGAGATATGACAGATTTTTTTCTTGATTGGATTTTCAAAAGCCTCCATGACTTCCCAGCAGACTGTAAAAATATCTGGCCATCAGTGTTAAGAAATCACCTTCAATTGTTGAGGGAAGATTTGAATTTTTCGTAGCTCAAATTTGTGCACTTTTAAGGGCATTTAAAAAAAAATGATTGCCAAGTTAGTGGACCAAAGAGTGGACTCAACAAAGCCCTCACTTTTTTTTGTTCTGTGTATTTGTCCAGCTTTGGAATGTTGTTGAGTTGGTTGCAGTCACTTAAGACCAACTCCAATTATTTCTAAATATCAACCACTCAAATTTCTTTATTCAAATCATTGTGATTTAGGAGCAGACAAAAATGTGATTAAAAAGATTTTATTAGGGATGTAGAAAAAACGCTAAGTTCCCCCACTCCGCTCCATTCTGATGCATCCACTTGTAGACAAATAGACCCATGTCTGTCTTTGTTTACTTTGTCTGCGCTGCAATCTGGATCAAAGAGGTACAACGGGATAGCTAAAATATAACTCGTCCTTTTTGTTGCACTGGCAATATTAGGTTGGGGTTGTGAGAGGCTATAAGCTAGCGAGAGAGAGTTTAAACAGATGGCTCGATTGTGGGTACTGGGGGGGGGGGGGGGGGGGGG
>BSAI01000119.1:11394117-11521615 GCA_036245035.1 Adrianichthys oophorus | reverse complement strand
AAACAGATGGCTCGATTGTGGGTACTGGGGGGGGGGGGGGGGGGGGGTTGCTCCAGGGCAACAGTCCCGCCCACAACTCTAAAGATCTCAAAAGAATCTATGTCCTAGAACTCGACACAGGTTTTTTGATTTTAGCTTAAAACGGCATAATCAAAAGACCGCTGGGAACACTTTTACAGTGGATCAAAAGACGATCAGAGTGGGACTTAACCTAGCACCTTCCACCTTTCTTCTCCATGTTTGGTGTTTTATGGATGACGTTGTATATATATTTGATGGTAAAATAGCTGCAGGATGGATGGAATGCCCAAGAATGGAAAAGTGTTCTTTGTAAACTGAGTAGATTCAGAATGAAACCCTTATACATGAATGCAAAAGTCTGGCTATATGTGGCTGCTCTTGTGTGATTGCATCCACTTGTCCTAACTCTGAACCTGCCAAGAAAAAAATATTGTGTTGGTGTCTGTAAAACCTGCCTATTGCTTATAAAAAAAAAAGTTCAGTATGTGAAAAGCTGGGAGGGCAGAATGCTATCTTTTGATGGGAAAAAAGACAGTATAAGCACAAGACTGACCTTGATCCTGGGCCAAAAGACAAATGTTTATGATTTCCACTGAGTGTTGTTTGCAAATGCGAAAAAGCTCTAACTAAAGAAAACAGATTCCCTGGGCAGTTTTTTACAAATTAATAAGAAACATTTTTAGCGTGCTTTGTTTCAAAGATTTTGAAACAAGCTCATAGATTCTCTCTTTGAGACAGTGATACAGAGCTTTACCATTTAGAATTGCAGCAGAATAGGCTGTCTGCATTTGTGCAGAACTGTGCTGTTGACAAGAGAGAAAAAAATGACAACATCCTTGGAGCGACATTTATCATTCTTTATGTCTAATTTTTATACATTTTATGGGAAGAAATTAAAAAATTCACCTTGTTCCCCATGCTTTAAGAAGAAAACACTGTTGGTTTTTTCCACATTCTGCGTGAGAAAATTAGGGATTTAACAAACTCATTTACTATTTTCTCTGCTGACAAAAACATATTGTACGTTTTAAAAAAAAATATGTCTAAATAGTTAGATAGATTGTGTCCACAAGACGTTTATTGTTTTCATGCAGTAACAGTGTTGCCATATTGCCATGCAGGAAAAGCACAACTTTACTTTAGTGAGCTGTTAAAATGTCTACAGATTTAATATAAACAAGCAAGGCTCCACTATAGAAAGTGAATTTACTCTGAAAGCTCTTTACAGATCTATTATTATTAAGTATTACAATCCCTAAAAAGGACTTTGCAGCCGTTTATTATTTAAATCCCATCATGCACCATTTGGGTAGAATGTGTGAACCCCGACCTTGTAAAAACTTCAAGTAAATTCCATTTCCCTCTACTTTGTTGAGGCTTTACTGTGTTTTTAGAAGACGTTTTTTATATTTCAAAGAAAAAGTAGATTTATTACAGATTGCATCAAATGTAAAGCTCATCCATGATTAACATTTTAGACACATTTACATAGACTTTTTATTGAAAGTAGCTGCTTGATCGCACGTTATCGAGGCTGGTGTGAACGTAGATTCCTAGTGAACATAACCTTAAAACCTTGCTTCCAAAATGTATAAAAATTTCCGTAAACTTCCCCAGAACATTCTCCTCAGCTGAGGATTAAATATGTCATACCCTACACAGTTGAGATGTTAACACTGATCTACAAGTTTCAGACCAAAGAAGTTAAATAAATTAAGAAACGTTAAAGCTGTTAGGGGTTCCAAACTGCAGAAACACATGTGATGTGTTCACATGAAATGTTTTTGTTTTTCTTTCAAGTTTTTAACTTTTTCTTTTTCTTGAAAAGAAGTCTCTTTAGGGCAACACTTCAAATTGTGAATAAAGAGTGTTTGTGAACCCGAACCACAAATAAAGGCTTGTCCTTCGGCATTAAAACTGTTCTGTTCCAGTACCTTGAGTTTTTCTATAACAAATCTCCACACTGAAGGGCTCTTGCTTGCACTGGTAAGAATTCAAGCATTGATTTTCTTTTCCAGTATACCTTAAAAAGAAGAATCATGTAGAGTTCAGGATGGAGGCCCAGATGCACAAAAACACCAGCGAATGTTCTATCCTTGACACACTAAATCCCATTGTGATGTGTTTGCCTCTGGGAGATGCCTCAAAAGCTTATCTACTTCATGCACACTCCTGACAACCCTGGAGGCTCCCAAAGCAAGCTGCAGGATGATGCAGAAAGGGCAGCATGATGACAAATACACCACCTACTCTCTGAGTGCATAATAATTCACAGTACATTTCACAAGCATAAGTGCTTTTTCAGTGGTGCTGAAACTGTCCCTTGAGAGGATTTCATTACACTGCTAACCCAAGCTTAAAAATTGAAAACAGATAGAAGTTAATGACATAGTTTAATATTTCAGCCCTTGAAAGTGTTAACATTTTGCTTCTTTGAGGTATATAAAGTCATCAGTTGTTCATCTTACAACAATAGGGTTACTGAAGAGCAAATGTAATGTATCCTACAGATTGTTCTATCCAATAAAATACACAAAGATCAGGAAATTACTTTGCATGCTTTCACAATGCAATATATATTTTTTATTTTTTAAAAGAACATAATTTAAGTCAGATGAGAATAGAATTGAATGCAACCACAAGGAGGCACAATCCAGTGCTTTGTGCCAGTCCTAAATCCAACTGAATACAGGGCATTGTGTCAAGAAGGGGATCCAACATAAAACCAACGCCAAATCAAATGTGCTAATCACAAACAGGGATGATTGCCTGTGATGATCACCAAAGGGAGCAGCTGAAAGGCAAGAAAGTGAAAGAAGGAAAGAGAGGTTTTAAAAAAAAATCGTGTGTTTGAAAATCCTGAATGAATTTGACTCCATTCTTTTCTAAGACAAATGTTCTTTTCCTCACTGACAAAGTGATAAAGGGCAAATACCCACCATATTCTTTTTAAGGAAGTGTTTACAAAAATCTACAAAAAAAACAAAACTGAAAACGTCTTGAGAAATAAACCAAAAAAAAACAATTTTCAGGAGACCTTTATGTTGACATGACAATTTAACATGGTTTTCCTCTTTTAAAAAAAGCCCCCTGCTCTCTGTTACAATTATTTGTGAAAGAAAACAGTTATTGTACCTTCAACAACAGCATTCCACCAAGTGTCATTCTAACTTCTAACAGTTTTCACTGTTGCTTATGGCAATTTATGCTACACCGGCAAACAGTTTCTAAAACATGTTCAGGCAATTTGCATGTGGCAATTCACACTATATCTGAAAAAACATTTTCTGGGAGATGTCTAAAATATAGTCACACCACGAACATTAAGGCTAAAAAATACATAGAAATATGAAAAGAAGAATAATCTGATGAAGAAAAAAAAAAGACACACATTGTCTGACGATTATATGGCAATTGAATCTGGACATATTTCATTACAAAATAACAGTGGTCTGTGCTGCTGAAAGGTGAGTTTTCTGGAACTTTATACCCATAACCTTTTTCCTGGTCTACAATATTTTTGATTTTCACAGTATGAAAGTGTGAGATTTTCAAAGCTCAGAGATGATTTGTTTTTACTTTTCTTTAGGCCTAAAGCACAAGCGATGTTCAAGTTATGACCTTGTTATGTTAGATGAGAGGTTGAAATGAGTCCAGGGACATTTTCCAGTGACAGTCCCTTGTGTTCCTGACCCATAGTTACAAGCTTTGATCCACTGTGAAACACATACTTGTATCAAGGTATTTACACACTGGCTAAACACTGAGCAGCAAATCACCAAAATACCCAGGGAAATCTCAGTGAGTAGCCATGTAACTGACAACTTGTCAGATTTAAACAATTCCCAGTCTTGCTGTTTTGTTCTAGAAAAAATTATAAAGCTTGTGAACCTGTGAGAGAAAAACTAAAATGTATCATGAGACAACTCCAAATAAACTCAATTTTCATGAACACTGCTTTTCTGCTATGTATTAAATGCAGAGAAATAAATAAAAATATACAATTGTTAGTGTTTAAGAAAGTTGGGAAATTCTCAAATCGTTTGTGTAGGTTTTCATACGAGTGAAACAACAAACCCATGAAAAAAACTGAATGAAACTGTAGAAAAGGACAAAGTCATGAAGTAAAAATAACCAAAACTAGATTAAAAAAATAAATAAATAAACAGATTTTGACTTTTTGACTTTGAATTGTATCTTTAAGGATTTTACTACAGGCTCCCAGGATCCTGCAAGACTAACAGGCCAAAGAAAATTTGAGGGGAGCTTCAAAAAAACAAGATTTGAGATTACTTCAAAGTCATTCTCGGAGCCAAGCAAAGAGGTGGAAAAAGGATGTTGCCTCACGCCCTAGCTCAGTGTAATCTTCAACCAATTAATTGTTGCACGATTACAGAGAGTGAGGAAGATGCTGTATTCGGTTTTAAACATGTCAAAAAAGTGTTGTAAAAATATATATTTTTCAATACAAAGATACAAATATTTTATATATTCTATGCTGAGGTTACAAGATATGACTGGAGAAGCTTCTAGTTCCACTGCTCAAAAAGGAAAAGTGTTATCTAAAAAAATACTAAAATGAAAAAACCAGAGACTTCATTTATTCCAGCAGGAAAATCGACAGATTGAAAATTTATTTTTAATTGTATTAATAAGTAGTGTTTAGGATTTTTATACAGCTATTTTAGCCAAAGAGCACAGTGAAAGTTAAATAGATGAAGATGTGAAATGTGTGCTTGCTTGACATGATACAATTCTTATTTGTCTATTATCGTCTTAGAAAAATAAAGATAGATATTGTTTTGAAAGTAAAAATTCAAGAGCAAAAAAAAACGTGTTGCTGGTTTTGACATTTTTACTTCTTGTTTTAAGTTGTTTCGTTTCACATTAAACTTTTACTTTATAATTCCTCTGAACTCTCCATCTATATACATTATATTACTTTATGAGACTATTAAAATTTAATCAAAATAAATTTAAAAAAAGGGGGCCTCTTTCTTTCTTTCTTTGGGGAATTTGGTGACTCAGGGAAAGAAGACTCTCTACCATGTGTTTATTAAGGTTTCGAACATGTGTTGCTGCACCTGCTGCAACATCCTGCTGCTCAGGTTCTGGTCCGAGCAAGTAAGAGGGACCACATCACCCCCATCCTGGCTTCCGTTCATTGGCTGCTTGTGAATTTTAGAGTTCATTTTAAAATTATTTTATATGTTTTTAAATCTTTAAACAGTTGTGCACTGTCGTACCTCTCTGAGCTTCTCCATCCTTACACCCCGACCCGATGCCTCAGCTTCTGCTGGAAGTACCAAGGTCTAAAAGGAAGCTCAGAGGGGAACATGCATTTTCAGTCTGTGCACCGAAGCTCTGGAATGTGTTACCACTGAGCATTCGGCAGGCATCTTCCCTGCCCATTTTTTAAAAACGTCTTAAAACCCATTTTTATTGCCAGGCTTTTGACACGGCTTGAGACTCTTCTCTCCTGGTGTGTTTTCCTTGTTTTACTGTTCACCTTTGTTTTTGTCTGGTGTTTTTATGTCAGCTATTTATATGTATATATGAATGCATGTATATATATATATATATATATATATATATATAATTTTATCTTTCATTGTTTTAACATCTTAGCTGTTGTTTTTTTGTTTTATCGAGCTTTTAGTGTACGGCGCCTTGTGTGACCAAAGTCATTTTAAGGCGCCATATAAATAAATAAACTATAACTATAACTATGTGCTCCCTTGCAGATGTCAGAGTGTCAGGGTGGACTAGTTTTTTTGGCACTGGGTCTTACCCGATGGGTTGTTGGAGATCACTGTACAAAGCTCCTGCTGAAAAACTGGCAGGTGACCTCCAGGACGGTCGGTACATGGGATTATATCCACGAACATATATCTGAAACACGTCACTCCTGGCACAGGAGATAGGTTGTCTACTTAGTGAGTCGGTGGTTCATCTGTTTGCTGAATGTCAGCATCTGACGGGACTTTTTCTTTTCTTTGGGTGTTGGTTGAGGGGTTTTGGGAACAATATACTTTGGTTTATTTAATTTTCTTTACGGCCCTAAATATGAGACTAAGAAAAAGAGTGTGCACATACTTCTGAACATCCGCTTAGCTGAAGCTAAGTTGGCTGTTTGGGGATCCTGACTCTTGGAAAAACCAGATCCAGGGGACTGGGTCTGATGATATCTTACTCCTCTTTAAGAAACATTTGGCAGCCCGGTTGGGAATAGAGTTCTGTTTCTACAAACTTACTGCTTCAATTGATGATTTTGTTTTGTTTTACATTTGGAACGTTAGAAATGTGTTAGGTTCTGTCAGCGGAGACTCGTTGGTGCTGAACTTTTGAGTTTAGTGTTTTCTCTTGCTTTCAAACTCATTCCCTGTCCATGTAATTTTAACTTGTAAACAGCTGCTCGATTTTTAAAGGTTTTTAATAATTCATTGATTCATTAATTCTTTCTTTTTTTTTTCTTTCTTTCTTTGCTTAATTCACAGTTTATTGCGATAGTGGGAAACCTCAAAATCCCTACATCAATCTACAGTTTATTGCGATTGTGGGAAACCTCAAAATTCCTACATAAATCCAGCGGCCTCTAAACGTATCACGCATGCGTCAGTGGGGGAGACTCTCCTGATTTGACAACTCTGATGTCCACCGCCCAGCCCACTATGTTGCAAGGCTTTGAGTCAGGACCGCACCATCAGCTGCACCTGCCTCTTCTGTAGTTGGTGTTGGAGCGCTGGGAGGGGTCATTATTTTGCAGAGGCCGTGGGAGGAGGCATTTCCGACACACCGACAGAAGCGTGTAACCTCAGCTTCAGCACCACATAATTGAGGAGAGCGTCCGGATTGACTCGATTGTTACCCTCTCTGGGTTAACAGAAGTGAGAAGCACCGTTATAATTTGGAGTACTCGACAAGACTGCGCACAATTTGTGGACCCGGAAAAAAGGTGTTTCCTCCATCAATTTAAGGTGTGTTGCTGGAACCTTTTTTATTATCTGTATTGGTCATTTTTAACCACTGCCAGGATCATAGTATCCGCGCTTAGACGCTGGGAGTATGTTAGCATTAGCTTAGGCGAGGTCCGATTTTCATTTATTTTTGTAGTCATGGGATTTAATTTGCTGAATAAATCCTTACACAGAATCCTATGCATTTACATAGCCCCACAGTACCTTGTAGTAGACATATTTATTTTCACAGCAAAGCTACTTCCGTTTGGTAAATCTCAGCGACAGCCAGCCCTGCTAATAACGGCTGCACTGCTATCCAGCGAGCCCAGTGCTGAAGCTCCTCCGGCAGCCTGTCGGGCAGAAGCGAGCCAAGCTGCTATGCTAGCGCTGCAGCTAAGCTAACAAACATCGAGTTCAGCAACATTTCGGTCTCGCATTTTTATCTACAAAAACTACAAAAACCGCAATAGTTCAATTTTTGTGTTTATTTGTGGAGCAAACCTTTTTTTTTTCTTTGTTTTCCTATTGCTTTATTTAACCCGCACTTCTATTCTAAAAAGAAAAAAAAAACTAACTCGAGCTTGTTTATTGTTGCTAAAGAGTCACTCCGATGCATTGACGGGTGAGAACAGAGCAGTTTCGATGACGTCTGCTTTTGACTAGAAGATGGGAACTCGCAGACGGTTGTTACATGCCTCACCCTGCAAGTGCAGCATGACTTTACAGTGAAGTCTGCCGACTTCAGCTATTTCTGATATTGAATATTCAGGCAGAATATGGCTAACCCAGTTTCCCACAATCCATTTGGTTAAACTGAGTTTAATGTTTTCTCTACTTTCTTAATATATTACATTTTAAACAATCACAACACTTAGAGCAAAAATATGAGTTCAAATATAGTTTAGTTTTTTTCACATTTCCTTCCCTGTAACCGGAGACTAAGTTACATGATGGCTTTATTTAGATTGTGAGTCTGGATGGCTAGAAGTTATGTTTGGCTTCTTATAGGGTGTGTTGGTCTCTTCATGTCATCTACTAAACTTGCTCAGGCTGGGGTTTTCTCCATAAGCATTGGTAGCTGACAACAAATGTGACAGAGATGGTATTTTTCAGTCTGTTGGGATGTGTTTTTCTTTAAAAAAAAAAAAAGTCTGAGACTAGGGCTGGGCGACAGTGAATTTTTAAAAGTGTTTTTTTTTTTCTCATCAGAGAACGATATATCACGATATTAACCAGATAATTCTATCTGTAAAATTTGAGCACTCTGTGGCTCATTAGAGAAATGTGTAATCAACAGCAGGTTGTTTAGATTTAAATATTTACTTCCTATCATACTTTAAACATAACAGATGCACTGAATTAATATGATGCAATAGATTTCTCCCCCCAGAAAACAAAAAGGCATAAATAAACCTTTCAAGTTTCAAAAGAGAACATAAATAAAACGGAACACTAAACTGCTTGATTGGTTCAGTTTAAAAACAAAGCATTAATTTTACAAATATATTATAATGTTTTCAAGTTTTACAGAACAAACACAAATTTGACAAACATTTTTGTCAACATCTTGTGAACAAGTTAGGAACTAAAACCAAATTCTAAAATTTCTTCTCATAGTTTATACTGTTGCTACTTAACTTTTTTGTTTTTGCTGGAGAATTATCATTTATTTCAGTCTGAGATTGCGCATGCTTGGTAGCACTGCTTCAGGTGATAAAAAGGTTTATGGTGTTTCACGTTTTAGAAGGAACATGCCTTCTACACAATTTACAGTGCACGTTACTCTGTTTTTTGTCGGATTTTAAATAACTAAAATACCTTCACACAGAGGCCGAAATTTAATTTTAGAGACACTGGCCAAGTTGGCCAGTAGATTTAAAAAAAAATCCACTGGCCAAATATTTATTTTATCGGCCAAATTCTAACACTATTTTACACAGAAATGCCTTAGACATTTTACTTTTTTGAAAATGTTCTGCTTTTTTGTTTTTTTTTTGTTTTGTTTTAGGAAAATGAAATTGCATGAAAGTAATTTATAGATAGTATGAATACGTCTTTACTGTCATCTAACTGTAACTGTACCTGTGTAGCCGGAACTAAGCCATTTTTAATGGGTGGCGTCCATTGTCTGTCTATTAGAACTGGACATCATCCCCTCCCTCCAGGGTACTTCTAAATAGGAAGTACCCGCTGGTCCCAGGAAGCCAAATTCCCATATACTTCTGTTGAGAAATAAACAACTATCCCTCAGTCATTATATTTGTCATAATAACAATTCTTTTTCAGGTACCTCTTTTTAACGTGTTTTACCAAACCAATTTTTTGTCTAATGATATATCTTCTTTACTGTAAGTTATTCAAATTAAGAACTGACCAATCAGATGCCTTAGTAAAAGCATGTGGTGCCCGCTGGGCCCCATCTCAAACGTTTGAAGTATTCTCCTGTTTTCAGTGGAAGGGGTGTGGTTTTTCTACTAGCTTACTCCTGATTAGCAAGAGCTGTTTCCATAGAAACATTGACTTAGACTGACTCGGACCAAGCACTGCATACTAACTTGCATGGATGGCGTCACAGGCATTTTGTCCATCTCTATTTTGTCAATGGTACATCACACTCACTTGGTCCAACTCTCATATATAGACGATGCTCGCATTCATAAAGCAGCAAACATAAGCTTTAGATTTAATTTTTTTCATTAGTTGATTAGCTGATTGAAACCTACTTAATTGATTATTTATCATTAAAATTTGTGCTAAAATTGTGATCACTTTTCACAAAATGGTGAACAAGGTGTCAACAAGGTGAACTGTCATTTTGGGTTAATGCATTTTAAGATTTTATATTTCCTTTTAGAATAAATTTTATTGATTTTTGTTCCTATGGAAGTCTGTCAACAGTAGCTAAAATATTTGTCAGTTTCATATAAGAATTGTAACTCAAAAGACCTTTCAAAGGAGGCATAACTGATTGACTCATGACTGAGCATAGACACTTTTTTTCCCTGTAACTGTAAGCAGACTTCCCATCCTTTGATTTCATCTTTTGGAGAGACCAAATTTTAGAATTTGACAGCCTCTCACATGTGGTCTTCAAAATTCTCTGGCCCAAATTTCTGCATGTCATTTGGAGTAGAATGCCAGATTTTTTTTTTTTTTTTGTCACTTGGGGAAAGGAAAAGGCCATAATTTATGGGTGAGACGATGCAATCAATGGCAGCCTGGGGTGCTTTGTGTTCTGTTTCCTGGGAGAGCAAGCAATATTGACTGACTACTCTGGAACCCCCTGTTGTTGTTCTAATGAAGCTCATCTTAAAGGTAGTCATGGTTCCCCCATCAAGTGGAACAGAACTACATGTCCTTCTTGGATCTTTTACACTCACATGAAGCCCAGAAGCTGAAAAGTGATGAGGCAGCAGAAGACTCTGAGGAGATAACATTTTTGGAGCCTGTCTACTAAATAGTTTTTCTCTGTCTTCACTACTGGGGACTGTTTTGTCTTATGATGCAATATGGAACCACACCACCTGACTGGAAAATCTATGGGCATCAATGGAAGAAATTGTCACATTGTTTCAATGCAACTCAGGTGCTTTTATTTAGTGTAATTATAGTGTAGTTATTACAAAGTAGTGTAGTTATTACAAAGGTATGTGATGTTGTATGAGATATCTGCTCCTTCATTTCACAATCTATGTTTTGCATCCTCAACAGTTGAAATTTAAGTGAATATAAAAAAAAAGCAGAATATAGACATTTTATTTTTTGTCACGACAGCTTCGTCTGTCTAATTAAATGTCGCTTTCATTTTAAATTCAGCTTTCAACTATCTATTTTTCAGTAGCCATTCAAAATGAAATTCCTGCTTTTTTAGCCTGTGAAAGGCTTCATATATTCTTCTGAGATTTGAAGGTGTAGACTGCCTTAAAAACAAAAGTGAAAAAGGGAACTTGACAAGGTTTTGTCAGGTCAGGACATTCCCAATGCCTTCCACCTGCTACACTGAGCTGCTGTATTGTGTGTTTTATTGTTTTCATGCTGGTAGCTATTTGTGCAACTATTGCAGCTCAACCCCCTAAAACCCTGCCCACCCCCCACATTACCCCCCTACATACACACAAACAAACAAAAAAATAGCTTTAAGCAGTGTTAATAATAATAATGATAATAATCCAATCCAATAATCAATAATCCATAAAAAGAATCCCCTTTTCAATTTTCTTTCTTGGTCCAATCTTTATATCTGTCTTTACTCTGAGCAAGGTTTTTAAATACAGACTGTTAACTTCTTTTTCACTGTATCAAAATCAAAAGCCTATATTTCCAGAAGGAATCTAAAAGTATCAACTTGTGTTTAACAAAAAAAGCACAGAAAAAAACAACCTAACATTTAATCAAGATATTGAGGTCTGCTTATTCAGTAAGTGATAGAAATAAAATACTTTTTCCCTCAAAGTAAAGTTATTTATGTATAAAATGTAACGTAAATATTAGTGCTGTCAATCATTTAAAAAATTAATCATATAAATCACAGTTTTTGGTTGTGATTAATCGCAATGTTTTACGAGTAAAATTTTATACGACAATATGCGACTTTTAAACAAAAACAGACTAGAGGGAACATTTTCCTTCATTTTTATTTTAAAGGGTCTTGCCTTAGGACCCACACTCATTACGCACCCTGGGAATCAAACCCTAATCTTCGGCATGCCAGCCCCATGTTTAACCAACTGAGCTATCAAGCCCTAATCTATATTAGCTATAAATGACTTGTATAAATTGATGACTTGGTTTATGTTTTTAAAACAAAGTTTCTCCCTGACCACATGGCTTCTTTATTTTGACACTGTTGGCAGTTCCATGATTCTGATGAGTTCCTTTATCCTTGTTACAGATTTTACTCAACAGGATAACGCATTTTCAACAATTGTTAGAAATCTGTTTTCTCACATTTGTGGCTCAGCAGTTGTATCATGTTGCATGGCTTGACTATTACTTTTTGTCATACTTCTTTATGTAACTACACCATTTAAATGCTAGAGCTTGTGTTGGGTTTTGGAGTAAACTTTTTGTTTGACTGCATCTCTTTATGCTGTGAGATTTTGAGGCTTTGAGATAAAACTTTTAGTTCTTGAAGGAGTCGCATTTGTATTTGTATTGAAATGATGCAAAACACTTTGTTTGGAAAGGACTTTTTGACTTTACATAGAGCTCAACAGCCTTTCTTTGGCCTGCTTAGTGTCTCATTATTGTGTGAAGTGTTATGACTGACGTGACCTCTTGCAATTGCAGTGAGAACAACATGAATGTGAACAAAAAAGCAGTGGAGTAGACAGTCCATACAGAAAAATGTAGGCAATTAGCAACTGCATGACTACAATTTATGGCAATAGAAAACGATGCAACTAAGCTTCAAACTGAGTCTTGCAAAAGTAGTTTCTACAAACCTGGGTGAAGTCTTTAGCTTCTTCACAATATGAAACCAATTCATCCATGAATTCTAATTCATTCCATAACGACTGTTAAGCTGTTACTGTACAAACCTTGTCAATAACAATTTCACTTTCTTTGTTTCTATTGACTAGTTTTTCTCTCAGACATACTTTCTCTTGTATGTCTTATTAAATCCAGCCGCTAATCTTTGCTGTCAGTGAACAAAGATGGAAAAAAAAAGGCATTTTTTGAAGATTAAAGAGGTAATAGCAGGCTGTGTTAACAGTGTATTTTTTAATCATAAATACCTATCCACCAGTGTTACGTTTGTTCTGAAAGCTTCAATAACTTCAGGATCCCTCCTGCAGAATTCTCTGTAGAGATGTTTCTGATTGATGCTCTGCTCACAATGACACATGATCTCCTCTGATTGGTTAACATTTCAGTCTGAGTGTTTTAATTGACCTACTGTCATATCTGTTCACAGAACCACAAATGAACGGGGTCAAATGTGCATTAACACATTTTCTGGCATGTTTCAAATGAAAAGATTAGGATGTAACATGCCACTGTTGAGCTTTGTTTACGATGTCTGCCTTTTACTTTCTCACTTTTACTTATAGTTGTGACAGTCTTGGCAGTAAAAGAGCACATTGCATTACGTCATATTACACCTTTATGTTTTGGACTGTACCACTCAAAGGGAGATTGGTTTTAGTACATCCTCCAGTTCAAACTAAAGCGGCAGTGTGTAACAGCAGAGTTATGTCAGATGCAAGTTAACTCTTTGTTTAAATCAATCTGGCAACTCACTCCGGGGACATTGTACGCACATTTCACAATCGACTTTTCATGATGCAATAACCAAATTAGGTTGTATTCTATTCAGTGCTTTCGTGTTGACCATTTGAGCTACAACAGGAATAACACGAGAAACAGACTCCAAGTTTTCCAATGCATGGTGGTGACATAAAAAAAGACATCTAATATGCAGTACAAGTATATTAGAACAATGTAAAGAAATAGAAGTCATGGGACTCAATAGCCACCAAAGTAGGAAGAAGTCAGCAAAAGAAAAGAGTGTATGCCCACAGATGCACTGGTACAAAAGCGACACTGATACTTTTGATGTGAATTCGATGGGAATTGGCACTTTTGAATAAACACATATTAAACTACCGGCTGCTGGAATGATCCTGCCTTGTTGTAAATTCAGAGTAAGTGAAGAGATATCTGCACGAGGTCAAGACCAAATATAATCAATGAGTTTCAAGTTTAGCCTGGTATGTGTCGCTCATCCCACCAATACTGATGCGTGATTAAACTGTGGTGAGCATTATAGATATCAGTGTTATGTTATCAACTGGCATTCTAAGTTGCACTGGTTCTTGTCTCCTTAGCAGTGAGATTATTTCAGGGCACTCCTGGCATTGGAAAATTCTTTATCTGTTCTTGCTTTAGCTTCATTTATATCTCCAAAAATGTCTTGGTAAGGAGTTTTTGCTTGAGGGTGTACATATCTTTTATCTCAGTTGTTATGTGCTTCTGGGGCCTCTTTCCCCAAATCTATTCATTCCACCCCCACCACAGGCTATGTCTTGAACAAGCATGTGCACCCTAAGTATTGGCTAGCTCCACCTCTTTTTCACTCTCTGTTCTCTATTCTGGGGGAAATGGCTTTTCCATTGTTTGGTGACGGCTTTTCTTCTCTTTATCTGTCAAAAAATCCATATGTTGATCAGGACAGGCTGGGATTAGACATTTTGTAGCCTATAGGCTTGAAATATGCTGCTATTATACTGCTTTTGCACAAAACATGAAGGAAGGCTTATGATTTTTAGAATATTCATTGATGCTGTTTGAAAAAAGTCAATATTGCTCTCAGTTTGTAATGTTTTTGCCAGAACCTTTACATAAATGACACAATTTTGATCCAGTTTAATATTATAAGGTGACTTTTACTTTGTTTGCTTAATTTGCTTTTACATAATGGTAGTCCTGGGGACCCAGTTTGATTGAGAAGGCTAATAAATTTTACACTTTTGTTTGGCTTGGTTTGCTTTCACACACAGTAGTCAGAAGTGAACCAAACAGGGAAAAAAAAAGAAAAAGAAAAGTCATGCAGTTCCTAACACTGCTCTTGGGGGCAGCATTTTTTGACTGAGATGGTGGAAAAAGAACAAAGTAAAAACTGACTTGTCATAAAAATGTTCTGATTTTCATGGGGTAATATGTAATATTTACCCTTTTAAAAGTTTCAAACTTTTTTGTCAGTACCACTTTTCCATAGGACACTGATGGGATTTTTTTAAATTGACATTGCCTATTGCAGGTGCATATCTGTTTTCACTCTTTTTAGGCTATTTTTGCAATTCACTCTGCCCTAAATTGAATCAAGACTCTTGCTTTCAAGGAGACTAGAGTTTTCAATTATTTGTTTTGGACCAGCTGAGTTTTTACGTTTGCCAAAGAGTAACTGAGGAAACAAGCTCTGCTACAAATCAAACCTGCCCGTGTGAATGCGCCTTTAATCTGAACGTTTAAATATTTAAATAATGGCATGCAGTTGCCTGAGGATACAGTACAAATCACCATGAAAATGAAGGCTTGAGGTTGGCAGCTTAGCCGGGGAAGAAAACAATTGTTGACTACACATAGTTAAATAAAAAAAATAAATATTAAACTTAAAAAAAGTTATAGGTAATAGTTTAGCTGCTAACCTTGACCTCAAATAAAATAAATGAAGATGATCTAAAAGGATCATCTCAATTTACCCTGCAGACAGTTTGGGTTAATTACAGGACCTCTATGCTCAGTGATATTCATGTGTGGGAAGTATGTTGCTTGTTTTAGCATTATTAAAATGCCCCAAGGGTGGAAATTAATCTGATTTCAGCCGAGTTTTATTAATGAGTTGTTAAAAGGTTGCTGTGTTCATAAAGTCCAAAAGAACACCTTAATGAACGGTCAAAAGCCTTGTCTGCATCTGTCAGTTTTAAGAATTAATATCCATAAGTTCAAAGGTCTTTTAAAAGGCTACTTAAATTTGAAACAATGGTTATCACATTTCCGTGAGCCATAACTTACCCGAACAGGAAAGTGTCGTGTTATATTTTTCTTTTGAGACTTAAATGTTTTCTTTTTTATCTCAAATAACTGATATAGTAATGCTGCCTATCTATAATAAAAAAGTTACAATTGAAGAAGTGCAGACAATGATGGGGAAAATAACAGATACTGTCACATAGCTGCTTTGTAAACTTAGTGACCTCTCACAAATCAAACTGAAAACCAAGTCCTATCTGAAAAATGCTAGCTGCCTCTATTACAGGATGCCACTTTGTCAACTGTAAAGTACAATTTCATGTTGGCGTGTATTTTCCAACAGTGGCCAGTCTCTAATAGATGCTGGTCTCCAATAAACACCAGGTCTAACAGATTTTTGTTACTTTAGACGCCGGTCTCTAATAGTAGTTGGGATCCTTTTAAACACTCCCACCCCCAATCGCCATGCGCACAGTTGTGCAGATGCCGGGTCTGTACTTTTTGTGTTGTAAACCAGTGTAGTTATGGTCAAGACTCGCTCTTTCCATTTAGCGTTTAAACTTTGTGTGGTGGCATACACCAAAGAACATTCTGGTGAGGAAACTGCATGTTATTTTGGTGTGGATCCTAAACGTATCCGAGAAAGGTGCAAGCAGATGGATAATATATGGAGAAGCCGGCTACACAAAAAGTAACAAACCAATTTCCTGGTTCAGGTGCAAAGAAAGCGAGGGGCACATTAGAAGAACTGGTTTGAACATAGATTATTGAACAGAGACTGAAAGGGTGTGCATGTCTCCAGGAAAATGACTGTCATGAAAGCGAAAATAATTTTTGAAACAGAGATTGATGATGCTTCAAAAAGACAAGCAACCTTCACAACCAGTGTTAATCATAACATAATGCAACATAACATAATCATAACATAATGCAATGTTCTCATCATTTCAATAAATCCTGAAATGTTCCTCTGGTGTTGTCTGCATTTTTTGACCGAATTTCACAGCAAAATGAAACCATTAGCCATCACAATTCTGTCTGTGGTGGAATAAGTGCCAGTCTCCAATAGACGCTGGTCTCTTGTGAACGTCGGGCCAGCTGACACATTTTTGGAATAAACGCAGGGGCTATTATTAGAAGAATTACGATATATTAATGAAGAAATTAATGATTGCAAAAATTATGGTGTAGTTCTTTCAGGATATAGTTGGATGTTGCTTTTTATCATGCAAACTCTAAAAAAAAAGCAAAAAGTAGTTTAATTCATTTCAATTTGAGTTGAAATTAATTCCTGCAAGGCTAAAAAATGTTCTTCCATGGGTGCAAAAGTGTGTAAAAATAACAGTCTGAAAACATAGTTTTCTGGTGTTTGAAAAATTGTTAAAAACAATAATACCAAAACCCAACTTAAGGTATTCAAACACTGTGTTTACCAACTAAGATAAGTTGATTTATGCAAAGTTTTAAAAAAATATTTAGTATCTACAAATGCAGCAAAGTAAGGCTTATTTGACAGAGAATTTAACAAGAATGCTCAACAGAAAATTCTGAAAAGTTGTACTAGTAAAATATTATTTAAAAAAATAATTGTAAAGTCAAAACTTGAGGAATATGTATGTGTAGTTAGTGTGTGGTGGCAGGTGCTAAAGGCCATCTACAAATACTCTTTTGTTCTTTAAATGATGTAACATAGGGGCAGAACTAAAACAAGAATTTTATTCTTCTTACTGCTCCTTTTTTTGTCGTGAAGATATGTGAAAAGTATGTTGTGTATGGAATATGTTAATGTCATGTACTTTTCATGAAAGAAACAAATAAACAGAAACAGAAAATATTCAACAAAAATTGCATTGCACTTAAAGGATTTTTTTTGGGGACTGCTTTTTAAAAGTGTTTTACACCTGGTGTGGAAAGCACTTGTTTGAAATTGTCATGCGCAAGAGCTTGTATTTCCAAGTGTTTGAGTGTTTTGGCAATCTCATCTGTCAAAATAGGCAACGTAAATCTTTAGAAGCTATCCTTCTCTCTTTAAAAACACGTCCAATATCATTTTGCAAGCAATTTTATAAAGGCACACCATTCTCCTACAAATAATCTTTGATGCTCATGACTGTTCACTGAATAGACAAGTTGTTCAAGTGTGTAATCTGAATTGTAGACTCTTCAACTTATCTCTGAAGTTTTACTTTATTGTAGGAAATGTCTCATAACTTTTCCACTGTTACTGACAGTCTATGCTGCATTAAATCATACTCCTGGGCTTGGGATTTGGTAACAACAATTTCTCTATATAAGCAACTGATAATAAAGCTGAAGTGCAACATGTATAGTCTTTAAAGGTCATGTTTTTACCCCATTTCCCATGCTGTTACTCAAAGTCCAAAATAGTTTTCCTGTTGACTTGGAACCCATAAAAAACACTTGAACCAATGCTGGTGACCTTTTCTAGTAATTTCTTGCTTGGACCTTCGAATGCTTATATCTTTTCAATGACAACTCCAAAAAGTAGAAATATGGATTTAGTAGTTTGCTAAAAATATGTATCGTTTTCTTTTATTTTTTTTTTCTTCCCCTGAAGTCACCCGTGGTTAAGACTTATCAATTAGTCTTTAGAGTATTTTAGAACCACTGCCCAATCCTAAACTTTGACAAAAGAATTATATATTTTGACATAGCTGTTCATTCCATCTAACCCTTAAATGTTGTAAGATCAGAGAAGTTGAAGGTTAGCCTCATTTTAGCCTAGTTTTTCAACAAAAAAGGCCTTATGCGTTGTAAAAAACTTTGTAAAATGTTTGACATTTCAAGGAGGAATACACACAATCAGACACGGATAGACACAGCCAATAACGTATTCTAAACACTCAAACACACACGCTCACACTTAAATGGAGTGCTCAGCTAACACCTGGCCAGCTGGGGTAATTACTATAGTCATTTAGCCGTTGTCTCTCTTTGTCATCAGCTTTATTTCAGAGAAGAGCTGACACAAGCAGAGCTGAAGGTAATCATGTTTTTTTATGGGTAATAAAAACAAACAGCATTCAAAAGACACTGCATTAGGTGAGAATTGAATGGGCTTACTTTGAATATCAGTATGTTGCACGCTTGCTACAAATGCTAATGTCAGTATGTCTGCAATTACAGCGCCACTGTCATGAAATGTACCATCTTACCAGCAGTGACAGAAGGAACAGTGTAAAATCAATCCAACCTTTTGATTTGTTTAGTTTTTACCTTCTTACTTTCAACGATTATTCTTAATCACCAAGGCAGGCAGAATTTGTGTAATTAAAAACGATTGCTTTAACAGGAAATGTTGAGATTGTTGGTCAATAAAATTCGACAAATTTCTGTGCTGGCATTAAATTAAATGCATAGAAAACAACAATTATTTGAAGTTGCTAATTCAATAAACATTAAGATAAGCCTGATTAGCCATGCTGAAATGGGTTGTGAATGCTCCTTACAAGGTTGTCTGAGACAATCATGACTAATATAACTGCTTGAATTTAAAAGCCCTTAACATTTGTGTCATTCAATCTGTCAATAAATAAATGTTTTTCTCCTTGCCTGAAGTCAACCAGGTAGACAATAAGAAAGCCTTTTTCATACTTTTTCAGTACACAAAACTAGACTCAGTTTAGCTTTAAACTGTGCTTAGACCCTGATGGAAACATAATGATATAGAAATGGGACAGAATCCTGCATTTCCATCTGCACTGGCCATCTGCTCATTTTCTTATAGATATAAATAACATTCCAACAAGGCATTAGATTACATTGGAAACATTATTATACTATGCATACCTTTCAGGTTCCTTGTAACATAGATAAATACATATATTTCTTAAATATGTTTTTTCTTTTATGGTTTGTATTTGACCCTTACAGTTTAGTTTCTCAACTGTAGTACTTAACAGGGACTGCAGCCTAGTGCTTGGTCATATACCTTTTCTTTCAGGGCTAATAAAGTTTGTTGTTCATTTATTGCTTATTTATTATACCTTAAATGACAAAGTGGCAGTAGCAATTGCCTTTCATTTATTATGACTTATTTTTGTGATTAATACATAATAGAAAATGGAACCAACAAGGACATAGTTTTGCAATTAGTTTGTAGAATAGTACATTACCAGAGACTACTTTGCCAGTATTTAACCATTACCTTTGTCAAACTTTGCACCACACTGGACAGAGGGATGAATTGTTAATTCCTGTCACACTGAAATGTCTTTGCTGCCTAACGGCCACTAATGGAACTAACAGCTCTTCACCTGTGAAATATTGACTTGGGTTTGTTTAGCTTAGTAAGGCTAAGTTAACTATTGAAGCTGCAACTACAGTTTGTATTGTAAAGAACCGTCATCCTTTGGCATTATCCCTTTTCAATGTCATGTTGATCAGAACACTCAATTCAACACAATCAGACAACAGCAATTTAAAAAAAATAAATACTGTGTACCTGTACAACATTACCTCCTCTTCTATTTAAACGAAACTAAAAAAGATAGAAACTGAACTCTATATTTTATTTTTTAAATATCTATCTAACTTCACCCACATCCTACTTTTTTTTTGGGAAGGATGTAGATATGGGGCATGTAAAGATACATATATATATTGGTGTCAATAGGCCAAAAATGAATTCCTCCTCTACAGCTTCTCCCTATTTTTCTCTCCCCAGTTTAAGATTTTCTGTATCCAGTGCGGTGCAAGGATCCCTTTTTCAGATTAATCAGCCTGCAATTACAATGATTGAAACCAAGTGTGCTTGGTTATTCAGCAAAAGATACAGTCATATTTTTTGTATGGGACCAATTGCATTAAAATGTTACACAGTAGCTTTAAGTGCAACATATAAATATGGTCACTAAATGTCATGTAAAAATCAAACAAAACAATGAACAGATTTTTACTGCTACATGGAAATAACTGTGTTCCTGTAATGCTTTGTCTGCAATATGTAGTTGGTTTACTGTAACTAAATATCACTATGATGAGAAAAAAATGTTAAATGTACAGACATAAACATAAAAAAAGTCTTGCATTCACTTTTTTTTATTCTTGGTATTGTAATGCTTGCAAAAAAGAGCTTGAGGGTGAATTTTATTTGATTTTTTTTTATCTGGTGCGATCTGGATTAGCAGCAGTAGATTTTGTCATGAATTGTGTACCAATATTTTTGAAGGGTTGACATTTCAATGTAGACTTGATTAAACTAACAGTTATTTTCTAAAAACGTAGCTTGGCCTTTTTATCTTATGGAGGGATTTTATTATGATGCTAAATCATAGCAACTTTTGCTAAATTACTAAACTACTCCTACTCAATATTTTATGGGTTACAAAAGACAAATCAGTTCATCTGGAAATATGTTTTTTTATGTCTAAATGTTTGAATTCATCAGAAACTTGGCTGATAGTTTGCTTCTATGTGGTGGACTGCTTTACAAGATTGCTTCATATTTGGGCTTTTTCTCGTTCTGAAAACACCACTCCTTTTTTGTTTATTTAAAAGTATAGTATAGTGAGACACTTTTTTTTTTTTTTTTGCAAAAGCCTTGAGTACCTTTTCTGTTTTCTGTTGATATTGTGCATGGTAAACTGTCGTAAGGCAAAAAATGTTTAACTCATAGTTGCTTGTGGTTAATTGTCCTGCTCAGTATGATGATACAAAAAGTAATGACACCACAGTAAGCAAAGAGTTGCAACATGTGCAGAGTTTGTCTGTTGTGAGGACTCTTAAAGACTGGGCAAGGATTTCATCAGACTTGCCAGGTTGCCAGATTTCCCTTGCCTGTCCATTTATCTTCAGCTTCTGTGCTGCATTAGAAGCTTCTGGCCCAGATCTGCCATTCTAATTCAAATTTGATATTCTTTTCTGCCTCACTTTCATAGGAAGTAGCCTGGGTCTGTCCCAGCTGGCTGGATCTGAAACATGTCCCAACAGTAACAATGGTTTTACCCAATTGCTGGCTGTTTGTTCTCACGCCATCCTAATATAACCTCTGTAAACTTTAAACATCAAACTAAACATATTTTTAACGTAAAAACATTAACAAAAAAGTTGTGTCTATAGTCAACTTCTCATCAAACAATTGTGCAGTAACCACCATTTGTGTTTGAAATGTGTCAAGTAATCTAGATGCTGCTCAGACCATTGAGCGCCTTGCTATAAACATTTACTAAAAAGTTCCTTTGAATTTTTCTCCTAAAAAATATATTCAAATGAAAAGCTTTGGAATTGGTAAAGACTGACTTATGGAATTCAGTTCTTAAGAGATGCTTTGTTTAAACTGTACGCTTTGTTTCACAAAATAAACACGGACAGTATTTGCTGACTCCTGCTGGCCTCTAAAAGGAGAGATCTACAGCACAATGGGTCCATACAAAAACCCAGGCATAATGAAAGCCAAACCAACTCTGTTACCAATTGTCAACAATGTGCACATGCCTGCAATATACAGGGACACCACTTGCTTATCTTTTGGTAAAGAAAAAAACCCTGATTATTAAGATTTGTTGTTTTAAAGATTATGCATCAACTTGTTTGAGTTTATCGAATCACAAAAAGGAAGAACAACTCTTATTTTACAATCTATGAAAACTGAACAACAGTAGCGCCTGTGTGTAAGTGTGGGAGAAGAGAAAAATGCAGTGGTAATATCTTTGAATGTTTTTTAAGAACCAGTGAAAGCAGGAATAGTATTTTTAAATAAAATATTTAGTTAAGTTCAATTTACATTTACTTGACTAAATTTAGTTGGGCTGTTCGGTGGAGCAGTGGAGTGGTTAGCACTCTTGCCTCAGAGCAAGAAGGCCCCCAGTTCAAGTCCTGGCTGGGAGACCTGAAAGAGATCACCCATGGGGGACCTTTCTGTATGTTCTCTCTATGCATGTGTGGGTTTTCTCCGGGGACTCTGGCTTTCTCCCACCGTCCAAAAACATGCTTCATGGGTTAATTGGTTTCTCTAAATTGTCCCTAGGTGTGAATGCGAATGTGTATATGTGTGTGATTGTGGCCCTGCAACAGACAGGCAACCTGTCCAGAGTGTGCCCTGCCTTCACCCACAAGTGTCCAGATTAGACTCTAGCAGCCCCGTAACCCCAAAACGTTTTAGAAAATGGATAATTTACATAAATATAACCATATCAGACAACAACAGTTAAAGAACCACTTCGATAAAAATTGTGTTTTTAACATGGTTTTGTAGCATTTTTCTCTTGATGGAGGAGATGCATCAAAACATTAATCTTAAGTGTATTTATGAATATTTTGTTATTCAAATAATTGTGAATCAACAGCAGTGAAAAAAATGCAGTTTGAAAAGGTTTGTAGCAGTGACAACGAAGCTGCAATTGGCAGGCCACAAGCAAGCTCCCTTCCCTTCCACAGCTGGCCAACCCTAGTCCTCAAGAACCACAACCCTACCTGTTTTCCAGCTCACCCTGATAGCTTGCTGTTGATAAAATGAGTCAAGTGATTTCACATCCTTTTTGACTGAACACACTTGATTTAGTTAGTCAGCATCAAGCAGTCAAGGAAGAGCTGAAAAAAGGCAGGGTTGTGGCTCTTGAGGACCAGGGTTGGCCAGCTCTGATCTAGTCCATGACTAGATGACTAAAGAAGGCAAATAATGATCATGAAAACTGAGAGACTGAAAAAAAAAAAAAAGCGTTAGAGCCAGGAAAACTGCAAGGGTGCTTCAAGCATTTTTCATTTGGGAGGTGATATTTTATTTGATTTAGTCAGCAGCTTTACACAGTCCCTAAGTACTTGCAGGATCCATATTTGCCCTAAAAGTATTTCTGAGCAACCGCCCCCCCTATGACTCTGAGTATTTATTATCAATGAACAAACATATTTATGACCTGCCATCCCAAACTTCCAAAGAGGGTCTGAGTTTTTTTTTTTCTTTTATAATCTGCCAAATCTTTCAAAATTTCAAAAAGTTTCAGAAGGCCTTACACCTTTTCCCTGCAGATGGTACCATTAGCCACCTACAGAGAGTTAGCAAAACCATGTTGAGAATTTTTCTAACTTTTATTATGCTTTTTATGTCAACAGAAACCATGACGACCGCTACTTCGCCAATCCTGTTAAAGTGGGACCCAAAGAGCCTTGAAATTCGCACCTTGACTGTGGAAAGACTTCTGGAGCCCCTGGTCACACAGGTAGTACCTAGTTCTAATTGATTGGGTTGTGCTGGTCCTTTGTGATAATTGGATAAAAACATTAACAATCAACACTACTAAACTTTTGATTTCTTCCTAATTTTGCAATAAAAGTGAATTTAGAAGAAACATAGTTTGCAGTTGGTCTTAATCAAGCATCAAGCAGTCTTTTTCAGGCATTTCCTACATCTGTGTAAATGTTGCGCAGAGCTTCTGTCAGACTTGCAGCAGTTCAAGCTCAATATTTAACGAGGTATGCGGTGATGATTATTGATATAAGCCTTAAGCTTGAATTTAATCTAAGCAATGCCACAAATGACAATGGCAGCTTTGGCTCTTTTTTTCTTTACCTGCAGTCAAGGCACTACAGTTACCTAAGTCTGCCAGATATTTCTACAACAACACCCCCACAAAAAAAAAAAAAAAAAAAAAAGAAAAAAAGAAAATAATGTGGCTAATGCATAGAGTCTTCATTATTTCTGTTAGTCTTTGGTACAACCGTTCACTAATTAAACTGAACTACTATAAGGAATGTCTCTAAACTACCATTTTGTCTTCTTTTTAACTAAACATAAAAATGTTACCAATGTAATGTATATATGTAAGTACTATTACATTCACTCTATTGTGGTCATAAAACATGTTCACGAAGTGTCAAAAAAGGAAAATGTTAGAAGAATGGTAAATGACTTTCTATCAAATTTTGTTTGACCTCAAGACAGAGCTACTGACTGAATTGTTATTAAACTTATTGTGACATAACTTTATTGTTTTAATCTTTACTTGCATCTATCATTTTTCTAAAAGGACTTAAAAAATTAAATGGAAAGTCATTTACCATTCTTCTAACATTTTCCAGTCATGTTTTCATAGTTTTTTTTTTACTACAATTTGACAAACTACTACAACAACTGAATGGAACGTGATCAGTGCTACACATAATAAGAAAGACTCATAAATATTTTAAAACAAATCAAATTCCTTTTTGCTATTTAATGTAATGGAAACCATCTATTTTTTTTCAATAATTGAACTGTTTGTTCATACTTTACATGGCCTAAAGAGAGTTATGTCTTCTTTTGATTAGTACACAGAAATAAACACCAAAATCTGAAAAGAAGTCTATTTTGTTTGATGCATAAATCAAACCCTGCCTCAGTAAAATAATCATGAAATGAAGATTTGAACTGCAGGGTATGATGTCATGCCGCACATTTGAGAATGGCACAGTTTTGACAGCGATGTGATTACTCAGTGTACTTACAGGCTCTCAGCGGTCTTATGTTCTTTTTCTGGCTGCAAAGGGCTTTAAATTTTAAACAAAATTCCATTCTTTTTACATGGTATATGGATTTTGCAAAGACATTTGTCTAGTCTTCTATTTTTTCCAGGCTTCTGGCTTCATCTGCAGAAACAAAATTTTCAGGGTTTTTTAGTTGTCAAAAATACAACCTTTAAAATGTTTTCAGTTTCCAAAAATTTTTGGGAATATTTCCACAATATTAACAGCAATATCTCTAATCTTACCCATTGTGTCATGTAAAACTTCCACAACCCATCAAAAGGAGAGGAAGAAGAAGTACAGATAGAAAGTAAAACTTTTTGTAGTTAATACCCACTAATTGGGATTTAACTTGTATCATACCAATCATGTCAAGGCTATTACATTTGCATGTTTAAATGCATGGAGCTTAAGATTATAAGTAGCAACAGTTCTAAATATGTATAAGGTAAAGGGAATTTAGAGAACTCTGTCAGCACTACCAGCATACCTACATTTCCTTAGTTCCTTAGTTAGTTACATAGGGCTGGGCGATAGTGAATTTTTATATCCCAATAGAGTTTTTTCAGATCTGGCGATAACGATATATATCACAGTATGAACCAAATGTCTATCAATAAATATTATACTATTTATATTATACTATTTATATTATTATATTATAATTTTAAAAATATAAGAAAATAATATTAAGAAAAGGTCTTAACTTTGTTGTGTTTGCTGGAGAATTATCATTTATTTCAGTCTGAGATTGAGCATGCTTGCCGGCATTGCTTCACATGATAAAAAGGTAGGTGGTATATCCAGTTTTAGAAGGAACATGCCTTCTGAACAATTTGCATTGCACGTTACTCTGTTTTTTGTCGGTTTTAAATAACTAGAATACCTCCACACAGGGGCTGAAATTTAATTTTATAGACACTGGCCAAGTTGGCCAGTAGATTAAAAACATCTACCGGCCAAACATACATTTTATCTGCCAAATTCTAACACTATTTAACATAGAAATACCTAAGACATTTTCTTTTTACGAATTTTTCATTTTTTTAAGAAAATGAAATTGCATGAAAGTAATGTATAAATTGAATCAACATGTCTTTATTGCCATCTAACTTTAAACTCATATTCAAACATGCTGAGAGAACAAGGACAGATTTATTAGATTTTTTTTGTGTGTTTTTTTTTTTTTTTTAGATTTTTTTTTTTTTTTTCTGTTTAGTGTAATGTCAGCAGATAAGCTTTACAGTTTATTCTATGGTTTCAGGAGGTTCTCACCCATAATTTCACAAGAGTGACCAAATAAAATGTAATCAATGCTTAAGAAAAGTATTGATTATTTTTGTAAAGATTAAAAAAAGATTTATTTCTAAAAATTTAGGTTAAAAGAGCCTTGCTTTTCTCACAATCCTGTGAGCTGCTCTGTCTTTTCTTGGTCTTCCAGATCTTGCTTTAACTTCCACTGTAACTGTTGACTGCCATTTCTTAATGACATTCTGAACAGAGGATATTGGCATCTTTGATATTTTCTTATAGCCTTCTTCTGCTTTGTGAGCATCAACTACTTTCAGTTTTATTGTTCTGGACGACTGCTTAGAAGAACCCATGATTCTGATTGTTGGGGCAAGGTCAGATAACTCAGATTATTCATCTGAGTGGATATCAAATCTTTGAGAGTGAAATTACCTGGTATTTGTAAACGACAATTGTGAACAATCCAGACTGTCAGGTCTCAGCTTTTCCAAAGGGGCAGTACATACTATAAATTCTGAAGGGTGCCCAAGCTTTTGCACACACCATTACTTGGTTTTCTGTTATTTTGAAAGGGTAAATTATGGAAATAAAGCTTTTTTGACATATTAAAATAATGTATCATTTGTAAACTGATGCCTTTAGGAGATTTTTCAATCTTTCCTTGGGTTCTTCATGCACAATAAAATATTTTACCTGGGGTTCCCAAACTTTAGATCCTTACTGTACAACTGGATCTTTTGTGTGGAGTTACTGCTGCCTGTCAAACACACCCTTCTGCTTTCTATCATTTCAAGTGTAGGAGCTGTGTCTCCTATTATATGTAGTAGATTTAAGCTAGCAAATAACATTTTTACATTTTTTTTAAAGGAAGCAGAGGTACATTTCTTCTCTAAACACAATTTGGCATCAGTAGCTAAATAGGAAAATCCAGAAGTGATAAGAGATTTAAGGATCTGTAGGCGCAGGGTTTTTAAAATTCACTTCTTTGCTAGTTTTCATTCCAAATTTCAGTCTGTCAGACTCGATACTTGTTTTTTTTTTTTCTTTTGAGTGGCCATCAGAGTGACACATAGGTAATTGCCTTATGTCAAGAGACTGAAACACTGATTAGGATCTTTTCTTAACATGTAGTGATTGTTATAAAGTCCTATCTAAAGTAAAGTCTGACAGCCAAATTACATGTCTGACTACAAGGCTTTTATTTTATTTTTTCAAGTTTTTTTTTTTTGACATCTTAATTGAATTTTTATAAAATAAATAATTTTTGGCTGTCAAATAAGTCTGACCACCAGTATCCCCTACATGCAAATTTTGAAAAGGCTCACTTTAACCTTTGTAGGGTTTTTTTTTGTCAGACAAATTGAATAATAAAGATGTTGTTTACATTGACATTTGTTGCCCGCTGACTTGCAGATGGAAAACCAGGACTTGCATTGCTTGGACTTGCGTGATTGCAGGAATTGGGGTTATTAAAATTAATTCCCACAAACTGAACTTTTATGATGCGAGAAATTCCTGCATAGAATTAATGTGTAGTAATCTGCAAGTTTACATCGTAACAACAAAATATGATATGAGATGTCTATATTAGCCTGAACAGCTGGAGCACTTGCTGTGAAACAATTAACAAGCTGATCAACAGATAATGATCCTTTGTTTGGCATTTTGGCTTACAGTGTTCCCTCGTTTGTAATGGGGTATACAAGCTAAGGTGGACAGGAGATGAGAGAGTTGTGTCCCTTCGCCTTCGGTTGGAGGACAGGTCTCTGACTGTTGTTTCGGCTTACGGGTCGAACAGCAGTTTGGAGTACCCAGCTTTCTTGGTGTCTCTTGAAGGGATACTGGAAAGTGCCCCAACGGGGAACTCCATTGTCCTCCTGGGGGACTTCAACGGCAGTAGCACCTGGAGGGGTGTGATCAGTAGGAAAAGCTTTGTTGTTGCAGGATGTCTGTGCTTGTCATAGTTTGTCTATAGCAAACACCATGTTTGAGCACAAGGGTGTCCATCCTTACACGTGGCATAAGGACACCCTCGGCAGGAGACCTATGATCAGCTTTGTAGTCATTTCAAGTGATCTTCGGCTGTGTGTCTTGGACACTCGGGTAAAGAGCAAAGTAAAGTAAAGCTGTCCACTGATCACAACCTGGTGGTTATTTGGACCAGTATTATAGAATGAAAACTAAAATATGTTCACTGTCAAAAATGTATGTAAATTTGGAGAGCTGCACGTACATGTGCAGGAGACACTGCACAGAGGAGATTGATTGACAAGGTCTCCAGCCAATCAGAACATGGAACATAGAGCACAGAGTCAAAAAAAAAAATCATGCAAAATTGCACTGAAAAAAAATCCGCAAAAGAGGAAGACTGCAAAAGGTGAACTGCAATATATCAAGGAAACGCAATAAACGCAAATTAAACTGTCGTTTTTTCTTCCATTATCTATATATAGGGGAAAGTGTATTAAGTATTTTTGTTTTTCCATGATAACAAGTTAAATTGTAATTTCGAAAAAAACAAGCTCTATTACACTGTGCTCTTGTAATTTACTCCTTTTACTTCACTTTTGTGGCACTCTGAAGTGAACCAAGCCCCTCGCTCTTATGGGGGCCAGGATTTGCCAGGGGTCAGGTGAGCTTTCATTTTGGAAGGAAAAAAAATCCTCTATCTGAACCAATGAACCCTGATGCCAATCAAACTTGCCATTGTGAACGCACCCAAAGTAGCAACGTTGCAATACCTTTTTTTCCAAGTAACCTGGATTCTTAAATATTCTGCATAAGTTAAACCTGGTTTTCATAAACAGGGTACAGAATTAAGGAAGACAATGCACTCACTCACCTACACACAAAGTTTAGATTGGAAGTTAGAATTTAAAATACCACAGGCCAAATGTTTTGTGTGTAGGTGTAAAACAAGAGAACCATGAATAAAATTAATTGGACAACCCAAGGCATAAACATGAAATAAAAACCGAAAAGCAATAGTGTAACCACGGAAAATGATTGAACTTCATATGCTCACTGGTTTTTCATAACTTTTTTTAAGCCAAGTAAAAAAAAAATTCTGGAGCTTTTTTTGATTTGTTCATTGTTATTGCTTTGATTGTGAATAACAATCAAACTATTGATTAATCAAACTATATATTCTTCTTTTCAATTGTATTAATTTTTGGTGCCATCTTTACGTACTCCAGCTAATTTGCATTCTTCGACTTACCTCATCTATGGAAGTGATTTAAATAGATTGTTTAACTGTTGGCGGAAATGTTCATCATATTGTTTTTTTTTAAATAAAAATATGTTTTTTGAGATTGTACAGACCACGTAAATATGATGTCTATGCACTAGTGCATTCAATTGATGTACAATTCAAACTTGTAAAAACCCAGCTTGGAATCCTAAGATTTTTTTCCATGTATATGCTTTCAAATACTCTTATGATGGCTTATGTTCACAATATTCTCATTTTATAAATCTCCCGTAAATTTGAGTTACATCAAGGTAAAAATCAATTTCCTTTAATTTTGCTGAGAAAAAAGGTCACACGCAACATCATCACTTAGTACATCGTTTTACAATTATGTCACTTTTGGATACAAAAAAGTTATTTGGTCTAAAATAGTGCATTTATGAGTAAGATCAAAAATCTTTGGACTGAGAAGTCTGGTATTTAACTGAAATGACTTTAGTTGCTTCCTTCAATAACCTTATTTCCTGCTTGCGTTTTAAATGTAAATTAAAAGTGGAAATGGTCTTTTTTTGGAGGATTAAACTGACAAGTTCCAGTTGGATTTACCTCATGATCCCTCTGCCCTAATTCTTCCTCTTGGATTTCCACCACTGGGATGTTGAGACATTGTCAAGACTTTTTTTCCCACTTCACTGCCTTTTTAGTGTGTCGGGTCATAGCTATTGAATCATTTTCTAGTTACTCTTTTTTTTTTTTTTTTTTTAGGCGCTTTTGAAACCTGTCATTGCCTTTGAGACGTGAACCACGGATTTGTCCTTGGCAAGTGCACGTTTGCAACCGGTGAAGCTTTCTGCAAAAACAACCTGTCATGTTTTAGCTCTTTATCCGAAGTCTTTTATAGCAGATTGCCATGCAGTGTAAACTTGCTATTGAAAGATAAGTTAGTTAATATACTGGATGCGTTCTACCCCTTACAGACTCAGTGTCCTTTTAGTTTTCATTCATGAAGGTAAATGTGTGTTGACAGTGAAAGGTTTTAAAGGCAGATGATGCAAAAAGATTTTGACACCAACATTTGCAATGCATTTTTCTAGCTTAAAACAAAGAGGTGCTGTCTAAAGGTGGACTAGCACTCATACATGGATTTTAACTTTAGCTCCTACAAGCAAGTGTTTTTCAGAATTGAGCAAACATATTAACATTAATAAAAAAGAAAAGTATTAATTTGTATTATTTAATAAAGTACTTTAATTGTTTTAATGCTTTATTGATGGCAGTAGCTCGTGGGGAGAAAAGACATCCCTGGACATTTATTTGTTGTCCCTTTAATTGCACATTAAACAACCTGAGGCAGATAATCAGACCCTCCTAGGCTTAAAAAAAAACTATAAATGCATTAAAACCGTAGCCATCACTCTGAAGTGGCATGAAATGTGATAATGGCCTTAATCGCCAGTGTTGCGCAAGTTACTTTCAAATGGTAATACTTTACAAAATTAATGTGATTCTGTAGTAATTGCCTATATAAAAGGTTACTGTCTCAGAATTGTAATGCACTCCATGACTCCTGAATTACTTTAAAAAAAAAATTCAAAAAGCAAAATGCATGAGATATTTTTGTGTAAAATAGTTATAATTTGGCCAGTAAATGTTTTTAAATATACCTGCCATCTTAGGCGTTGACTAAAAAACTAAATTTTGGTCCCTGTGCGGAGATATTTTAGGTTTTTAAAACCCAACATAAAACAGAGTAACTTTCACTGCAAATTGTGCAGAAGGCCTGTTCCTTCTAAAACTGGAAATACCACCAACCTTTTTTATCACATGAAGCAGTGCCACTGAGCATGCTAAGTCTCAAGACTAAAATAAACAATAACTCTCGACCAAAACAACAAAGTTAAATCTTACACAGCTGCAACAGTTTTATGGAGTTAGATTTGTTACTAAAGTTTTGTGCGTTTGTAAAAAAGTTTGGTACTTGTAAATATACTCTGTGTCTGTAAAAAAAAGTTTTGTACTTGTAATCAAACATTTGTGCGACTGTAAAAAATGTTGTACTTGTAGTGAGAGATTTGTGTGTATGCAAAAATGTTTTGTGTTCGTGATAATACGTTTGTGTGCCTGTAAAAATGCTTCGTCTTTGTGTAAAACATCATGTTGAAGACAATTTTTTTTCTACAAGTCCAAAACATTTTTACGCACACAAATGTATGCTTACAGTTACAAAACCTTTTTAAAGACAGACAATTTATTTCTACAAATACAAAACATGTTTACACTCACACAAATCTCTCACTACAAGTACAAAATTTATTTACTGACAGACAAAATTTTTGGTACAAATTTAACATCAGCAAATCAATCAATCAGCAGCCTTTTACTGTCAGCCAGTTGGTGCGCTTGGTTGGATCTGCTAATAAGATGCATGGCATTCATGCTAGTAGAACAAAAACAAAACATTTTTTAACATAACCTTTTGTTTGTTTGAGATGCTGTTTTGAAGGATTGTATCCCTTGATGTTTTGTTTAAAAAATCCTAACTAGAAAAAAAAAGACATTAATAATTCATACATTATTGTTTCATCTGGTTTACATTAAGTCATTATAGCATTTAAGAAAAACAAAACCACTGTACGTACTACTGTGTTTACAAACTAATTGGAGAGTTTTTTCTAATCAATCAGGTAATCTGATAATGACCTCACAGCAAATACATGATAGATTGATAGCTGTGCTATTATGCAGAGAGCTCGTGTTATCTTCTGCCCTTTCTTTAGTGCTTGGAGGTGCTCCTAAAGTGCCCTCACATCCATCTTTTAGCTAAATCTCATAAATGTTTTGGGTTTTGTACAAGTGGATAATTTTTTTCTAGATGGAATTATCTCACACATGCATTTATTTGCACAATTAATGGAGAGTCTTTTATCCAAAAACTTAAAAGAGAATAAAATATGTTCGATTCAGAAACAAAAAGGCTTCATTTGCAATCTAAACTTGTTTTTTTACTAAGAGGAAAAAAAACAATTTGTTTTCTTCAGTTCACTAACTCTCAAAGTCACCTGCTTTTTCAACAAGTGCATCCCTGTTTGAGGAAGCTATGTGACTGTAGCAGAAAAGAGCTGCGTTACTATAACTCTATTATTATGTGCTGATCTATATTTTATGAGCCAACACAAATGCAGGGTTATTTGTGCAGTAAAATGCTCTGGACTGAAAACGCATAATGGAATGGTCTATGATATAGTATGTGTGTGGGAAGGTATGGATCAAGCTGGTGCCCCAAAGGCTCAATGATCAGCAGAGATTTTTTCTTTGCTCATGTTGGTGATTTAGTTTTAATGGTGCAGAAAGAGACCAAATTATAATGCCAACATCTCTGCCTTTTGGCTTTATGGCAGAGGTGTAACCTAAGGGAACAATAATATGCTTTTATGCTATATATTTGGATTTTGGTTAATCATGATTAATCACAATCTTTTACCAGGCAAATTTTATACAACATTATGTGGCTTTTGAAAAAAAAAAAAAAAGGCCAGAAAGAGAAAATTTTTATTGTCTGATATGTCTTAACTTGTAAAGTGTTAACTCGGATATCCCAGAAAAATTATTTTTGCGCACAAAACGCATTAACAGTAAGATAAGCAGAACTCTGAAGAACTTTAAAGACTTTTATGTCTGCTGTATTATTCCAAGAAAACATACATACTGATATTCAGCCATAAAAAGCAAACATTATGTTTCTGCAATTTAAATGATCTGGGTGAATACTCAAATCTGATTTCCTTCTGGGTGTTGATGCGCATCTAAGAAAAGAAAGTTCCGGTCACATAGTCCAAATGTTCTATATCACTGCACAGGCTTCATTAAAATAAACTTTTTGCTTAATATTCTGGACAAACAAGCGGTAAAAGGTGAACTTACTTTCTGAACTGATGGTTTATTGAACTTAAGTTGCGATCAGTATATATATCACTTTCCTTTGACGCTTCAGTTGAGGTCAGCGACACTTTGTTGTTTTACTGTGACATGAGCCGTAAGTGAACATTACACATAGTATATAGTGGGATAATGCCCGACAAAGTGTGTATTTTCAGAAATTGATGCATGCCGTGGAAGCCTGAAACGCCTGATGCAAGCCGAAAACAATCACTTCTGACGTGTATTTAATTTGCTTTAATTAATATTTACGCATGATTTTTTTTCTATTAATTTGCATGAGTTCACGCCTTTGATTTCCCTTTTTTTGGATTTCATATAATGTTTTGCAGCTGCTATATTTTAATTGAACAGTGACAATACTAACTAATAGCAATATTATCTGTAGTTAAAAGAATAAAAGGGCACCTCCATGAGATATCAAAACAATACAGTACTATAATTATCCCTTTAAGTAGCACAGTTTTTCTTTTTTTAATGAGGCTTCACTTACACACAGGAAGGTCTCCGTTGTGTATCTGATTAAAATGAATTTTGCACAGCTACATTTTAAAACTCATCCATGCTTTTTGAAAGATCAACACTCCAGTTGTTTATTTTTTTAACAGTAAATTTATTACCATGTTGGTTAAATTCAGAGAAGTTTTCTAGAACTTGAAGATGGGTGTGAACATTTTAATTAAGAGCAAAATCTCCATCAAGCAAAACAACTTGATGGTGCATGATAAAATGTTTACAGAGGCTGATTTTTTTTTAATGTCTGACAGCTGATACTCATCACTTCCGCACTAGGATCCAGTTAGACAAGAGGGTAATGGAAAAGGAGGAAGGAGAAAGCCATGCTTAGAGGCAGAGATGTAGAGTGCTGTTAGTACTTTCAGTGGGTGTCACAGCTCTCAGCCTAAAATGGCAGCAGCTGGACAGTTGAGCTGTTGAGCTTGACCTTCTTGAAAGCATTTAAGTGAAAAGGCTTCTTTCAGAACAAGGATGATGAGATTTCTTCTTTGTTTTTAAGCTTTCAAATGCTATGGCTGTGACATGGGTTAAAGTATGATGGAGAAATTGAAGTTATTTTTCAAAGTAGATAAGTGGGAGACTGATGAAGCCACTTGAATGAGTAGTGAAACGTTTCAAGGAAGAAGAGTTTAAGTCCACTTGCCATGACACAGCTTCAAGGCGACGTCACCTGGACAAATGACAATATTTTGCGACATTAGTGGGAGAAAATTTCCCACAATACTGTAGTTTTAGCAACTGCAATATCTGACATTCAAGTTAATTTGAAAGATTCATTCTAGGACGTTTATATAAATGCATTCATCGTAAAAACTTAAAGGACTATCTGAATGGAGGACAATAGAAAAACAGTTGCCCTAATGATGGATCAAACCAACCACAAAAAAAAATGCCTGATAAAACCAAAAACTTGAAGAACAGGTTTTTACCTCTGGCTATGTCTGAACTCCCAGCCTACTGCCTAACTACTAAAAAACTTTATAGTGTAGGATTATCTAGTGCCATGGATTTTAAAAGCTATTCGGACACCATGCTCACCACTTTTTTTTATTTTTTATTTTTATTTATTTTTTTTACTTCAAATATGGCATCAATTTCACGAGTTAAAAACCTAGTCAATACAAGCATGTTTTAATAACTATTTATTATTTCCACTGTGTTCTGATGTTGATAATAATAAATTATTTTTTATTTATTTAAATAAAATTTTCTTGCAAAAATTGTTCAAACACTATGCATATTTCATCCATATTCCCCAGTCTAGTGAGCATTGATGCACACTAGTTTGTAGCTGAGACTTATGAGAAACTTCTAAGATACTTGATTTGAAAATTCGGACAGCACTACAAAATGGCAAACGCACTATATAATGCACTAAATAGTGACTGCATATATTGAAACTTTAGTAGAGGTCCTTCCAACTCACATTACAATCACAATTAACTTTTTTGTCACTGCACGAAGTACTATTAAATTCTGTTGCGCTGTTTTCCTGTAAAATAGAAAAGTAGAATCATAAAAGCAGTTGCCATGATGAATAAGAGTACATAACAGGGGGAAAAAAAAAAAAAAATGGACTTTGAACTTAAATTAAAATGTGTTTTGAAGTTTTGCAGTAGCTGTATTGCAAACTTTCTGTCACAGCAAGAGTTTTCACACACCCACTTTGAAACATGGAATGAGCCCTCCCTTGATTGTTTTTGCCATTCTGGAACATGTGTATTTTACATATGATCTAAAGAATCTCATTATTTATTTAGTGAATCCTTTATGCACTAAGCATCACTATCTCTATTGACTAAGTACTCCTCCGGAAAGCTGTATCTATGGGCTCGATCAAACACACATGTACACGCCCTTTATCTTGAGCTGTTAAATCAGCACTCATTCAGTGAGTCCAAGACTCTGAAGCTGAAGGCGGAAAATTGAATGGCCACACAGAGCCACTGTGATTTACTGCTTACGGGAGAGCCCACAGGTCACTGCTCTGTAGGAGAAAGGTTGCATGACATTTAAAGCTATTGATCAGCTATAAAATGAGATGGCACAATTACTCCTTATGTCTGAAGGAGAGATTAGCCTAACTGCAGCTGCATTGCAAATATTTATCGTCTGTTTCATTTTACTGTTGAGCCCAAAGGCCAAAAGGAATGGAACATATGCATCTAAATGCATATTAACTAAAAAGAAGGAAAACTTTATACAAATTCTTTGAAATAAAGTTACGCTTGGGTCTATCTTAAGTTTTGAAAGCACAAATAATTTACAACCCAAAATTGACTAAACCGTTTTTGTAGGAATAATTCAGTACTTGTTTGTTTCAGGGAAGAAGAAAAAAAAAAATATATATATATATATATATATAATTACTTTTTGCCATCCCTAGTAGGATTTTTTTATATTTTCTTTAAGTAAAGCCTGCAAGTTCTTTGCATTTTCACATTCATCTAAATTCCTTTTTAATATCGTCAAGTGTATGAAAGTGGATTGTGTTTAGGCAACACAAATATAATCAAATTACTCTGAGATATGTGAGTGTAATTGTTATGGAGCTAAAATGTTTTCCATAGCTTCAAGGCTTTTTTTAAAAGCGTTTTATCATTCACAGCTTTGCCACATGAACTTCAGAGTCTCTTCAGAGAAGAGCGACTATTTGAGTCTTCTGGCTTCAAGCACTTTCGCCGTCTCTGCATATATCCTCATCCTGGCAGGAAGTCTGGTGGTGGTTACTGGCTTTTTGGGTTGCTGCGCCGTCATCCGAGAGCAGAGAAGCTGTTTGTCCGTGTATTTCTTCTGCTTTAACTCTGCTTCAGTGCCTCTGTTGATGTGGGGGAGCGATGGACACAGATAGGAATTCTTCTTTCACTTCTAATTTTCTAATAGTTTCCTTTAACTTATATTTTATTGCTTCGCTCAACAGATTTTCAGCAGCAGGGATGACATAATATTCTGATTAAAAGAAGCAGTTAAGCTTGTATCAAAGGTGGATGGATAAATCGATTCAGCCTGTGGATGCTACAAGGTTATTGTGGTCATAAGTAAATAGCTTTTTAAGTCACTGTTGCAAAACAAAGCCTACATGAGGTGTGACTTGACTAAGTCATTGGAAAGTGATATGACATGCATTTGCATTATGGTTCTACAAACATTGCAAATAATTTATATCTAAAGCTATATTCTCACTTTTCACTCATTCAGTGGGCATTTGTACAATGGACTTGGTTGGCATTTTTTGTGGAGCCAATTGCACATGCAGTGAAAATAACTAGCTACTCTTTTTTTAATTAGCAATTTAACAATTTAGAATTAAAAATGTGTTCAGTTATTTAAGAAAGACAGTACACATAAATAAACACTAATTGGGCTCTTGTATGATAATTTTCTACTGTAATCCCTGAGCAAAATTCTACACAATTCAATTCACAACATTCATTCACACAAATACTTTCATGTTTTTCGGTTGTAGGTAATTATTCTCCTGGTTCGTCATTCCTATTACCTCCAGGGTATCTCACTACATCTGCTTCACTTTAACTCATTTCTTCTCTGGGCTGACCATCCCATTCTTCTCTGTTACAAACGTAAATCCTGATTTTTTTGCTCTGCTTGAAAGCTCTAACCTTAGCATCCTACTTACTTATTTATTATCTCTTTGCTGAACATGTCAGAAACCTATCTATCTTGCCCCATCTCTGTAGCATCCACCATGAGCTGCTACTCATTTCAGATCTTATCAGTTTTTGACACTTTTTTTCCCAAAATCCTTGTCTCTTCTTTTTCACGTAATCCAGCTCTTGCTTCTGTCGTTTCCCTCGGTTCTTCTGACCAAACCATATAATGGGTTTGGTCTTACCACCACCTTGTACATGTTTCCTTTTGTTTTTACCGACTCTCTCATTCAAACATCAAAGCTGACACTCACATTTTTTTTTACATTCTTTTTCTGTTCTAGACCAGTGGTCCACAACCACCGGGCTGCAGACCAGTTCCGGTCTGTGGATCAATTGCCAATGGGCTGCGGAAGATATAATGCATTATTTTGTTTTGAATCCCAAAAATCTTTAATTTTGAAAAACCTTTTATTATGAAAAATTACTGGATTCTCTCAGCTACACCTTCGATCACTTGAGCTGTAAAGTTTGATCAGGGGAGCAAAATTACTACATCTGAACAATCTTTTATTCTGAAAAATCTTTTGGTTTTGAAAATGAACCGGATTCTCTCAGCTACATTTCAGTCACTTGAGCGCTAAAAGCACTCCAGGGGCGTGCAACACAAGATAAGTTATATATGGAACCTTTTTTTGCAAATTGGAGAAGTGCAGGGACAGACAGAAGAAAAGGCTACAACTTCAAGGCAAAAATAAAAATTAGGCTACCAGGAGTCCTACTTAAAACACAGATTTATGGCAAAAGGTATTATTTCCAACACATTGCCTGTTTGCATAGAGATGTGACTTTCATGAGCAAAACTAATCTTTTGAACGGGTCATCAAAGTGTACGATAGGAATCGCCTCCCAGTCCGCTAGGAAACGTTCTTTATTCCGTTCTTTTGTCTTCTCTCCCCTGAGTTTTATACGTTGACATAAAAGCCCAAACAAGCTCATCCTTTCAGATGTACATTTCACATCAGTTGTGAACAACCAATTCATGCAAGAACCTCCATGAATAAAGTAAAAAAGAAGCCGTGCGTGCAGCGAGTGGGGTGGGGGTGGGTGAAAAAGAAGGGGAAAAGGGGAGCTGCGCAGCATGTGCAGGCAACAGCCGCCGCAGCGGGTGGGGGGACTGTCTAATTTTTTGAGTTGTAGTCATGACTTTGAGTTGTTCTGAAATGTTTTTGTGTGGAAATGTTTCACCAGAAGCTTTTGCATGGAGCTTCAAATTAGTCTGATTTGCTTCTTGAGTGTAAATAATAGATTTGTTGGTTACATTTTGTTACTGTATTTTGTTTTTTTTTAATGACACGATCTAGTAATTAGTAATCCGACACTAAATTAAGAGGCTTTAATTATGTTTATGTTTTTTGTTTGAATGTTTATGTTTTTTATCAAACTTCTGTAAAAGTTTATAATAACTACCCGAACAAATCATTATTAAAATATTAGTTATTGAGTTGTAAATTACTTGGTAAATAAAAGTTAACAGTTTACAGGATTTATAAATGAAGGGTTAGCATTAGGGTTAGGATTAGGGTTAGTTTCTCATTTACTAATAGTTAATTAATAAAGAATAACTACAACTTAAAAAAAAAAAGTCCCAGTAAAGTGTGTAAAACATTAACTGGTCCTTAACAAGTCATTAGTAAGTAATTTAGTAACAGCTTCTTCATGATATATTACAATTAACATTCAAGTAACTGGTCGATTATAACTCGCTAACTAAAAGCTTGTTAGTTATCTACTGTCTATCTATAAGGTACATTTATAAATCCTTAAACTGTAAACTGTTATTTAACAAGTCATTTATAACTCAATATCTAAGAGTTTAATAATGACTTGTTAACTAGCTATAACGGGTAGTTTTTATAAAGTGTTACCCAATCTTCCAAAATACACAGGTCAGATGACTGAGTGAAATGATCAAATCTATTGTCAGAACTATTTATTAAGTTTAAAGCACTTGTTCTTATTCAAGTATACTGTTTCTTTGTCATTGCACGCACACACACACACACACACACGCACACACCTGGGCCGTGGTAAAATCCTCATGAGTTGACCAGTCTGCAGCCACAAAAAGGTTGGGGAACACTGTTGTAGACTGTTAATCCCAACTATTTAAAGCCCCTTTACTTTCTAAACTCAAAAAACCTGTAACCTCACTATTTAACCTTGGCCCCCCTTTCATTTACACACAAATACTGCTTTGCTTCAGCTGACCTTAATTTATCTACTTCCCAGAGTAAACCTCCACCTCTCTTGATGTCCTTCCACCTGCTCCCACCTCTCACCTCAGATCACAATGTCATCTGCAAACATCACCGTCCACAGAGAATCCTGTCTAAGCTTGTTTTTGAGCCTGTCCATCACTACAAAAAAAAAAAAAAAAAAAAGCTCAAATCCCATCCTTGGTGCAGTTTCACCTTCACCTTGAACTCCTGTCATACCTACATCACATCTCACTACTGCCTCATAGCTGTCATATTAGTTCAAAAATACATAAGATGAGTACTCCGATTAATTAAGCTGCATGTGAGTTTTCAAAAAGGAACATGTGACTCCTTAAAGTGAAGTGGCTGGAAGCAGTACCCGAGTTGAATTATTTATCTAACATCCCCGTCTGCTTTGGAATTATCCAACTTAAAATCTGCAGGAGTGGGTGGGTTTAATGATGCACTTGGCAGGAGTGGGCAGTCAAAAAATAAAAAGCAGATTCCCCAGCATCACAATCTTACAGACACTGTTTTCTCTGCTAACAGTCATTACACAAATAAATAAAAAAATAATCATAACAATAATAATAATTAAGGTAAAATTATTTTTGTAAAAATGGTAGAATGTTGGAGCAAATGGTAGGAATCGCAGATTAGATAAAATACTTCATGTAGCTGCTCAGCCATGTCAGATGTCTACAAATGGAGGTCCTTATGTTTTCATCAAATATATTTATAGACAAAAGGTAGGTAAAGTTGAACATTTTAGAAAATAGTATTTACCCAACTTGACAACCTGTAGTAAGCATTTTATCTTGTTTTATTTAAAGAAACAATTTGTTAAATGTAGTCATAAATTCAACTATAAAGGCAAGTTCATAGTTGAACTTGTTAAATTATTCATACTATTTCTGAAAGTATGGGTTCTTTTAGTTAAAACTTTCTTTAGGACTTTTTAAAACCCATATAATAAATAATCATACATTCTTTAACCTTTTCATACCAAAGGTGTTGCCATTGACAGCAAAATAGCACACACTCTTTGAACTACCATTAACTCTTTGACTGTTTACGTAATTAACATATTTCAAACAGATTCTGACGCGAAGAAAGTTGGCTTTGCACCAACATTTGTAAATGTGCAAAAATACTTTTCTCAGTGTCAAAATCAGTTATTTTATGTCTACTGTATAAACACTCCGTTATTGTTTAGTTTTGCTAATCAATGCAAAACTGCTTTTCTCAAGTTCAACATTTGTTGGAATTACATTAATTGTGTAAGGTGTTGAAGAGTTAAGGCAATTCAAAGAACATCAATACTGGAGCTAAAGCTCAGATTTTAAAGGGTTAAGGGGGAAAAGGGCACCTTGGAAATGGCTTGGGTCTCATATAAACACCACTATTTTTGAAGTGAGGACATTCATCATTAAAGCTTGTATTTCATGATAAAAGCCTCAAAGTACTGAGGCTTGGCAGGACACAACTTTGCTCTTATTGGCTATTTTTGGATGAAAGTCTCCCATATTTTAGGAACTAATATTATAACATCAATGCCACTGTAAACTGTGTTCTATACACGTACAACATTTTCACCATTGACCGTGTTTAAAAATAAACTGTATTATAGTTATTCTCAGTTTTTAGAAAATACAGTCATTGCATTTATTTCAATCAAATGTAATGTTATTATTGTTTATGTGTTTAAGTGGGTTAAGTTGTTGATGATGATAAAAAAATATATGTTTATGTGGGAGCTACACTGCTCCATTGGCATTTGGTTTTATTTGAAAACTTTAAAAAAATAAGGAGTCAAAGAAAGCTGCAGGTGGCTCTTTTCTATTGCTGTTTTGAAGGAAAAATATGCAAAGTTATCACTTTCCTCTCCAGACTAATAACAAGACAAGGCAATTTATAGCTCTTTACAAACATGAATGAGCAAACGGAAACGACAAAATAAGATACAATTTAAATGAATAAATAAAATTAAGTTAAAATACATTTACATTTTCAACAACTGATGCATCTGATAACTCCTCAGCCTAGCTGTGGCCTGGAGTTTGATAACATTGCAAACTAGCACCAAGTCAGCATAAATGGAACCCCAGTCTAGAGGGTTCTAAGAAGTTTTTCGCTGCATGTAATGAATGACACAAGATATAAATACCATAGAAAATTGTTGATTATGTTGTGTTAAGTTACAATTTCTTCTTTTTTTTAACATATAATTTTGTTTTAGGATTACAGTGTTTTGCAATAACAGTATAGTTTACAAATATGTTATTTTGATAAAATACCAATGTTTGTTCGTCTTTCGGCACAGCTTGTCAGGGGTCGCCTCAGCAAGTAAACGAGTTTGGCCAATTTTCTCCATTTATTATTTTATTAGGTATTTTTTGGCTCTGCACAAGTCAATAACATCAACTTTTTTACCACCATGCGGCCAGTTAGTCATGTTAATTCTGCAGTGTCTATGTTTTCACTCCATTCCCCCCGGTAAACTTTTAGGGCATCCTAGCATAACCTTTGTCTTCCTGTCTTACCTATGGTAAATTAAGTAGGTATGAGCTACAGTGTAAAATTGGCTAAATTACATTTAAAATATAAAAAAAAAACAACTTATATTTTTACTTATGATTATTTTAACTGACAAGTCATATACAAGTAGTTTGCCTTGTCTAGTTACTTGCTGTCTTACTAACTGCTGAAAGAGTCCAAAATTACTAGAATTGACACGTTGTCACTGAGGTCAGAGTATTTTAATCAACAAGTCAACCCTTTACTTTTGATTTATTAAACAAAGTTTAAAACCTCTCTTATTTTCCAGGTGACCACTCTGGTGAATACTAGCAACAAGGGACCATCCAGTAAGAAAAAGGGGAGATCTAAGAAGGCTCATGTCCTGGCAGTGTCTGTTGAGCAGGCCACCCACAACTTCCTTGAAAAAGGCGAACAAATAGCTAAAGACAGCCAGGATCTGAAAGAGGAGCTCATCGCTGCTGTTGAGGATGTTCGTAAGCAGGGTAAGCTGGATTGTTATGATCAATCAAGTGTTTTACTACAATTTTTGGCAGGTACTGGTCAGACAATTATGTTATCAATGTCTTGCTTTATGTACTTTACTAGTCATATTTTCGCTTTTATTGTTATAGTCCTTGCATGACAACGAAACTATAGGGTAAATGGTAAATGGCAAATGGCGTATACTTGTATAACGGTTTACTACCTTCCTTGAAGGTCCAAAGCACTTTACAGTAGCAGTTCCACACACCTTCACACACTTATGGCAACTCCACTACCTAGCACTGGCGCCAACCTACAGTATAACCACCAGGAGTAATTTGGAGTTCAGTGTCTTGCCCAAGGACACTTTGACACATGAGCTGCCCGCTCATGAATTGGTGGGAATTGAACCTGCGATCTTCTGATCAGATGTTGACTGCTCTACCTGACTATGTAACCAGACATAAGATATAAAAATTAAGATTGAAAATTAAGGAGAAGCTCAGAGGAAAGCTCTTTGATGAAGTAGACTCATTCATCTCAAGAAAAGCTAGTTGAGATGACTTACAACCCTTAAGAGAATGCTTTCCTGGTGAAGCATTATGAGGATTACAATTCTCTTCCAGACAGAATCCAGAAAGAGATTCTGTCTCTCTGTTGGCCTGGTAAGACTTAAGTTTCAGTGAAGGGATCTGATGGGAGTGCACTTAGTATTAATGTGTATGTTGAGGTCACTTTTTACCCCCTGAATAATGGTAAACAAGCTCAAATAATAATTGTTGCTAAGTACTGAATGACTACGCTGGTCAGCAATTTTGTGACTCTTCATTATATTATCTATTTGTCATTTGATTGTCAGTTTGAACATGCTGCTAGTAGGCACGCTGCTGCTCACTGCATTTTGTTCCTGATCGTGTCTTGTAGTTTTTCCACTTTGAGAAACTTACGTTTGAACTTTATAGATGAGAGATGAGTCAGCATTTTCGTTTTTCTTTGGGAGTGTCAGGCCGTGCCTGAAAAGGCTGTGTCAGATACAAGGCCTTGCTTTTAGTGTTTTCACAAAAAGAAAGAGACATATCTTATTTGCAAATAAGCAGGTTTTCCCTTTCATGCTGCCCTTTGTGTCCGCTGCAAGAAAGGCTAAACAACCAGCAGGCCTGCATTTGTAAAATCTGACAAGACTTCCCAACCCAGCACACATGGCTCAATAGTCACAAGGTGCTTCACAAGTTAAAAGGATAAAACAGAGGGTAAAAACATTAAAGACAGAAGCCTCACAGGTTAAAACATCAAGAATAAAACCTCACAGGCTAAGAGACATAAAAGACAAGAACAACATAAAACAATCATTATAAGCCCAAATAAAAACAGATTTAGTTAAAATACTTAACAAAAACTTTGCACTGCAATAGTATTGATGTGCATTTGTGCCCTGACTCTTGACTGATAAAGCAGCATGAGAAAGATAGATTTATGGATTCACTATGCTATTATATGAGATGGTTGTATAATTTCTTTTTTTTTTAACTTGTCCTGTCCAACTGCCGAGCAAACAGATATGAGCTGAGAGCCTCATGTGTTAGACAGATTTTACTGTTACACTCGGGGGTTATAAATCATTGGACACACAAAGTGAATATTTCTATAAGCCCCTTTTGTAATTTCAACTAAACTTTATTTATATTAATGAGTTGTATAATTTCTAAATCTAAATCTTCTTTTGATTACTACAGTTGTAGTTCAACTACCATATTATATCAAAAAAGGTGCTTTAACGTGTGTTTTGTGCTTGTGAAATGTTGGTCCCAGCTGTAAGCAGATGGTTGATAATGAGTTAACAACATAAAACTTAAAATGTTTTTTTTATTCTGTTCCCATTTATTGCATATAGACACTACTATAAAATTGTTACTACAATATACATCAAAATATAATTTACAAAACAAACAAACAAAACTCTTCTTAATGTAGCTGATTTTCAGTGGCAATTCCAAAAATGATTTATTACTTTGTAATATTCTTTACTGTACACAAGTCATTCACCTTTAAATTTCACAGAGTAATGATACTTGGGTAGATGCAAAGTGTACATCCAGTAATAGTTGTCTAACCAAACCCTATACTTTCCAAGTTTGTCAAATGTTGATTACATTTAACCTCTTATAAATAAATGACTTGTCTTTCTGACTCTTAACTCACTTCTGTTTGCTTAACACACATACATGTTAGACTAATCCTGACATATCCAACATATGTTCTTATATTAAGCAGCCTTTTATTTATTCCACTTACTCATTTATTTGCTAACATGAAGGATCATAGTGATCTTACAGTATACAAATCTTAATGGCCCAAATGTAGGCCAAGTACTCAGACCCATCACTACTTATGTGCTTAAAAAAATAAAAAAGAGTTTGGACTTGTGAGGAGGATACAGAATCCTCAAAACACCACTAAATCCCAATTCCCATGAGTTGAACTTGCCAAGTGTTTTTCTTCAGTTTTGGTTTAAGGTGTAGAATGCTGGTATAACTGTGTCTGTGAAGGGGAAGTTGTGAGGAGAGCTGATTTGCCAAGGGTCCTTCCTGAGCTTCTAAATAAACCTGAAATTCTCTGTAATCAAATAAGTTCAGAGGTTTCAGAGCTGCAGCAGGGATAGTTCATTTTTTCTCTCTGTCTGAGTTTAAAAGCAAAAGCCGACAGTCCTTTGGCTTCTTAGTAAGGCTGGCTGTCTTCCTTGAAACTACAGGATTAAACTGTCAGTCTAAACTCTAATGTTACTTTATTACTCCAGTACATTATATACCAACTACTATTTATTTGGGTAAGTATGTCTACATCAAGTTCCTTATTTAGTGCTTTAAAAAAAGTATCAACTTTAAAGATTGATTGTGAAACTTTGGGCTAACCCTGGTTTGGCCTGCTAAAGCTAATACTTTAACTTTATCATACAGTACTTAAGAAGTGAGGGGGGTGGATCTGTATCAAAACTGTATGCTAAACTTTATTTAATGAGCATTTGAAACAGCTAACATAATTCAATAAAAATGTAGAAATTAGGGTAGCTTTTTTTCTACACTTTTATATCACCGGCGTTGTTTAGTATAGACATTAGTGATTAAAGGCTTCAAGTTTTTGAAGGCTACATTATATATAAATATAAAAAAAAAAGAAAAGAAAAATTCACTTTTTTTATATTTGTGAACGTTTTTCATTAATCAGATCATAAATGACTAAAATGTCTTTATTAAAGTCAAAGATTTATAACTTCTTCAAACTTCAAGGTTTGGTTCAGAATAACTGGTTGTGTTCCTGTATTGTGAAGTGAAAAAAATGGGAGGGGGGTTAACTCCATATTTATCATTTATGAGGAGATGCTTTAAAGTTGTATAACTTTAACTACTCTTCCATAAGATTTGTCTTTGCAAATCCCCAGGTTTTCTGTGCAAGATAGTTTAAGTTTAAAGGCACAACATTTCCAAGAATATCTCATTAGTGCCATTTTTTTTACACCACAGCTGCCTAACTCTGGTCTTGAAGATCTGCCACCCTGCTTCCTTGTTTTCCAGTTTTCCCCTCCCGACTTGCTGCTGACTACCTGGATCTGGTGTGTTTATTCATCACTGAAATGTGTAATCCCCTGATCCAGCAAACCAGGTGCAGCACAGAAGAGGGAGCGCAATAGCTCAGGAAATGTGGTAGATCTGTAAGCGTTAGGAAGCCCTGATTCAAAGTCGAAATATTTTTACAAGAACATTTTTTTTTTAATGATTTTATTTTGTATGTGCACAAACATGAATCTGCACTTTGTTTGGTCCCTTCACTATTTCTTCATGTTCTGCCTCAGGAGAAACGATGCGAATCACCTCCTCTGAGTTCGCCGATGACCCCTGCTCCTCTGTAAAACGGGGTACCATGGTGAGGGCTGCTCGCGCGCTACTGTCTGCTGTTACCCGCCTGCTCATCTTAGCTGACATGGCCGATGTAATGAGACTGCTGGCCCATCTTAAAGTTGTAAGTGCAGTCATTCTGTTTACAGTTCATTTGAGTTCCTTTTTTGATATTACATTACTCCTGTGAACTGGTACTGCTAGGTCAAAAACTCTGTTTCAGTTCAATATATTTGTTAGTTGAAATCATCAGTACTTCACTATCATTTATTTCCTTTTTTTAGGCTTTTATCTTAAAATGTTGCACGTATTTGCACATAAATTGAATATACATTTCCATAAATGCACTAATGTTATCAATAACACCTACTGTAGTTATTCAAAGAACAAAAAGCCCTTCATCAGTGAATATTTTGACTTTTAGAAAGATACGTTTACAAGATGTTGAGGAGAAAAACCTTGCATTTGAGTATGTTTCTATATGTTCAGTGCTAAAATAGTAGTCTAAGTGAAGCCAACATAAACCATGACATAAATTTTTTTTTTTTTTAGTAAAACTTTGTTAGAAATAAAAAAAAATAAATAAAAATAGAAAACTTTCATTTTGAAACCCCACAAAAATGTGTAAACTCTCTATCCTATCTATAAGATCCGATCTATAGGATCCTCCAGACAAGCTGGCTTACTTTTTTTCTTTTTTTTTTTCCACTTCATTAAAAATGAAATAAGATGTGCATTTTTTTCCCCAGTTGTTTTGAGCGCTTGTGCATTTGTTTTTCTGGCAGGTGGAGGAGGCGCTTGAGGGAGTTAAGAACGCTACCAATGAGCAGGACCTGGCCAACCGTTTCAAAGAGTTTGGCAAAGAGATGGTGAAGCTGAACTATGTGGCAGCACGCAGACAGCAGGTAACTGGAACCCTTGCGGCTCTCTTTATCTCATACAAATGGGTAAAGGACCGTTTCATAAAAAATACTTAATTTTCTGCAACGTTTATTTATTATTTATAAAATAATTATTATCCATCTCTGTGGGGGCAACTGCTAGAGGATTTTTCTAACAAACGCCATAAGAAAAAAAGATGCAACCCAGCTGTCCCAGAGCAAATTACTGAACTGAATTTTATCCATCTCCACAGCTGCAGATCTGCTGCTTGACAGCAGCTTTTAACTTTTAACTGCAGCTTTTAACTTTGCTTGAAATAATGATAATTCATCATGTGAGACCTGAGCTTGTTTTTTTCACAGATTTCCTGCTGCTGTTGTTTTAGATCTATGTTTTAGGTTTCCTCTGATTGTCTGTGCATTTTAAGCATTTCTTACAGATATCTGAGCTGTAATCCTTTCTCACTCTTCAGGAGCTGAAGGACCCCCAGTGTCGAGATGAGATGGCAGCTGCTCGCGGAGCTCTGAAGAAAAACGCCACCATGCTGTACACGGCCTCCCAGGCCTTTTTGCGGCACCCAGACGTGGCAGCTACACGCGCAAACCGAGACTACGTCTTTAAGCAGGTCCAGGAGGCCATAGGGGGCATTTCCAGTGCTGCTCAAGCCACCTCACCCACTGAAGAGAAGCATGGCCACGCTGGCATTGGAGAACTGGCTGCCGCTCTCAATGAGTTTGATGTAAGTCAACAAATATTCTGTTCTCCAAACTATTGAATTAAAAAAGAACATAACTCTTTTTATGATATCTCTTATAACAGTGACATAGACAAAAATGAGGAAGTTTGAGATGTCTATTCCCAAATTATAGTTAGTTTATATAACAAAAACTTTCTGAATAAATGCTTTATATCTTAACATAATTCTCTGCTGCCATCTAGTGGCCAAAACATTAAAATGAATTTCACTTTAAGCTATTTTGCTGCCAAGCAGTTTTGCTTCCTTATTATCTATTGTAGCACTTTGATCATGAACTTTAAAGGAAGAATAAAATCCTGTGGGTTTTGTAAAGTCAGGGGAATATAAAAAAAATGGTAAAAATAACAGGTTTTCACATACACCCATGTCAGCAAACAAGCAAACTTTAACTGAATATTATATATATATATATATATATATATATATATATATATATATGTGTGTATGTGTGTGTGTGTGTGTGTGTGTGTGTGTGTATATATGTGTATATAAAAATGTTTGAGGGTTTTTTTTCCTTCACCTTTAAAAAAAAATATTTAAGAGGTTCACGCATGAAATACTGTGCAAGCTTGTTGCAGCTTCTGAGCCCCCCATTAGTATTTAGAGGAGGAGTTTTTTGAAGGAGTTTTTTTGTGCCAAACCTGGACTTTAAAAAAACAGGACTTTTAAGCAATTATATAAAAAAATATACATTTTCATGTTTTTCTTTCTACCAAATACACAACCTTCACAGCTTTTCCATCATCCTGACTTCTCTTCATCCCAGTCTTTATTTCTACCAGCGTCCTTGATTTCTACATTCAAAATGTCTTCAGCTTCATCATCTTCTGCTGCAGCTATTCTCTAACCACTGCTCTCTGAGTAAATTGTAAGGGCTAATTTAAAGGCGTCCCTATTCTTTGCTACACCTCTAATGCACATCAGGAAAGTGTAACATATTCAAACTGCACACCTCACACAAAACAAGAAAGACTCTTACATGTCCAGAAAAAGAAAACAAAGTTTGGCAATACATGTTCATTTCATTGGATATATGGTTAATTGTTATTTATTTGAATGCTTATGAAAAAAAGACAGAACACGACAGGATATGTGAGTAGGGGTCTGGAGTGTGTCTGACAGCCTGTTTGAATATAGTTAAAATTTACTTGTAGTTACAACCACTCACCACTAATTGAAGCTCAAAAGAATGTGGCAGCAGGGAGCACTCAACAGGCTCACACTGTGTACTACTATAGAAACTATTTCCTTTAGGAGGAAATTGTTTTCAATAGCAATTAAACCATGTACCAAAGCACTGAATTAGCTCAGTTTAAAAATGTAGTAAAAACAACAAATTCATCTATAGCATGACATGTTCTGTTATGAGGGCCAGATGAACATGACATCTGACATCTTTGCATCAAAAGTTGAATGAAAACTAGTGTTGTTGGTTAACTTCGCTGCATTTATTCTTTATTGTTTCAGGCAAACAACTAGTCCTCACAGAGTCACAGATACCTTCAGAATCAATGTAAATAGAGAGAACATTCTTCAAAGATATACATTTCATTTTCATCGGTATTATTTCAATAACATATTGAAATGAAGTTATTACTTATAGATTGTTAACATTTATCTGCTAATAACCTGGATACGGTGTGTTTAGCAAATAAAGAGCTTCAATGGCTAATCTAATCTTTTTGGTCTCCAAGAGGATCATTTACGGGTTTTAAATGGCATCTAGTGGTCATAATTAGGAAGTACATTTGATGATGCAAGTTTTGCATGCAAGCAAAATATAACTTACATGGAGACAAATGCATAAAACAAACTAAAGATACCTCCCATGCTATTTTTTTCAATGACATCTCATATAATATTTCTTTCCAACCTGCTGTCCTTTTTTTCTTTAAAAGCTAAATAAACTCAATTGAATTCATTTTCACTAACATAATTGCAGTTAAGGTGCCCTTGCTTTGCCTCCTGCTTCAGTAAAGCTGCTGCATGTAGAATTCATCACAGACTATGGTCTAGGCTTCCTGGAAAACGTCATTATTTATTAAGATGTGAAGCATACCAATTTAAAAAAAAATCTTATTGTTTAGGACCTTTTCTTGAATTTGTGCACACTTACCACCATTTTTAATCTGTTTGGTGAGGGAACCCATTTCAAAGTTTGCAAGCTACCCGACTGTCCAGTACTTCCATTATTTGCACTGTATGACATATGTATATATTTTAATTAATTAAATTAATTTATTTATTGTTTTTTTTTTTCTTTAATTAAGTTAGGTTTTGTTTACAGGGTGCTGGAGCATGCTCTGTAAAGGGTTACATAACTTTTTAATATTGGAGCTCTTTTTAGTACTGCAAGCTTTGTGAACAAGGCATAATACGTCATTGGATGTGATGGACAAGCTGTGCTCTGTTAAATTGAGAATTTTTCTGGCTAAACTATTAACTACGACTCAATCCCTTTCAGCCTTTTTTAACCACCCTTTCTCTGCAGCCTCTTCAATTGAGTTTTAACCAAACATTCATGGAGTTAAGTGATAAAGAGACAACCACTTAGGAGTAAGTTCTTTGAATGCATTTTGCTCATTGTGCTCTTTTTGAGGATGTGCATTTCTTGAAAGAAATGTTTGACAAGATTTTTAAATGCTGACCTCAGACCAGTCTTCAGGGCAGTTTGACTATGAGAGGAAAGAAGAAAAGACCTTATCAAAACCACTCCGTTTTCTGACCTACAGCAATTTTTTAAAGGAATCTTCATGAAAACTGGACAAAATAGAGGGCAGTGTTATCCTACTTTTAGTTTATTTCAACATGAAGTAATAATTAAAAGAAAAGTTAGTTTTTCTTGACTTACCTTCAACATTTATATCAAACATACACAAATATTGTCAGTTTGTTAAACACGAGGATGCTTTTACTTCTAATTCTCATTTATTTTCTTTTTTTTCTTCTAATGTCAGTAAAGATTGGTCCTGAGTTATATTTAGTCATTGAGTGATGTCTGTAGAGTAAGTGACTTGTTTTAAGATGAAAACAAAAGAACTGATCTAGTTTTTACCAACATTGTAATCTCGCAAAAAAACATAAAAGTTAGTTAAAGATTGCTAATAGGAAATAAAATAACCAAAATATTGTATTCCCTATAATCAAATGGTTACTGTAATAAAGTTGAATGAGTAATTATAAGGCCAAATCTTTCTTTTGGGGAGTTAAAGTTGGCATTTCTAAAAATAGATTCTAAATGAACACATAACCCATTCAACTAAAAGCTTGTCTGAATAAGTAAGTCTTAACTTGTTTAAATCTGTCCTTTTTATTGTAGGATTAGAACAAGTACAGCATTACTGATACATTTTCCTCAATAAACTTTTTTTCCTTTTTTTTTCATATTTGTAAATGGTAAATCTGCATCATTAAGCTGTTGTTGTTTCACCATCCTGACTTCAAGCTGCTTTTTTTCTTATATTAACCGCTCTGAATGGGTTACCACATTGAAATTTGATTTTGCTGTTGCCTGCAGTGAAGTTTTGGGCAAAGGGGGAGCTAATGCAGCCCCTCTCAGATTTTCTGTGCAGGACAGACTCTGTCCTGTTGGAATGAAAGCATTCAGAGGTATGAACTCAGTTGGAGAACAGATGGAGTGGAGACCCTGCGGGAATCTTGGTCATTTGTGACACTGTCGCACGTTTTTTTTTTTTTTTGTTTAGGTCACAGCACAGACTCACAGTGTTGCACTTCTTTTTACATACACAGCACTTAGAAAGTGCCTGCCCCACAACTATTGTAGAGACAACTCTCAGTGGGTTTCCTATGCTGGTTGTGTTGTCTGTCTATCACATGTGGCTTGCGTGTGCCTCCTGGACTCTGTTGAAACATTCACTCTGTTACATAAAGGCTGACGGACTTTATGAACAACTGCAGTGCACCTTTTCAGATGTAAAAATATTCCCATCTCTATGTCATTGATATGATTTTGAGGACCTGTATACAGTCAAAGCAAGAAGTACTTAACGCAGTCTTTCTGCTGGGAATTTTAATACACCTCCACTCTTACTTTGATGTGCCAAACAGAGGCATCGACATTGAACTGCAGCAAAGTAAGTGCCTCTGAGAGAGACTTAAAAAAATAAAAAAGTATGATCCACTTTGACTTGAGGAATGTAACTGAAAATGCCCGTCAGTATGAGTATGAGTTATAGAGGATGCCGTTTTAATTCCTCTGCTGCCTTTGGTGCTGCTTTTAGAAGAGAGAGGAGCCAATAATTTTGAGGAATAGATGGGTTAGTGTCTCTCAACATAATTGTGGTTGCATCAAGATGATTGCCTCATGCGCTGCTTTCATTCTTCTTCCATAACCAGCAGATTAAATTAGTCTCCTTGTAAGAAAGGGATAAACGATTATATCTTTGAATTTGGAAGTTCCTCCATTTTATTATGTCAGCTTTGACCAAATAGAATGTCCTTTGTGTGTCACATTTTTTTTGTTGTGGTTTAATACAAACTGGTGATCAAAGGTATGGTTTGCTCAAATACATCAGCTTCAGCGTCAGAGCATTCAATACGTTCATACAGTGACCAGAAGAGGGCAGTGTTTAATTATGGTTTTTGCTCGTCCATCTTTTTCATTCCCCACCCTCTTCTTTTTTTTTTTTTCCATTTTTATCTTCTTTCCCTTCAAGTCCTTGGAAACAGAGATTTTCAGCCCTGCTCAGAGCAACAGTCTGTATCAGCTTGCATTGTGTTATACCATTAATGAGATTCAGGGTATTTTTTTAGTTTATGAGACATTGTGAGGTTTGTAGTTTTCTAAATTTAGCTTTTTCCCAGAAAACCTAGCAGATTCTCCTCGATTTTTTTGGACAATGAATCATCTCTCTCCATCCTTATACCATTCCTTTTGTGGGAACACAATTCTCATAAAGGTCCTGCCATCTCGTAATGGCTCTTTGTACCTGTGTATGTTCCATTTACACCCATGGCCAAGTGTAAAAACATGTTTCATTCACATGACTTCAGCATAGATCCAAGTCAAACTGGATCATTCTGTCACTCCTTTTCAGCTCCTTCCTTTTATTGCCATTTTTTTAGGGTCTGTCATTAGTTGGGTCCTTTTTTCTCTTTCTTCAGCTCTTTCATTCCCCTTCCCATTTTGCAGTGCCTATAGTCCCAAAGTTTCAAGCATTCCATGATCCAAGTGTGAGGCGTCAAGTCGTAGGCTGTCTTGTAGCCAGTCTGGTTCGTCGGTCTGATTTCACAGTTTCAATTGACTGCTATATCCACCAATAATTGTTTTTTTGCTTCCCTGGAGTTCCTTCCAATCCCTTTCTGGGCCATACTCATCTATTGATCTGTGTGCCTGCTCATCTTAGCTGCTATAATGCCTGACAGGAGCTTCCATGTCGCGTCAGGGCAGGTGATTAGACATTTTCCTCATGAGGGTCTTTCAGGATCATGACTGTCTGGCCTTTGACTTAACCATTTAGGGTAGGTTCCATCCACTAGCAGGTGACTCAGATATGCTGCCAGCTGCTCGGGTAGTTCAGTCAGCTTCAATAGTCCAGGAGTGTCAAACATACGGCCCGTGGGCCAGTCACTGCCCGCCAGATGGTTTATTCCGTTCCAGTCGTGGAGCAAAAAATATATATGGATGTTAGGAAAAAAAAGCAAGTTTCTAGCCCATTCATGTAGCAAGTTATGGTTCTTTAAAGAAACAACCAAAATATGTGATTCCGCCACTAGGAGGAGCAAAAGAAAGGCAAGACTGGCATAACCGGCAAGAGATCAACAGCATATCTTTGCAGACGCGTGCCACGCCTGGGTAAGATGCAGTTTTGTTCCCTGGGCTTCACTGCTGTTTCATTGCTATTTAATGACAGGAAAAATGGTTTTCCTGGAAAAAAAAAAAAGTAAAAAACTGGTATTTAATCAACAGGTCTCAGTACTCAAAGAATATAACATTCAGCACCACCATGAGACTCACCATAAAGACAAGTTTCACCATTTGTAGGGGCAGGTGACAAAAGAGAAGATTAACTAACTATTAGCTTGACTGAAAAACTGCAGTCTGCATTTACTGCAGCCGAGACGCCAGTGATGGAGCAGTGAAAGCTGACCATTGCAAACAAGTTGGTGCAAACATCCAAACCATTTTCAGATGGTGAACTTGTGAAAAAATGCATGCTGAAAGCTGCAGAAGTCGTGTTCCCCAAAAAGCAGCCGACCTTTGCCAACATACGTTTGTTAAGGATATAAGATCTCTCAGGAGACTTGGGCAGCCAAATGAAGGACATAATCCAGTCATTTATTGATGAAAGCACCAACATCACATATATAACACAACTGTGCATAATTATCAGAGGTGTTGATGAGATTTTCATAGCAGAGTTTAAATCAATTTGGTTTCTATGATGGGCACACAGAATTTGTTGATGACATAGCTCTCATTACTGAACAATGTGGAGTGAACTGGTGATGTCAGTCTGGCAACTGATGGTGCTTCATCAGTGGTCAAGAAGAAGGCAGGTGTTGCTACAAAATTCAGGCAGAAGGTGCAGGCAGCCAACGCAGGAGAAGATTTTTGGACATTTCATTGTATTTTGCAAACTTGAATGACATTATATGTATTGCTACACAGAATTTCAAACCTAATATTGATGGCCTGGTGAAGGCCAAACAATGCCAAGTTTTAGGAGAGAAAGGGAGGTTAACTTCAAATTCTTGTTGTGTTCACAAATGTTTGAAAGTTCAGTTTAGTTTAATTGTTCGTCGATGTGCACATTTATATTTTAGGATGGATGTTTAGTTTTTTCTGTAGCCCCCTCTTGAGTTTACTATCAGGAGTGCTTCAATGTCAGATGTAAAATATTCAGTCTGTATAACATTGAACGAACCATTTTTTTAGTGAAATGCATCTTATGTGAAATCCATTGGCCTCTGTGAATGAATGTGTAATAATAGCTCAAAAACCCTCAATAGTTTGAAATGAGAAAAAAAAAAAAACAAAGCTACAGATAACGAGTTGACCATCAGTTATTTTGATATTATGTAATTGATCCGCCCCACTTGAGATCAGATGGGTTGAATGTGGCCCCTGAACCAAGATGAGTTAGACACCCCTGAAATAGTCGCTAGTTATGAGTCATGTCAGAGCTGTTGCTGTCCAGTTTTTTTTTTTTTTGATGTCTGCCACTTTAATGGTTGGTCTAGTTTATAGTGTTTTTTATTTTCTGCTTTTAAGGTCACCAAAGGCTGAACATTCTTGTTATGTTTCTTTTCTCATATGCTACTCCAAAATTGGTGGGTCTGTCCCCATGTTGCTATACTGCCATTAGGAGTTCACCTTTAATGATTTGGTGAAGAAGATCCAGTGTATCCTCTCTAGTGTACCTCTTCAGACAGCTAAGGCTGTAAACCTTTGCTTGGCAGTTTCCAGTGCCCAAGGTATGAATAGTTGGTTTTACCTTTTAAGTATTCATTTTCTCCAATAGCTTGCTGGCTTCTCTGCGTGCAGACACAAACTTTGTATCTAGCCTCTGTTTCCATGGAGGGTAATGCACGTTATGCATGGTTCTTAGTAATTTAAATGACGTCTGTGCTGGCACGACTCCTCCATTATGGGTTCACTTGCTGACTGAGAATTTGCCTTAACTGAGATTTGAACCTGGGTCTCGCAGGTGAAAAGGCCAGATTGCTATGCTTTTATACACAACCATGATAGATAATTATATATACACCCACACAAACAGTTCAGAAAAGACAGTAAACTTTTAAAAGGTTTATTCCTTTCATTGGTGCATTTTTTGTTGTTTTTATGGAGGATATTAATGGTTAACAGTTTTTTCCCCAGTTACAATAACTTCTCTATAAAATTAAAACATAAAGGTATAGCTTTCGATCATAGATTTCAGTAGAAGCTTTAAATTAGCTTTGTTGTCAATGGGAAATGGAAATACTTGTAAAGCGCTTTTCTACCTTCCTCGAAGGCCCAAGGCCCTTTACAGTCACAGTCCCATTCACCCATTTACACACACATTCACACACTGATGGCGGCTCCATTATGGGACACTGGCGCCAACCTTCCACCAGAGGCAATGTGGGGTTCATTGTCTTGCCCAAGGACACTTTGGCACACTAGCGAGCAAAGCGGGAATCAACCCTGCAATCTTCCGATCGGAGGTCGACCGCCCTACCGCTGCACCATGGCTGCCACATATTAGTATTATCATAAAGGATGATGATATTTTTGTAGTTGAGATAACATTCACATAGAACTAGTAACTCTTGTTTCCTCTCTCTGTTTACCATCCAGTATTTATTGAAATCTCTGTTTTTTTTCCACGTGTACTTCAGTAGTTGACATTTAAACAGTTTTGCTGTTATATCTGTTTAAGTATGCATTCTAAGATTTATATTGAAGCCATGGTTGTCTTTAAATTCATTGGTAAGACTTGATGTGTACCATTGTGGTGCACCAATGCCATTAATTATCCTCACTAGTTCACCAGTCCCAATCATTAAGGTCATCTAAACACAAATCTTTCCTGAAAGCAAAGCAAAAAGACAAAAATAAAACTGACAAAAATGTTCTTAAAGTCCCACTCCAACTATATATTTTTTCTTTTGTAAAATCTTTCCCAGTGGTCTTTTTATTAATATGCAGTTTTTAGGAAATATAAAAAAGCCTGTCATTTTTAAAACATATAATCTGCAGTGCAGCAGGAGTTCATTGGAAAATTGTCTCTGGATTGTAGGTGGGACTGTTTGTGCAGAACTTAGCCCTGCCAAGTTTCCCACTAGTCTTCGTTTACACGCTCTCACGCTAGCTTATAGCACCTCACAAACCCAAGCTAACATTAGCAAAAAAAATGGCGAGCAATATTGGAGCCATCCAGCCATACACTTTTGAGCCAGATGGCGACTGAGATCAGGAAAATGAAAGACGTTAATGGATCTATTTGTTTGCAAGTGGATGCTTCAGAATTGTTGCAGAGAAGGGAGACTTTCACCCGTCCATTTCAGCTGATGCATCACAAACCTGAGCTTTTTAAAACCGGATTGTACACGATTTGAAGAGAGAAATACTCAAAAATACAGTAAACATGTTAAAAAAAAAAACAAAAACACAATTTTCATTGGAGTGGCTTTTAAACTAGTCAAAACACACATCAACATTTTTTTTTAATTTATGTCTTTCTGAATCTTTTGATGCTTAAACGTGCTCCATTCTTGCAGATCTTCTTGGACAAAATTACTATACTGTTAGTTCTATCTACAGTCAGAATCTTTTTGTAAGAGCTCAAGTTGTCATCAACTTGCTCATTCCATGTCTACAAGACTTGGTGCTGTCCTTCAAAATCACGGTGCTCATAGAAAATGCTAGATGTAGTAGTTTTTGATGCAGGGCGTATTCATTTTTGCTTCAACCAATTTGAGTAAAACTGAAGATTTTGTGATCTAAGTTACATTATTCACCTTCATTTCATGTTTGGAGTTGAGTAATTTTTTCAATGAACTCACCCTTGAGGAAAGTTTGGAAATTGTCCTTTTGTTCATCGCACTACTGATTACATTAGTACTTTTTAAAGAGAATGTACTCATTTATACTGGGCACTGTATTTTTTTCATCAAGTAAATCAAGCCCTCTGAACTGTTATTGTGTTATTATGGTTTAAATTGATCTTTGTTGATGCCTAAACTCTACTATAAAACTAAGTTGTTTGCTTGTATTTTTCTCCAGTTTTTACAAGTCTTATTATTTTTCTCTCTTTTCGAGCACAGTATTACTTTTGAATAGTATTACTTAATTCATTTTTAACTTTTATTAAAAAGAAAAATAAATTCCATGTGCCATCTGACCGATTCACTGAAACTTGTGTTAAAAGTAAATTATTTGCTATTTATGTGATAATCTGATTTAAAGATTTGTTCCTAAAATTAAATTGCTCACATCATACAGTCATAGTAAGTTGTACATTTCAGCTAGTTTGCAATATTTTGCAAATTTCTTCATGTTATAAAACACTAATCTTTCTTATGCTTACAGTTCTAATAATTTCATATGATTTGATATTTCAGAGAGCAGCTGGAGTTTTAAACTGAATCTAACAGATCAATAGAGGCTGTTTTTATTGTACTACTTGTTTTTGAAGTTCACACATCGTTTTCATCTGGAAAGCTATCCTGTTGTGAGTTTGAGCAGCTCAATAATGTTCTTCTCTAAAATGAGGCATGCTTTCAGACAGAAACAACTGACCTGTCTGCTAACCTGAAGGTGTTTCCGGCTCAGTCCTTCTGCCACTGCTGGGAGCTTCTCAGCAGCCAAAAAGAGCTGGTGTCCAGCTGCTCTTGCTGGCTCCTAAGCTTTGTCAGTTTAAAACTATGTTCACACCGAGCATGTGTCCCATTCAAGAACGTGCTGAACGGGTTTTTTTTTAATGTGTATTTAGCATATGATGTTTACACAGGTCTGTCACTACGCGCACATGTATCTACAGTTGGAAGAAGCTTAATGCAAAATATTAGAGCAGTGGAAATCTCACAAAACTTCCTCCAAGTTTTTTCTTTCACAGCTCTGTTCTGATATATGAAGGACTTGGTGTCTAATAATTCCTCCCGGGCACAAGCCAAAATGATTAATTTCTCCTTCATGATTGCTTTTCAACTGGTTGGCATTCCTGCATTTGAGAAGGATGTTACTCAAATGTCACAAACAAATCTGGGTCCCTGATTAGTCAAAGTTCAACTGGTTTAACTTTCAGCACAAGTTCAATTGTCACGCATTTTGTACGTAGAGCCTGAAAATGGCCTAAAAAACTTGCATAGTGATGGGTGAACGTGAAACTTTTGAACACAGGAGCCTGATATGCGCATTTACAGGTGTTTACATAGACTTTTCATTGGAAGCAGTTGCTCAAATGCACGTTTCTGAGCCCGACGTGAATGTAACATAAGATTTTTGCTTTTTTTCCAAGTAGTTTATATTGTCATTGCATTTTCTCTGGAGAAGAGAAGATATTTATTTGTAAACTTAGTTCTAACTTTCGAAAACTATCATTAAATTGAGAGTTATACAGGCTTTTGATGGGTAAACTCGTGTTGATTACATCCGACTTAAGTTTCTCAGCCAATCAGACTAATTTATATCACTTGGTGATCCCTCCTCTCCCTCTTTTCCCTAACTGCAGACACGAACTACAAAGTTCTTTTATTTTATTTTTTTTTAAATCATATTTTTTGCACAAATGCTAACAGGTCACCTAAATCCAGGCCCCCAGGGCCTCAGTAAGCCCTATATTGATAATGTAGGTTTGATTATGGCCCAACTGTAACTGGATTAACTTGTTAGCTCTGGCACAGCATGCATGACATCTAGTCTTTTGCATTTCACTGGAGCGAGCAGTGATGTCTTTGAGTGATTTTTTTTTTTCTTTCAATACTGCTAGCATCATTTTTGTGTTTGAGCTGATAATTGCACACATTCATGGTTATTAGATAATCCACTGAGACACTCGTTATAGCTCCAATTAACACAGAAGACATCAGAAAAGTCCTTATTTTTCCTTAGTGTGGTGTAGCTACAGGATACGATCAAGCACACATGGGTTTTACTCTTTACAGTCTGTGCTTGACAGTTTGATTAATATCCTTTTTTCGTCCAGTAAAATACAATGTAGAGTAGATGAAGTTTGGGTTGTTAATATATACATTGTGACTGCACTGTGATGACCTTTCAGAGCATTGCATCTTTGTGTGAGATACTGCTTGGTTAGCCTCAGAGACTGTGGCTGGGGAGCAACCTACCGGTAATGTATGTAGATGTATTCCTAACAGAGGGGTCGCTTTCTTGGTAATTGCTATATCAATCTGTGCACTCCTTTCCTAGCTGTCTCATTTCAGGCTCTTATTTCGCTCCCACTTTTTGCTCTTCGTCTCTTGTGCACACTCTCTCCCTCTCTTTCTATAATTTTCGACATGTGGGTGTTCAAGAGTGTTTCTTGATCCCCGCAGCTAGTGACACTTTGATGAGGAAGGTCAGGCATATAACATGCACAGATGCACAGTCATGAAAAGATGCACGCGGGCCCCAAAATATTAATATAAACACTGGAGCCGGTGCCAAGTGCCAGAGTTATTGACAGGGACCCTGTTGTGTTCAATAAACTTCCACTTCCTCTGTGGTTTTCACCTTGGCTGAGCCACGAGCTCGTCCAAAGGTACACCTCTTAATTACGACATCCTAGGCCTGCCGATTGCAACGCAGCCTCATTCTCCATGGACAGATGCAGCTGTCAAAAGAAATATGAATAGGGAATCTAAGCTGAAGTAATGGGACATGACCAGGGAAAATGGAGAAGTATTGGTTTGTTTGCTGCAGTACAGCAATTAGCCAATGACTGTCCTATCCTGAAGGCATTAGATGCTTGCACATAGGAGATGCTTTGGGTAAAAAAAAAAATAAAGCCTTTACAAGTTGCAGCTTTTACTTTGGTGTCCATTGTTTATCTCCTGCACACTGAGGAAATATTAGAATAATTATGAATGGATAATTTGCTCTCATTGTTTACTCAGTTACTGATGAAGCAATGGTCCAAATTGTATAGATTTGACATAAAAAGAATAACAAGCTCGGTTTCATAATCTTTGAAAACTACCATTTTAATCTCTAAATGAAACTAAAGCTGGCTACCAGAGTGGAATCCCTCCAAGTATTCTGAAATCTTTCTCAGTATAAAACCCTTGGGACTACAATCCTGAGTGGAAGCAGGAAATTACTTTTTTTTTCTTCACTTTTTTTTCCTTCTATGTCTTGCCTTGCAGTGAAAGTCTTCTCTGTAAAAGCCTTTAACGCCTGCTTGCCCACTCGTTGCTGCTCAGTCTTGTGGGTGCGGGGGCACACCAACTCTTGTACAGTAACCACACTGTCTAAAGCACACATTTGTGTGTATTGCAGGGCATTGTCTGCTGTCACCTTCAGCTGTATTCATTTAGATGCAGTGATTTGTCTTATGTCATACAGGTAAATGTAGGCCAATGCAAGATAAATCTATCAAATCTGACCATCTACAATGGTCCTAAAGCGACCTTTCTCTGTCTTTGAAGGGTTGTATGAAATGTTTTATTTTCTTACACAAAAAAACACCTCAGTGACCTTGTAGTAGAGTGTCTGCCCTGAGACTGGAAGGTCGTGAGGCCGAGTCACACCAAAGACTAAAAATGGGATCTAATGCCTCCTGCTCGACACCTTGCATTAAGGGGATTGGATTGGGGGTTTAAACCACCAAATGATTCCCGAGCATTGCTGTGTCTGCAGCTCACTGCTCCCCCAGGGGATGAGACAAATACAGAGAACAAATTTCACACCCACAGGTGCGTGACAGCTAATGGGACTTCAACTTTGACTTTAGATATCACAAACTAAGGGTCCTACTTTTGAATTTGACTGAGAAATCTTGAGGGAAGTCAGACAATACTAAGAGTAAATATTTTAATTGAATCTTTTGTTAGTTTTTTAAAGTTTTGCAAAGCTAAAATCATAGTTTTGTTTGTGTTAAACATGCTAAAAAGCCTTTTTTTTTTCAATGTTTATCCTGTTATCCTAAATCATAATTTGTTTAAATTTCAACAAGGTACAACTAGAAAGACAAATTCTGCTGAATATATAAAGTACTGCCTTAAAAATCCCCTCTCAGCTGTTCATGGATGATGTTGTCTTCTTGGTTTCTATAAGCTATAAACACAGTTTCCAGCATAGTGGGAAGCAGTCAGGATGAGACTGAGCATCTCCAAAACTGAGGCTATGGCTCTCAGCCAGAAAAAAAAGGTGAAATGCCCCTTCCTGTGTAGGAATGAATCACTTCCTCAGGTGAAGGAGTTTAAGTATCTGTTGTATGGTTCTGTTGTGGTTAAGTGGAGAGTTGAGTCTAAAGACAAATCTCTCAATTTACCAATCCATCTATGTTCCCAGCTTCACCTATGACCATCCTCCCAAAAGAGCTGGAAGAGGTGAGTGGGGAGGTTGGACTTCCCTTTTAGGATTCCTGATACAAATCTTGTAAAAGCATCAGTTAGTTGTTGAAAAACTAAAAGGTAGAACAAACATATATGTATATTATGTCAGGGGAATTTTGGAGCACGTGTCTCTCAGCTGAAGGTTTGGAGCCTTTTCTGCATTCAGTCTGCAAATGCTTCAGTGAGATGAAACATGGCAGAAACAATGTTGCTAGGCCATAAAATGCTGTTTTGTGTAACTGCATGATCAGGTACAACTGAATATCAAACAAATATGTACAGAGAATCACCTTAACTCATGTTTCTTAACATTAAACCATCCTTCTTCTCTGCAAACATTTAAAGAGGCTACTGGGTCATGCCTAATTACATACATCAAGGCAACTGCTGCAAGGATGGATGTGTGGAGGTTTACTTTGGTGCATAACATTGCTGTTTTAATTATGTATAAAGCGTGAGGTTCTGCTATATTGCTACACTGCACATGGTAACAGGTAATGTTCCTTCAGCCTATGATGTAAAGGCATGGAAAGATTCCACCTCACAAGTCGTCAAAGGTTCTCTTGATGTCAATTCAAGTATTAGTTCTGTTCTTAATAATCAAAACAAGCTTTTATTTTATAGACTAAAATGCAATAGTGAACACTTAAAGATCAATTTAAGTTGTGGATTTAAGACCTAAAATTAACATTTGGCCCTGATAATGTAATTAACACTAAGTGATACATTGCTGAGTTAGTTCTCTTCTAGGTATGGAAATCTTAACTGCAAGTCTATACATTCAAGCAGGAAAGATCTCATCAGATCTTCAGCAATATGAAAATCATGATTTGACATTATACAGTGGGTTTAATGATAATCAAATCTTGTGTTTCTAGTTTTAAACTTGGGTCATGAGCTATCAAATAAATTTAATTGACTATTGAGTTTTAAGAAAAAGTGCCCTCCCGGCTTTATCCAAATTCTAAATGTTACAGTGTACATCCAGCAAAAATACTTTTCCTGCTCATTCCATGCATCACAAATTAGAAATTGCCCTTTTGTTGGACAAAACACCAAAAAATGTGAAGGTTGCATTTTTAACTTAACTTTTTGTTCATTAAAATAGTGTTTAATTAAAAGTAAATCAAGTTCTACACAAAAAATAGCGTGTGCCTGTTAGCTCAAGCCACATATGTCTGTAGTTTACATGCATAGCATATAAAAAGTTGTTCTCAGGTACCATTAAGTCTGAATTTTTTGGCTGAGCACCAGGACGCTCAGCCACAAAGCTTTAAATGTTTTCTTAAAGGTACAGTATTATTAAGCTCTTTGATTCTTAGGTCTTTTTCTTGGTTCCCACAGAAATGCATGCAGCCCGAAACAAAGTAAAGCTCCCTGCTCAGTTTTAAGGTCGAATGTTCCTTTGCACATTTAAATACTGTCTGGATTTACTGTCTGCCGTTTCTCTTCAACATGGTGTAAAATACCTGACCCTCATTCTCCAGTCAGGGTCTAAACAAAACTAGAGATAAACTTAGATAGACGTGAGAACGTTCTAAATCGAGTGACAGCTTGACAGCTGTGTCATACAAAGCATCTTTGCAACAACAAGGGAGAGATGGATAATTGATGCAATGACAGCGGAGGTTCACCTTTATAATGAAAGAGCTGTAATGGCTGCAAAAGTTTTCCTCAGTTTTTTTTCCAGTGGGAGTACGTTGACAAACCCACAGACCAACCAAAGAAAAACGCACAATAGTTACTGAATGATCACTTCTTTATTTCACCTTGGGAATTAGGAAAGAACATTAGATATTGAATATTTTGAAACAGACATAATATTCTGAAAAGACATAACAAATAGAAGTAATAATTATAAATTAATAAAAAGTAAAAAATGACCAAATAAAATAACGTTTGAATCTTTGTTATACAGAAACAAATGGAGTTCTTAATTATAATAAAATAATGGCACTGCAGGAAAAAAAATGCTAATTAGAGAACAAATCCTAATTCTGTGTTTATTCTGTCCTTTATAAATTAATCATTTCCAATATTTTTAGCAGAATGCAGTAATTATTGCTCTTTTTTTCAGTGTCAGGATTTTTGTGACAACTGTTTTTTCCATTTTCTCCATATCTATATATACATATATATTCTGTAGATAAAAGTACAAAAAGAGAGTGGAAAATAATCTTTTTGTTTCACTTTTTGTTTTAGATGTTTTTAAAGCTTTTGTAAGCTTTTACAAGCTTTTGTATGGTTTGCAGATTTGAGAGGAGAAAAAAAAAGGATGGGCTACGGAAGTGTCTGCCAGAAAGATTTCCATTGAGGGGGAAGGCAGGGAGCAAGGTTTGGGGGTTATCGTTGTGCTAGACAGAATTTGAAAATGCAGAAAATGAAAGGAGAAGTGCATTCATATTCAAATGGAGACAAGTCCCCATGTGCCCACACAGTTTTCAATTATGGAAAGTATGCATATTTATGTCTGCTCGAAAGAAAAGTGGACAGGGCCGCCCAGTTCTTTTGTGTCACTTACCATCACATATGTTGTGAGCTTTTCTCACAGTAATCACAGCAACAATTTAGTTACTTTAAAATGTATGCAAAAATGAGGAAGTTTAGTAACTATTACAAGTGTGAGTATACAATTTGTATTTAGAAAAAAAAAGTGTATTTTTTTTTTCTTTTGCTTTACATTTTAATAAAATTTTGCTTTACATTTTCATAAAATGTAAAGAAAAAAAATATTCAAGGAGGTTACATCAACAGGTGCTCTGCCTTAGAAAAAGGGTTCTTGTGGAAAAATCTACAGGATTTTGTATAAAAACCTAGGAAAACAATTAAAATGTGTACAAACAGTATTCTCAAAAGAAAGATAAAGGCAAAACATTTTCTTCGTCCCGGCTTAAAAAAAATTCAGACACTTAAAATTTTTTTCTGTTAGATAGTCATAGATATGTTGCGGTCTGTCTGCTTTTGTAAAAGCCCTTCAGGATACTGCTTTAGTTTTTAATACGGAATGTAAAGTTTTATCTATCTTTGCAATTATAGGATTGGATTGGAATGGATTTAATTATAAGTGGTTTATTTAAAGCAATCAATGCAAAAACAAGACACACAACAGAGATTATTATCTATACAAAGATATATCAAACATAGGATAATTAATCATAAAATTCAGTTGGAAAATATTCTTACGTCCACATACACCAATAAATAATTCAATTGTTACTGTTAAACAAAAATAAACATATTTGCTCTTTTGCATTTACATGACACAATGAAACTATTATTATTGTCAAAAGAGGTAAACAGATTGCTTGAAAGGGAGAGGGAGGAAGCAATCCCTTTTTCAATCCCACCCCTGCTTTACTTTACTCTTATTTTTCATTTTCTTTATACCTAAATTATCATTATTTTGTTCTTAACTTCTGATCAGATATTTATGCTTTACTAACACAGATTCAGGTAATAAAAATCCTTCAATATCAATAAGATATTTTTATAGGACATAGTTTCTTCAGAATGGGAATATTTAATAAAAAAATCACCTGAGTTGTGGATGGAACTGAAAACCTGTCCCTATTTACCATCATCAATCTGTTTACACTGTCCTGCTAGCCTACACCCTCTTACAATCCCAACATAACATTACCGGTGCAACAAAAATGGTAAACAATATTGGAGCTATGCAGTCATACAGTCTTGATCCTGATGCCAGATCAGACAGAGGAAAAAAAGGTTGTGCATAGATCTATTTGTGTGCAAATGATGCATCAGAATGGAGCAGAGCAGGGAGTTTGGGCTTTGTCGATTGTAGCTCCTACCTAAGCTTTTTCCAATAACATTTTTTCATTTGCTCCTGATTCACGATTTAAACAAAGAAATACTCAGAAACCCAATAAATTGCTTCAGTTTCAGGCATCAGTTTACAGATGAGACATTCTTTTAATATATAAACAACAAAGTTTTATTTATAATTTTATGAAAAGATTATTTATGTATGTACATAAAAGTTTGGGCAACCTGCAGAATTTATAGTTTGCACGCCCCCTTTGGAAAACCTGAGACCTGACGTTGTCATGGATTATTCACAACATTGTTTGCAAAGACCAGGTGATCTGACCTTGCCCCAACAATCAGCATCATGGGTTCTTCCAAGCAGTTGTCCAGAACATTGAAACTGAAAATAGTTGATGCTCACAAAGCAGGAGAAGGCTATAAGAAGGTAACAAAGCGTTTATATATATATATATATCTATATATCTATATATCTTGATACTGTGACAACACTCTGCACCATGTGACAAATAGCCTACTTTTTTTTTTATGATTTAAACTGAAAACTTAGCAAGAATAAAGTTCTAAAAATCGATTGAATTTTTTTATTCATTTTGTACGTGACCATGTTTAGTGCCCCCTGCCCACAATAGCCTTCATCTTTACCTCCCACTGCCTCAACAGAGCCAGAAACATTTTTAAGGACCACACTCACCCCGGCTCTCATCTCCTCAAACTGCTGCCTTCTGGTAGACTCTACAGGGCCAAACCAGCTGTGAATGTAAATGCCAATTTCAAACCATCGGCCATTCAATATTTGGACATTCCACTTCAACTCTTGCACACTTGTCAGACTTTGCACATTTTCTTATTTCTCGCACATTGTTTGATTTTTGCACATTTATTTGAAACTTAAGGTGTTCTGTTTTAAGGTAATCAATTTATCTGTATTGACTGTCCTCATTGTAGAATACTGTACCTGAATTTTATTGTACCAAGTATTATGACAATAAAGGTATTCTATTCTATTCTATTCTATTAGCGGGATAATGCCCTTAAGTGTGCATGATAAAAAATGCACACATGGAATCCTGAACTGTCTGACGCAAAGCGGACAGTTGGTTAATGTGACAATGTGCATTAATTACTGATAATGCACACTTCATCGGGCAATATCCCTTAGATGTTATGTTCTATTCTTAGACACACCAACTGACATGATAAATATAGGATTGGTCAGAAACTAAAATAATGATAACATTATTTTTCAGTTAATACTTAAACCAAGCCCACGAGAAAAAAAAAAAATGTACACAAGAGACTCAATACCCTGCTGTATTTGATACATGGTCTTCACGAACAGCAAATGACCCTTTCCAAGCATGAAGCCTCATATAGATCTTTTTTGGTGTTCACACGTTCAAAGTATACAGGTGTGGTTTGTGGGTGGTCTTGAGCAATTGGAGAAAAAAAACAGAAAAAACATGTCAGCAGCACACACATACACACACACCCCCACACGCACACACCCACACACACACACATATATATGTTTTTTTTTTTTTCACTTTTCCTACCTCTGCCTGTTCTTTCAATGAAAGCAGCAGGTGTCGTGCAGATAGTCCCTTATCTGTGCTTTCACTTGCCGTCACTTGCTAAACTGCAAAGGCTATTGTCACAGGTATTTAGAGATAGCTTCTCAAAGCAAGGGTAAGGTTTCTGTCACTGGAAAAGATTTTTATGGGCAACTTAAACTCACTAGACCCGGGCTACAGTTCAGTTATCCATCCTTTTCTATGAGCACTGCAGTGGCCAGCATAAGTCTCTGCAGGGCAGATTTATGTCCAGCTCTTGTCATCAAATTTTACAGCTGTGGGTAGGGGAAGGGTAAACAAACCACATTAGGTTATAGTTCTGTAATGGAAATAGGTGTAAAGTGCAAAGTTCTAGCTCACACTTTTGGATAACAAAATGTGATGCAGATCAAAGGTTTTTTTTTCCAATTAAACGTTTTTATGTGGAAGCCCTTATTTTAGGGCCTTTATTTTAATTGGACAATTACTTTACAAACTGTTTTGGCTCAGTGTACAAGTATACACCTACAGTATGAATTAGTTGGTCTTTCCACACTGCTGGTGTGTTCCATTGAGACCTGGCATCCCTCCAACATCCATTACCTTGGGAGAGTAAGCATTATAGTTGGCTTTATTATCATACTGATATGTAAGATTTATTACTTTGTGCATGTGTTTGCTACATTAATAATTATTGAATGTGGCAAGTGTCATGGTTGAGGTTTATTGTAGTTTGGAGAGGATTGTTTTCTTCATCTGCCAAACATGTTGCAATACATTTTTCAAGGACGGGTATGTGTTTTTTGAAGCTTGAATTTTACATAAAAGAAAAAGAACAACAAAAATGTGAAAAAGATGTGAGACAATGCAATTAGGTTGTTGTCATGGCAAGAAAAGTATGGTGCAGACAATATTTGAAGCTAAGCTCTAAAAAAAAATGTCTCCAGAGTTGCCTTAAAATATATATACATTTAGCCAGAGAGAGTGCGCTAAAAACCCCCACCCCAACTTCAATTATATGTGTGATGAATCGATGTATCATTCTGTCTTCTGGCACTTTTTGTGCAAATGCCTCAAGGTAACATATAGAATATAAGGAGTGTAATGAGATACAAAGTAGTGAAAACCCTGCGAAAGAAATTACAGTTGCAGTGACTCGTGTATAGCATTACCAAAGAGATAAAACTGATGGCCTGATTGATGTAAAAATTCCCGCCACATGCATTTTCAAGATTATTTTTTGGCCCAATCAAATAGAAATTGCCCACAGAGATTTCGATTTTTTAATTAATGATAATGTTAATCAACCTGAAAGATGTTTCTTTTGCATAATCAACTGGAGTGCCTATAGTGCCTTGATATTTCACCTCGTCTGTAATAGGTCCCAATCAAACCCGCTACAATTAAACCAGCAGGAAGAAAATTGAATGATTAGTCAAAATGTGATGACCATTAGGAATATTCCTTTTTTTTTGTTTGTCTTAAAGTGGTTGATTTACTTTAAAAAATAGATCATGATAATGATACTTTTTTTTAAAACTTTGGCTTGCAAGTTTAAGTCTCTATCCTTCCGCAAGAGTCAATCATGACAGTGAATACATTAACATTTAATTTAATTTTATTTATTTATTTTTTTAATCAAGCCATGTGGACATTAGTCATATTTTTATGAGATAAGTGTTATGCTGGCAGTTGGGACATTTGTCATTGTTTACTGTAGCTTTCATCATCATACAAGAATTCCAGTCTTGTTTAATCTTTAATACATATGCAACGCTATCTATAATAACACATAACACATATGTTTCATTTTTGAGACATTTGTAGTCATAAATCCCAAAAAGCTTCGTCAATGGCAGTTGCAATGTACACACCATGTCACATGTAGAATTTAAAAAAAGAACACTGATATTATATTTTGCTAGTTTTCTATTTGAAGACCTATGTAATAGTAAGTTATGCTGTTCAAATGAACTGTAACTTAAACCAACATTAATTTTTTGGTTAATTTTTACAGTTTATCATTTCAAAGACGAATGGAGAATCTGTACACCCTTGATTTTTTTTTTTATCTTTTTTTTTTTTCATTTTGAAAGCAAAACAATAACCCCATTATTGATCTATTTAATAAAATGAAATGTCATAGCAGCAATATGCAAAAGGCTGTCCCATTTTTGTATTTTGTGGAACCACCTTTGATAGCATCGCTCAGTAATTGTTGTCTGTATGACTTTATCAGGCTCTCACATTGTGAATCTGGCCCACTTTTCTTTACTACATGGCTTCAGGTCATTGTGGTCTGTGAGCCATCGTTTATACACAGCTCTGTTAAAGTCTGACTGGCTGTAGCATTTCAGTCGGTTTGAGGTCTGCGAGTAGGTCATTGCAACACTTTGATTCTTTCCTTTCTTCGTCCTCTTTGGTTTTTAAAAGTTGCTGTGTGCTCCTACAGCTGCATGACTCACTTTAAACCAAGCTCTACAGAAAAGTTTATGACTGCAAAATAAAAAGAAAACCAAATCATTCCCCTTTTAGTTTGATTAAGGTTTGATTAAGGTTAAGATTAGAGTGATTGCTTCAAAAGGATGTGCAACTACTTTTAAATATCCATCCATCCATTGTTATATATTTTTACTTTTGTCAGTTTGAAATTGTTTTTAGTGTCTAATGTGGAGTTTTCTGTCATTAACCCTTTAACACCGGTCAACAGTGGTTGACAGCAACAAGAAATAACACACGTTTTTTTGAATTACCATTACTCTTCAATCGTTTGCACAGTTAATGCAATTCTCTAACGTATTCTGAAAGTTGAGGAAGCAGCGACAATCGCGTTCCATGACCTGCTGTAAACAGTGGAATGGGGGGAGGAGCGTGACATTTCTAAAGCGCAGCTTTGTATGCTTCACAATTTTTGATGGCCGGCAATCTACCCACGTCCTTTGCAAGTGACCGATCAATCACGATCAACGTATTGACCACCCCTGTTGTAAAGTCTTTCATACTAGTGCAAAACTTATAAAGTATTGCATATCTGAACAAAGCTGCTTTTCTATGCTTCGAGAATCTGTTGGAATTACATCAATTCTGCAAACGGTCAAAGAATTACAGTAATTTAAAGATTACTAACAACTCCAGTGTTAAGGGGTTAACAAAGAGATAAAATCAATTTTGTTAAGCTTATCTAATTACTATAAATGTATGACCTGAGGCCTGGAAAAATGCTCAATGCATTGGTGATCTCATAATAGATGTTGACAGTGTGAGAAATTATGAAAGCTAACAACAATGTGCACATGATAAAAAGGTTACAATACTGACTCGCTGTGTTGTCTGTTATATGAAACTGCATTGATTTTAGTGTTGATAAATGGTAAAGATGCACAAACTGTTCGTATTCTGAAGACCACGTTGGAGCTGTTCTTGTTCAGACAAGACAAGTCCCCTTTAAGATCCACCAGTTTGTTTTATTTTTGAAAGGTTCATTCCACAGATGCCTCCCCAGGTGTGGATGACACTGTATGAGCGCAGAGAGGTAAATTAGTAATGAACAGGCAGAATGTTCAGGTGGTGTGAGCCAGTGGTTTCTGTGCCAAGATATTTTGAGGATTTCACAGCAAAGACTGTAGACTGAATGCTTGCAAAGCTGAGCTTGGAGTGAGTTCCTGTTTTCCCGCAAGTGCAATTAAAACGAACCAAAGACACTCTTTTTCACAGAATAATTGCAGATTCCTTTTTCCGGTTTTAAGCAATGTGAGACTAATCATTTTTAGAAAGCTTCTCTGGCATACATAGTCACTCTTATGTTGCGACTATTAGAGGCCAAAACCTTTTTCTGAGTCAGGTGTTCTTTATTGGGTTAATCAAACGGATAGTGGGTTATGACTAATGTCCCCTCTGGCCCATTGTGGGAAGGGCTTTGTCAAACGCAGTAATTGTCACGACCAGACAATTGCTGAACCCTTGACTGGGGCTACCGGAGGCAAAATAAGGACTCCGCCGAACTTCTTTGTAGACAAAGAGTTGTCATCAAATAACGGAAAGTCCTGGGAGGCATTAGTGACATGCGCCTATGTGACGTGTGCCTTGTTTCAGTAGTTCATGTCTGAAAGTAGGGTCAAACTAATAACCTCACTCTTTGGGCCAACTATCAGGTTGCCTCTGGTTAAATGCATACTCAAATGTTACACTCACTCAGGATTAGGGATCTCTGCAGACTGGCATGAATTCCTTGAAATGAAAGACAGAATGGAATAAAATGAAATATCAGCATTCTGGAGATCTGTGTTCACCAATTGATCTGTCCAAACTCTGTTTGTTGCACACAATAGGAAAATATGACTTATTCATTGAAATAATTCCAAGACAGTTCCTTCTTTTTGAGTTGTGAACACAAGTTAGGGGAACATATTACACAATTTTCTCCCTATCCTTGTTTGAGCAATTACTTCCATGTGCAACAGGTTAGGATCATGTCCTACAGGGCTATGTTAATAGCAGCCAGTTTAATGTTGATATTGGGCCCTCCAGTTGTTTAGATTGTGTACAGATAACTCTAACACCAATCCATTTATTCAATTTTTACCAAGTGATGAAACAAATCTGATCTGATATCTATTATATATCAAGATTGACAATTTATAAACCTGGATAGTGCAAAAAACAAACCAACTGGGTTGTGTTCTGTCAGGTTCCATTATGATGACCACTTAATGGACAAATGCATACCGGTGCATTTCAATGAGTATTACCATCAAGATGGTTTATTTCTTCAGTGAAAAAGCAAAACTAATTTAATATACACATTCATTGCACAGATAATTTTTAGTCATTTTGATCACCATACTTACCCAGAATAAACGCCAGACATTTTAGTGTTTCAAAAAGTTTCTTTTGCACAAAAAAATAATAAAAAAAGGTAATACAACATTCAAAGAAAAAACAAATTTATCTTGTTCTAATTCATTTTAAATTACCTTAAACTATCATTATTGAGAGATCTTACTTTGTCAAATATAACACAAAATACGCTTTTAATTCAATTTTTGAACCATTTGTTTTTTTTTAATTAGTATTAACTGCATTTGTTATAGTATAAATGATGTTGAGGTAATAAAACCCTGAAAAACCTGCTGAACCTCTAAACCAAACTTTCTGCAATTAAGTTACAGATATCAGTCCAGTTTTTTTCCTCTTTTTTTTTTTGTGTTTTTTTTTTTGTTTTACTTCTCTTGAGACAGACTTCTACCATTGCCAATTACCCGAAATATTCCTAGCCCTTGTCAGGTTAGCCTGTTTCTCCTGTGTTATAACATTTTTGGTCTGCCTTTTCTCTGCCTTCAGTGATAACTGCAACCTGACAGACTGGAAGCAAAAATAACAACAACAAAAAAAAAAAAAAAAAAAAAAAAAAAAAAGAAAACAATTCACAAGTCCCCAGGGAATGTTCTGAGTTCCCCTTCATGTTGTTTTTTCTTTGGATCCTCTCACATCAAGATTAAGACTGTGTTAAGCTCTTTGGAGCTCCTATTTCTCACCTTTTTTGAGCTTTTTATTATGTATGTGGATGCAAAATCAAACGTATTTCCAATAAGGTGGGGACAAGGAATACAGATGGAGAAGAGAACCCCCCCCCCATCTGTGCAAATACACCCTGTACATTTTCAATTGTGTATGTTACAAAACTGCCTTTAGATTCTGGAAAACAAAAGCTGAAATAAGAGAAATGTATATGTGACTACTAGTTGCTGCATTGCCTTCTGAGAAATGTAACATTTTGCATTAAAATTAGACTGTAGACAAAAACATACACTGAACACTTCCCAAAGCCACATATTTATTATTGTTATTGTTATTATTATTATTATTATTATTATTATTATTATTTATTGACCTTTATTTAACCAGGATATTCCCAACAGAGATTGCAAACTTTGTTTTCAAGGGTGTCTCAGAAATCCACATTCTTAGGTTTTTCAGATAAGCTTTGCTGGAGACGTGTCATTTGTTTTATGCTTACAAGGTATTGTAATGACATTTTAATTAATAAATGCCATTAAGTTGGATTTTTTTTTTTTACCTTACGGCTTTTAAAACCTTATTGGATTTCCCATTTTTCAGAATACATCATTAAGCAGAAAACTTCCTTTCCAAAAAGAAAAGAAAAAAGATTGCTTTTGCATCGGTACTTTATCTATGTGACAGCAATGTTAAAGACAGAAACAACAGTGTCAAAACTAATTAATCACATTCTAAAACACATAACTTTGATAGTTTTTGTATTTAAATACAGGAGTCTCCCTAAATGAATCATCTTAAATTTTGGTTAGTTTTAGGATAATATAATTGTTTTTTTTTTTTTTTTTTCCTGCTAAATTGTTAGAATGTTTATTAAATAATAAATATGTATTGACCTTTTACCAACATAAGCAAAATACATTTAACACACATACTAAAGTTCCAAAGAGGGTGTTATTTTGAATATGTATACGTTACACTTAAATACTTTGGAACTTTTATGCCAATCTAAACTGACTGTAAGCTTCATTGTTTTAGCAACATAGCTTAAAAACATAATAGCCTCATGAAGCTCTTAAAACCCAATAATTGCAAATCTAAATGTGGACAAAATGTGGCTCGAGGCAGAAGACAAATGTGTGTCATAGTCAAGCATATATTTGTGATATGTTTAGCTTTATATGTATATGAGAAGACAAAATATTTGATAGTTATTTAGAATAATGTCCCTAATATATCCTTGTTTTCACATTTTGCACAGCAAAATGAGCTATTGAGTTTGACTTTTATTTTCTCTTTTAAAATGAACCTTTCTCTCCTGGGAGAGAAATATGACTCAATTTCTTATCCTTCCAGTATGTTTGCATTCCTCTGGTGAACACTGGTATGGTAAGTAAAGGAATGTAGGAAATACCTAGGCAATACTAGAAACATTTGACAATATTTTGATTAGTTTATCTGTTTTTTGGGGAGGACATAATTACTGTGAAATTTACACCAATAGTTAGATAGATAAAAGAACATCTAAACTTTATGTTGGTTTTATTTTTTTTCCACATGTCCTGTTCCCTTATCAAGTCGCAGCGTTCTCTAATAGCACATTGCCTAAAGAGCAGAGTCCTGGCATCTTTTTTCGATAGTCAATGGATTAAGTGACTCTTGATTTGCTTTGACAGAGGACTTCCTCCAGGCAAACGCTGCTGTCTTTTACTACGGGAATACTCTCACTTGACAAAGTTTTTCCAACTCAATAAAAATAAAAATTGAATTACAGCTTATCACCAGATACAGTGTCTCAGTTTGGCCCTCAGCTGGGCTTTTTTTTCCTGCTGGCCAGCTGGGCCTGCATCACTTTATTGACCTTCTGTTTGTCTTTTTTTTGTCTTGCAGAACAAGATCATACTGGATCCTCTGACATTCAGTGAGGCTCGTTTCAGGCCTTCTCTGGAGGAACGCTTGGAGAGCATCATCAGTGGTGCCGCACTGATGGCAGACTCTTCGTGCACGCGTGATGACCGGCGTGAACGCATTGTGGCTGAATGCAACGCAGTTCGACAGGCCCTTCAAGACTTGTTGAGCGAGTACATGAACAATGTGAGTTCCCTCCATAATTATTCATAAGTCATTAGCTAATTGATGTGGGACTTGTATCAGCACTTGCTTCTTATTTTCTCTTGTTTTCTTGATGCAATGCACACTTTATGCACTGCCTGAATTAGTATGTCAAAAGTAGGAAAAGTTGTATTCTGATACTATATAAAGTTTTGATAAGCCAGTAGATAATGAGTAGAAATAAGTTGATTTTTGGGGGAAAATTGGGTTTTATTTTTGTTTGTTTAAAATATGTTTTTTTTTCCCAAAGAAGTTGATAAACTCTCAGTTTGAAATATGGGCACCAGACTTTGCTACAGCCCATGTAGAAAATAGATCTTCTGATGCTTCTGTGGCTTGTGGATCAATAAGGTTTCTGTTGAGGTGTTTTTGGATTTGACTTGAAGTGATTGTCAATGGCTGCTGATTGCACTAAAGTTGAATATTCCAAACAGGAAGTTAAAAGAAAATTGGCAAATATTAAGAGTTAATTTAAAACCCATTCCAAAAAAATGTGAAAAGGATCTATTGCAAAAGCGTTCCCAGTGGTCTTTCAATTATGATTATGCCATTCTTAGCCAAAAAAAAAAAAAAAAAGTGTCTTCTCCGGATACATAGATTTGTTAGAGCAGTTGTTGTTTATTAGAAATTTGCCTCCGTCCCCTTCGTTAAATGCTACAAACTGCTCCTTAGAGCAAGGAGCTTGCCCAGCATTTGTGACATTTTACATCACAAATAAGAAATGGCATTTTTTCACCTGCTCCTGAATTTTGAGCTTAATTTTCTTATATATATACATGCGAAAAGACAAAAATCACATTGTTCATAGGAGTGGGTCTTTAAACTTTAAATTTAAAGACAGAAAAAATGAGGAAAACCATCTAATTTAAAAGGGATCTTTGTGTTTCTAATACAATTGAGAAGTGCAACAAAATGCAAAACCCTGTTTTCGATTTGTTTACATAGAAGCCTAAAGAAAAATTGGAGGAGCTGACCTTGTGTAAAAGGATTGCCTTTTTAGCACACATGAGCATTTCAGCTTGAATAAAATGCTATACATTAATATATAGATTATATTATGAATAAATAATTACAAGTACTTTATGGGGAACATCAAATGCAAGTTGGAACTTTTAAACATTTAGGAGCACATTGTTGAGAAGTATTAGAACTATAAAGCCCTTTTTAAGAATCTTGAAATTGAAAATCCCACTGCATTACATTTTTTTGTTTTGTTTTGTTTTTTTTTTTTACATTTTTTAGTTTGCTTCTTGCATGTTTCACTCATGGTGGGTTTCTATCAAGTGCAATGTTGGAAATTTCCCTTTTTTCTCACTGACGGCTTACAGTGTAACAGACTAAAAGAAATGACACATCTTTAAAGGCATGGGGTTATACGAAGAGGCTGAGAGTATTTCCATTGAAGTTAAAGCCGGCAGTCCATATCACAGCTGTTAATGCAAAGTCAAGTGCAAGTACAATATGTTAGTCATTTCTCCATGCTCAGCTGCTCTTTGCACATTCATCTGGAATCCTGTCTCTGTGCTAGAAGCAGGCTGAAAGGTGAGAAAAGATGAACCAGCACACAGTTAAGTGTTGGTGAATTCAGCTCTTTGACACTCTGATGATCGTGTCTTTCTCTCACTTGGTGATATAATTCCATCAGGAGCAGTAAATAATTAATGTAAAGTCAAAGTATGTTTTGAAGTGTTATAAAACACTAGTTTGATTAATATGTATTAGAAGTTTTTTATTTAAAGCTAAAAACAAAAGTAAAGTTTTTTTAAAAGTGTTCAGAAGGATGAAAATATTTCTATTTTAATTAGTTGTTTATTGTAAAGACAATGGCCAGTGTAGCCTCTCTTTGTGCATTAAGATTGCCAAAAGCTATCCCAGATGGTTTGAATGGGAATGCATATGATTGTGGGGGATTTACTTACAAGAAAAGGGTGCCTTTCATCCTTTACATACATTTCTGAACAATGCCATTTCTTCATAGACACTTTATATAGTAATCATGGCACCATGAGCATTGTGTGCGATAGCATAATACAGAGAATTTCTGAACTCTCAAATGCCCTTTCCACCGCTTAAGTCGCGGCCGCTTTTTGCTAAAGAAATTGTGCTTTGGTTCATTAGGTCCATGAGTTGTATTTCAGAGGCTACAGCTGGGAGATTGTGGACTGCCTTTGGCTGTCCAAACAGAGAACAGAGAGTAAATTATAGAGACAGAGCGAACAAAAATGTTTGTTTTTCTCAGCTCTGCATCCCCATTTAGGTTATGTCAACAGCTTACTACAAAACATACTTAATGCATGCTTACATGCACACTTAATCTCTAATATCTACTATCTATTTTTTCACAAAAAGTTTGTTGTAATGATAAAATACAAATGTCAAAAGAAAAAAAAAGTCTTATTCTGAGTTTATTTCATGTGTTCACCTCAAAATAGCAATATAGTAATCCCTTGTTTAATACAGGAATTACGCTCCAAAAATAGTTTGCGATGGGTGAAGATTGCTAAGTAGTCAGCTTAACTTTTTACAATTATTTTAGGTGTTACTAAATTTACATGAGTAATGTGTTGCATATCAGTGTGCAGCCGATATGCAAATCCACTTTTCTCTGCATCAGATTCAACTGATTCTTGTTGATCACGGAAATGGTCAAGACGTTCCGGTATGTCAGAGACTGTTTTTTTTTTTTTTTTTTTGTTTTTTATTGGGCACCGGTGACATCTCTGGTGTTTAAAGTTGAAGGGTGTAAAACCCTTCACTTAACACTTCAGACACTTTTCTCAGGCAGACATGATAATTTTCACACTTTTTTTGTCTTGTTTAAACTCTCGAAGTTCAAATCTTTGTAGAAAAATGAGTCCAGTTCTATAGAATGAAACAAGACCTAATCGCAAAAGAAGCTTTATGCAAACTTGTCAAGCTGAAAGCATTCAGTACAAGAAACAAGGCAGGGAGGAAATTGATTGGCAATGGTCTACAGCCAATCAGGATGAAGAACACAATAGGTTGAAACAAAAAAAGAGAGAAAAAAAAGCGTACAAACTGCACTAAAAAATTGAGAGAAATGGCAAGACTATGAAAGGTGAACCGTGTTATAACGTGGGACCATTGTGATCACAAACCATTTGGTTCAGTTCGTGTGGCGATTTACTGTGTCAGCACTCTGATTAACCCAATAGCACAGTTAAATCACTGAAAAGCAATATAAATGACATAATTTTACATTAATTGAGTCAATTTAGGAAGTTCTGTTTCTGATGCAACAAGTGTGAAAATATTACTGGAGGGTCTCTGTTGGTCAGACCACTGCAGCAGGTTAAGCATTTCTGAAACTTTTAAACACAGTAAGAGACTAACAATATTGTTCTCTGCACTAAACATGCTGCACAAACTACTTTCAAATAGTTAGTGATCAGATTTTCTTTTGAGGTTTTACTTTTCCAGCTTTCACTATTTATTAACAGAGAGCAGGAGGAGCTTTTATGCTATGTCAAAGAAATAAACTCACCAGCTGTTATTTGAATATTAAAGTCCTAGAAAGAGCAGAGAAAATATCCCAGTAATGATGCAAAATGCATCCTCAAAACCAATGTTTCTGAAGAAAGTATCAGCTCAACATGTAAAAGTTTATTTGGACAGTATTGTCAAATCTGTTTTACATTTATTGAAGTAATGTAAACATTTAGTTGCCTTTATGTCTCCTCCTCCATCTTCATGTGCGTCCTCTCCATCCAAACACACACATTTTTATAGGAAACTTGAACCACAGCACAAGGTTAATCAATGTGGTAGCTGGCAATAAATTAGGTTCAAGTGACAGGAGAATGTCCATACCTGTCTCCTCTGCTGGTGATCTGTGATTGGTGACAGCAGGCTCGGCTCCCAGGCCGGTGCTGAATCATCAGGAGCAGCTGATTTAGTTACGGCAGCTCAGACAGAGCCAATCTATCAATTGATCTGGGGTGTAATGCATCACCAGCTCAGGTCAAGGGAGCCTGGGGAGAATATAGCCATAGCAAGAAGCCATTTCAGTTGAACGGGGGCAGCTTTGCAAAATTGTGAGGCGCAGGGAGAAGGATTTAGAGAGTGTGATAAGCCAGCACACAGATGTCACAGTTAGTTTGATGTGGCACATAAAACTAAACCAGAGTTGTGAGGTAGGACGGTCATTAGGGAAGACTGATGTCCCTGCTGCTAACGCATCTCCTCCAGGAGTTTCCATGTGGAATGCTCAATCAACAGTTGGAGTAACTGATTACATACTGTGAGTGTGCTTAGTACACATATGCTTCTTGTAACAATATTACATCACCTCTTCTCCTTCATTTTGTTGACACAGAGTTGGAACTGAAAGAAAGTGTTTGAACAACGAAAGAAAAAAAAGGGAGGGAAATAAGGAGGGCATTTGCATAGAGCTGTCCCACTTTTAGAAGAAATGACAACACCGTAAAGTTGTGAGACTCTAATCTCAAAGCAATTATGAGCTTTAAGCAGTATGAAGGCTCTTATATAGATTACCAGGAAACCATAGTTATATGCCCTTTTAATTTTCAAATCCTTTGCTATGATGAGCTTCTCTTTTTGAGGGAAAAAGCCTCACAACGATCCTCTAAAATGCTTTTTCCCCCCCCCTCATTTCTAGTTGAGCACAAAAGCAAGTTGAATTTGAGTGATGGACACTCATTGCTCAGCACCCTGTGGGGATGTGAAACATGCGATTCCCTCTAGACTTCCTGCGCTCACATGAGAGGCATAACTATCACACATCCCACTGCCTACACTGTATGTTTTTAATTTGTCCAGAAGGCTGTGTCTTAAAAACTTTTCCAAATCACTAAAACGTGAACTAGAACAGTACAGTTCTTGTTGTGCAACATGTCATCTCACTTGGTTCCTGAAGGTAACAACTGTACGATGTAGCTGTGTAAAGTGTTTTTAAGACTATATATGTGTTGTGTACCCTTACTACACAGGGCCACTTTAGCTTTTGTCCCTAATGGTTAAATGACCATATTTTACTTTTTTTCAATGTAAACATGTGGAACTGATCCTCCTGTAAAGCCAAACATCTCTCTTTATCATAAAGTCTGAACCCATGTGCTCTAAATATTGGCCATTATGGTGCATATTCAAAATTTATTAAGCCAACTGGGATGAAATTGTAAGCAATGTTATTTCCTGTTTTGATGGGAATTACACCTCAATTTCTTCTTCTTCTTAGTTTAAAATCAAATTAAACTTTCATTATAAAGTACTTTCCATACACCTAGGTAACAAAGTGCTAAACAAAATAAAAACATATTTAAACTTAAAAACCAAAAACCAGATAAAGATTTTCATATGAAAAAAAAAAAAAAAAAAAAAAAAAAGAAACATACTCCTAACTTTTACCTGATCCCCACACACTCAACCAACACAGTGAAACACAAAATGACACAGCAATAAGAATAGGAATAAAAATAGAAATCTGGCTTGATGATAAAGTGAGGAAATTAAATTGTACTTGTATTGAATGAAAGTAGAAGTGATGTCAGCAATTCCATTATTTAAACACACATATGACACATATTCTTAAGCTGAAAAGTTGAGCTTTTTATATTCTCGAGTGCCCTCTACTTTGTTGCCTGTTGGTATTTTGTGGTCCACCTCTCCTTTTTCTATGCCTTTCTTGTTGCTTCTTTTCCTTTCACGTCATTTTCCCTCTAGATTCAGGACTCATGCCACTTTAAATGTCCCAAACCCAGCAAGAAATCATTGGTTCCCCATAGTGTCCCATGTTTCCCATTCCATCTGTCAGCACCTTATGTTTTTACTGCCTCACAGTCTTGTGCAGGAAAAAAAAAAGTTTTTTACTTTTTTGAAAGACTTACCTTGGTTGGTCAGTCAAAGCTGGCTCCAAGACACAATACTTGGGCTGCCTGCTCAATAGCACTGGGGAAAATCTTTGTTCAAGACTCATGGAACACTCAGTGGACTCGCTGTGCCCACCACTTCATTCTTAGGATTAAAGCCCACTAAAGTGAATGTTTTCAGAAACTTTATATTCATCAGTTTGTAGCAGCTCTTCGAATTTTGTAATGTTGGATTTAATGAAGAAAGTTGTTAGAAAGCAGCTAAGCACTTCAGGTCACAAAGTTCTGGTCCAAGGCTACAGCCTAATTTACTATCAACACATTATATTTGTTAGTCTTAACTGTGTCAGATATCCCCAACGGTGAAGAATAATTATTAAACAAGCCATAGAAATCTTTATTGAGCGGCTGCTGCGTTTACTGAAGACCTTGGTGACACAGGCGCTTTCCAGAGGAATCCACCAATCAAAACAACACAGCCAGACACAAGATCCAATCACCCAGGCTGATGTTACTAACAATACAGGCACATGCACAATCACCACAATCACAACACCTAGTTCTGGAAAGTCTATAAAAAGCTAAATAAGACGTCTTGCCTGTGACAATATTGGAAAATCATTTCTGCAGGAAGTTCTGAGTTTTTGTAATACACTTGTTGTGTTCAATGAACTGGAGTATTGAACTACTCTTTTTTGACTGCTGGCTTGAAGATTTGAGGTAATGGATTATTTTAGTCACTAAACGCTAAGAAATTGAGAATCTATATATGAAAGCCCCATAGAGTACAAAAAAGATTGACACTGTTGCTGTTCTAGCTTCAAATTTTAGGCCAACACTATTAGTTACAGTGGTAATTGCTGCTTTTTTTTCTTACTATAACATTTTTACCATCGCGGTTTACAGAAACTCTTTAATACAAAAAAAAATTGTTTTAACCTTTTTCATCATTTATTACCATTTTTATGCTCAAATCTACACGAACTTGTCATAGTAAGAAATGTCTTGTAAATTAAATTAACATGGGCAGGCAGGTAAAATGTTATCCACCCTGCAATTAACCTTTACTCTAGTAAGCACACAACACACATTAACAGTTATTTTAAAGTGAGATGGAACTACCATAAGATTAGGACAGGACATTAATGGTTTCCTCATTAGAGCCCTCTGGTAATTCAACAATTAAAGGCTTTTTTTAATGTCACGCTCTTCTTGAAAATGTTGATGGGCAATAATAAGTTAATGTTGTCACAATTACTCATGCTTGAGAAATGTTGACTAGGTATGCTAGTTACATAGAATTAGCTAAATAAACCTTTGCTGTTTTCTTTGTGAGAATTAGATTTTTTTCACAGAAGTGAAAGAATAGCATCCTGATTATAATATATGGTAATGCTAACGTTCAATTTAGGATAAATTAGTCATAGGGCAACACTAAATTGTGACATAAATTTGCAAGAGAGGCTTTTGGCCAACTGTACTGGTGCACCAGAGGTGCACTTGCAAAGCAGCTGGCAGCTCATTCATGCATATGAATGACTCTTGCAGGCTGACTGTAAAAGACCCCTGAGAAGCATTTTGGCCAACAAGAAATATCCAAAGGAACACCAAAGCAGACCAGAATGATTCTCTGGCTAACGTGCAAAAAAACTCATGATACCCCTTCCTTTTCTTGAGGGAGAGACAAGTGAATTTAATGTAGTTGTGCATGTGCATAAAGGACAACTTTTAAACATAGAGCAAGAAGTTCTTACATGTGTTTTAACGTTTTAAAGAAACAAAACAAAACTCTCAAAGGGGGTTGCAAACCTTGTATACAACCCATTTGACAGGAACAAATTACAATTGAATTTACCCGAAGTAGCACCTGCCTTTAAATAACTTTTTTTAAAGAATATCATGATGTCAAAACTGAGTGGATAAACCATGCATATTCTTGTAGAGAACATCAGTCATTTGACAAAATAAAAGTTTCAAAATTTTCACAGAATAGGCAAAAAACGTATTTTGAACTGAAAGTCAGTGCCATTAAAGCATTGGGTTTAATGATAGCTGATTTGCATCAATAACTATTTCGGAGCTCACTTTGGACCAGTGTTATTTTCAACTTCTCAAAGTCAATAAAGTAATCTGTGTAATGACTGAAAATAACCCAGTTCTCAAGAAGCTGATTTAGTTTCATCCATGTGTTTTTCATAAGTGCAAACTGTAGTGGAAAGCGACGTGCTGTACTCTTTTTTTTTTTTTTTTTTCTCCGACTATACTCTAATCAAACAAAACAATGAATCTTCCATATACAGCATCAAAAAAAAGTTGCTTTCTGAAGAGCCCTGCATCACTATCTTTGCTGAGGTCGTCAACAAAATAAGAACCTGAAGTTTTAAGAGATGAGATTATCCAGGAACATATTTATGTCATAAAAGGCTCTCAAACTTGGCAACTCAATTGCATTAGAAAACTGCCAGCCGCTTCCGTCTTGCCGCACTCTCTCTAGTGCCAGTCCCCGTCAAATGCTTGCTGCTGTGAGCTCTGCTAACATGATTGACATTGATAGGTGGATCAAACTATAGAATCAACCTTAATGGCATTAGATGAGAAGACATGGAAGCAAAAACCTGGACCTTAACTGTGTCAGTCAGTACATATCTTACGTAGGGTTCTAGATAGATACACTGGGCATAATGCCCTTTTAAATCAATTGAAGGAGTCACACTTTGGAGAGTGTATCACTGACAGATCCCTGAATTGATTCGACACAGATTCACAAGGTCAGGATTCATTTCGATTCACAGTTTCATTCCATTTGTTTCAATATTGATTCATTGTTCAAATATCCATTCCAAAGTGAAAGGTTATTTTGCTATGCAAAGAAGTAGTAAAACCATTGGTGATTTACACTAAATGAAATGTGCAACTCATACTTTTAGTTTACCATCTAACAAAATGTGTTTGGCAAATAATTCAAGAATATTTAAATTAAATTTATACACAAAAAACTGAGCATTTTTGGAAATGGTTAATATTTGTGCCTGTGCTTTTTTTGAACATTTTGTTTAAAGTAATGAGTATTTGTTAAGATATCTGGAATAAACCCAATTGGTATTTGCCTGATCCCAAGAGAATTGGCTTTTTTTATGACTTGCATTTCTTTTTTGCAAAAATCTTGACTATATTATGGCAGTTTTCTATATATTATGTCCATGTGAACTATGTAAAGTCTTATGCTGTTTTGTTACATTGTTATTACATTTCAAAATGATTCTTTTTTTTTTGTACCTGTGCTGCTAAATATTACAAATAACAAATGCAAGTCTGCCAAAATAGCTCAAATAATTTGCATTGTGATACAATATATTTTCAGCTCTGATGGACTGGATTCATCTTGAGCATTCTTGCTTTGTTCCAAATATTGCAGAGGCATAAATAATAAATTAAGTTACACTGCTGTGCTGCAGTGCTTGTTTAAATTGAAAACGGGAATTCCAAAGCAATATTGATGCTGCGGTATCGATGCTACAGATGCTTTTTTTAAAAGTATAAAACAAAATAAAATAAAATAAAGAGGGTATAGCATAATTATCTACTTTTTTAACATAGTTTACTATGCAAATTGTCAAAAAGATAAGTATTAATTGATATGCAATAAAACAACACCGTTTTAAGTATGACTCTGTTTCTTTCATCACTTTTGTCATGTTTTAATTTTGCGTACCCTAGATTTGTTAGAAACACATTAATCTCTATGCAAACTTCTCACAAGGGTTGGCAGTACTTTATATAAACCCAGACTTGGCAGTTTGACTCATGTTGCATAGCCTAAGTAATATGTAGCACACATTATCTCTATATTCAAATGTCCATCAAACCTTTTTTCATTAAAGAATAGCATGGGTGTCATATTAAATCACATTATTGTGCTCTAAATAGAAATTAAACTTATATGCTACATTTTTATTTTGCAACTGTGTCCTTTTAACAAATGACCAGAACAAATTGGGTTTACAACATCCCTCAAATAAGTCAAACATTGTCTGTTGGAAGGAAAATTGGAACTTTGTGCTTTTCAATATTTCACAAATGTAAATCCTGAAAATATAATACATTAAGAAGCTATCTATTTAATTGTATTGCAACTTCAGTACAAACAAACAAACAAAAATCCTTAGCAACACAAATATGATATTGACTCCTCGTCTGTTTTTTTTTTTCGTTTGTATTGTTATTTTGCTTCTGAGTCAAATTTCACAAGTCCCTCTGGATCCATATAATAGTACAAATCTATCTTTTTGTCACTAATAAAGTGATTACTTTGATGGAGAAAAGGTCTAAAATGTTTTTTCTATGGCTTGTGGGTGATAATAGTATGAGTTATTGGGAAAATATGAGTGACAGCAGTGTCAGGAAAAGGTGAGGTTGGGGGGTTGGCTGTTTTGAGCTGGCTTTATAGCGTGCTGACCTTTGAAAGTAATTGTTGTTTTGCTAGATCATGTTCTTTATATAAACCCTGTTCCCTCCCCATTTTTCTCAGATGCATTATTGATGTTTTTTAGTGTTGTTATACTGTTTAAATGCTGAAAATAAACTCTCGCATTTCTGTTTTGGGGAAGAGGGGGGGCATGAGATGGTCATTTTCTAGTGCTGTATTGGATATTTGTTATTTATGGATTTGGAGAGGGGAGAACAACTTGCGATCAAACTACAGGTTTGGAAATCAACATTTTGGTCGTTACATGAGAAAATCCATCATTTGTTATGTGCTACTAAAAAAAATAATGTCTAAAAAAAAAGGCACACGCAATCACAATGGTCACCTTTTGCCATCAAATGTTTCTATGCAGAGAGTATTTGGACTGCATGAGCCTTTTCTAGGCTGCTGTGACCTTTTATTATGATAGTTTTAGTCTGTTTTCTCAGGGGCCTCTGATTCCTCCAACACCCCCCACTACCACCACACACATACGCACAGAAAATCAATTTGAGTCTCAAAAAATGAACTCTGTATTCCTAATAGACAAATTCCTATCAGCCCATTGCATCAACCATCACTGTTTAACAAATGAATACATGAAGTTAGAGTAACTTTAAAATTTCCTATTGCTTCATAATGTACGGTTTATGTTCTTTCCGCTAAACCAAATGGTTTAATATTTGAATAACTTTCTGTCGACATGTTCGTCATTACATTTTTTATCATTTTGAACTCAATCTTTTGGCAGAAAAGATGTTACAATCTGCTGTTTGTTTTACTAGATTTCCTGTAATATATTCATTTGATTGGTGCCTCAGATTCTCCCTAAAGTTTGTCTCCAAACATCCTGGATTAGGAGGGCACATTTTATTTTCCCAGTTCCTGAATCTGCAAATTGACACAACAGGTCAGTAAAACAACAGATTGGCCTAATTCAAAAAGCAGGTTTTTTGTTTTGAAAAACTGTATTCCTTATATTGGTAATGCTTACTTAATGTTTGTTGCACCTATGTACTGGACATAAGTATGATACATTTACTATTGTTGACAACATGTGAGTTGTTGTGTTACTGTAATCAAAACAAATATTGGTAGGTGTGTGTTCTTGAGTTTACCGTCGTCATTGACCTCTAGTACCCCAACTCTTGAATGGTGTATTTGATTCATGCTAATACAATATGACAAACCTCTTTTCTGTATAAACTTTGATCTGCTCATTATTAAAGCTCTCCTTGTGTGGGGAAAAAAATAAAGTTTTTAACTGAAACCAAGCACTTCTGTGACAGATGCCATGGTTTATAGGATTGTGGTGCAGATGTCTTGGTATGTGGGTTTGAGGTTATGGTAAAAATCAGGTCCGCCCAATTCTAGTCTTTCAGATCCACCTACTTGCTTGTTTTTGCAGCAACCTTGGTCCAGCTGGCTGCTCTCCTTTTTTTTTTTTTTTTTTTTTTTTTTTTTTTTCTGATTTGTTCATTTCTTCAGAACCTGAAATCACCTGCTCAAGCTGTACAGCAGTGAGTGGGGCATTAATGGCTGAAAAGCCAGCAGGGCAATAGATCTCAAAGACAAGGATTGGACAATCATGGTCGACATGGATAAACATTTTTAGATTTAGGTGTAGATATTTGTAATATGGCAAACATACATTAAATAAGTCAGTATATATGCAATGTCAATTTAACAGAAACCTAGTTTCCCTTTAATTTGAACTAAAGATATATTTTAAAATGATTTATCTTATCTTTTTATACTAATTTCATAAACTGTGTTAAAGTTTAGGAACTTTTGTGGTAGTATCAAAGGAGGTTTAAGTACATACAGTTTAATATAACTTTTTTTCTGTTTTCCACTCAGCCAATTTTTAAGGTAATTAAGATCAAGTACTATATTGCATATTTTTTCCTACTCTATTTTTAAAATGTGAATCAAATGCCATTTCTCTTTAATTGCAAGACAACCAAACGCAGTAGACAATAATTAAGCTGAAACAGGCTTATTTTACGGAGTAAAACTTTGGATTTGACATTTACAATGAAGTGTCTTCTGTCAACAGCATTAATAAATGGCAACTTATGTAAAAAAAAAGAAAAAAAAGGAAGTAGCACATCTATTTAGAATAATGAGGTAGATTCTACATGTGCTTTAAAAAAGACTTGGTTGAAAAACGTGCTTAGGAAAAAAAAATAACCCACATTGATGAACTGATTGAATTTTTAAGAAAAGTCTTTCTGTATGATTAACTTTTTTAAAGAAATTGCTTTATAAATAGTATCAAAACACTTTTGTGCGAAGTACAACTCAGTTTTAGGATTTATATTTGTAAAAATGTAAACTTATGTTTAAAAATATTACATTATTTTCTTTCTTTTTGTGTGTGTGTGTGTGTTGTGGTGGTGGGGGGGGGTGTAGATAGCTTTGCTAGAAATCTACCTTTGACTTTAAATTTATCGGCATTTGGACTCACACCATAAAGTTACAGTTTTGCAAGTCTGGATGGTTTGCAAGAATCCTTTTACTTTATGATTTACGATAATCATGTCGCCACTTTTTTCTTTGCACCCATCCACCAGAACTACCCAAAATTTACATATTAAGTTTGGATGTTATTTTCTCTTAAATGTCTGCTCTGAGTTATTAAGACTATTTGTACTGAAATAGTCCTTAAGAAATTAGTTTTCACTTAAATAAATTGAGATATTTAAAAAATATCTATTTATGGAAACCTCACTAAAAACTTAATTTTGCTTGATTAAATAAAACTACTGATTCCACTGTTGATAAGAAATACATTTTAAATCGTTTCTTTCTTTTGCCATTTTACCTTAAACACTGTTTCTTTTTCAGTTTTGGGCAGCCCATATCTAGTAAAGAGCAACATTTTCCTGAATTGCTGTTGTACTATCAATTAGTTTTGAAAATATATTAAATGTAATGATTTCTGTCTGTTTTTATTTCTGTTTTCGGTATTCAATATTTAGAAAAGTATTTTGCAAAACAATTTGACTTCAAATGCTCCTGTCAACTAAAACTTTAAAGGGTCTAAATCATGCTATTTTTAAGCCTTTCAGAGTAAACTATATCCATATATTTGATGATATATTACGTTTGGCACACTAAAGAACTAATTATTCATGACATATGAGCTTCAGGAGCTCTTTTCCTACCTGGAAGCAAGATGACTCGATCTCTGAGGCACTGCCTTTTGCTCCATTTGGGTGCCGTCCATTTCATGACTTTATCCTAGAGCCAGTCTGTGCATTGTCTGTGTTTCGCCCACAAACAACACTCAAACTTTTGCAAAGATGGATATGCATATTGTGTATTTAAAATGAAAGCATTTTGCAGATCACCGCTAGCTCCACTGAGAAAGTAGGTGTGTGTTTAGCCTGTGGGCGGTGCTGGCAGCGCACTCTTCCTGGAAGGGGTTGATCTCACTTGTCTATGTCACATTGTAAGGATCCGCTCATTTTCATAGATTGGGAGGAGCTGGTGCTCAAAGAGCAGAGGTATACTCAGATACATATGGATGGATTAAAATACAACTTCAGGGGTGTTTTTCATGAGGAATGAACATTATAATACCATTTAAAGCTCTAAAAAGTTGATTTTGCATGATATAGGCCATTTAACTAATTACTCCATCATACAATTACATAATGAGTTCTAACACTGTTAGAAACGGGGAAAGAGTTTTCGTGGCTATAAATCTATATTTTTACTCAGAATAAAGTCAAGAGACATTTTAAATTGAAATTCCAAGACAGCCCTAAACCTTTTTTAAAACCCTTTCTTGGGACCTCAATTTAGGGTTGCAGTGCTCTACTTTATGGCTGTGACATTTTAAAGTAAAAACAAATATATATTTTCTCAAGATAATCATTTTTATTGATGCAGCTGCCATATCATTTCATGCCTAAAATTTTTGCTACTCAAGGTAGTGGGCTTTGACTCTTAAAAACAGCATTTGAGAGGAACCTGCATTTATTCTGGAACGTAACTGTCAAAGCCAAAGGAAATAATGGCTTTAACAGTCAAGTCTGGTTTTTGTTATTTTCTTAACTCAAAACACACCAAGTAATAGTCAGATGAACCTTTTTTTATTTTTACTTCAGTGCAAGACTGTTGGAACATTTGAAGATTGGGGTCCCTATTGGTGTTTGTACAAAGGAGGGTTAGCTGTGAAGGGACCAATAACCAAGTGTAATCATGTGTGATAAACCTAAATGGAGCATGTGAAAATCCACACTCTGTGTTTAAAAATCATCTCAAGGAAGTGTGTTTGTCACATAGCAGGAGCTGTCATATAATGTTACCTGACAGCAGCCTTGTATTGCAGCACAGTGAAAGTCAAGAATGAGTCTGAAGCAAAACTCCCAAATGCAGTATGCCTAAAAAAAAAAACTTCCTAACACAAAAAATTGAAATTAAATTCCAAATTTAACTGCATGTCATTTTGTTTTCAGCGACAGCTTTTAATCTTTAATGTAAAATTGTTCAAAAATTGTCAAATTACTGAAATCATTAAGTTTAAGCAAGCTGTGGTATATTTAGTAAAATAAATAGTATCTTTAATTATCTCCTTACACAATTTCAATGACTTTTTGGGTAGGCCTTCCCATTTGTACCTTTTTTTTTTTTTTTTTTTTGCATTGTGGTCACTTCTGGTCCTATAAACGTTTCCAGTCCACTGGAATATTATGTAGTTGAGTCTTCTGTTTTGAAGACAGTCAAAACATTCAGCCACCTGACTCTTATTTTGAGTAACCAAATAACCTTAACCTCTTGAGCAAATGCACTTGACCAAACCAATGAAGCTAACATCTGCTTCTATATTTCTGCCTGGAGGCCTTTTGGGGCCGTCATAAAAGTTACCACTGTTATTTTTCCCTTTTCTGTCAACTATGACTGCAAACTATCAGCGTTGGATGGCAAGACAAAGGCTGCCAAAATCATGCTGGGTATTTGTATAAGACAGGTGAGGTACTAGCAAATCTTTAACTGGAGGCATGTGGGCAAAGCCACTCTTATACAGGAGGCATGTCCCACAGTGAATGTAGAAAGAGAATTTCCAGCACAACTATTTTTTTTTCACCACAATTAGGTTCTTTTTTTTTCTTTTCTAGAAGTTTCCTTTCATTTCGTTCCTCCTTAAGTTTGAAAGGTAGTTTAGAATTAACATTCAATAATTTCTTTGCTTTTGAACAGACGGAGTCACCCTGCCCTTTTCTTTCCCAAGGTGTTAAATAAGTGATAACTCACAATGGTGGTGCTACCATTTTAAGTGATATTTATGGTTAATTTCTTAGTCATGATTGATTTGCTTCACACACAGTGAACTAACTATTTAAGAGTTTTATTACTTTGGTTTCTGTCATGCCTCCTGACAGCTTTAGCCAGTCTATGAATTCTTGTTGCAGACAGGTGTAAACAGGCTGTTCTTCGGTTCAACTGAAATCAGATGTTAGTTTAGGCAAATATTGTGTCTTATGGAGTTTTTGTTACACCAAATAATCAAACTGCTCACTAGTTGAAGGACAGGAAACAATAGAATAGGGCATCAATGCCAAATTCATAAATACCTTGCTTCAGATTGAGAGTGTGACAATTCAGTTTATTTAATTTATTTTAATTCAATATCATTTTTTTAAGTTCCTTAAACAAACAAAAAAAATAAAAACAAAACAAAAAGTTATTACATTTTCAAAGAAGTAATGATTCATGCATTAGTAAATGTGGAATTTGCATCATTAAGATGATAGTACTGTCAGTTTATATATGATATTTCAGGGGAACTGTTTATCTGTGCAGTACTTGTTTAAGTTTTCTTCGAGCAAGTCTCAGGTAGAAGAAGACACACTTTTAAATGAGAGACCTGGAAAACTAGTGCTCATGTATCATGGAGAATCAGACTCAGAAATCTAAAAGATACATACATTTCTAACTTTTGCTCCACTTCACTAAAGGCAGCTATATTTACACTTTCCAGAATGAGGCAGTAGATTAAATAAAATCTGCTCTGACATGTTGTCAGTCTTAGTGCTTTAATAGAACCGATAACGAAGACATCTAGTGTTCAAAAGAGGAGAATGTGTTCTGAATTCCACAGTTGACATGTTTGACTTTTCAGCACAGCAGCACATGGAAATTACTTTTTTTTTTAAGCTGCAAGGTCACAGCCCTCCACCTCTACTCCACCTCTGTAACTGCAGTACCACAAACGACCACTTACATTTGATCAAGTTATAGTTCCTCTTTCCTATGATTTCAAATTATGTTGTTTTATAGCATAAGTAAATAAATAAAATAATAAATAAATTATAAAGAGTCATTATCAATATATTATTTCGTACGTTTTTTAATTTTTGGTACACTATTCAATGAAGCTAAATTGTAAATTTGGTTGCTGCGCATTATTGATTTTAGTCAAATAGTGATATTTCCATCACGTTCAACTGATTGATCTTTTGATGCCCTTCTCAAAAATGTTGACTTAATCTCACTGCAAAAGGTGTTCACAAAACACAGACTTATCCTTGAGTAAAAATATAACTCTTCGTGTGCATTGGAGTCCTTTTTAGAGTGTTTAGTACATTCTCTACACACTTTACAGAGTAGTTTGGTATGCACTTTTCAAACAGGTAACACATAATCTTTTCATTTTATTCGAAGCACACCTACAGATGAGTCACACTTACTTTGCACAACAATATCAAGCCCCCAAAACAAGTTTTGGTAGTTTAGGTGAACTATAAATGCAGTTTTCTAATTTCATACTTGTTCTTTTTTACTTGACCAGTTGAACTGGAAAAAAACAAACAACAAAAAAAAAAACAGCAAAAAAAAAAACTGTTTGAGCCATTTGGCTGCTCAGCAGATACAATGGGATATTATTTTTTCTGCCTCGTGGCCATCTTTTATTTCATAAACAGGATTTGGGAAACCATAGAAGACAGCAAGTCTCACTTTTAAGCATCTATCCTGCTTCCATTGTTTTTATTATTTGTTAAATCTTCCTGTCACCATGAAAGCCACTTGAATAACAACCTTAAATTTTTGACACCACATTTCTTCAGGGACATAGAAATAATGTCCAGTTATTGGCATATTCATTAAATGAGGAATATATGCACACTGGAAGGCAAAGTAAGGCTGAAAAAGGTGAAGAGTGCAAATACATTTGTGAAAAGAACTGTTAAGCACATACCTACAATCTGCACTGATGCAGATATAGTTACCACTGATATTAAATGCAGCATCAAACATCCCCACGCTTGTCAGCTAGAGGCTGCATGTTGATGATCTTACCAGTGCAGCCTCTCTACTTTGCGTGTGCCATGTATTGCATTCTAAGTTTGCACTCTGCAGGCCAGCAGTGCATGCACAGACAAATATGCCCATCTCTTTCGGGGGCACCTACTGAATAATGTACATGCTTCTCTTGTCTTGTCTCATTTGGGAAGGAGATAATGAATGAGGTGTTTGAAACTGAAGTTTTTCCTCAAGAAAAATAATCTAAATTTGATTTGAAAATAAAACAATTTAAGACTTCAGATTCATTTCCAGTTAGATGTCAGTGTTTTTGCACGTAATTATGCACTGAATGAAAAATAGTGCTTGTCTTGTAACTGTTATTTACAGGTCAATGAAGAGTGCTTTATTTTTTTATTGGACACAAGTACTTTTTTATAGATCAGCTTGTAAGCCTGCAGACCGCTGCTCTATGTTGTGCTATAGCCACAAGGTCTTTGTGGTGAATAGAGCAGAGTCTTGGACAACCTAGTGCCTGGAGACAAACAAGGGGAAACGGGGAAAGAAGAAAAAAAGAAAAGAATAAAAAGTGGGGGAAAGAGAGACAAAAACAAAAGGTTGCAGGAAAGTTGCAGAGGATGTGACCTACCTTGGGGTAAGTACAGCATGAGGAGAGGTCTAATTAATGGTGTTTGGAAGGCTGCTCGCATTGAAACTGCCTGTGGGTGATTACTCACCTAAAAACGGCTGTAGCTATCTTAAAGATGGCTTGTGACCACTCATCAGCCTTAGCCTAACACGTGCACGCCTCATCAAAAGTAGCTTTTGCTTATTTCATTAATTGCGGCAGAGATATAATTAGAATTATGAGACATTGGGATGCAAGCAATTGTGAAATGAAGCATTTCTTAAATTAAAATGGCACTTTTTCGCTCTTGGGTAGATTGAATATGTCTCATTCCCTTAATTGTGAAAGTCATGCACAGTTAAACAATATTTAAACAATAAGTGCAGCACCTATTAAATCAGCAAGATGATGTCGCCTAAGCATTTAAAGAACAATAAATAAAAACAGGAAAAACGTATTGCAAAAGAGTTATTGGAAATATTCATTTGTATTTCTGAATTTTACAAATTTGTATTGACACCAAAATAACTGGGTGTGTTGTTTTGTCTTCTCCAAACAATCTCAACTCAATGACATTTGATGAGATTTTACTTCATATGTGCTTATGTGCTCAATCTAACAGATCATGAGAAAAATTACACAACTTGATAGGAAATCTTTAATTATTTTGCGATAAATCATCATTTAAGGGAAATGAGTAAAACAGTGTGTGCGTTTGAGTATATATTGGACATTTAGACCACACTGGTACCACGTTATGTTCATAGTTTCAATTTAGTCAACAAAAAGGCATTGTATTTTTTTGTTAAAATGTACTTTTTTTTTTCTCTTTTTTTTTCCCTTTTTTGAGATAATTCAATGTAGTTTACAGTATTTAGCTACAGTAGCTAGAATTTTACTCTTTTCTCATGGTCTACATTGTGCAATGATACTTTCGTGTCACAAATATTTGTTCAGTGATAAAATATAGTAAAACAATCATGTGTGCGTTAAGGGCAACATGTTTTTGCCACAGTTTTCCTTACAAGGCGATCATCATGTAAGGCAACATTGCATCTTACCTGTTTCTGGTGCATTGCCCCCCTCAGTTGCTGACTGTTGACTTTTAACAAGTGACACTCACAGTGACACATAGGAGAAAACTACATAAAGATGCTAAAAAGAGGATTTGCAAGGAGAGAACTTTGTTTTTAACAACTGTTTTAGACAAACTTTATGTAGATGACCTGCCACTACCAGTATGCATTGTAATAGGATTCACTTTTCAAATGGCACCCAGCATTTATGCTTAGATTTAGAAATGTGTACTCATTAAAAAAATGTGAATTTCTTGGATTTTTTTTTTTTTTTTGTATTTATTTATTTATATGTTGTTTAGTTAGGAGTTGCCATTTTTTATTCAGTATGATGATAGCCTATGCATAATTCATCACTAAGTAGCAAGTAGCAAGTTGGAGGCAGCGTACATACAAATTTCTGCTAAAGTGAAATTATTGTAGAGATTTAATCAACTGATGGTGAAGGCAGTGATACTCACAATCGCATTGGAATAATGACATATCCATTCCATTATGGACAAAGTTAATCACTTTAATAATTGTGTTTTCAGGCAGATTGATTAAATAGTTCCCTTCAAAGAAATGGATGCAAATGTGGTACAACTAATAGGGTTTGGAGGCTTAATAGCATCAATTGAGTCTTTGTTTGCTGTGCCGACTTGTCAAATATTTTCATTTGCAAATCTCTGTGGAGCTAAAAGGCAATTTGTGTACACTTACACCATTACTTGTATGTATATTAAGATTTTTTTTAATCAATATTTCCTGAATACCATCTCCAGCTTCACTATTTCACTTCAGTTCCCTAGTTTTCTTGGAGACATGGCAACAGTAACTGATTCAGTTAAATAAATGACTTTTTCAGCTTCTGGCTCATTAAACTTAACTGAAAGGCAGTAAAAAGGGCTGGTGTCTTTTACACAACTACATGCACTCTTCATTATTCACTGCATGGTTTTTAATTAATATATTTGTTTATATTAGTTTAATGGAAAAAAAAAAAAAAAACTGAGTAGGGCCATAACATATGAAATGAGTTAATGTCTTTCCCAATAGTTGTAGTCGCAAACAGGTTCTCACTTATGTTTGGAACAGAAGGGAAACACTCAATGCCTACTTAATGAGTATCTGAATACAGATCAGATCACTTCTGTGATTTTTTTTTTTTTTTTTTTTTTTACAAATATTGCCAGGGGATTTATGTTTGAGATTCTTACACGTTTTATTTATTTCAAATGTAAAAACTGTAAATAGTTTGTTCTATATTAGGTACACAGAAACGCTTGTGAAGTAGCAATACATCTTCTGCACAAGCTTTGTTAGATTCCCAATGAAACATTTTATCTTTCATTGTTTTATTTTTTGTTTGTCTTTCTTATTACTTTGCAAAAAAGGTAACATTTATATTAATGCTTGATAAAGGCTTTATCTCATTGTTTTCATTCTACATATCTTTACTACTGTGCATTATTATGCAAAAAGCATGTTTAGGACAAACTGATTCTCTGCTCCTCCCTGATTACCATGCTGTTTTGTCTTCTGTCTTACCTCTGATGCTCTCAGGTAATTCTGATGGGAAAAAGTCCCATTCCAATCATCAGTTGATCTATTTTAAAAACGTTCTCAGTGGTCTTTTAATTATGATAATGCTGATTTTAGTTTAAAAAAAAAGTCTTTTTAATAGGTAAGTGTTGCTAGATTTTTTTTTTTCATACAAACTTTGTTGCTTGACAGCAACATTATTGTCACAAAACCCTGATACTTTGTCTGTAAGGAGTAAATGTCAACATATACCTAATATAAGTTCATCTGAAAGACATTTCGATGTGTTGATTGTAAGAATAATTTACAACAATACTTAGAAATGTTAAAGAAACAACAATATTAAGCTTGCAGCCTTTTGGCTTCTCAGAAACTTTAATAATCATGGTTGCAACTTCTTTTCAGAACTTACTTCTGTTATGTCTACAGCCTTAAATCATCCATCTGCTGTTTCTGTTCTTAACAGAAACACACTTTCATTCCCTTTTTTAACACAAGTCACACAAACTTGACTTTCTGTTTAGAGTGAGTAATTATACTAAAATAGCCATATGCGTTTGATAAAATCTCATGAATTGTAGAGTCATGATCTAACCACAGTTTTATCTTAATGAAAGACATAGAGTGTAGAGGACTGAAGTAAGATAGGTGATGAATATTATGTCAGTGTTGATCTAAGGTCACAGTGAGTTATTAACCCCTGTGCTTTAATCATGCTGTCATGGATAAGCAACTATTGGAAAATAATTATAATCCGTTCCCTCTCTCATAACTCTGAGCACCTGATACCAGAGACTAATTTCCAGATATATTTTTTCTTTTCCTGTACTTTTTTACGACCTTGTAAAAAAGTAATTGTTTAAAAATGCTGTCCATCATCTTTCTTAAAATCTATTTTATTAATGATTTGTATACATACATTTGAATTTTCGAACATACACAAATTAACTTGAACATTTTGGTTTGAAAGAGGAAAAAATAGAGCTGAAAAACTCCCGAAATAAAACCTGCTGAGAATAACACTAAATAATTTGAGGAAAGGCAGATTTAATAAAGGACTCAATGATTCCCCATATCGATTATAAATTTCAGACTGAAAAGATTAATGTTTGACAGGAAAATGTGAAATAAGAAATAATTAAAAAAAAAAATACATGAACATACTTTTACTTGTTTACTGTTTGTTTAGTTTGACTCATACCATCCTACCAGGGCCACTCTCCTTTTGATTTGATTGCACTTGACTGTCTGCTCACTGGAACTGAAAAAGCTAGAGAGGTGTGAGAATAGAAAGGGTGGTAATGTTGTGACTATGCGGTGTAAATGCAATGCAGGTGCTACATGACTGATAAACAGAGCCATCTGAACTTACTGTGCTCATTCAAGCGGTGCAATAACTGGATGAAGACCAGATTGATCAACCTATGCTGAAATTGATCCTGTCTCATTCAAAGCTGGAGAGGATGGTTCAAATATATCTATACATTCCAGTATTGTCATTGCAGTTCAGCTTTGGTGTTTACAGATTAGTAGAAGAAATATGCCATGTATTGGACATACACTTGATGTTTAGCATGCACGTTTTTTTGTGATGATCTCATGACTTGCTGGAGGTTTAAAGTTAGACTCCCAAAATCTACAGCCTGTACTGTTCACGTTGTTATCTTCTGATAGAACCTTACTGTCTTGTTGCTGTGTAAATGGTAGAGCCAAAGAAAGCTCACTGGCTTCATCCCAGACAGATTTTTATTTCTTCTCTAATTGCGCTAACTGTCTTTAACTGCATTTAATGGCTTTGTCAGAGAGTTTATAGCTCTTGACTTTCTGTTCACTAACGCATTTTTTTTGCAAATTTTTTACAACAGCAGCTTAGCACGTTATGCCAAAGAAAACTCAAATTACTCACATTTTTCTCAATAAAGGAAGCCAACAGTTGGGACATCACTAAAGGATCTAACCTTCCCATGTCTTTGAATCCTAATTTTTTGTTGTTATAAATAAAATTTTTGGTTATATGTTAAGATTAGTTGGAAAGTTAAATTATTTGGTGTTCCACACACACACCCACGCACAAAAATAATAATTAAAAAAAAAAAAAAGTTTAATCTACTGTTCCAGTTTAGCTTGATGTGCATTACAGTTGTTTGATACATAATAGTCTACATAAAGGTAATTGCACTTAAAAGTCAAGTAAATTACTTTTCCCTCTTTGCTTCTTTGTTTTAAAGTGAAGCATCTCTACTTGGCTTAGATATGAGTGAAATTGAATTGAGCTTTTACTTTGAAAGCAGAAATGTGTCTGTGTAAAGAGCAGGCATCTAAATCTGAATTTCATGGAACAGGAAGAGGGGCGATTAACTATAGTGCTCCTACTTCAGATTGTATACTCCTTTCTAGACAGAAAATCTTGTTCTTTCATCCACACACAGATAATGATGTGAAGAGCTGCAGCTGTTACTGTTAGCCTTACGATTTTAATCTATGAAATACATATATTGCATAGTAGATCTAAACACCACTACCCCGAAAAAAAAGCGTGGCCAGCGTGATTTTCCACTAGTTTATGTGCTGGTCGCACATAAATATGTGAGAGTAACATCAGCCTTTTTTATTTTAGTATAGCAAAGGACTTTAAATTAACATTTTGTATTTTAATTAGTTCTAAAATAATACTTCAAAAAAGTGTTCATGGACATAGTTTATTTTTTTTGTCCCTCCTTGTTTTCTCACAGAAAAAAAATATTGATACCAAAACCGATTAGAATACCAGATTGATAAGCAGTATCAATACCCATCCCTTTTAAACTCCATGTGAAAGTGGGAAAAGTTTAACTGTTTGTTACATTTTCTCTTAATAAAATGTGGTGTCTTGCAAAATGAACTAATTACAGTTAATATTATCTCTAAATTATTAGAAACTTTACTTCAACTAAACATTAGGAAAGTTGGTATGGACCCTTTGTGTCTACACATGTATAACTACAAAAAGAAGTGCTAAAGGACATTGAGCTTTTGACCAACTGAAGCAGATAAATTAATGCTAGTGTCTCAGCTGTTCCTTCATTCACACCTAAGATGTACCAAGAGTCATCTGATATTCTATTCAGTGCTGCGAATTGGCAAGCTGAAACTGTAAGACTGCAATGAATCCCAGTTGGTTACTTATTGTTACAACACTGCATCACAATCTTTGCAGTCTTTTTGATCATTTCTTAACCATCCTTTTTCTTCCTCTCTTATATTTTTTGCACATCAGTTTTTCCTTCTAAGGCTAAGAATATTATAGAGATGTATAAAGCCTCCCTTTGTCCATCATTCAATAGATTCAGTAAGTTGGTGATTTGATGGTATGCCCATTGGTTTTTCTGAATGCAGGGGGTCCTGATGGGGTGGCGTATATGGAGGTTTTTTTTTTTTTGGTGATTCCTCTATTAAATGAGTTAGTCATGTGCTTCAGTGCTGACACTGGCAGAAAGCCCACATCAAAACCACTTTCTGACCAAGTGTTATTGAGCTCAGCACTGTTTAAAAGGGCTTCAAAAATCAAGTCATCTTAAATAATTATATAAATACCTGCCTTCTTACAAATCATCACTTCCCACATTTTAACAGGATTGTCACTGCTACTCAGCTGGTCTATGCACCCAATATGGACGCTGTAATAGGTGTTTTGTGTCTCAGTCTGTGGCACATTTTCTAATTTACTTTATACACGTAACCCCACATCTCCACTAGTCTGTGCTGTGGAAAAGCATTAAAGCCTATGTTGAGTTCCAGCTGCCTGTCCCTCTTTGATATAGTAATCAGGGTGCATGATGTTGTGTTTAAGCCAGGGAACAAACACATTAATAAACATTATTCCATAACAACAAATTCAATGGTGCTCATTGCTTTGAGTCAGCTTCTAATTAAAACCCCTTTTTGTTGGTGTTTTGCATTCATTATTTCAAATCTCTGACCTTTTCCCCTGCTGAAAGACAGCCTATCTTCTGTTTTTGTTGTGTGCTTGCATTATAAAAACACATTAAGCCATGGTCTTTGTGCTGTTTATTTGCATTGCTCATTATGGTTACTAAAACAAAAATTGAATCCTCAAAGTCTGCCCTTGTCTATCTTATCAGATTTTCCTTTCAGGTGTATTTTCTCTTTCCACTGTCAGTTGGTTCTGACCAAATTATCATAATGTATCAACGTCAGGATTGTAAAGTGCTGTAGTTGCAGTTTGAATTTATTTAAGGCAACCTTAGCACAACAAATCCAAAAATATTTTTTAAAAAAAGTGTTTTATTATAGAATTATATAAAGTGATAAATCAATGAATTAGTGATAAATGAGCCATGCAGTGACAGCATGGTGTTGAAGTATCTCTACTGTGCAGCTCTGATGATTTCTTCTATGAATCATGGTCAAGGTCTATACAGCCAGACACACCTTACCTCCACATCATCCTCTCCCAAAGCCTTCTCTTAAAACTGGAAGAGACATACATTTGGCAAACTACAAGTCAGCACAATAGTAAAACCATGAAACGAAAGTGGACCCTCTGTAATTTATAGTCTATCACAATGTCTTCAACATCCCCAATGTTTTTGCTGTAAAATACACCAGTAATTAGTACTGTAATTGAATGCAAACTTTGTAGCACAATTAAAATACTGTAATTGAAGTTGTCAGATTAGCTTAAGCCATTGTCACATGCACCGTGCTGCAGTTTATTGGGTCGTGGCGGGTCGTAGACAGGAGGAGATGTATTTTAAGGATAGCGCAGGTCTTTTTTACACTTGCCTTGAGGATCGTGCGGCCACCACAAGTGACATCAAGAAAATGGAACTTACCATTATTGTGCATGTGGTAAGTGCATTTTCAAGAATTTGTAAGGATAGTGTAAGTCACACACACTTATGATGTATAGGTAATGCTGTTGTACAGTGCCCTAACACTCCACTGTAGTCATTAGTGAGGTCCATCCAATGTCTCCTTACAGACTGCATGCAAATGTTTTACGCTTGAGGTGTGGACCTGATATGTAAGTGCTCATAGGATGCTCACACAAACCCATACTGTTTGGTACTGGTGTCATGTCATCAATTTTTACAGAGTAAGTGTCATTGCAACAGCGCGGACACGGCATGTACTACTTTGTTTCAACCAGAAACTGGTTTAAAATCAGAGAATATTTTCACGGAGCGGACTTTAAAACTTGGCGGATAAATACAACAAACTTAGTTCGTGGAACATTCATAAAAAACTGTATTTTCTGACCACAATAACATGTGGATCCACTTTGAATGAAACTTTATCAACAATATCTAACATTACAGAGTCGGTGTGGCCCCCCCCCCCCCCCCCCCATGAGAGCGCCTCATCTTTACAGTCAATGACATAATGACAAGAATCCAAAACATAATGCTCTCAGGCTTTTTTTTTTTAAATTTTGTTATGATTTCATATAAAAATGAATCAAATGAACTGGATGCAGAATAGGGAAAATAGCATTTTCTGTCAATCTTTTCCCTTGTAGTAGATCTGTACTTGTTTTCTCAGCATGTTTTAATTTGAGTTTACCGTTTGATGACATTAAAGAAGATATGCTAATACTATTTATATATTACTTTTATGTTATTTCATTTTCTTAAAAAAAAATATGAAAATAATTTTCATTCTTTCTATGTATGTCAATGGTTCAGACTACAGGTGACTGACTGACAGCTCTCCTCATAGGGGTCACAGGGACACTTTTTAGCTGTGCTATAAAGAGAAGAAACAACTCATTTGTGATGGCAAATAAAAGACTTCATAGACCGTGTGAAATGCCAAAAGCAGAGACCAAAGACTGATTAGAATTCTGCATCACTTAAAACAGTGGTTATCTTATGTTTTCATTATGTTGGGATGTTATCTCTCTTTGCATTCAACATAACACCATTTTAAAATAACACCTATAGTTTTTTTTGTAAAATAATGTGATAATTTGTCTGATTAAAAAAAATTGCCTGCCAGGTAGATTTTTTTCATCCACTGGCCAACTTGGCTAGCGAGTAAAAAATGAAATGTTGACCAGTGGTGTTGTGACTTGGAGCATCAAACCACATGCAGCAAAATCTGTTTGAAGGTTGTAGCTGCCACAAGTGGGAGAATGACAAATTTGTTTCAACAGCTTTAACAGGCATTCTGTAAGGTGCAAGAAGTGTTTCTCTTTATGAGTTGCTTAACCTTGTGGTAGCTCACAAAACATTGATCCATTGATCTGCAAATATGTTTACAGCTTTCAAAAACAGAAGGCTTTAGTTAAACTTAGTCTTTTAGCATATTTACAAAGGAGACATAAAAACTAAATAGCTTTTGCTAAATATTTTCTGTCATTTGTATTTTTTTAAAGAAAGCAGGAGAGAAAAAAAAAGTTTAAAATTGAAAATCGAAAATCAAATTTGTTGTGAAAAAATCTGAGATTTTTTTTTTTTTTGCCATATTTCCCAGTTCTAATACAAGTATTCCAAACGATTCAACTCTAACACAATAAGAACATGTCACGAAATATTAATTGTTACTTTATTACTGTATTTTCTGACACATTTCTTGTATAGCCTGTTTGTTTATTTTCTGAAAATTAAAACTGCTCGTGCTCTTCTACTTCATTCCTCCCTTCACGCTTGTGCTCATGGTAATTAAGAGGGGGCACTCGGGCAGATAGATAAGCCAAACTAATATTTATTTAATTAAATGATACATTTACACAGTTTTGATATGTATTTTAAAATGTATGTTTGTTTTTTTTTTAGATAAAAGAAAAAAATAAAATGTCAAACTATCTAGTTTTCAAAGTAACTAAAAAAAAAATGTAATCACCTGTTTATTAGAATACTAGGATTAAGGACATGCAATGTTTTTTTATTGAAATAAAGCAATAATAATCACAAAACTATACTGTAATAATGGCCCTTTCAAGTATTTATTTCAAAAGGTTCTTCCTCTAAATTTTTGCTCACATTTGTTCCATATTACTACTACATTTTCCAGCTTTTTAACGTTTTTTGTACTTTTTGCATACGTTTTTGAAGCAGGTATCATCCTGTACTCACTGCCAATGCATGTGTTGCATACATGTGGAATAGGATCAGCTTTCAAATTTCTACTGCTGTTTGATAAACAAGGTGTCAAGGAAACTGTTGGAAAACGTATTTAATTTTCTATGAAGGAAAAGTGGTACACATCCTATCTAATGCACCAAATGGGCTGTGCATGTATTCCAGTATAGACTCAAGTTTGGGCTTTGGTCAAAAGTTAGCAATTTTTTAAAAATTTTTCTATTAAAATGTTTTTACTTTATTGCTTGTATATAGGAGTTAACATGTGGAAGAAAAGGCCCATCCGTCAACAAATAAAAACAAACAAACAGAGCCACTGTCTATTGGATCTGTATGTCATAACTTTTGCTCAACTAGATCGTCTGTCAGTAAAAATATAGGTCGTTTTAAGAATATTACTACATTTAATTTAACATTTGAAATTGTGTGTAATATTTATTTTATGAGTTGTCATATTCTCGAAATAAAATGTTTCACCTAAAGCAACTGAGAGATCGCTGCACTGAAACTATGATTGCAATTCTTAAAATTGCTAAAAAAAAAACCTTTTATGTTTTAAAACCTGTGTATGGTTAAAGGTATCCCCTGCAATACCTTCTAGTTTTAATTTAAGAGTTGAAACAAAGCACATTGCTGTCAAAAAAGACATTCAAAATGGGCAAAATACACATGTCAAGATCTTTACATGTCAAAAATAATACATTTGATTCTTATTACAGTAATGTGCTGACATAAACTGCAACCTACGTCTTTCTGATTTCTTGTTTGTAACTATAAAGGTGAAAATGCATGGCTTCACTGCTTCACTTGCTGTGACACCAGGATTTGCTCTTGGACAGCAATCAATGTGGAGTGTTCCAGAGCTGAAAAGCCTGCAGATAAATACAATAAGACAGGCTGATGCACACTGATGGGATTACTCTGTTGTCGCCATGGTGAACATGGCCTTGTTAGATGTGACCTTCTCTAGAACCACAGCAAAGGCCTTCAGATATTATAAAATGTTCCTGTGTGATTTTTTTTTTTTTTAATATACATTTTTATGCCAAAATAAAATTGTTTTCTTATGTTAGATAACAGGATGTACTGATTCAATTTGTTTTCTGCATTTTCAACATTTGTATTTCTTATTATTTCTATTTCTATATTTCTTATATTTCTTCATATGAATAAAATTTAAAGCTTAGTTAAATGTCTTGTCTGAAATGTTACAATCTTGTCTTTCCTAGATACTCTTCTGTTAACTCAGCATTTCTTTTTATTTTTAATTAGTTCTTCTTTTTCGGTTAACCTTTTTTGGATGCCAGGCAGGTTTTTTTTCTTTTTTTTTTTTCTTTTTTTCTGCACTGTCTAACATGACTAATTTCAGATGATGTGCAGAGCGCTTTTGGATCTGGATTCACAAAGCTGTTCTCCACAAAACAATGTCAATAAGCAACACCTTCATATTTGTGTTTCTGTTTAGGTAAAATAAACTGAATCCACTGCTGGCTGGTTAAAAACCAAAACCCTGCCATTTTTTTACTGCTAAAATAACTTTTCTTCAGCAAATTGAAATACGTAAGAAGTTGTGGTGCTGTTCTACACAGCAAGACATATGCTACATCTTGCTGTACTGCCCCCTGTGACCTGACCTGAGTTATCACAGTCTCAGATTTCCTAAAACCAAGTGTTTAAAACATCCTTCCAAAGCAATGTGCCAAACAGCAACTGTCATACTTGGAGAGAGAGCAGCTGTTGTAAAGTCGTACTCTAAAACCCAACAAATTTAGCTTTTTCTTTCAGATTACAAGTACTTAAAATGTACAACATTATAGTAAGAACTTTAGCTAAATGATACATGAAAATAAAAGTAGATGTCCATTAGAACATGAAAACAAAAGTTGTTCAATGGTTTTATCTCCACCCAGAAATGAATGCAGCGTGGGATTTGTCCCAGAAAATAAGGCGTGTGGCCTGTGTGGAGGGTAGGTTGTGACCTCGAACACTTGATTGAAGGTGCACTGCCTCTGCAATTACCTTACAAGAGCGCACATGGAGCCTGCTCAGTAATTCACTGTTTGGTAATAGCAAGAAAAGATCTTTTGAAGCAACATAATTTTGGTCATTTTTGGATTTTGACTAATATTACCTTATTCTATGCACTTGTCATTCAAGTTGAACTGAAATAGACATTTTAGGAAGATTTGAATTTCCTGTAGAATCTGTGTATCGTGTGCTCTGCTTCCTGTTGATCAGTAGTTGGTGCTTGGTGTTAAAAAAAAAAAAAAAAAAAAAAATCAGTATTGATCTTATAAGGAAGACCAATTGATCAAATTTGATAGTCTAGAAATTATTATGCTTTTTTTTCTTTTTTCCCTTACAAACACAAATGTTATTTTTGTGCCAGGTTGGATGATAGACTTCTGTTTCTGCAGATAAATATCATCCAGTAGTGTGCTGTAACTTATCTTTTTTTTCAAATTGCTGCTGTTTTCTGTTGCACATCTATATAAATGAATAAATATGAACTATTTTAAGTCATTTGCAACTTTTATATAAAAAAGTCATTCTTTAGTATTTACTGTCTCTCATCTGATCTGTCTCTTCCCTAAAGGATTCATAACTGGTTTTCCTTCTTTCATTGATTCATGCCTTTATTCACTTGCTGTTATCTGTCTTTCAGTTGCCATTTTCTTTCTTTCACTTACATTTTTCTTTCTCATTTTTTCCTCTTTCTCACACTTGCTTTCCCTCTATCACTCCACTTTTCACTGCACCTCCTGCTATTATCGTGTCACCATCCACTTATCCTCATTTCTCTTTTTCTCCCTCTTTCAGTTGCAACTTTCTTTTCTCTTTCTTCAAATTTACCAGGACTCTGTTTACTTTTTTGAAGGTGGAAGTGTTATACCAAAGGAGAATGCTACTTTAGCGGTTTCAGATAATTTCAGCCACTCAAATGTTGCAAATGAAGTTGATTGGAATGCTCTTTTCTGCTTTTTAAACATGCTTGATGGAAATCAGTGATGTTTCCCCTGCTGTGGCCCTGTATCTGCAGTCCCCAAATCACTGACTCCAGTTGGGATGCTACCTGTTGTTGACTTCCACATTGGACTCATGTTTACCTTCTTCATCTGTCTCCATCTGCTTGCTGTCTGTAGCTCTCTTCTCCTCATTCTCTGTCCTATCTTGGTCATCTGTAAAACAAAGTATCACATCAGATTCATTTTATCATAATGGATGTGAACTAAAGGTAGATATAATAGAAAACTGCCTTTGCAGAATGATTAACATGGGAAGCATCCAGAGTAAATGAAATGATCAAATCAAATATTGCAATATTCATATCAAGTAGCCTAATTTTAAACAATTATCATATTGATGAATCTCTACATGAAAAAAAAAACTAACTGTTGTCTAAGCATGAAAAATGAGCAACAGCTGCAGAAAACGTAAATGGCAAACACTGCAGTGTCACCACAAGAGAAGAAACCTTTTTATTTTTCTCAAAAACATAATCTGTCTTTTTTTTTTGTTGGAAGTTGAACTCACTGGAATCTTCAGAAGTTGGATTAAACATGGTGTGTGTGTGTCAGCGAATAAAACAAGGAGGATTTCTTCTCTTTGTTCAACCCCACTCTGATTGGTCAGACAGCTGTGCATGTGTTTCATTTATTAAGCTAGGAAAAAAGAATGCCATGATCATTAATGTTATAGGGCAGTTCTTAGTCAAAAAAAAAAAAAAAATTGGGGCTTGAAGAGAATTATTTGGGGCTAGAACCATGAATGCTCAGGCCAGTTGAAGCAACTGTTCCAGACTGACAACCTACTTTGTTGTGACCTTTTAACTTTTTTTTCCTGATTTGCTATACATAATACAATTCTCCATTAAATTCTCCATTACTTTAACCTCCACTAGAGGTTAGAGTTTTTGATCATTTAAAAAAAAAAAAAGTTTCATATTATGTGGGCAGTGCATGTTTCCACTGTATAACTGGTGCCAATTAATATACTGATGTTCATCCGGTCCCGGTCCCGGATAAGCGGAAGAAAATGGATGGATGGATGTTCATCCAAAAAAACAAAAAAACTTTAATTTATTTTAAATTTAAGAAAGAATAAGGGAAAGACATGGTCAAAACCACATTTTCTTTTGTTTCACTTTTTCTACTTCTCTTCTAGCTTTCTTTTGTCTCACTTAGCACTGGGGTCAAATAGAAGATTGTATCAGAAGCTGCATGGCACAGAGGATTTGGATACTGTTTGATTCTAGAGAGAGCTAGGATCAATTTCAGTCTGGCTCGCACACTGCTTAGGTAGCTTCTGTGGCAGCCACTTCAGGGTTCTGACCTGGATTACAATGCTCAATCAATGGGATTCAGGAATTTTGCTCAAAGAAGTAATGGCTGAAAGCTGTTTTGGAGCCTTTACACTCATCTTTCTTTAAAAACAAACAAAAAAATATATATATATATATTTTTTGTGGGTTTTGAATCTAAAAAGTACAATTTGTCTCTGTCAAGTCAGATATCTGTAAACAACGAAGTAAAAAGCAATAAACAACATCCGTAAATAACCTAAATGTTTTGTTTTCAATCAAACTGTGAAAAAAAAACCTATGTATGATCTTTATAAAAGGTCTAGTAATAAACTCTTGTGATACCAGGACATATAAAAAAAATAAAGCACGGGTGCCTCACCTTCTAAGATATAATAATATCCACCCACATATAACAGACTCTGTAGTATAACTTTTTATTTTCGCTGTAAAACTTTATTTCTGCAGAGCTTCACATAGCACTGTGAATAAACCCCCTCTATCTTACAGAATTGCACACTTTGCTGCCTCCCCTCCCGTTTTGATCACGCCTATCAGCAAAATAAATCTTAAAGAACAGGAAAGCTTTTGAATGATTTGCCCAGTTTTAACAAGAGTGTATACAGTTTAGCATCTTCTTAGAACCAAAAACAAGCAACTTATATCTATTTTTGATATTCATTTTTCTTCACTGCCTTTAGCAGAAAGGAAAATGTCATGGTGCTATACAATCTTACTGGCCAAGTAAATACAGCAGCTGAAAAACCGTGCTGCTGCTGCTTAGGCATCAAAACAGCTCATAAGGACATCAGTGTTAAAGAAAATCACTGCATTGTGGGACTTCTAATGGATAAAACATGAAATGAAACTATCACAGGATTGATATTGGCAGGTGACAGAACCGGAGAGCACTGATATCAGCCCATATCTCCACTCCTTCTGCCTCCAGACTGCCAAATCTGTCCTGCTGACACTGAACACAGAGATGAGCATGACGATGACTGATCATCAATCATACATACTAGAAACTGAGTGTCTGCAAAAATCCTGCTTATTCTTCTGAAGCAGTAAATTAAGCAAGTGTCTCTAAAGAGAAATGGTTACCTGGTAAAAGTTGAAGCAAACTTTAGATCAACACAGTGAAGGGAGTCAATGATGCCAAGAAATGACTCCATTTGTGAATCTTGTATTATTTACAGCTGCTACGCTATCATTGTAAGCCCTGCTAGTCGCATTGTGTCTGTGTAAAAGATCAGAGGTTTCAGCTGGTGTTGAGTGCCTGTGGATGGATGGTGCTTTGAGGCAGACAGGCATGCTTTATGGCTCCCTGGTTCTGAAGTGGCAGTGCCTGAGCGAAGTGTGTCGAGACAACAATGATCACACCGAGCTGCTCATGTAACCCTTGACAGCAGACATGCTCGCTGTCATGCTCATGCGCATGTGTTTGCACACAAACACGCTCGCGCGTTTCCGCTGGGAGCTTACTGATGGCAGCAACCTAAAGGCCTTATCTAATGCTGGTGCTTTTTTTTTTTTTTTAACCATGGTAAACTTTCAAATCACGTTTCACTCTCTTAATAGGACAGGTAGGAATAAAGCAATAAAAGGCAAGACGGGTTCAAGGACAGGGAGGAGGAAATGTGATTGATCGAAAGGGAGATGTGTCTCGCCTTGCTTTCAATTAAACTCCACCCACCACCCTTGTTGCTCCTCATAGATCCAGCTATCCCACCTAAGTCAGGGTGATGGAGGACCCTGTCTGACTCTGTTCTGCTGTACAAAAACAAAAAAAAAGAGGAATTGTTTGGTAGGACTGGACAAGTCAGGGAGTCTGCTGACACAGGCATAAGTGAAGGTTTTAGGAGAGCTCTAATTCTTTTACTTTAAGGAATAGATGAGAGCTGTATATGTGTGTCGTTAAATGCAAACACATTTGATACATTGTTTTTATTGACTACATCATTTTATCTATCTTAAAAGTAATAATGCTACAATATGTCTTACTTACAATTACTGTATAAATATTTTTTTTTATTTTAATGGAAATATAATACAGGATTATCCTTTGGGTTTTCTTTGCTAATCTTAAATCGTAGTCACATGCACCCATACGGTGGTTAACCTGTACTCATACTATGGGTTTTGGGGTTATCTGGGCCGTGGAGGGTTGTAGACAGGAGAGGTAGCATCTCATGAGGAGTGCAGGTGTGTCTTGCAGTTTGTTCCCTTAAGGCTTGTACAGCCACCTTAAGGGACATCATGAACATGGAACTTAAGATTGTTGTGCATGTGGTAAGTGTTGTAAAGTATTTGTAAGAATAATTTAGTAAGTTATACACACTTATGACGTACAAGTGTAGCTGTTGTATAGTGCCCTTACGCCCCACTCTAGTCCACAGATCTCAAACTCTAGGCCTCAGTGTCCTACAGGTTTTCCAACTAACCTGCCATTGAAGCTCCTTGCTGGATAAACATTAAAAAAAGAAAAAGCAATCACAATCATAAAATTAAAAAAAAAAAAAAGACAAGGAAGCGGAATCAATCTAGAAGAGCAATATTCAGAATTGTGGAGTTAAAATTTAAGAAATACACAGGGAAGTTAAACATAATATATAGCATGAAAAGAAGAGACACGTGCCTCTCTTCCTGTGAGAGGACATAGTTGGGTCTAACTTTGGATCCTCTTAGAATTTGCCTTCTACCCTGTCCCAAGGGAATAAAATACTCTTGAAGCTTCTGACCAGTTTTGTGGACAACATACATAATATAATAACATACATACATAAAACCATCTTCATGGTACATAGGTGGCCTAAACTTCTGCAGCACACTGTAACCCTGGCAACAGGCTCCCAAACACATGCTTTATAAGAATATTTACAACCGACAAGTGACTTGGATAAGAGTTGTTGTTGAAGCATGTATGCTAGTGGATGTTGCTGGTACCTATTTTATGACACAAAGATAAATACAGTACAATACATTTACCTTCATGTTTTTTTTTCTTCAGTTTTCTCTTTAATCCAAGTGAAATCTGTTTTTTAGCAACTATAACAAATCCTAAATGACAAAATAGATTTTGAAACTTTTGTGGTTTTTGCTTTTCTGTCACTTGAATCTTTTTCTATATATTTTTATTATTTTCTTGATTATTATTTTATACTCCTCTGTAAACAATGTATTGCTACATATTGTGGTTAGAAGTTGATTTTGATGGCCAGTTCTTGTGAGTATTAATTCTGATAAACCTAAACTAAAAAAAAAAAAGTTAAATATGACTCTTTAAAAGCTTATATAAATTGTTTTAAGCCTGGCAGCATATTACCAAAATAGCTGTTGAAAGTTGCAAAGTCCTATTAATTCTAAATCCTTTAAAATCACCAAACTTTGCCAACTTGGCTGTCTTTAGCTTCACACATTCTTACTGATGTGCAAAACACCCCACAAATCCAGATCTAAAGTACAAAACCAATTATCAAGTAAAATATATCTAAAAGGGGTTATTGTTAGCTTGTCATCTGTTCGGCTGTGCCAGCAATTCATTAACGATAAATGTTTCAGTGGAGTGAGCTTATTAAAGTAAATAGTTAATCTTTAGTGTTTGTAGTTCGCAACTGAATGAGGTGTTTTCATTAATTAGGAGTAAGCACTTAACCTCATTTTTCTTTGTAAAAATTGCTATCCTTCTTGCCGGGCCCAACTCTTCCTAGATACAAGGAAAAAAGACAGTACAAAAAAATAAAACGTTGTCCACCTTAAGCTCAAAAAATGCAGTTTCTTTAAGAAATAAAACACAAGAAACTTAAAAGAAATTGATTTAAAATAGCTAAAGTTATCATTTTTCCAGTTTGCTACATGTTACTTCAACAATAATTTAGATAACGTGAGTGGTTTTCCTAAATGTTAGCCAAAAGTTTGGCTTTTGATGACCAATGCAGTTATTGGATTTTTTTGGTTCTTTCAACATTTACTTCTTGTATGCTTTGCTGCAAATGCTCAGCAAAGCTTGACACAACCTCGTGTACTGAGCAGAGGTTTGCAGAGCGGCATATTAAACGATATTTGTCTTTCTTGGCGTTTATCCTTCAGGATTCTTACTACTACACAAAGGTAGTTTGTATTTCTAGGGCTGTTGCTCTCAATGTTTTATTCATATGAGCATTGGTCAAAAAGGCTTTTTCCTACTCAGCCCCTTCAACAGAAAACATGTAAAAAGACATAAACCGATCCAGTTTGACCCCATAAAAGGGAATTGAATCAGGTTACAGTTAATTTTGAATCATTGTTGGTCTTTTTTGTTTTGTTTAATTTATCTATAGTTAGGCTCTTTCTGTTTTGTTAATCCTATGAAATTGTTTATTTTGGAAATTACTTGCTATTATATCTCAATTGAAAAAAGTAGAAATACCATTTTAAAGTGACTGCGTAAAACATCACCATCATGGTCTTATTTTAGCGGAAAACAAGATCAAAACAGATTTAGAAAAAAGGGTGCTGTAGTGGTTTGTTCCTCCTGTGCTTTCTCAGGTTTTGAGAACTTTGTTCTTGTTAGAGGGTCATTGGTTACAGCCATGTGTAGCCTTAGTTTTAGCTGGCGAAACTTCACTGGCTAAAAATATACACAAATTCAGGAGCTAATGAGGCATGAGTGGCATTTCTGTTACTGCTAAAATAAGCTAGTTGCAGATGTAGCCCACTGCTTTTTTTTTTTTTGTTTACTTCTGCTTCAAAAAAATATCAAGAGTTCTATGTTTATTTTACGAGTAGTCTGTTACCTTTTTATTTTGTTAAATTAAGAAACAATGGACTTCTTTCTCTTTTTTCCTGTGAGTTTAAAAACTCCAGTAGTGGTTAGACTTTTTTTTTTTTTGTTGTTTTGAGGGAAAACAGGATGATCTTCTTAAAAGTCAGATTGCTGGACACGACAATTAGAACCACACAGCAGAGGTCAGATTGATCAAACTGGCAACTACACCACTAAATATCCCTCAGTCCCTGCAACACCTCACATTCCACTTTCAAGCTTTTTCAAGCCTATAATTATCCTCTTTGTGGTTGAGGACAGTCCCAGATTTAGAGGACCTCTGTCTGTGCAACCCACCCATGAATTTGAATACCATTATCTGCTAACATCAGTACACAAGACAGATTAAAACACGATTATCGGCTTCATGGTCATCGTTTCAGGCGAGAGATTTAAACAAAAAAAAAATTCTAATGGTGAGAGCTGAAAGTATTTACCTCCAGCTGTGTTTGTTTACATGCCTGGTATCATGGGCCTAGTTAGATTTGGTGTACAGGAGTTTTTTTGAATCTCAGTAATTGCTATCTTCCTCCCTCATGTTTACAACTGTAGGATTAAAACGAGCATGAGGTGTTTTTCTTCTCCTTAACAAACAGTAATGACACATAAATGTATGACATGAAGTAAAACAAACCTTGAATTCCTATGTGAGTTCTAAAAAATATATTTTTAACAAAAAACAAGGATATGTTTGAATTGTATACCTATTTTATCTTACTTTTTGTTATTTCATGTCATGATACTCCACATCTAAGTAAAGTGTGAAATTTTATTTTTACTCGTACGTTTTGTTGAAACATTTATTTATCCTTGTTAATTTCCATCTTCATCCCATTTTCACTTTGGATTTTCATAACCTGCACCATCAAGTCTTTGACAAGCTGGCAGATAACAAAGGTAACCTGTGGGGCTTTGACCTGGTGTCAGTGTCAGCGAGCCCTTTGAAATATGTCTTGTTTTGGTTAATGTCAGTCTAGTTTGCCATCGTTACAAAGAGCTGGAAAAAGGATGTGTTGACAGTGGAAAACAAAATAAAAAAAACATACTTTTTGAGTTGTATCTTGACTTGGATTTATTTTGACATGGGGCACAGCAGAAACATCACGTTCTGATCCTACTGAAAAGTACAAAGTCTTTTATGCTAATTTTCCTAAAATAGCACCTTCCGATAGTCTTTATTGGTCCCTGTTCTTTTTCAGAAAGGACATCCAAGAACATCAGTCACTCCCAAGTGTTTTACCCAGTCAATCGTATGTGGTCAACTTTGATAAATATCCAATACGCATTAGCTACTGTATTACATTCGTCTCAAATTTAAACACCTTTGTTCAAAGCATGATATCATGCACGTTTCCATCTGTCTTATTGGAGAATTTGTTTGCCTAAAAATTGGTATGTTTAAAGTTTGACACAACTATCCATGTTATTTCTCAAAAGAGAAACTCTACTGAAACACTCTAATGAAAATTGATTTTTTTTTGGTTTTTAACATGTTTTTGTAGCACTTTTCTCATGATGGAATACATATGTAAAGAACATTATTATTACAACTACATTGGGAAGTATTTCTTTATTCAAATCATTGTGAATCCGGAGCAGACAAGAAAATGCAGTTGCCAAAGAACCAGCAGCAGTGATGTAGGAGCAATAGTCGACAAGCCAAAAGCTCCCTGCTCCACTCCATTCCGATGCATCTGTTTGTAGAAAACATATCCATGTACATCTCTATTTTCTTCATCCAAGCTGGCATCTTGTTTAAAACTGTATGGGTGGATGGCTCCAATATTGCTCACCATTTTTGTTGCACTGGTAATGTTTGGTTGGGGCTATGAGGGGCTATAAGGTAGTGGGAGAGTGGCAAAAGGAATGGTGGAAAATGAGGGTAGTCTTACTCCATGCCAACAGTACTTCCCATAACTCAGAGGCAAATTTATGATGAACTACTGCCACTTTGCAGAAACTATGTCCTAAAAAACGACACAGGTTTTTAGATTTTGGCAAAAAAAAATAGTATAATCATAATTAAAAGACCTCTGGAAACGCTTTCACAATAGATCAAAAGATGATCAGAATGGCACTTTCGCATGTTTCTGCAGTTTCTGCTACTAAAATTAATGCCAAAGCAGGCAGGAATAATGTTCTTGCTGGTTTTGCAGTAGTCCTGAAAATGCCCTCTGTTTGAAGATGTCACACAGCCATGGATGAAATTTCAGTCTTTTGTGATACATGTGTTATATACGTAAGTCATAATCTTGCGTTCGTAATTCGTCAATGTGTGCAGATGTCCGTCAAGAGTTTCGGACGTCAGGTCTTTACCTGAATTTGGTTTTAAACTGTTCAGAATTTTTGATTGTTGAAAACTGTGCAATTTATGTGTATTTTACATAGTTGATATGGAATTGTAGCTTCATTTGGAGGATGCTTCAGCTAGAAAGCCAGAGAGAAAGTTCACCCCTGACCGCTTATTTTTGCCCAGAAGATGAAGCAGAAATTTATTTTAAAAAAGCCTACACAGTGATAAAGAACATTTCGACTTTGTGACTGGAACTTGTAAAAGAGGTTTTTTTAATCTCAATGAGACTTCCTGGTTAAAATAAAGGACAAATGTTCTCTCTGCCTTTTTTTTTTTTTAAAAGCCGCATATTGTAGTAGAAAATTTACCTAGTACAACATTTTGATTAGTCACAATCCAAAAATGTGATTAATCTGATTCATTTTTTTTTATCAATTGACAGCACTAATATATATAAATATGAAAATGCAATGATGACGTTGACCTGTTGTTCATTTCAGAGACCTATTACTTTGTTTATAAAACCTTGTTACTAGCCTATTATCACTAGTTTCAGGTAAATGTCTTTACATAAGATAGAAGAAGCAATTATAGAATTTCCTTCTTTCTTCACTCATTACCTCTGCATTTTTCCTGATGGGCTTAGTCTACATATATAGACTAATTGAAAAAAAAATGAATGGATTTTCTTTTTGACACCTTGGGATATTTATTCTAACCTGATATGTCTCTACAACACTACAATATGAAAAACAAAACAAACAAACAAAAAAAAACACTTAGGTGGGTCCGTCTATGCGTGGCAAATTTGTACTGTACCTCCAAAAAAGACACAGTACACTACAAAAGAAAGTGCTTTGCCTCTGACCCTGAAGCATTTTATGTATTTGTTTATTTGTCTTCATTTAATTATCTTGTTTTTGGGCAGGCATGGGGATGGTAATTACTGATGTGGAACCACAGGAGAAGAAGCCAATTTAAGTGTTGGCACGAGTGTGATGTGAGGCCAACCCCAAGAGGCTGTGGTTTCTCACCTGTTTTTTTCTTAGGCTTGGAAGAGAAGAAGGGGCCTCTGGGGGCTTGCCACAGTATGGGATTAGACACAAAAGTTGGACACACTCTGGTGCTAACTCAATCTCTCTGCCAATCCTTCTCTAAATCAATAAATATGTTCCACCTTGCAATATATTTAAGTGAGCACACCTTCAGTACTGACCCCTCAAAACTCAAGTTTAAGGCTATTTTTAACTCAAAATATATGATAAATATTTTATTATTTGTGTTTGTTTTCAGTCGAGTTTGAATCTAAACCACACCAAACAGGTGCTGCTCTTTAAAAAAAAAAAATGTATGTCTGTAAGATAGGAGGAGAAATACTTATAGAATACTTATACTTATACTTATAGAAGATACACTTTCCTGCTCATGAGAAAGTCCTCCTCTGGGGCTCAGGGCAAGGACATGAAAATTGTGAATTGCTCCAGAGGGCCAGGTGCAAAGCAGAAACTCTGTTTGTGGCAAACTAGCTTCAGTACCATGGTGGTTTCGTTTCATCTCCTGCTATGCAAGGCAATCAAACCACTTCCTCTGCCGTCAATCTAGGTTTAAATAAAAAAACAAAAACAAAACTTTGAGTTGTAGGATTTCCACAAATCCGGTTCCCATGTTCTGAACCTTTCAAGACAAAGAGACGTGTCTCTCATTTAAATTAATTAGAAAAATCATAACACAGATAACATTCCTTACATGGCCTTTTGATTTGTCATCACTTAACTGCCAAGCATGTGCTTAAAATATTCCCAAGTACAGAATGACCTTAGGACGATAGAAAAGATTAAATAGAGTAAGTAAATAAAAAAAATAAAAATAAAAAAATTCCACAAAGTGAAATATAAACTTAAAAATGATTATGTATCTTGTTCTCATACATTTCCTTTTTTAACTTTTATCCATGGAATTGGGGGAAAATATACCACCAGTTAGCATTCTTTTACAATTTGAATTTTCTGTTTTTTTTTTTTTTTTCCTTTTTTTCTGAAGCTCACTGCATCTGTTTGAGTTACATGCATCTGACAGGCCCTACGTGTTTAGGCTCCAATCCTGATTAAAATTGACTTCCATTCTTTTTTCCTGTCCATACCAATGCTTCTGATATAATTGCTGCAGTGTATGGTATGTCATGGTAATTGCATTACTTTCGGCTCTCGAATGGCCTGAGAGCACGCTCTCATCCACGCTCCTTGATATTTTCAATGTGATGTTAATCCGTCAGCTGATCCATTTTCAAGCAGGCTCTGTAAACTTAGCCCCACATCAGTCTTTTTTATCTTTCTGCCTTCGCCTGCCTCAGTGTTTTTGTGTTAGATATTATGCTTTGCTCTACAGTAGTAGATCGATGGCATAGAATAGTCGTTTACACTCTTTGTGTCTTTGAACTTTTAATGTCGACACATATTTTCTTTTCAAATCCAAAATGGAAATAGGAACATCGTCAAGGATTGTGATTCTCTTTTTTTCACTCTTTCTTTTTGTTTGCAGCAGTGGAGCTTGCTTGTCCTAATATCCACACTCTGGATTAATACTTTTTTTGCTTGGGGAAAAATAACATAAAAAAAAAATCCCCTTTATTTTAAGGTGTTTAGTAGCCTCTGCCTGTTCCTATAGTTATTTGTGGCAATGTTGTTTATTACTGTCTATCCCTGGATTAGATTGTTTAAAAAAAAAAAAGAAAAAAAACATACATAATAGGGATTTTTATTAAAAGTCAAATTGTCTAATGGTTTTCTAGATAATAAAAAAAGCTTCTAAACATTTACATAAATGCATCCATCTTTTGCAGTACATTGACACGTATGCCGTGTGAAAATATGAAAATAAGTTATTTTGATAATGTTGTTGTTGTTAGTATTGCTGTTTGCTTAGGATGTAACTTTTTTTTTCTCGACTACTAAATAGATTTTTTTTGCATTGTGTTTTATACCCAAATCAGTGCACCCATTTAATTATTTGATGTTGCTTTAAGCAAAATCCTCTTTGCATAAGTGCCAGGAACTGTCGTTGGGCTGTCCACCATTGAGCCTAAAGAATTGGCTTGAGTTGTTTTCTTATTTTTTTCATAGTTTACATACTTACTAAGGGTCTCTATGTGCTCCTATAAAATAAAATCTGAACATTAATCCTCAATTCTTCACGTTTTACAAGGTTCAAGTGGAAGTGGAAAAAGCATCTTTAAAATAAAATATGAAATGAAAAAAATCCTAGCCTTAGTCTTTTTTCAAAGAAATCTAAAGCTTAAAATAAATAAACAGCTGTTAAAAAAAATACAGAGGAAGTGCAGAAATAAGGAGCAAAATAGATAGGCTTTCAGGTGGTGTTTAGGTGGATGCTGAAACTATGAAGACATTGCACTGCCACACTTCTTGTGTGTGTGTTTTTTAATGGGGAGGGTGTACACTGCAGTGTCTTTTTTTTTTTTTTTTGCAGAACTACCTTTAGGCTTTGTGTGATCCTGCTCACCTTTTCCAATAGCATTCAGACAGACAACTCACTCACGGTGAGCGCTAAGCTCACAGAAGTCTCCTCACTGAAATGCAGCTAGATCGGCAGTCTCATCACACCAGAGAGGATAGAAAGAGGAGCAAAGACATGCTTTTATTCAGTACATCAGAACATTTTAAAATGGCATCACACTGTTCAGACAATCAATTCCTGCAGCACCTGCAACAGTTCATGGGCCGTTAAGTGGGCTGACAGTCTGGATGAGAGTGCCACACAATCCTGTAAAAAGACTTCATGTGTTATTGACATCCTTTACGAAGAGAGTATGTCACTAAAGAAGCCGGCTGCACAGAATGCTGGATCTGAGCATATTCATGGAAAGCTGAGTGGAGGGAAAGGAAAACAACAGTGACAACTGCAACCTTGGGAGGATATTGAATTGTAAACCATTCAAGAGTTTAGAGAGATTCAGAAGTAGTTGACTACTGCTCCAGTAGATGCTTATGCACCTTCAAAACTCTGATGTTTTCAGGACTTTCACTGTTACTTCTGTTAAGTGACTCTCACGTTTCTCACGAGAAAAAAAAGAAAACGAAACTGTTGCTCATTGGCTATAAAATAAATGTGGCTTTTCCTCTGGAAATCAAGTGTGGAATAAAAGTAGAGGGGAAAACTCTTTTACATGTACATTTTTTAAAATGTTTTTCTAAGTAAACTTCATTACCTTGAAGCTCTGATTCTGCTGATACACTGTCAGCTAAAATCTATTGCAAAAGTGATAACAAAGTAAGTGAACATACAGTGATTGGGGTAAAGTAATGCAAGAGAGCTGGTGTCTTAAGCTATGTTCACGTTACCCCTCGGCAGCATGTGTTCAAGCAGCCAATTCCAATGGAAAGTCTATGTAAACGCATATAAATGCACACTTCAGGGTCCCCCAAGCGTAGCTACGCACATTTCATACGACTGTTTTCAGGCTCTATGTACAAAATGCGGAGCCATTGAACGGGGTTTAAAAGTTAACCCAGTTGTAACTTTGATCAGTCAGTGACTCTAATTTAGTAGTGACATAAGGATGGTTTCCCTTTTAATTCACAGAAGTTCCTGTGGTTTGAACATTAATCAAGGAGAAGTAATTAAAAATGATGGTTTGTGGCCAGACATAATTATATGACACCAAGTCTTTCATATATCGGAATGGAGCTGTGACAGAAAAAGCCTGGAGCAAGATTCAGGAAATTTGCACTGCTTTGACATTTCACACCACGTCTCTTCCATTTTTAGTGATCTTCTCTTACAGTTGGGCATGTCCTGGGTCAGTTTTTGAAGTCATACACAGATAAAGACAGAGTGCTGGCCCTCTAAAGCTGCAGACACATCAGGCATATTCAAGAACAAGCTAACCATGGGTCGAATGTGAGTACAGCCAAAGGTGTACACTGAACGAGTAGGGAAGTGTGTCGTCTTCTTTTTCTTTATCGACTGTTTTCTATTACATGTTACAGTTTCCAGCTTATCCCAAACAAAGTAAAGGGTCCATGTTTGGATAGATGTCATACACACAGAACCATGCTATTCATGGCTTAATTATTGACTAAAGGTTCAGGGATCAGAGCTGTTCATTTTAATAACAGAAACACAAAATGTTATTGTCACTGTTAGGTGTAATTGTATCTAACATTACTGATAATAATAATAACAAATACCAAATTGAAAAGACCTGCTTTCCTAGCATTATGATTTTGAATTAGTTTAAAGTAGTTGTTTTTCATCTTCACTCATGGTTATGTCATGTAGTGGTACTTTGACTGAATACTAACTCCAAGTATCACATTGGCACAAATCTGTTAAGTGGAAGAGTATCTTACTTGAATTTAATGTAAAATCTTTTACAGAAGGTATCTTAAAACCATTTTTTTAAAAGCTCATTATGTCCTAGGATGTGACAAATATCTTCTTTTTTTAATCATAAGCCATGGTAAGCTCCACATAGGAGCTGAGCATACTTTGGACAGCCCCTACTAATAATTGCATAGTTGCTCAATGTGATTTGGAGATAAAGGGTGTCTAATCATTTTTTGCAGTATGCTAATAGCATGCAGCACATTATAGGCGGATGATAAAACTCTTGGTAAGCCTTTGCTAATCCGCCGTAGTGCTAAAATAATGATTGCTTTTTTTTTTTTTTTCCTTCTTCCCCTTTTTTTGGTGAGAATATGGTGCTAAACACCTGGGCCCTTTGCTGCATGAAAAGCCTGCATCTCCAAGCCTCCTTTTAATTTTCTTTCTCCTGCACCAAAAGTGTGTTTGTCACAACAAGTGAGCCTCGGGCATTTCTATTAACAAACAGCATGTGAGCAGATGTGTGCGTCCACTCTAAAACGTCCACACCAAAGTGCTTCCTTTTTGTCTCTCATACAGCAACTTCTTTGTCATCCATGTTGACAAAGTAGTGACTGTTAGATATTGTCTTCAAAGGATCTTCTGCAAAACCTAAATCATAAAAATTGTCTGTAGGAAACAAATCAAGTCACATTTGGTTGAGGTTGTTTTCTGCCCAGAGACACAATGACAATGGAGCTGGTTGCTCACCGCCAGTGCTTCAACACAGAGCATGATTTCTTATATTTAAGATATATAAGGAAGAATTAAATTAGTATTCACTGGTGTGACTGCTAATAACTGTGATTCTTTTTTTTTTTGCAAACGTTTGTTGCCTCTGCAGTCTTTGCAACAAAACAGCACAGAGGAGTGTGCTCTTTGTTCCTATTTAGCTTCCTGTCATTACTTGAAAAAAAGCCCTTTAGAAGTGAGATAAAATATGAGAAATAACATGTTTAAGATTTCAACAAAGAGCATGCAGCTTTGTTTTGTAATCAGAGAACATTTTTATTCTTTGCACTTGCTGTTATTTTATGAGGAATAAAAAAATGCATATTAACATAATATGTCATTTTACAAATCATAAGGAAATAACACTGTGTGCTGATATAAAGTTTGTTAGATTACTGCTTCAGAATTCCTGCAAAAATGACTGTATTTACTGAAGTTACACAATGTGCAGGTCTTTTGTGACCTTGAAGCTGGGTGACTTTGTTTGGCAACTCCATTGTAAGCACAAATAGAGAAGACAAGGTTGCAACGTCTAATCAATGACGACAGAGCGGTGAGCAGCATTCAAGGTATATCGTTGATAAGCCCCAAGTGATCCTAAACACAGCATGTCTTTGACTCTCGTCAAAGCGTGCAATAGTGAGACATGCAAATATGTTCTTGTGAAACCTGCTGTTTCTGTGTTTACACTTTTAAAATGCAGTGTTGTGCAGTTTTTGTTTTTTTAATCTACAACCTAATTTCTTTGTTTAGGATTGTTTCTATCCTTTGAACAATTAAATTGTAGTAGCATAAATGGACAAAGCTGTCAGTCTTCAGTTGGATCATCCCAAGCAAACACCTTGTGAACATTGCTGTTTAGGCAATTATCAGATCTTTCAGTTATCAGATACAATTTTTTCCTCATCAAAGCTAAGATGTTGCTGCTTCAACATGAATTAATCAGATCTATCCTCAGTGAGTATTAGCCAGACTGTACAGCTCTTGTATAGTGCATCCACTTTGACTTGTCATTATGCTTTCTCGCAACAAGTGCAGTCCGCATTATGCATTTTCTTCACCAAGTAAATGCATAATTAAGAATAAGCATTCCTGCATTTTAAATCACATCCTCGTTTGCATAAGTCAGGCAATAGGAGCCAGCATGTTAACCACTGCAGCGTTGTGTTGTGGTTTGTGCACAGAAAGATGTGTGTTCCGTTAATAAACATGGGAGCGCACTCCATCGATTGCTCTTTACTCTGATTTGATGTGTACGAGCACTGAGCTGCGTCTCGCTGTGAGGACACTGCACCATTGGCTTAAAGCACTGAAATCAGCAGGAATCGAGGCCCCCTCTGGCAAATAGGAAAGGGGGGTGGGGTGGGGGGTTGTCAGCTGGAAAGGCAGGCGGTCTGTTTAACAGAAGAGTAAGCAGGCAAGTGGTGTGAGTAGTATCAGAGCCCAGCGGTTGTGGGAAGAAAACACGTGGGTCATCAAAGCACCAAACATATTTCCAAGATTGGAGGAAGGAACATTTTTAGGTCTAAGAGATTGTCAATCAGTACAAAAAAAGCAAGAAAAGAAAGAAAAGCTAGACATCAGAAATTAAAGTAAAAAGAGAAATAGTATTGATTTAGCTGTGGGTTGTCTGCCTTCCATAAGCTGCTTGCCAGCTGTAAGGATATGACATGCTCTAGAGAAAATAGGCAGACGTGTGTTTGTATGTGTTGCGTGTGTGTGTGTGAGCGCAAGCATGTGTGCGTTTGTGCGTGCGTGCCAGGGAGAAGAGCTGTTATCAGCCCTGCCTACTCTCTAACCACAGGCAGCCATAAATCTATGATTGTGTGTATGTCAGTTAGCAGGAAACCTGTAGCTTGGAATTGGATATGTGTCTGCAGTATGTCTGTAATTAAGCAAGCTTTTATGCTAGTTTTTGCACTAGCCAGACAAAAGATTACTTTACCTTTAATCACAGTTCCTCCAACAGGACCTCTCAAAGGGCTCTGAAGATGGAGAGTCAGAGTGCCATTAGACTAAGGGGCTAAATTAGAGGTTTCAGTGGGACTGAAAATTCAAGCATTTGCTTAACTATCACATTGGAGCTGAAGTCTCAGCCCAGTTGGACATAAATTACAAATCTTGTGAAAGAATGCATGAAAAAACTAGGTTTTCTAAAAGTAAATTTGTATTTTTTTATCTGCTTTGCACCTGGAGCCAAATGATTAAGAAGCTTTAAAGTAAAATAAGGGAGAAAGAAAAGGGGGAAAAATCATCTTCCCTTTTTACAAAATGCCTGGGAAGGAAGCGTTCATTCATTTTATGAAAAGTAAAGTATTCTGCGGAGTCTCCAGCTTTTCAATTTCCATCATATTTGTGTGTTTTTAAAACGGAATTGGACAGAGATTGTATTGCAGTTATTTTGTCTTGCCAGTATCTCATTTGCTTTCCACTTTGAGAAAAAAAAAAGTCTCCAAATGCAGCAAAAAAAGATATTGGAGATGTTTGAAATAACATGCGACAGTTAAAAATACTAAAAAAAAAAAAAAAACTTTTGGAGCCACAGTATGTACAGATAATTCTTTTATTACCAGAGTGGTTTTTGCAAAATGTTTTTTCACTTCCTGTTTCAAAATCACTTTATAAATCTTAAATTACCCACAATACTTTCTGTAAAGTACTTACTTCTACGTAGTCCTCAGGTTTTCCTAATGTAATTGCTAAATTAAAATAAACAAACAAGAAAAATGATAAAATTGCAATACTTTGTTGAATTTCTTAGGATTTATAAGCATTTTAAGGTTCTTTTTTCAAATGTAGATTTTATTCAAGTTTAGATCACATAACCACTGACTGTAAAAGAGAACTGCAGCAACTGAGTGTAATGCCACCCATAAAAAATAGTTTACTTCCAGCTCCAATGAAATCAAGTCTATAGACACTTTCCATGGTGATGTAAGGCAAGATGGCAGTATCGCCGCTACTGTGTAAAGTCACTTACGGTTTATGGGTTTTGACTGGCAAAAATGACAATTAAATGCTGTATTTTTATTTTTACATAAATAATAAAAGTAATTGCCAATTGTTGTGGAAATTACTACAATGTTTATGGTATGAATGTCCTACCTAACTATTTGTTTTCCTCTTAGATTGTTCACAAATTCTTATACAAATTTGATTAATCCTCAAATATTTTTGGTCCATTGAAATCGTAAACTTTTCATTTGAGCAGATCTTATGCTATTTATATTTTATGGTTTATATTTTGCCCATTGCTATTCGCATGTATTTTAAATGTAACCACGCACAAATAGCTGATGGAAATTTACATTAGCCACATGTAATACGTGTGACAAAAAGCACTTTGCTGCATGTTAGCACATATTTTAATTCCTTCCAAGTCTAAATTTAGTTCTTGCATTAAGGGGTACACTTGTTTGATTTCATTCATTTGGGGAAGGAATTTGGGGAAGCAGCTGTGGAGTATTCTACAGGCAGGATTAGTTCAATTTGTTTTGATATGTGAACGATCGAAGTGGAAATATATATATATAGTTAGGTAGGACATTTGCAAATTAAATGTACACATTTTCTGTCACAATTGGTGATGTTACCTTTTATTATTTACGTGAAATTTTGTTATACTGCGTTTAGTTGTGAGCTTTGCCAGTAACCCCGTAATAAGGCAGTAACATTACACAGTAGTGGTGATGTTGCCATTTTGTCTGAAGTCGCGTGAAAATGGTCTATTTAGTTTAGCTGCCTTGTGAGCCAGACAACATCAGAAAGTAGTGATGGGTCCGAATTGGTCTGAGTCATTGTTTCTATGGCAACCACTCTTGCCTATCAGGAGTGAGCTAGTTGGAAGTCCACACCACCACCACATGAAAGCAGACTACACAAAATCAGATTTGAATGTTCAGTGTGGAGCCAACAGTCACCACATACTTTTAGCGAGCTACCTGATTTTGTAACTTGAACAACTAGATAACTTGAGCTAAAATATATGGAAAAAAAACAAAAAACAATTAGGATTTGCAGGACCATGTTAAAAAAAAAAGATAGCGGAGCAAGAATGGTTATTCTGACAAATATAATGACTGAGTAATAGCTCTCTATTTCTCAATAGAAATCTAAGGGATTTTGACTTCTTGGAGCATCTTGAAGCTCCGCCCGGTCATTTAGTCCAGTTTTCATACACAGTCAATAGACATGGGCATAACACATTTTCAACAAAATAAATTGACACAATTTGTTATTGCATTTATTTATAATTTTCTTTTTAGAGACAAATCTGTTGTTTTTACCTTTGACCCCACTGAAATATTCAAGCTGAAACATGTTAAGACTATTGGGCCACATGGCCTTTGCTTTAAGTTAAACAAGATGTTCTTAAAATTGTAGAGGCATATTGTGGAAAGCTGGAGTTTTGTCTTTGATGATTTAACATCATATGTCACAACTGGGATTTAAACCTGTGATAGACACGTGCTTAACAATTATTTTAGGCATTTGATTCCCCTTTGGTTCATTCAGGCTCTAAATAACTATTTTGTTATTTCAAAATTTAAGATTTTCTATTTTTCAAAACAAAAGTTTCACCTTTGTTCAGTTTAAATTCTTTGTCATGTGAAAAAAAGTTGTATCATCTCAAACTAAATATGTTTTTGAAATGAAGCTATGGGGGAAAAAAAAGTACTAGTAATTATTAGAATCATGTCTCTTCATAAAACATAAATAAATATACAATATTTTTTTAAAAAGTGATACCCAGCTTAACTATATATTGGACTCCACTGTTTTTATCCATAACAGTTAAGTTAGCTGAATAGCATTGAAACAAAAATACCTGATCAAACAAGGGTCAATAAAGTTATATGAACTCTTCCTCATTGTCCTTTACATCATTGTCAGTTTTGTTTGTCATCAAAAAGTAGGCTGCGGCTACTTTACTCACAGCCAGCAAATTTCCGCTGTGTGCCGGCTACTTTTGAGGCCCCTGTAGTTGTTACTTGATAAGAAAAGCAATGCAGTATGGACGAGTCAACATATTCTGTGTTGGTCTATGAACAAATCCATGTGAGTTTTTGTGAGCCCTGATACTTAAGGGTTTCTTGGCTATCTTCTTTTTTGGCAGGGACTTGTAGCATTTCAGCTCCTGTCAGTACATTTGAACTTACATGACAGTTGGCATGATTTATCTGTGACTCACCAGAGACTTGGTGTAAAGCAACAGAGGCAGATATCATTAGGCATGTATGGCTCCACGTGTTCCTGTCTGCCATGCCCAAATATAGAATCAACAGGAAGAGAGAAAAAACAAAAAGGAATCCACATTTATTTAAAAAAAAGTTTAAAAATGAATATTGAGGGGTCATAATCCACTGCTTTCGTGTGCCTGTCCCAAGTCCAAGTAAATGAAGAAGGTTGAGTATGGAAATGGATTCAATGTGAAAACCAAAGACAAATCAATCAAATCAAATCAATCATGTAATCACAAACAGAACTAATGAGATTACAGGAAGCAGATGTGAAAAAGATGGAGGCAACAGAATAGAGCTGCAGTGTGAGATGGAAATGAAGAGGTGTGTGCAAGCAGGTTGGAACAGGTGGAGGAAGGTTTCAGGTGTGATGAGTGACATATGAGTTTCAGCAAGAATGAAAAGAAATATGTAGCAGGCTGGGGTTAAAGCAGCCATGTTGTTGGTTTAAAGATGGTGGCTCTGAGAAAAAGAAGAAATGAACATGTTAAGGTTCTCTTTAGGAGTGACAAGGATAAATAGGATCAGGAATGAATACATCAGAAAGGCAGCTCATGTTTAGATCTTCAAGAGAGAAATGTAGAATATTATTATTGTGTGGACATGCTCAGAAGTACGTTAGTAAAGGTATGCTGAAGTTGGAGCTGCCAGGAAAAAGGCTCAGAGGACAACCATAGAGGAGGTTCATGGATGTAGAAAAAAAGAACACAGGGGGGTTAGTGGGGCCGAAGAGAATGCAAAGTAGAGGGTCAGATAGAGGCAGATAATTTCCTGGAGATAATTGGAGATCCTAAGAAGGAGCAGCAGATAAAAAAGAAAATCTTTTAAAAGACAAACGTTTAATTTTAATCTGATTCACAAATAGAAACAGCTGTAGCTATTTTAACAGGTAAGGCTGTTCTTTTATTTTTGGGACAAAATTTAAATTTGATGACAAAAGCTAAAACTCCTCAAGTATATACACATGGCCATGGATAACTACTGATCATTGAAAGAAGAGAAAGAGAAGTAGAACATCCTTAATTACCTGTGCATATAAATATTATTATTCCACGGTGAAATATTAATTCCACTGTTTCACAACTGGCTTTGCATTATTAGTTCTTCCCATTTAACCCCATTCAGCCCCCTTCAAGTCAACCTCTCCTGCCGAGTCATGAATGATTCTGGTAAAATGTTTAATGCTTTTTTTTTTTTTTTTGCAGCTACTTTTTCATTCATTTAAAGGATTTACTGATGACCATGGTTGTGTTCAGAATATAATACATAGTTTTAAACTTTGCTCATTTATCCTGTAACGCCAAATTATTTGAATTTCCGTAACTCTTCAACTGTTTGAGCAATTAACAAGTTCTGAAGATGAGAAAAACAACTTTTTGCTGATATGCAACACTTTACAGTAGTAAAGTCTTCATAAACTAAGTGATTGTGATGGAGAGAAAACAGCTTGAGAATGTCTTGGAATGTTTGACAGCTCCGGTATTAGAGAGTTAAAAACGTTTGAGTTTATAGTAATTTTTATTGCACATGAACAGATGAAGATTTTGTATTCTCTTGTATTCTACAGCTCCAAATGAATAAAAAGAATTGTGGTTGGTGAAAAAAAAAAAAAAAAAAAAAACACTTCACACACTAGAAATATGATAGATAGATAGATAGATAGATAGATAGATAGATAGATAGATAGAT